>JAWWEW010000112.1:95069555-95088676 GCA_035583185.1 Anabacerthia variegaticeps
AACACCACTTAATATGTGAGCAAGAAATCCCTTAGAAATCCCTTACTTTTAAAGCTATAAAAATCCATAAAATACACCAAAAATACATAAAATCCTTAGGCATCATTAACATAAACATCTGAAATAGGTAAGTTAGAATGGGAGTTCAGAGCAACTAGTTCCAAGGCTGGCATCTGTGCTAGGCTTATCTGGAGTTAGGAGAGAGGGATGCAGCCCTGCTTGACCAGAACTGGGTTCCAGGTAAGCTCTGTTAGTAGTGACTCTGCTTTGCTGGTGACAGTAGCACTTGCCTACCTTTGGTTTGGAAATACTTACAGAGTTTTTTACCCCTGTGGTTTCTAACAGATACAAATTGCAGCATATCTGGATAAAATTTGCTTTCATGAAAGAAGTTCTTCTTTCTCCATAGCAGAAATGAACTTGATTTTCAGCTATTCTTTTACTGTTACATTTTTGTCAGCTTCTATTCTTTCGTACCTCTGGCATCAAAGCACTGTGGGTAGGCAGGCTGCAAACACAGGAATAACCACTTGGCAGTGGAGCTGTGGAAAGTGCAGGAGTCAATGCTCAGCAGGAAATAAACGAATAGTTTAAGCTACTTCAATGGTAACCCCATAAGCCTCAGCAACACAAATCTCTTGCTGCTGTGTATCTGTAACCTTAGATGACTTTGAGGACTGAACTCTGCAGTCTGTGCCTCAGCTCATCTACACAGCGTTGCAGTCTTCTTTTAGTGATAGCATTTCCTTCTTCTGTCATCAACATATTCCAATACATCTCCTTAATTTTGTGCTTTGTAAAGATATTACTGTGTAATGCAACAATAAGACTAATATTGTTCCTGTTCCTTGCCTGCCTCATCATCTTAAAATTCATTAACCACCTTCACATCCCTCAGCACTGTGCTTTGCTGCAACGCCTACAAAAATTTGGAAGCAGTCTGCCTGTGAGTGAGCTGAGAACATTGCCTTGCATGCCAAGCGATACATTCTCTTTGTTTCCCTGGGCTCCTTCAACTGGTGGCAACCATCTGCCTCCCCACAGACTGTAGGCTCTTTGGGGCAGGACTGTCTCTTCCTTCTATGAGCTGACAGTGCCCAATCCTGCTACCCTGACAGAATTGGTGATTTAGTTACTCTTAGTTCAGGCAAAATTCCTTTCAGCTTAGCTCTAATTTTTAAATCATGCACAGACTGATTTGCTGGGACATACTCTCAGATCTAATAACTGTTGGAGTCAAAAAGCCCAGGATTAGTCATACAGTTGTGTGTAGAGGAAGATTTGCTGGTTTGTTTTCTTTATACGGTTTATTGTATTGATTTGCCTGCAGTGACAGCACTTTGTGTTTACTCCTGTCCCACACAAAGGGGTGCAGTGAAGGTTCAGGGAGTTTCACAGGGAGGTTCAGAATCCTGCCCTGTATTCCTCCACCCTGGCCTCTTTAAGGATCGTGAATTTTAGAAAGTACTTCTTTAGTTAAATATCTGGATTGTTTTCAAAATAATGACTTCCAAATGTCATATTGTCATCAAGGTGTAGAATGAAAATTATGTATGTGTTGTGGGAAATCCTCATGTAAAATTTTGCCCTTGTATGAGCATGGAGGGCCTAGAGTAAATCAAGCTTTATGGCCCTTGAAGCCAGCAGAGAGTCTTGCTTTAAACCAGTTTATTGTTCAGAAATGTGACCATACGTAGGCAGTGCCCTGCAGTGCTCTGCCTGCAGTCTGTTCCCGTCAGGTAGGAGCAACCACTGTGGGAGACATCAGCCCCAACCCCTTGAGCATATGGTGGGTCACAAGAAAGTGATGCCCATCAACATGCACACGTGGCACCTGCCTGAGGTGCCTTGGGACTGCCTGTCTGCAGGTGTGCAGCCTGCCTTCCCACGGCAGTGAGAGGTGCCTGTCACCCAGCCTCCCATGGGGCTGGATTGTCCCCTCCTTGGTCTCATGGTCTTGCTCTCGCATTGTCAGTCTCGTGACCTTGCCCCGGCAAAGCCAGTAATGTGGCTGTGACAGGTTCCCATAGGAAGCGACTGTGGCAGTGGGAGAATCACCTGCCTTTCCTCTGCTTTTCCCACCATTGCTTGGGGCCCAAATGAGACCAGTGTGTCAGCACACCCCAGCCCTGGCCGGCACACATGGGTCAGCGACACCAACATCGTAAGCAGGAACCACCACCAGCACTTCCAGCAGGTCCCAGTGAGACTGGCGTGCTTTTAGCAAGGGGCTTTTTTGGGTGACCTGCTGCACTGGAGGGGAGCCCTGTGGAGGCTGCTCAGCCTGGGGAGGCTGCTGCACCTCCTTCACCTCAACCACTTCCTGTGGTTGAACTCTGACACCCAAACTGCATACCTCTCATCCCTCCCTCTGCTGCAGGATGGCTAAAAAGATTTTAAAAATAGATTTAAAAAAAAAAAACAAGAAAGCAGTGATAGTGAAAAAAGCATGGGTAGATGTAGGCAATGGACTATGGTGTGTGTGAGAGTTAGAGCCTGCTAGCAGCCAGTCTCAAGTGCCATAGGCCATTGCTATTCCAGGTCCTGCAAGGGTCTTCAGTGGCAAGAACTGATAAACAGAAAAAGCAATATGGGACCCTCTCCTGAAGAGAAATTTCTGATGCTACAGCTGAAGTATTAGCATAGAGGGAAATGTTGGTGTAACTTGCCTTTTGTCAGAATAAAAATAAGTATGCTAGAAGTACCTGGGAAAATGAGCTGGAAAATAAGAATCATTGTATGGAGCACAGTAAGTGAGAAAAACTGGAAAGTTGAGCTTGATTTTAAGAGATAACATATTTAAGGAACTGAACGTAGATTCTTATGATGGCAGAGTCATAAAATTATTCAATCTGGGAAAGACTTCTAAGATCATAAAGTCCAGCTGTCAAGAGAAGCAGTTGGCTATGAAAGGGAAGCCAATGAAGTCTGAGGTACATATAGCAAGTGTCAAGTCCAGGGATGATTGCTGCTTAAATGTTGGAAGCATTTGTCTCAGGATGGTCGACAGCACAAGCTACAAAATCTACCAAAAGAGCAGTGGCCTGAGCCTCCTACTGTTGTGCTTTCCCTGCTGCTTGCACTGAGCTGAGCTGGGTGATGTTGTCATGTGCGTCCCTGCACCACTCTGGAGAGGCAGGAACATGCTCTCTGGCAGTACTGGCAGCAAGGAGAGTGTTTTGGGGAGTGCCAATCAACACAGGGCTTCTAACAGCATGGAAAGAATCTATTTCTCTTGGTTGATTCCTACTGCATTGGGGAAGCAGCTCTTGCTGGTTCCAAAGTGAAGGAACTTGTAATTTCATTATTGATTTCTCCTCTTAATGATAATAGAGCACAAGGTGGTGAATATTGACAGCTGGGTTCGAAGTGTTCCTTGTCTTTAGTTTTGGGCAGAATGTCAGCATATCATTTGCAGTCTCAGATGCTTGATGCCTACTAGAAAACAGTGCCTCCAACAAGCAGTGAAGGCATGAGCAGATGAATGAAGTGAGTGGTCTGCACAGTGCATGGGATCCCCATGCATGTGCCAAGAGAGGCCTTTGTGCCTTCTTGGCTGTTGCCTTGCCCAGGAGAGGCACATTCATCTCTGCATCTTGGCAGTCAGGACTCTATTCTCAGAGGCTTGAACTTCAAAAGGAACAGAGGTAGCCCTTTGTTTGTTCAAAGTTATCCTGAAACAGCCTGTGAGGGTTATTCTTTCAGAGCCCTCGGGCTCTGTAATACAGATTTTGGTAACACCTGCAATTAGAGAAAACATTCTACAATTCAGCTGTGTTGAGCATGGCCAAGAAATCCTATTTAAAGACAGCTGTGGCAGTCAAAGCATAGTCTTTCCTTTCCCTTTTATTTTCTGCACAAAGAAATTTGTTTGGAAAACTCTCCCTTTATGAATATCATGCCACAGGAATCTCACTGCTGTTCTCCAAATGGAAAGAGTTACACACAAAATTGCAGAAATAGGTAGTAAAGCATTTTTTTCCAGCTCCTGCAACTCTGATACTGCAATAAGGAGGTTTTTCTTTGAAAGTAGGCAAGGTTGGAAACTTAAAGGAAAAACTCAGTGTTCTGTGTATTTCCAGAAAAAGGTGGACTCTGCAACATTAGCCTTGTCCTGCTCTGGGCAGTGAGCACAGGCACTCGTTCACTTGTTCAGGAAAGCTGGCATGGGGAATACAGTGCGAAACAAGAAAAAAGCCTTTGATTTATCATAATATAAGTTTTCATCCCAAATGCATTTGGGCAGGTACTGATACACTTCCTATTAACTTCAGCCAGCTCCCAATTTTATGTTGCTTCCTGTTAATACAGTTTTTCTTATAGCTAAGGAATACAACACTTAAGGCTTAGCATGGGGTCACTGTGCAAGTTGTATATTATTTTAAAAAAAGAACCAACAGATTGGCAGGTTCCCAGACTCTTGCTTTTAGTGCCCAGAGAAGCTGCAGAAATGTTCAAAACTAAGTTGGATGGGGCTTGGAGCAAACTGGCCTAGTGGAAGGTGTCCCTGCCCTTGGCAGGGAGTTGCAAGTAGATGACCTTCAATGGTCCTTTCCAACCAAACCATTCTATGACGAGTTAAATTGACACTGTAGCATGAGTTCAACTTTAGTTATCTTATTTTTGAATTAGACAGAACTCTGCTGGTGCCAACAGGGTTGATGTGGTAGAAATATGGTGCAGCAAAAGGAAAATGAGATCTGCCCACTGTGTGCTCTGTAAGCCAGAGCCTCAGAATTAAACAGAAGCTTTCCTTTATATAACATTAATTAGGCATCTGCTGAAAAGAAGATGAGTTATGAGAATTCTTGATAAGTGGTGTCATTGTGGAATACCTAATACAGAGGATTTCTCCAAGTAGAAACATATTTCTGCTCTTTTAGAACAGGAATATTTTTCAGTAAGCTTTAGGCTGCCATAGCAGAGATTATAGGGGTGCAAATCAGCACTAATATCTGCAACACTTGTGATGAAAACTGATGTGGCCTTAGTGTGTGCATTGGTGCTATGCTGACTTACACCACCTGAAGATTTTTACCCTGCATGTTTAGAAGTAGGACTGCAACTGGAGCCAAACTCTGCCTTGCTACCCATGTTCAAGGTTGCATGTATTGATAATGGAAAAAGGAGCTTTCTCAGCACCAGTCTATCCATGGACACTCCTAAAAATTAATTATGTAGATTAGAATTTACCACCATTTCTCACATAGTGTGCTATATGACCCCAGGAACGGAACTGAATTCAGTGAAAAGAGACCACCATTAACAGAAAGTAGTAATAACAGTAGAAGTATCAGATTAGATATTTTTAGTGGTAAAGAGTTAGCAGTAGAAAAGCAAGCAAGAACATGCACAATGCTGAGTAAAAGAGAAGACTATTAGAAGAGAAATGACTTATTTTTAAATGTGCCTCCAAATAGCCATGTTATATTAGCACATCCTTTCAACTCCGGTCATGGCTGCATTAAGCTTCCTACCCAGTCAGGTCATCCTGTGGGTATAAATATGTGCTTTAAGTTATATAAATGCCATCCAATCCTATTTGCATTGTCACTTTATGACCCCAAATACTATAATGACCTCCTTTTAATTTGTCCAGTGCTATCTATAAAGCAGGCTTAGGTCCTTTTCTTGTGAAGGAGGTCAGCTCTCTTAATGAGCTTTAGGCATTCCCAGAGTGTTTTCAGTATTGGAAGACATACCTGGCCCCAGGCAGGACAGCCATGGCTCTGCCAACACCTAAGCAGTGCAGACAGATCCCATGTGACAGGTTATGCAACTGAGCAGGGCTTTATATGCCCGGGGACCTCAAGCATGTAAAGAACTCAAGGGAGAAGAGCATCAGGTGAGGAAAAGATGTTTGCAAACTGTGCTTCCTGGGGTGCTTTTGGCATTGTAGCAAACCATATTAGGCTTAATCTTATGCTTCAATAAGAGGTCAAGTTGTAATAAATCTGTGGGATTTAGTAATGTTTTGTGTGTTCTAGAATTGCAGTGGCTGAAATTCTACAAAGACTCAAAAATCATGATTGCTCCTCTGCGGAGAATGACACCTGGGTATATAAGGTTGTTGCAGGTATGCAATTTATGTGGGGTTTTTGGGGGGGGGGGTTTTGGTTTTGTTTTGTTTTTTCCCCCTGATTTTAATTGATCTTCAAAATACCTCTATTTCTCTTGATCAGGCTGATTTTATTTCAAATTATTGTATGACCAACCCAAGGGAACATTGGTTTATTTTGAATTAACTTGCATAACAACACAAAGAAGGTTTAATTAAGCCTCTGCTGAAAAACAAATTAATTATGATATATCTTGGTAATTGGTATCATGGTGGAATACCAAATGCAGAATACTTGGAAGGAGTTTATGCTTCTGCAGTGCTATATCAGAAACTGCTTCTCCATAATTTTCTCTTTCCGTGGCTTTCTGTGTTTGTGGCAGTAGGAAAATGTTAATGGGAAGAAGGATGCTGGCTTCCTGAGCAACTCAGATGAGCTGTCAGTGAAACACTTCAGCCAGCTTCAGTGGCTGATAGAGAAACTTCAGTCAGTGGTGCCCTCTGGAAGACTGGGGGACATTCAATCATTATATGAAAAAAGCCCCAAAACCAAAAACAAAGGCATTCATGGAAAATGTTTTAAAACAGCTGAATAATTGAGACTAAAGCAACCAAATATATATATATACATATATATATACATATATCAAAGTAAAACATCTTCCTTATTGTACTACATATGTCGATATTTACAGTGGATCTGTCCTTTCTCTGGAAAATGTCACAGCTCTTAGCAATGTGGTCTGCATCCAAAATCATAGGCTATAGTAGCTGAGAGATGATGATTTAGTACTTAAGAGGCTGAGCTAAAGATACTGTATTTCAGTCCTAGCAGTGATTTGCTTTCATGTTTTCCTGTATATCTTTTGGTATCGCCTTACATAGTAATTCTCCTTGGAATTTTCGTAGTCTTTATTTATTCTGTTGTTGAAGTAGCCCCAGGCAGATACATTTATCAAGGTCAGAGCACTTAGCTCTGATTCTTTAAGCCCATTAAAAAACCCTAGAATCTGGAAGTGAAAACCATGCTCCTTGGAACCTGTTGCTGCTCTCAGTGGTGCCACGCTTTTTGTCCATGGATCGCAAGGGAAAGCATTTAAAAAAATCATTATTTGAGACCTAGTCATCTTTTCATGTAAAAAGAAAAAAAAGTGACAACTGGAAGGAGACATATGTTTTACCTCAAAAAAACCAATGTTTTTTGGAGTTCTGTTTTGCTCTCTAGGGATTCCATGCAGCTGTGTTGCTGCTTCTTGGCTAGTGTATCATACATACTCAGCAAAGAACAATAACTTAAATTGTTTACTGATTGTTATTCAGATGATAGGTAAATAATGATTTTTTTATCTTTACTTTGATTGCATCTCTTGTATCTTTTGTTGAACTTGACAAAGTGACTGTGTTAAAACTTGTCTGCTTGGTCTAGTCCTGTTGGTGGAGCTCACGAGAGATGCTTGTGATCCCTTTTAGCCTTGCCTTCCTGAATTAATATCTGACATTCAAGGGAGCATCTCTGTGGGAAGGAAGAGATCTTTGTACTTCACTGGACAAGAAAGTCCCTTCTCTTTTATGCCTAAGCCTCCACAGTTGATTCAGCTCTCCCTCTCAGCATGGTAGCCAGAGGGAACCGCATTAAACTCACTACAATCAATAGTTGCAATTGAAAGAAAAATCGTATCAGAAATGTGTTCTTTCTTTTACAAACTGATAAAAATGGGGGCCTTCCAAAACGTGCAATAGTTTGTGCCAAATAGTCTTCAGCAGAAAGCAGAGTCATATGTTAAATGGCATGGCGAAGAAAAAAGTGCTTTATAGGTTCCAAAGACCTTCTTTTGTGTGGCACTCAGCTGAATCAGCATGTAACTTGCCCTGTTTCTCCCACAGACTCAAGCTGCAGCAAAAATCGTTATCAACCCGTCAGACACAGCACTGCAACGGGCGGCATTGCTCCTGGGAGTTTTTGGGATCAGTATATCCAGCTACAGCACACACCAGCTAACTCAAACAAAGAGATTCCCCTTGACCCCTTAAGCTGCATTGGGATGTGACCTAGGAAGTCCAGGCTTATGTCAGTACTGCTGATGAGTGGCTTTTCTGCTGCCTCAGTTACCAGTGTGGACATAATGAGACACTTTGCAGCCATGATTTCCACATGAAAGGTTAAAAAGATGGAAGAATTACAGACTTCTTCAAGAAGGAAAAAAAATAACTGCTATCAGAATCATCAGACTTCTTTTGTGATCCAGTGGGTACATGGGGAGAGATCTAAAGGTATAAAAATGCAGTTACATTTGGAGAAAGTGTAAAGAGATTGATGGGGGTGCCATGCTTCAGGAGTGTCGCCACATTGCAGCTTTTGCAGATTGACTCTGATAAAAAGACTGGTTTTGAAAAGAAGTTAGAAGAAATATATTCCTCATGACAAGAGTTAGAACAAATAAAAGTAATCTCCTATTGACTCTTTGCACTGTTCTAACTAGATATGTACATTTGTGTGTATTACAGAATTTGTTCACTCTGGCTTTTCTTATTGAATCTTAAACCTTTATTGACAGCTTTTGAGCAGCAATGTTTGTGTATTGTAACAGAAGCTGGTAGCCTTCTGCCACAGCAGAGATGGCCACAGGCTACACCAGCCATACGGTGTTGGGAAGAGCCCATGGCTCCAGACCAGATAAGTTCATATCTCTTTCCAGAAACTCTCTGTTCTAGAAAGTATCAGTAAAAATACTGGGTTGTGTTGTGTTGTGGAGTTCAGTATCATGTTCCTCTGCAAGGCCAACTCATCCTATAGTATACATTCTGATGGAAACAGAAATAGAGGCTGACCTTTTCTTCCCTCCTTCTCCTGTTTTTTTCTCACTTGGTGCAATAGCTTATTCAGGAATGTTCTCTTACTGTTGGTTTGCATTTCTCCAACTGTTTCTGATGTTTTATGTAAACATAGCTTTGTAGACTCTTCTGTGCATATGTCAGCATTTAAAATCCTTTGTTCTCAGTTACTAAATACAAATATTATTTTGGGGTCTTTTAGTGTTTAAAATTATGTCATCTGTCAACAGTGTTTGTATTCAACCACTAAGGGGCATCCTACACAGCTGAATATTTTGAACTCTTCAATTGCTCATTCCAACATTACAAACCACAAATTGAATCAGGCTGAAAATTTTACCTTTTTTGTTTGTTTGTTTTTGGATTGTTCTTGCCCCTGTTTCCCTTTTTCTCATTCCCTCCAAAGAAAGTCTCTCCTCTCCCACCACTCTGGTTAAACTGGAGATGATAGGAAAATCAGTTTACAAGGTCATTTTTTTTCTAATGTGCCAGATCACAAATTACCTCCATCTTGTATAGGTTTCTATCTTTTTTTAAAAAAAAAATCATATAATGGAATATTCCATCTTCTGCCTTCACTTACAAGAAATGAAAGAAAATACTTGAATCCCTTGACAAAACTAATAACGGTATCCCTGGAAAACATTTGATCACAGAGATTGAAGTTACACAGTGTGACCCCTGCCACCACCCTCAGTATGCCACAGTTATGGCTTTTTAATCCATTCATATGATTTGGGGCAGCCACTGCTCCCATTCAACATGAATATAACACCATTAGCTGTTTTCAGGGCCATTGCTATGCTAATGGAAACTCTTCTGTTAAGATGAAGGCTAAGTGCAATAACAACATCATTTTAAGAAGATATACTACAATAAAATAAATTATGACTTGGCCCCTGAGTTGTTCCCATTGGAAATGATACTCCTAAGAAATGTGTACTTTTTTCATGAGAATTGCTTTGAATAGTTTTGAAAGCTTCATTTAGTGCCAGTGAAAATGACAGGAGGACTTAATAAAGGTACAGGTGTAGGAGCCTTGGGAACATACCGTGAAGCACCAGGGAGAGGTAACTGAAAATATTTACAAAACAAATACATTTAAACTTGCTGATGATGAATTGGACCTGGGCTGAAAATCACCTTTAGGTGAGCAGTTGGGACTGCATCCAGCAGAAGATGTAGGCATTGGTACCTAACCTATTTGTTCCTGTAGAAATCTACACCCAAAATGTCAACTTTGTGAAGTGCAACTATCACCTCATGCCAGGCACAGCAGACAGCCATGTGCCTTTCCCTTCCACTGCTGCAGCTCCCAGGAAGATCTGCTTTCATGTTTCCCCTCAGCCACGTGAGGCTGGGGTGTGTTGAGTACCAAGACATCAAAACCTCGTCTGGGTGGCAACAACAAGCCCATCCTCTCATCCTTCCTGTGGCTGGAAGCTCAGTGATGGACTGGAGGCTGCCCAGAGTATGACTGGAAGCTAACACTCTCTGTCCCTTTTTGTCCTGATGTTTGTTAGAGCAAACATTCTTTGGCAGAGGACAAAAAGGCACCTGCACAGGTACTCCCACAGAGGAGCCCATGGCACCATACCTTCCTTCCTCTTGCTCTTCTGCAGGACTGACACAGTCCCGTGGGGTCCCAACTCCTAAAGCAGGCTGGGTGTATGAGCCTGTCCCTGCTCTGCTACAGCAAGGGGCCCAAACAGGCAATGAGGATAAGGTAAAACTTTATCTTTCTAGTTGCCTGTTAGTTTGCCCCTCCCTGCACTCAGTGTGCCATGGGTTTAGACCTACCTGTATTTGCCATATTATAGACATCTAACTCAAGCCTGCAGGCTCAGTACATGGCTGGGCTCCCAAAATCTGATGAGGATACCTCTCTGTGCTGCAATTCCCAAACCTGCCTGTGAATGTTCTCTTCAAAGCTCTGAGCATGCCAAACTTCAAGCATTTGTTTATGTCCTATTGAAGTGAAAGAGAGTTTAAGGAACATCCTTACATCCTTTGCCAGACAGAGGTATTTAATCTCTTCCTTGATCTCCCCCCAAAAGCATTTACATTTTAAATATACTTGTACTTTTGTTTATATGGCTTTTACATCAAAAATGTTGGCAATTCATCAACAATTGAACGCTGATGAAAGCTGGGAGCCTGGTGCGCTTGGGGAGGTTAATGCTGCATTACTTAGTTTTAAGAAACACCAGCAGTGGATTTCATTTGGCATATAAATTGTTATGTTTGAGGACTTAGGCTCCAGGAATTACTTTTTACCTTCCCTAGCTTGTAAAAATATTTAAGTAGAAGCACTATTTAAGCTCATAAATATTAGACTTTCTTTACAAATACACTTTAAAAGCGATTTCATAAAATTTATTGGATTGGTTTTACATCTAATATCAGGCAAATATAGGTTAATATCTCCTGACGCTGAACAATTGTAACTCAACTAATCCACTTCTAACAGCAGTAACTTCTCTAGACTGAATTATGTCTTGATATATCAAGTTAACTATTTTATTCTTTGAGAAGGAATCACAAGAGATTTTGTAGCTGTTTGATTTGTAGGCCTGAGTCCACCTCCTAAAGGCAAGTAAAATGAAAGTATTAAATAATCAGAAACTCAAACATTACTCTCTTCAAATAGATGTAGCATAGACTGGAGACTTGTTTGCAATAAATGGCGTTGCTAGTGAATTTCACAGAGCATTCAAGCTCTCTTTCAAATATATGTACTCAGTTGTCTAAAGCAGGATTTCCATCTCCTTCCATCAGGACAGGCAACTAAGGACAGTCACTCAAGGTAGCACTCATCAGCTAGGAAGGGAAGTATAAAATAAAGGCCTGTTTTCATGCATCTTCTGGATCTTTCTGCCCCAAAATTAGGCCAAGAAGACAAACTTGAGTTTGCTTTGGTGCTCCATCACTTACTAGGCAGTGGTAATGTCACCATGGTGCTGAGTCCCTAATTTGTATATCAAACTAATAGCAGAACACAAACAAGCTGAGAAACCCTTCATTTTACATCACGCATTTTTGCATTTTTTTCCAAATGCATGGAATTCTGGGCTCAGCTGATGTTTTGGGTGCTGCTGTAGTGGTAATTAGCAAAGTAATAAATTAATAAATCAAATTTGGGCACTGATACTGTGTGGGAGCTTCCTTCCTGAAATGTTCTGTGTCTGCATCGCCTTTTCAACCACAGGCTGTGCAGTGGGTTTATCAGTGGCAAAGCTGTGTGCTGGTGTTAATTCACTTCCCTGGCCTCTGTCGAGCGTGGCCACAGAGACTTAACTGAGAAATGGTTTTACCTGTGCAGTGCAACAGTGCTTCCCTATGGATGTAGTAGTAATAAAACAAACAAGAAGATATTAATCCTTGACACATCTTTTCCTACCTTGGATAAAATGCCTTTTCCCCTCTTAGTTATGAGTAGTCGATGACAACACAAAATAACACCCTAAAGCAGTCTTGTCTTTCATATGACTTTCTTGTTATTCTTCTACAACTATCGCAATTTAATAAGGTAGCTGAAAGGTAGTTTAATCAAACAGTAGATTAATAAGGTTCCTGGGGCTATGTTCACTTCAGCTTTTAACTAAGTGTGTAATCACGAGCTATGGAGTGTCACTGACTTTTAATCAGAGCGTCCCTGTCTCTGCAGTGGGTGTGTTTCTAAGCATAAAAACAGCCCCAAAGGACCCAGAAAGAAATGTTTCCTCCCATCCTTAGCAACATTTTTGCAAGTGGCCTTTTTAAGAGTGCAAGGTGATTAAAATCAAAAACCCACATCTTTTTGAAAGCTTTTAGGAACTTCATGTAATCCACAGCACCCCACTGATGAGGTCCATCCTACAAGGGAGACATCGGAGTCAGAGTAATCAAAGGAGGTGTGCAATGCCAAGCAGGATGAGGGTTTGACTTAGCTCTCAGTGGGTCCTTCCATGTGTTTCCTTCAGAAAAAAAGTGGATGAGATCCAGCTCAGCTGACATGAACAATGGCTGGTTTGGCCAGGTCTGCCAGCACCCTTAGCTCCCACTACACACAGCAGAGATGGGTCCTGGGGAGTCCACTGCCTCCCTGGCACCTGGCAGCAGCCTGAAGGTGCTTCACAATGAGCTGAAAGAATGTGGATGGTTTCCTTACATGTCAAACTACTTAGTGTTTAGGGGTTCTATATTTTTCCCATCATTTTCCTGGGGAGAAGGGGCTGTATCTCATTGCTGTTATTTAAACCAGAGTACGGAACAAATGCCAGAGCAGAGTGGCCCTGTTACTGAGAGATTTTTAATCTTTTTCAGAAAAAGCAAATGTCAAATTAGTTTGTCCTTCACTCTCTGTTCTTCAGTAATGGATTATGGGAATTTGGAACTCTTGGCCCAAAAGGGATGGTGGCATGTAAAGCCAAAATTGCTGAAATCTTGGACGGAATTGTCACTGGCCAGCAATAGCTCAAACACCATGTGTCTTCCCTGTCATAGCTGAGCCATAGTTCCTTTTAAACACAAGCTGTTCCTTAAGGGAAAAGAAAGCACAGCAGGCTGTGCTCTGCTCCCCTAGAGGTGTTCAGCCACACTGTGATACATCCCTGAGGAGAGGAAGGGCAGAGGAACGGAACCAAAAACTTTGCTTCATGATGACCTTCCAATGGCAGAAGAGCCTCTCAGCTGCTGCTTTGAGCCAACACAACCAGAGAATGGCTGAGCCTTCAGTGAGCATCCACATCTCTTTTCCTGCAGTCTCCTGCTCCCAGAGCTGCTTTCTGGACCCTCTGAAGCTTGTGGAACTGTGGCTGACCCTCTGTGCTTCGGTCTGTCTGTCTGTCTGTCTGTGCACATAAGGGGGAAGGGGCAGGAGCAGGATCTGGCCCTCAGGTGCAGGAGGTGGCAAACCCTGAAGAGTGGTAAGGAGGGCTGTCTCACAGCATCAAAAGTTTGTGCAAATCCCAGCTCTTCCCTGAGTAAAATGCAATCTCCCACTGGGCCTTGGATTTCATCTGCAGCACAGCACTGGCAAGGATCTCTTTCATCAGGTAACTCTGAGTCCCTTTTTCACTCACTTGCCAGTTACATCCCATTCATTAGCCCTGGAGCTCACCTAAGGGATTATTTGTAATGCTTTATCCCCAGCTGAATTCAACTGTTAATTTGATAGCATTGTATCTAGAGGAGAAACTAAATAAACACTGGGAGTGTTTGCCCTAGAGAAGTACCTGCAATGTTTTTCACCACTTTCTTGCTTATTGTCAATTTTCCCATAACAATTCTGCTGGTTGTGTGTGTGTCCCTACATCTCCCTGCCTTTTCCTTACCAGGCAGAAAGGCCCTGAGACTTCAGCTCACCCCATCTTGCAGAACAGCATGGGATGGGGTGAGAGGCATCACTCAGCAGAGGACAAGAGAAGCAGAGCAAGCATCCCTCCCTCCAGGTGAGAGGGGCTGTAAATCTCAGCCACCAGCCATGCAGTGAGCCCGGGGTCACGCTGAGCCCAGGGCGGCTTTAATGAGCCAATGCTCCCACAAGCATTCAGCAAAGCTGGGAACTCGCTCGGGCTCCAGGGAGCTGTAGCTGTGGTTTAACTCTGCAACTGTCTCAACACAAGTTTGTGCCAAAGTGACAGCAGGATGAAGGTAAAGAAACCTGGTTTTAGTGGGTCACTAACAGACATTTATTTTTTTAAAACCATACATTCTGAATTCCACTTCATAATTGCTCTTCAACATTAAAGAGTTCCTTGTTGAGCAGTGCATTAAAAAGCCCAGAATTTGCTTGAGGATGTCAGCACTGGTATATGATGCTGCACCTTTTTTCTCACTAAACTTTAGTCCCTGCACGTTAAATATTCAGACAGAATATTTTCCATAGTTTCTCACTATAGTGAGTGAAAAAAATTAACACCTCCAGGGAAAACTCATCCCCTTCCATAAGAAGGGGTGGACCAACTCCCCCTCTGAATGAATGCCTCTCTCTGTATTGACTAGGGCTGGACATCTCACTTTCAGAAAGCTCAGGGTAGCAGAAAAAAATCATCCCTCTCCCCTACAGAAACGCTCTATTCCAATAATAGCAGTTTCCATGGAAGACAGACACTGAGACAGATAGTGAATTCGGAGGCACAGTTTCCAGGATCTGGGCAGCTTTCAGAGGGAGCCACTGAGCTGCAGGGTGCTGGCTCTGGGACCAGCACAGGCAGCCCCACTGTGGCTCACCTCTCATATGGAGGCACCTGGAAGCCTCAGAAGCAGCACTGAGGATGAGCATGCTTGCACTGGAGAGATGAATGTTCTGGTGCCTGTCATGGTACCAGGGCTGAGTAACATTAAAAAAGCAGGGAATGAAGATGCACAGGTCCAGGCATCTTCATGGGAAGTAAAAAGTCACGTAGGGCATTCTGTATTTCCTTGGGAGGTGAAACCCTTGCCATCATTGGGCTACATAATTGGGCTTGTCATTGGGCTACAACAGGAGTCACTAGACAAGCATTTGTCACGTATCTACTGACCACCCTCCCAAAAGCAGCGGCATGGCCTCTGCAGAACAGCTTCCAGGCACCCAAAAAACTGCAACAGTGCTGAAGGATCCAGCATGAGGCCCCATCACAACCCCACCAGCTGCTGCCCTCCATCTCTCCATTATGGGAACAGTGACTGCAGTCCGGTCACTCTTGTCCCTTCCAGCACCACTGTCTTGCTGGGACGTTCAGGAAAATGACCTTCATCAGCAGTGAGTTGATGAGAGATGGCTCACCCTCTGCTTCCCCTGAAACAGACGTATGGCCACTTACTGCAAACTACAGGCTGGAGGTGGGCTGAGGACCAGAGTTGGACTGAGGGCCAGTGGCCACCAGAGCCTTCTGCTGGTCCCAGGACGTTAATTGTGGCCAAAGCAAGAGGTGCCCATGTGCTGCAGCAACCCCATGGAGGCCAGTTAATTGATTAATTTCCATTGGTATCCAAATGCAATTAACAAGTCACTCAATCTTTTATGTAAATTAAGAGGGAACAGCAGAAAATTAATCATTTCTGGGTGAGAACCACAGTTTGCAAACAAAAAACCCTAAAAACACAAACCAAAGAAACAAAAAACAAACAAACAAACAAAAAAAAAAGGGAAAGTGCAGCTCAAACTCTGCATCTCTATGTAAAATATGCTTCAAATACTGTCTTGGATCTTATTTAGTTCATTGTTATTTTGCTACTTCAGCAACTTGTATATAAAGACAACTGGCATAACATAAAATATATGAGGTATTTAAACTAGGATTACAATTACTTTCTCTTCCATTGTCACTAGAGAGAAATAAGTGCTACTCTGTTCTTGGGTGAGCCAGTCCACCTTCCAGGGGCACCTATTTCTTTCCACTGATTATGTAGAGAGCCTACTGTGTCTGTGCTCCTAATTTAGGCATCCACCTTATGTTCATATAGCTAGCTAGGATGAATCCAAGCCAAAATCAATCTGCTCAAGTCAAATCTCCCACTGCCAAAGGTCATGAACCTTGCCCTTAGAGCAAATGAAAACCATGGCTCTTGACACTTGGTTTTCCCAAGCAATGAGGCCACAGTCAGTCATGAACAGCATCACAGAATCACAGAATGATTTGGGTGGGAAGGGACTTTCAGAGTTAGAGCTTCACTGTCATCCCTGAGATTTGATTTAAAAGTGAGTTGTGATGTACCTCAATCTTCATGGTTCCTTTAAAGGATTTCCTGTACTTGTTGTAGTCTAACAGCCCTTTAAATGAAATATTCTTTTGCCAATACTTACACTAAAGTGTTACTTCCCTTAACAAAATGCTTAGCATAAAATGTTACCAGCTACTATATTCTTTAATCCCAGGGCCTACTGAGAAGTTCTCAATAAATAATATTTTTTATTTATTTTCAACACAGGCATCGATAAGTACTTGTGTAATATTGCTGAGGCTGAATTATCTGCAGATCCGTGCTGCACTGTAAATAAAGTATTGTGTGTGCTTTGCGTTCTCTCATCTGAGCTGGTGCCAAGAACCTGAAATCATCCACTTTACCAAGAGAGGATGAGAAAAGGAGAGGGTTTATGGAGAAAATGGCTTAAGTTTTACATTCGTGTCTGATTAAGGACTCTGGCAGTTGTTTCAGTTCCGTACCTACAGCAGGCAGGTAACAATATTTCCTTTTTCTCACTTTTCTGCTCCTCTGCCTACAGCAGCAGGAGAGGGGCTGGTGGGCACCCTCCCCATGCAGGCAGTATGTGCTCTGGGTGCCTGTTCCCAGCAAGTGACCCTGACGGACCACGGGTCCCTCTGTTGTCTGATACCATCAGGCACTTGCACTGAAGAACCTTGGTCTTTGCATAGAATATGAGCTACTGCCACAGGTAGGGAAAAAAGAGAAAACAAATTGGCCTGTAGCTTAAAAAAAAACCAACAAAAAAACCAACCAACCAACCAACCAAAAAAAAAAAAAAAAACAAAACCAAAAAAACCCCACAACCGCTTGAATAAAAATGATGGCCTCCTGGGTGCTTAAGATACTCCCACTGTAAGAAAAAAAAACCCAAAACCTTCCAAGATCTTTAGTCATCTGGCTTCATGTGCATCTGCAACTGACTCAGTGGTCTTTCCTTCCTCCAGCTGCACAAGTAGCATATTAAGTGGCCGAAAGCCAGGGATGATATCAGCCCATGATGAATGAGCATCTACCACTCTTGTTGCAAGTGCTTTGAGAGCCCCCCCAGTATGTCCCTGCTGTGCTAGGCATGTACCAACCCTAAACATCATTTCCTGCCTCACTTGGCTTTCCACAAAAATGAAGATGTAAAGTTTGTTGGATCACTCTGAAGACCCATTGGTCTTCCTGAAAAGTCGAAAGTGAAGGGTAGAATTTTTTTTCCAGACTTTTTTTCTAGTGTGTCCTAGTAAAAGGAGTAGGAAAATATAAATGGGCTTGCACAGTGAGAACAAGGAAATAACTATATTGCTCAGACCGTCAACCCCACTGAAAATGTTTGTTCTGTATTAGATAGTGTTAAAAAAGAGTTATGCCAAAGCCTCAGATTCTTTGTACTTACCAAGTATGAAACAGTGATATTTAATAATATATAACCAGTGTATGATTATTTGAAGTAATATTTTAGTGTCAGAATCCATTTTCTTCCATTACCTGAAAGGTGCTGCAGCCACAGAGTGAACATGCACCTAATAACTATGCTATTACCAGGTGGACCTGAAAAAATTCACTTAGTAGTACTTCAGGACCTGGCTGGAGGAGTTTCAGAGTCATTAGTGGTTAAGGTGGAGGTTCCTGAAAGTCTGGGGAGGTGCCAGAAGACTGAAAAAAGGACAAACATCCTTCAGATGGAAAAACTAGGATCATCAAAACTGCTCAAAAAACACTCAAGAGTACTTAACAAATGATCAGAGCTATCTGCAAATCCACAGAAAAATAAGATGATAAAAAGCAGCTAACATGTTTACCAGGAATAAATCATGTACATCAACCTGGTTTCTTTCTTAGACAACATTAGAAGCAGGTGAGCAAGCATCATCATACATGGCTTCAGTAACATGGTGTCAAATGATGTTCTTACACACAAGTTGTGAAAAAACACCCTTATATGAACCACAGTAATGAGATTACAGGTCTTGTCCAAAAACCTGCAAAGAATAAAGAGTATTCTCAGAGTGTCTGGAAAAAAAGTACAGACTGGGCTGCCGCACACTGCTGTGAATGGGGGCTGCCTGGTATTTTTACTAATGACTCATGTGAGTGGGAATGCATAAAACATCAAACTCGGAAGGTCTGCAGGCACTGAAAGACAAGAGAAGAATTCACAATGATCTAAAATCTGCCAAGTGCTCTAAAATCAGCAGTGGGATCCAAGAAGAACAAGCACGAAAACTTGATGCTTTGGCAGAAGCATCAGCTGTGTGAACACAGGATGAGGAACAATGCAAGATCAATGGAGTGAATCACAGCACTAGGCAGGAGTGTCAAACTCTTGTGGGGCAGGAAGCAGCCTCATGGGGATATCAGGAATGGGGGTGCAGGCTGGAAGGCATGTGAAGGGGTCCTTCTACTTTGCCTGTTGCTGGTGAAGGCCCAGCAGGACTGCTGTGTCTTGGTTTGGGCACCAGCCTTCAAGGAAGATGTGGACCAAGTGAAGAGAGCTCAGAAGAAAATTGTTTTTTTTTTAAAAAAAAAAACAAACAAAAAAAACCCAAAAACCTCACACCTAAAGCAAAAT
>JAWWEW010000112.1:95088686-95111160 GCA_035583185.1 Anabacerthia variegaticeps
AAAAAAGGCAGAAAATGTGACCTGCACAGAAAGACTGAACAAACTGGTAGCCTGGAGAGGGGAAGGTTGATAAATGCCACAGGCCTGACCTTCTTCCCAGCAGCCCTGATGCCGGACATTGTGCCCATAGAATGCACCTCTACTGACCCCTGAAAAGTAGATGTTCTTTATTGCTGACCTACCTGTAACGCTTTGTGTTCTAGCACTTTGTAAAGCCAAGTCCACCCTGCTTGACCATGCCTTAGTGGATATGTAATATACACTCTGTGCCACAAAGTTATGCTGGACACAGCTGGTTTGGACAGGCAGCTCAGGGGTTCTCAGTTATTCTGGAACCTGCCAACACACCAACCAGCACTTAATACTGCAGGACCACTGAAATGAAGATGCCATCGAACATGCATGTAGGGATGAGCCATCACAGAACTCTTCTGTCCAACAGGTTGGCATCCAGGGATACTGCTGTGCATGGCTGCACTGCCAAGTGCTACCAAGAGTTGTCTGGTACAGGAGCAGTGCTGGAAATGGGTGTTTTGTTTTCATTTTTACTTAGTAATTGATGCTCCACCAAAGCTGATCTCTTGCTGTTCTGCCCACTCTGTCTGGGAAAGGGTCCATAATATTGTGAGGAGAAAAAAGAAAGCTTGGCTTAGATTTGTAAAGACACTGATGCCAGAGTCATTGCTTACTACTTTAGATGCCTTTCTTTAGCTCAAAATGAGCTGTATCATGCCAGGAGGGTAACCTCTGCTCCCTGCAATGGCAGGAGGAAGAAGAGGGACCACAGAGCAGCTCAGCAAGTCTGCAGATGACTAGCTCCTGCTGAGGCAGCTACTCCAAAATCACAGAATCACAAAATATGCTGAGCTGGAAAGGACCCATAAGGATCATGGAGTCCAACCCTTAGCCCTGCACAGGACCATCCCCAAGAGTGTCACCATGTGCCTGAAAGTATCATCCAAATGCTTCCTGAAGTCTGTCAGGCTCGGTGCTTTGACCTCTTCCCTGGAGAGCCTGTTTCAGTGCCCAACCACTCTCTGGGTGAAGAACCTCTCTCTAATACCCAACCTAAACCTCTCCTGACACAACTTCAGGCCACTCCCTCAGGTCCTGTCACTGATCACCACAGAGAAGAGATCAGTGCCTGCCCCTCCTCTTCCCCTCATGAAGAAGTTGTAACTGCAATGAGGTCTCCCCTCAGTCTCCTCCAGGCTGAACAGATCAAGTGACCTCAGTCACTCATACAGTTTCCCTTCAAGGCCCTTCACCATCTTCATTGCCTCAGTTTAGACTGAGCCTTCATCAGTACTTGGACAGTCCTGGTCACTCAGAACCCACCAGCCAGTGGAGACCTCTTCTCATCACATGCATCCCTCAACAGCTGGACACACAGCTGGAGGAGAGCAGATGGTGCCACCCATTACACTTGTTCATTCCCAAGAGTCCAGTAGTTGAACAACCTGACTCAGATGGATCTGGCACCAAGCTCACAGCCAGGAGTCCTGGCCACCTCCCAGCCCCAAGAGGGGCCCCTGGAAGCAGGCATGGGGATGAGGCAGGTCCTCACTGTGGGACAGCTGGGTATGAGGATGCTGAGGGAGGAGGAGTAGGAGCACAGCTGTAGGTGAACAGCTAGCATGGGAAAGGAGGCCAAAAGCTTTAAACCACCAATCTCCCAACACCTGCCCTGCTCTTCCTGTTGCTCCTGAAACAAATGTGGTTAAGCACTGAGAACAGACATGAAAGTAAAAAAAGATATAATAATTTACTGAAAAGTTCTACTTCTCTGTTAATCTCCCATTGAAATCTAGCTCTTCTTTTGACCTGCTCTAAGAGAACTCAATGGACCTGGCCAAACATCAAACCAAAACTATTTCTGACAGTGTTCTGAAAATATTGGCTGCCTTTTGCAGTTGGACACGCAGAAGGGTTTAAATTTAGTCAATTGCCATCAAAACTGGCATAATTTTATGACAGCTGCAATAGCCGGCCAATGCCCTTGCCCTGGTGTAGGTGCTTCCCTCTGTGCAAGCCTTCACCAAAACATCAAGTCAATATAGATGAGCTCTCTGAATGAGCACAACCATGCTGGGAAAGAAAGTGGGTCTGGAGCTCAGCATGTCCTTAGGATCTATTTTGATTCACTGTACATCAATTTTCCTTGTTGCCTACTGAAGCTCTTCTGAAAAATTATGTTCACAGTTCATTTTAAGCAATCTCTGGTGCCTCGTAGCCTTGCTCTTTGAAACAACTCAGTCTGAATATCCATCACTGAAAGGTATTTGAGGCCAGATTTCCAGACAAGATCCTAAACCATCACTGTGACATGCCATGTTCACAAATCCACCTGTACAAATTCCTGCATTTACAAAAACTGTTTTTTTTAATGCACAGTTTTGCCAAATTGGAAAACTTTCCCAAGGCAGGAGCTACAAGGTATCTCAAAAACCCCAATCCTAAATAGGTCTATCAGTTTTGAAATATTCAAATTTTACCCACATTGATTGAACCCCCCCTGAATTTGGTGTCACCCTGCAGAGGTACCAGAGGGAACGATTTCACAAGGCAGTCCTTCAGCATCTAAACTGATTGTTTTCCTCGTACCTTAGCATTCCACAGGCAGTGTAGAAGGTCTGCTGGCTATGGTTGTCCTGGTGTTGAATGTATTTGGTTTGGATTGGGATCTAAATTCATGCAAATCTGCCATCAAATCAATGTCACAAACACCATAATTTTGTGTTTAACTCTTGTATTCTCCAGATGGATTTCTACTTTTGTTGTAGAGTTGTTTCTGAATATCAACAATGAAAAACTTAGAGATGTTATTTAGCAATCCATATTTTATGCACCATTACTCCCTAACCATTCTAAGACTGCGAACTTTCAAATTATGAAAAAAAAAGGAATAATCCTGCTAATTTAAAATGAAACTGGAAGTTCTGTCATAAAATTCAGCTGTAAGCCATTCTACTGAACTGCGCAGAGGAAAATACATACACACGCACAAATTAATAAATAATGCAAAAAGACCAGTGTGATCAGATGAATGTTGGTGCGGTTGGAGACTGGGAAATCAATCACTGCTCTTGGCAGTCACTAAACATTTCTTCCCCTGCTCTGTTGTCCAGAGCTGTTTCTCAAAATTCCAATCTGAAGTCTCTGCCACCACTACACTGTCCTTTGCATAATAACTATCACTTTCTTTTTTCTAGAGAATTCTGAGTAATTTTTTCCTATAAGAGGTGACTGCAATGGTAGTTATTATCTTGAAAGTATGTAAGACCACATTTGCACAAGAAATACTTTCCAAGCACTTTGGATAATCAGCTCTTCAGATGTTTGTATCAAGGCAGCCTCACAGCACTGAAGAGTGATGTGCATTGTTTTTATCCCATGACATAAATTTCACCACTCTCCAGAAAATCTCTTACCAGCCAGCACTCTCAGGGAAGGATCCATCTTCAGAAATCGTTGCTCAATATTTCATTTTTGTCTGAGTTATTTCCTGAGAATTAAACACAATCCATAAAAAGAAAATAATAAACCTCTGGGCAAATATGTCAGGGCAGGGATGTCCTGCAGCAGTGGGGTAACTTTAAAGGAGCTGCTACGTAATGCTTCCATTGCTGCCAGTATATTTAGGTTGCAAATGCTATCAGTGGAAAACCAGTATTAAAATAAAGAGAAGCAAGAGCTGAACACCACAGTGTTATTTCTCATTTTCAAGTTTTATAAGAAGGCGTGTTAGGGCACCTCTGCTCTACTCATGTCTCCTTTTTGAGTCGTCTGCACTTTTTCCAGTCAGTAACAAAACTGCTCATCACTGCAAAGGCACAAGCCAAACCTGATAGATCCACTCATATATTTCAGCTGATGGGTTTATGCATATCTATAATGTTATGTCTAACAATAACAATACAAATATTGTTTTATGTACATATTGTTCTATGTGCATATGCATATTTTATGTACATGAGCATATAACGGATATATTGTATATGTGTATGTTATTATTTAAAATTTATAAATATAAAATATAGTAACACATAAATTACATGTATATTATATAAATATTCTATATATGTTACATATATAAACTTATATTTCATATATAGAGTATACTATATACTATAGCATATCTTCATACATTGATATGTCATTAATTAGCTATTATTATATAAAAATATTGTATTATTTACATGATAAAATATATGCATGTATTTATTCTTTTATATTTCATATAATTGACATAGAAAACATGTATGTGTATTCTACATGATTGTAGATGTTTTATATTATTAATCAATATATTTATATGGGTTATAAATACATAATTATTTAATTCTATTTATTACTGTTATTATTATTAGTGTTGTTGTTATCACTGCGTATTTTTGCGTTGCCACTAAGGTGCTCCCTACTACATTTCCTCCAGGCGTGGGTTGGCAGGAAGAAGACACACACCAGCTCCCCATTGCTGTCCCCAGGGCCTTGTCTGCTCCCACATCACCACAGTGACATCAGCAGCAGCATCTCTCTTGCTGCACATCCCTTGTTCTGCAGCCACCCCAAGCTGCCCTGCCCCTGACCATCAGCTGGCTGGGACTGTGTTCCAACACAAGCACCACCAGTGCCAGTGGAAAAGCAAGTGGAAAGCAAGCCAACATCTCAGAAATGGGGACAAAACCAGGGAAAACAACCTCAGCCTGTGACAGTTTGACCTGAAGTCAAAGAGGGTACCCCCAGAAGTGGGTTCCAGAGCCCTGGTCCTCTTGCCACACTGGATACGTGCCGCCATCTCTCTGTGTTCTGCAGTGACCTCTCCTCAAGCTTATCTTTTTACAGAGCAACCCATGGCTTGATCCCTTGAACTCTGCTGCAGTGCTCGGGCAGGGGGCAGCCACCCAGCCTAGACCAGGACGCAGCATGTCCTGATATGGCACACAGGACACCTGCCTGCACCACACCAGGGCACTGGGATGGACAAAACGTTATCAGCCACATGGGTTCTGTTGCTGCTCTAGAGGCCAGTCAGCACAGCCCTCTCTTTGCTCTGTGACAGACAGAGCCAGAGGCAGCCTGGGCCACATTTTGAGGCAAAAAGCTCACTTTCTTATTTTTATGTACTTCTGTGTTAAGAAAACCCCAGAACAACAAACCTTTTCAAATATTTGCAACTGATTTTGCCAAAATGTTCTACTTCAACATCATGATCTTCGAGCTTCCATCATCATGTTGGAGGAATCACAATCACCTAGTTGAAATATTTGGAAATAGGCTTTCACTAGGGACACTCATGTTTCATACCATTCACCTCAGGTTAACTTTTGCTTTTGGACTTTTAATACCTATTACAAAAAAAGAGCAATGAAGTTCATCCAACTTAGGATCATAAAACCAGTCAGTATTTTTTTTAAATTGTGACCAACAGGAAATCAAAATCTTTTCATGTGCAACTTTCTCACCAGTTACTTTATCTTATAATGCTTCTGTAAAGCTTCTTATAAATGCAATATACAGTTACAGAGCTTCTATCTTCTTATAGCACTGGTTGCTTTGCCTTATAGACCCTCTTCTTCACCTGATAGCTCTTCTGTAAAAGGCAGCTGAAGACCTGATAGCAACTTGCAACTTAATTTTGCTCATGAATTCACAAATAACACATCCTTCCTCAGGCCACTGTGAGGAAGGAGCCACTGAGCTGAGCCAGAAAAGTTAAATGACAGTGAACTCCAGCACCACAGAGTCACAGGTTTATGGATTCTCTTCCTGAGCATTGTTCATACACTACTTATCCAGAACCTCAGGACATCAACAACAGTTCCGATATACAGCTCCTGGAAAATATATGAGTATATGCTCATTTTGGTTTATAGCTATATATCAATATACAAAAACTCAAAAAGGAAGCCCAGTTTCTTAGTAAAGCTGTCACCAGAAATTCAAGCAAGATGCCATATGACAAGGATTTGCAACTAGCAATAAAAACAGAAAAGCAACCTCTCCCCCAAATGCAATGAAACCATCCAACACCCAGATGTGCTAGAGCTGCAGCTCTCACGTTTTTAAAGAAGTCATGGGACAAAACAGGTATTTAATGGGTGGTGTGGCAGAAACCAGAGCACCCTCAGCAGGAACCCACGACACCAAGGCACAGGCAGGGCAGCTGCATGTGGAGGGAGTCGGTGAACTGCTCCTTTCCAAAGAGAAACAGGAAAAAACACTAGCACACAGAGCCCAGAGAAACCAAAGCCAAAACAGGAACTAGAGTAAGACTCAAGAGGAAGAAATAAAAGGAACTTTCAGGCACAGCCTGTCAGGGAAGAAAGCTGGGAACCTTTTCTCTGTTCTTTGTTGTTCCTGCTCTCAGCAGGAAAGCAGTTGCATCACAGAGCCACATGGATCGATTGGCAACTTCTCCATCTCATAAAAAGAGTCTTTCAAGTATGGTTTTTCTTTAATTAGTTCATGCAAGAGAGCATAACCTTCTCACCTGGCACAGCTGCAGAGGTTTTCTAAATATAAAACTAAATAAAAACAAATTCAAATGTAATTATGCTGATTCCTGAGCATTAGATTGTTAGCTGTTCACGTATTTTGTCCCCTCTGATTGGAATCCTCCTTAAAATTAATTATTGAATAAGCTATTCCTATTGTTTCCTCAGGCCTTTGAGCTTGGTGCTGTTCTCAGGATTATGGACCTGTAGCCACAATACCCTCTGATTTAACATGTGTTAGCTACAGCCCTGGAACAGATAACCTGAACAGTTTTACTCCATGGGAAATATGGAACTGTCTAGCTCTCAGCAGACAGCAAGCAACACATCAGGAGCTACCCTGTGTTTCCCATTGGTCACAGATATGTATGTGGGCAATTACTGTTAAGCAGTTGAATGGGAGTAGCTTGTCAGCCCCTGGTGCACTGGTGTGCTCAGCCACATCGGTGTGAACCAGGGTTAGTTCCCTTGAGGATGGCAGGTGAAATCCACCTTTCAGCAGTACAGTCTGATCTGAAGAGAAGTGCCTGTATGTTGCTGCCTTAAAGCACACTGCTGTGTTTGCCTTGAGCTGAAGTATTCAGCCAGGCCTTGCTGTTGTCCCAGTGTAAATCGGGGACAGCTTCAGTGCTGCCCTTGTTTCCAGGGAGCAGACACAAGGGGGAGAGATGTATGCTCCTGCTTGTCTTTTGCAGTCAAGAAGGAAAAAGTGACTTAGCGAAGGAGTGACTATTACAAATTCTTATTTTTTTCCAGTTACAGAAGGACTATACAAATGATTTCTGAAAACATCCCACTTTTCCTAGTGCTATCCCACAAGGCCATACTGCCCCTGCTCTCCCAGCCTCCTTGGTGTTTCTTTTCTTCTGGCACAATGATGTAAACAGCTGTGCTACAATTAAATACCCAAACTCCTGCATTTGGGATTAGATCCAAATAATACTCTACCTAAATTAATTCCTGCTTAAGCCTTCCTATGTGACCCAGTGTTTTGGGCTGCACTCTGCCATTTAGTTGTTGTACTCCATAAAGAATTATCACACTGGAGGATAATTTCAGAAAAGAACTGCAACTATTGGCTTGCATAAACCCCAAGAAAATTCTAAGATCAGAACATAATACAGGATACTTGATGAATGAAACCCTCCATTGTGTGACCAACACCGAAATTCTGTCCCAGCTGGAGCACTAAGTCACAGTTTCCATCTTACAACAGAACTCTTTCTGGGGAAGATTCCTGTAGGTGCTCTCCCCTGAGCCAGCACTGTGCTGTCAACTGGAAGACCATCAGATCTAGATGAAGAACCTGGCCCTCCTCCTGCAGCACAGTGTTTTGAGAGTGCAGGAGTGGTCTAGTCTTATCTAATCTAATTAATCACATTAGATCAACTGAATCTAATCACAGGTTAGATTAGACACCTAGAAAAACAGTTTTAACCAGTCACCTCCTCTGACAAGGAGCTATGAAGATCAGACTGGCTGCATCCCCAATGACACATCTGCCTTTGGCAGAAGGAAGATCAGTGAAAAGCCATAGACTTCAGCTACTGGTCCAACATGATGGCAAAGCTGCTGTAGACAGCCTGTGATGGGACCCTTTTTGAACAAAAGGGTTGATGTTGGAAAGTGCCCTTGAATAAACTCTGGACATTTCCTTCTACTGCTGGAATAGATACGCTGAACCCATGAAATATTGTTTTCAGGATGGAGGGCTTAAGAGAACACTCAGATTGTCTGTCAGTCGGGCTGTCATTGCTGTTGACAGGTGGTGATGAGAAAGCAGGCTATATATTTCTGTTTGTAATGTGATGGCCTTTTGAACTAATATCAGGAGACTATCATAAATAGGCTTTGCCTTCCTTGGCTGCACGGTAGGCTAAAGATGTTTTTATTTGAATACATATCAATTCCTCCTGTTATGGAATTCCCTATAGCAGCCTGGACTGCCTTGCAATCTAATGTGATGTGTAACAAATTAAACTTGTTGCTCAGGACTCAAGAACTCAGAATAGATGACCATATCCTTCTGAGACCCAGTTCTTACAGCTAGAAGTTATTGACGAATGTTCACTTATTTCAAAATTTTTGATTGTGATATGAACTGGTAAGGGCAGAGAAAAGCCCAGTGACTTGTAAGGGACTGATAAAATACACGTTCTTTATGTGTGTTTAATTGACAAAACAACAGAGCACATGCAGGTGCAGCCTGGCCAGCTCTTGTGTGCTCATTTGTCTGGAAGCCCTGCAGTCTATTTGACAGGTCTGGTTTGATTCCTGCATATACTTACTGAAGAGAGGTCACCTCTGGGCTAGAAAATCAAGTTTCTGTGGGTGAATTCCACCCAAAACCAGCTGACAGTGGAGCTCAACCACAGAAGGAGTAAAGGATATAATTTAAGGCAAGATCCACCTTTAACCTGCTTGCTGTCTAGGTGAAAGTAGAATTGTCTTCCCTGTGATGCTCAGCACTCTCTGAAGATCCAGTGCGCTGTGCAGAGATTAAAAAATACTCTGCACTTGTCATGAGTAGCAGATAGGGAAAACAAGATCATTTAGACTAAAAGCTGCAAAAATAGCCAGCCTTTCTGAATACCATCTTTCTTGGGGTAAAAGGAAGAAGAATCTCCCTATTTAATCACAGAAGGGAAGTGTCATGTAGTGAAGTTTCTTCTTCCTTATATTGTGGGACCTCCCTCAGAGCTCCCAGGCCATACTGGGGGCAGCAGGAGAGCTCTTCTGGACTCCTGTTCCTTATGCTAGTATGTTTTTACACTGTTTGATGCTTTGGTATTTTTTTTACTCAAATTAAAATGTTTGAGGATTTTTTATTTTTTTTTTTGTGACTAACGCTACACATTCTCTTTTTTTTTTTTTTTTTAATTGGAGAAATTGTTTCCATTCACTCGAGCAATTGATAATGCTGGCTACTGTATTCTGCAATTAGTAACTGTGGGACAACGTGTTCCTTGGATACATCCTCATACAGTTTTTGATCAGTAAGATTGTTTTAACTTGCAGAAAAACTACTCACTCGAGACTTGTATTAATGCTTCTTTTTTTCTTTTCCTGACACCAGGAACACAGACATATGTTAACACTGGGATCTTGTCTATAGATTTTACCTCTTCCATTGCAGCAGTTTGTTTACAGTTCATTGTCAGCATAGCATTGTGAATGCAGAGAGTAATCTGTGAAACTGATGAGGGCTCTGGGTTTTAGCAGAGCAATAAACACATGAAAGCAACTTGTAAACTTTTGTAGCTTCACTGCTGAGCTCTCCCCTTTACTGCTTGTATTAATTTGAATGTGCGTAAATCAAACAAATATAAATGTCAGCAACAACAGTTGTTAGCAGAAATGCAAGTGTGCTTCTGTTGCCTTCTCTGTTGTATTTTCTCCTGATTTTGCTATGAAGGATCAGTAAAATGAAGGAGTACATGATTACTTGCCACTGTGTTCAAAGGAAATGTGCAAAGAAGCAGAGTTTTAAGCAGAAATGAGAATCATAGAGAGTAAACAGTAAACAGAGCAGGAACTGAGAAAAAGAAGGGAGAAAAATCAGAAAAACATAATTAGATTTGGGATTATGAAAGAGGAAAGAAAAACCTCTGTATGGCAACACTTGTTCCAGGGATTACTTTGAGATTTACTGCTCATTTATTCCTCATTAATAAGCATCCTCTGTGTTAATTATATTTCAGTGAAAACAATTCAGCCATCATTACTACTTAATGTTAATGTCATACATTAATGAAAACCAGTGGTCACTTGCTCTGGAAAACACGTGGGTGCATGTACCATTCTGAAGCTGAGGAGCAGTAGTTTCCAGCAGTTATTTAACCCACTGAATACTACTTTTCAATCTCACTCTAGTCCTGTGGGAAAGAAATCGTTGCAAGGTGAGTTGTCATTTTATGAGATCAAGATGGCTGTGGATGACAGAGGCAAGGACACTCGGAGTCTTTGCTAACAGGCACCCTTTGCACACAGGCATAGCAAAACAAAGTAACCTGTTAGTGATTTGATAGCTCACATTTATGATTAAATGCATCAAAAAAGCCAAAGGTTGGGTATCATTTCTCCAGGTGAGGAAAAAAGGATCTTGACAGATGGCTCTTGGCTTGTCCTTCAGGATGTGGGGAGTGCTCCTGTCTCTTACAGCCAGTAAAGTTCCTATGTTACCTACACTTTCACCTCCCTTAGCTGCTACATGTGCATGGCTTGTCTGTTACAGGTGTTGGCAGGATGTGGTAAGAAAGTGAAATCATCCTATTTTCAAGTTACCTCATCCCAGTTCCTTAAGAAAGCTTTAGGTATGAACTATGGTTTCATTTCAACAGGCAAGAAACACATTTAAAAATCCCACATAGCAGCAACAGATGCTTCACACTGCATCCCCCAGCAAAGGAAGAGTTCAAGAGATTCTGCAGGGCATATGATGAGCAAGTCTGTGCCTTGGGCCGGGCTGCATTGAGGGCTGTGTCACCACAGCCAGGCTTCAGCAGGGCTAAGGACAGTTTCAGCAGAACTTAGAGTTTTGATATCAAAGTTTTCTGATTTCGAGTTAATGGGCAACTTTTAAATACCCAAATAGAGTCCTCAAATTCATCAGATCAGACCTCATATTTTCATTCTTTTCATTGCAAGAATTTGCCTTGTGTGCAGCGATCTGTGCACCCTACTCCACAGGAGAAAATTATGACAGTCAGCTATTTCTTGGATATGACTATGTTTATTGGCAAATAACATTCTCCTAAGCATGAAGATCATACAGAGCCAATTTCCCTTTTCATATTTCCAGCCCTGGCCTAGAGCTAACATTCTGTCCAAAATGTGGTCTTCTGGTTTTCTTTTTGACTTACAGAAGTAACTTTTCCTCGCTGCATGGTTTTCTGCTGAAATTATGCCCGTTCTATAAGTCATACACACATATAAACCCTGAATTAATTAATTTCCAGTGTCAGTGTTTATATTCAGTCTAGTCCTTGGCAGTCACTACCATTACTTTAGGTCTGGCTGAGCAGTGGGATACTTAATTGTTTGCTCGTTTAGTCTGAAGAGAGAGCAGCCAGCATAACCATAAAACCCAGGGAGAGTTGTATGTGACCAGCTTGAAAAACAAAGATGTATTTGCTGGATTTCACCCAACTGCATGCAAAACAATGCTCCAGCAGTGCATGCAGAGGGGGCTGCTGTCTTCCAGGCTAAGGGGAAGGCACAACAAGTCTCTCATGTGGAGAGCACAGATCCCCTGCACCACCTCTGCATCCCACAGCACCCGGGGGCTGGCACTGTGCCCAGCACTGCTGCTGCCGCCACTTGCTCCTGCCACCTCCTATTCCCTCCAAGGCAACTGTGTAATTAAACAAAAAAACAAAAAACAAAAAAAAAAAAAAAAAGCAAGAAACTTTGAGAAAGCAAAATAATTTTTAAAATGCTACTTAAAGCACTTTTCTTTTTAAAAAAAGTGGCAATGTTCCATATGTTCCATGTGTAAGTGGTGCTATGAGCAACCATGCAGATATACCTGAGGAGGACAGCAAGGCTGATGGCACTGGATAGCTCAGGCTGGGGTGATGGGCATGGGAACATGCTAAGCCAAGCATTGCCAACTGCAATGAAACCGCTACATGAAACTTAAGAAGAGGAAAACTCTGTATCTTACTTCCCTTGCCAGTTTTTGTGCCTCAGATTGCCCATCCCTGTATTTCTGAGGTCCGCCTTAAGACACTTTAACATTGTGAAAAGCTTTGAGGTTCCTGAAAACAAGACAATACCATTTATAACAGAAGTTTGTTTACTTCTAGTGCTGTAGGTTATTCATCAATAAGACTGTTTGCACTGCCTCAGTCACTCTGTAAAGATACTGTATAAGTGTTTCCACTAAATAAATGATTGGATGAAGGAATATAATTTGCATAATTACTTAATATCTATAATTTATTCATTTTCAACACCCATTAACTCCTAATTCACAACAGCAATTTGTTTCTCTGTACTCATCCCCTATTTATCTCTCTGCTACAAATAGCAGTGGCCTATTTTTGGCCAGTCCTAGTAAAGAATTAATAGACTGACTTTATGGTTATTTTTACTTGTCAGCCTGCTGGCAGTAACTGTGAGAGTCCCAACAGACTGACATCTGTCTTTTGCCAGGTGTAGCATCTTACATTTTTGGTCTTGAGCTCAAATTTAGGTAAAGCTCAGCCTTCCCATTGTTGTTGTATGCCATAATTTTACTATAGACCTAAATATTTGGAGAGCTGCTATCACTACATGCTGTAAGGGCACCTGTCTGAGAGCCAGGTGGTCTTTTTGTAAGGCCAGTGGAGAGAAAGTCTCCTCTAGAGAGCACTTTAGACAATGTCAGCTCAGCTCTTGCTCTGACTTGTCCTTCAAGAGACTGTTGACTGTGGAGAAAGGGTAGCTGCCCAAGGTCAGAAGTTCACAGCATTGATGCTTTTCCTCCTGTGCTTTCAGACACTTGAAATCACAGAATCATTAAGGTCGAGAAAGACCTCTAAGATCAATGAGTCCAACCATTAACCTAATGCTTCCAAGTTCACCACTAAACCATGTCCTCAAGCACCACATCTATATGTTTTTTGAACACCACCGCTTCCCTGGACAGCCTGTTCTAATGCTTGACTATCCCTTCAGTGAATAAATCTTTCCTAATATCCAATGTAAACCTGTTTTACTACTAGAAAATGTATTAAACTGATAGTGGTGCTTACTGTAATGTATAAAAACCCCTCAACCTGGTTGACTCCTTCAGTGCAGCAGCATTTCTATTCCACTTGGCATCTCAGCGTGGAGCTGTGTGGGGCAAACATGGTAAAGAGAAGCTACTAATGCCTCCTGGGCAGCGTCCTTTGGGCACAAGGGTAGGGAGCTGACTCTGTCTGCTTTGCACTGCCTGGAGACTGCTGTAGAAATTTGGCACATTGTTCCCAAGCATGGGTATGAGAGCTGTGCAGTGTGGTTTAGACTGGTTGCATCCAAGCTGCCTTGCTTGTGAGACTGGGTTTGAGGCAACACCTACCTGCTGCCTGAGTTTCTCCACCTGACAAGCCTGCTGGCTCACACGAGGCTGGCATTTCTCTTTCTTGCAATTTTTTAATTGCCCGTGAATAATCCTTAGTTAAGTTTAAGACAGTGAGTAACTCAGTGACGCAACAGAAACTACAGCTCAGAATTCATCTCTTCAGGCATCATAAATAAAGCGTGATACCTTTGATTGATCTACTGTCAAAATAACTTCAGTTTAGAGCAGCATTTCATTTCAAAGGGTTTCCATTTTATTACTCAGGGCTTTGGCAAAAGGATTTTTCTTTACCTGACTGAGGAAAACACAGGTGCCAGAACGCTCAGGGCTCACCTCCACGTGGAAATACACTGGAAGAGGTATTCCCAAATAACTGCATCTGATGCAGAAATGAGAGCAATGAGTATTATTCCAGAATAATTTTTTTAATATATATTTTGATTTAAGTCTCTGTGCAGCCACATGGTTTCTGAATTAGTTGTGAATAAGAATTAGAGTCAGACCAAAAAAAGCATTCCTGTTCTGAAATAGGAGCATCCAGAGAGATGTATGCCCAAGTAATGTTCTGGAATAGCTATTTCAGAGACTTTCCAAGCACTGAGGAGCCCTGAAGGCAGGCAACACGAGGCCTTCCAGCAGCATCAGGGTGGCCAAGTTTTGCAGGGCTGTGAAATCTGGGGTGGAGCAGGGAAAGCTGCCACTACCAGCCCTTCATGGAGCTCCTGGAGGGGTCTGGGGTGTAGGGTTTCTTGCAGAGAAATAGTTCCTGTCCTTGAACACACGTCTCCAGCTCACAGATCTGTAAACACATGATGCTGAATGGGCCTGTGTCCATCAGTCCTGGCAGGATACTTTAGCTTGACCTCCTCTCTCTCTTGTGTTTTGGCAGACCTGCAGTCATTTTTATAGAGTTAGACCAAATACACTCTGAATATACTGAAAATAAGCATTTTAATTTCTGCTTCCCATTTGCCCTCCAGTGCCTTACTTTTAAAGAACCCTTCTGCAACTCACTTTTTAAGATTGAAATTACGTATGGGCTCTTCTCCTCACTATTCACTCAGGAACTGTTTGTGCTATTGATTTAGATTTTCCTTTTTTGTCTTTTTTTTTTCCTTGAAAGAGCACTAATGGAGGGGATGTCCCAAACAGATCTATGAGTCTGGAAAAAGAGGTAAGTTCTCAGAGAAAAATTGCTTTTCTTTTCCCTTTCCTATTCTCTTTCCTCACCTGTCACAGGAATTGGAAGAAAGATTGAATTAAAACTTTCATGTAACACATTTGTTCTTGGCCTGAACAGTGAGATAATTTTTGAGCTTCTTTTACAGTATAATGAATTATAAATGAAAGTAGAAAATATGTACATATTCATTTTCCTAGCTTCTTTTATAGAAATATAATTATCCCCCTCTATTGCATTGCAACTTATTTACATATACAATTATAGCTTTCTTTTTGCTAGTGAGTCAACAGCCATGCCTTGTTCTAACTGTTCCTTATCTTCCTATTATTGCAGACATATGTTAGCAAGTATGGTATATGCATAACTAACTTTATGTTGCTCATAGCTGTGAATGCAGCACAAAATATATTTTTTGTAACCCAAAATAAAAATGTACTTATTTTTTACAGATGTGTAGAGGATTTTTTGATCTACACAATATCTATCAGTTCATTTCATTTCTACAAGATATATATCATGTCTGAAGAACTTGATTAAATGGTTTTGGTAAGCAAGTAACAACTTCAGATATTTCTATTGTGTCCACATTTTCAATGTTCTGGGAAATTTTGCATTTCTACACATTTTCTTCTATATTTTGTACCTTTCTTGCTTTAGTAGGAGTCCAGTAGCCTCCTTGCATCCCTGAACACAGGCAGACAGACCCAGAGAAATGGCTCATGGCATATGATGATGCTGGAATGTCCTTTGGGCAGGTGAGTTGATACCAGCCCCACACAGGTGAGCGGGAATTTCCTGCTTTTGGGGCAGCCCTGTGGAATGTGCTCCCAGCAGGGCCTGACCAGTTCCCAGTCAAACAGAAACAACTCAGGAGCCCCTGAGCAAATCCAACCAAACCCTAGCTGAACATTTGGAAGCTGAAAGGAAGCAGCCAGGATTGTTTGCTGATGGTAGATAAGACTGGTAGATAATGATAACCAAATATCAGGCAAAAATGCAAAAGTAGTGTTCGCTAGGAAACAACTAGAGAACAAACCTGAAAATATTTTGCCATTACAGAAATTCATGGTGTAACTGCATCTTGAATACCACATGCTCTTTTCTTTTCCCACCTTTATACAGTGAAGCAGAACTTGGTACAGCAGATGATGGGTGTGTCTGATGATGTCTGACCATGGTCATGAAATGACATGGAAAGCAACAATGGAAGGCAAAGTGTATGAAGGGACTTTGATCTGTTACCTTGAAAAAAGCAAGAGTGATGCCAGATTTAAGGGAAGTCTTTAAAACCATGAATAGTATGGATGCAAGACTTAGGGAACATCCACTCAAGTCATCAGGCAAAGTTTTGAAATAAAAAAGAAGAAAACACTCTTTTTGCACACTGGAAAACAGAAAAATGTAAATGTATTGCTGCAGGATATGAAGGGCTGTGTTTTTTCAAGGGTTAATAGTTTCACTAAGAAGGAGATTCATGAAAGCTACATGGAAGGTGTACTTGGAGAAACTCTACTCTGTATTGTGATAATTTTCCCTGAGGAACAGCTACCAGCTGTTGTCAGCCAGCAGAAGGACAGATCTTTGGTCTGACTCTCTGTAGCTGTCCTTATCCTTGTGATGAAAATCTGCTCTTCATTGATGGTTGCACAAATCTTTGCTGCAGAAAAATACCTTTAGATTCTGCCACATTCTGTAATGTAGAATCTCTAAAAGGGAAACAGATGCTTCAGAATAATTTAAAAATAACAAATCAGTTTTGAGGCATCCACAGGAAGTTTACCTATGTTAAAGATGGTGCGGAAAACCCCACATTTTTAATTGTGTGAGTTTACTCAAAGTGGCCTCAAATGAATCTATGGGAAGCAATGATCCTAGCACTGTTACTGCACGAATTACCATCAGTAGAAAGGAAATAGCAGTGCTTTTCAAGTTTAATAAAGAGACTGTAAGAGCTCTTCTTCAAAGTTTATGCTTATATATCCTAATTTTCCAAGTCCCTTTACCTGATCCTGAGGATGGCAAATAGTAGAAATTGTGGGGGAAATGGTACATTAGCTAAGAAAAAGCACTTACACAAGAGAGCATCTCTTACATTGCTGACCTGTGGCATTCCTTCCCTCCATTGCTCTTGCACATATCTTTCTTTCCAGAGGGATTTCACACCATGTTTCACTCAGGGCATAAGTAAGTGCTAATTTTAAAAAACACAAGACATCAACACCTTTGTAGGGCTGGGAGTTCCCTTGCGCTCGGTGCACTTACAAAGCAATATAGATAAAATATACAGACACAATCCAAAGCTTGATAAAGTATGTTTAAGTGTGCATATGTGTGGAAATATGGCCCAATTATTGCCTGAAATTTAAAGGAGAACAGCCATTGTGTTTCATGCAATCTGTCTTGGAGACAAGGGATAGGAAAGGTTGTGCAGATATTTGTTTTTCCAGTGTTTTCAGAAAAAATTAAAGGTATCTGCTCTGTCAAAAAAGCATATATATATGTATATATATATATGTATATATATGGTGGGAGAATGGGAGAGAACACAGTCCTGTAAAATGGATGGGATGATTGGGATGATTACTACTTCCTTTGAGATTTCAGGAGGGCTCTCATCACTGAGGTTTGGTACCAAGCTCAGTGACCTTGAATGTTCAAACTTCATGGAGCCACCCATGATCAGACCTCTTCCCAGCTGGGAAAGCAGTCATGCCACTACCTTGGATTGGTAAGAAATCACTCTCTGTCACATCTGCTTAGAGCCATCACCCCAGTGCCCTGAAACTCCCCTGGCTATAAGATCTCTTTGGTCCTTCAGAGATAAAGACACTTTGTAATGGTAGAGAGAGACGTCATGAGGTCTGTGAGAACAGGAATGCAATTACACATTGGACTCCTTTCCTTCCTTCTGAATTCCTTCCTTCCTTCCGTCCTTCCTTCCTTCCTTCCTTCCTTCCTTCCTTCCGAATACCGAATTCAAAATTCCTTTTGAATTCCTTCCTTCCAAATTCCTTCCTCCCTCCCTCCATCCCTCCCTCCCTCTCTCCTTCCCTCCCTCCCTTCCTCCCTTCCTTTTTGTTTTCCTTTTTTCTTTCTTTTCCTTTTCTTTTCCTTTTCTTTTCCTTCTTTCTTTCTTTTCCATTTCTTTTCCTTCTTTCTTTCTTTTCCTTTTCTTTTCCTTTTTCCTATTCAACACTATTTATCAGTATGCTCTGAATGCATCTTTTTCTTTTCCTCTTCCTGCTATAAAACCACACTCTTTGTTCTACACACTCATATAGCTCTGATTTTGGTTTTCCTTGGAGAATATCCTGAGGACCTTTAAAAACAAACAAACAAACAAACCCAACCACCCCCCCCCCCCCCCCAAACAAGAAGAACATTTTATTTTGTAAAAAAACCCAAATACAACCCTTTAATTTTCTTTTTTCCTAGATGTAAACAAACCTGGATGTAAAGTAGGGTGCTCTTTCAGGCTTTAATGCAATTCAAATACAAAGTACTTCTATACCTCCACTGAAACTCTTAACTAGCTTCAAAAAAATAGCAAAGAAATAATGAATACACCTTGTTGGTTTGTGTCATCAGACATACTCGCTTTGGAAGTTTTAATCCCCTTTTGGTGTATGTTCAAAGACACCAGAACTGCTCTTTGGCTGGCACTGCGAGAGGAAGGATGTCCCCTTCCTGCAGGAGCACCACAGGCTGAGCAGCAAAAATGCCACTGTGACCAAAGCTACTGCTGTTGTTTCTCAGTTGCCTACAAAAGGCTAAACCTGAGCCTGGTAAACACTGTACTCTGGTAATATTACCTAGGAGTGATGTTTTTAAGACTTACACAATTATATCACCAAATTATATTGACAAAAAACATTATTCTTCTTTTCCACCTTTTTTGCAGTTTGGGAAACGACTTTAAGCTCTACCAACAAACCGCAGAAAAATAAGTAAAGACTAAACCCAATGGGATCTGACAGCCCAAGGAGGAAACATTGTACTGGTGTTTGTGATAATGTGGTGATCCCCTTGGCTTGGCTTGCTGTGGTATTCTAATCTACAACAAATGCATATCATTTCCTTGTTGAGTTGGCAGTATGTATTACTGCTGCTGTTAATTTGGTCTGCCCAGGGAGGTACAATGGGCTCACTGAGTTGGTGTCATCCACCCCAATCACCGGCTATCAGGCACCAAAGAGAAAGTAGTAAGAACTTCACTGTGTCTTTTGCTCTCCATAGATTATTAAGACTTGAAGGGAAGAACCAGCTCCCACACACACCTGTGAGGCAGAGGGGTATTTTCTGTTTGTTGATATATAAATCTCATGGAATGTCTGTTCTGATGTTTGCACTTGCTGATGCCTCCTGTACACAAGATTTTCTAAAAGCTAATGGGAGCACCTCTGTCTGACCCAGCACAGATGTCTGCCTTAGCCCAGGCTGTCTGTGCTGTGGTTAAGGGGTTGTATGGAGTCTCTGGAGGGCAGTAAAACCTCCACCTTGCATCATTAGTCACTTAACATCTTCAGTCAGCTATACCTTGGGCAGCACAGAGAGCTCTTTTAATGCCCAACCCACACACTGTGGCTAAAGGTACCTTTTAAAGTATTTGGCAGCAAAGCAAATGGAGTCACCTGCTCTGTTCCCACTTCCAGCGTTGCTCCACAGACTCCAACAGCTCTTTGCTTTATGTTCAATGGCTTACAACTGTGCAAAAGGGCAGAAAGCCCCCACAAGTATGCAGAAGGGAGTAAAAGGTTACTCCCACACTGCATGTCTTTCCACGAGCTTCAATATTTACAGTGCAATGGGTCTGCTGACTACAGCCTGACATTTTTATGTTGGCAGTTAGTATTTCTGCCAGAGCGTTGCCAACAGTTGATCCAAAAGAATGAGATTTAGGGAGTTATTTCACTACACAGAACAGAAGAAAATATGGGTTTACTATGATTTAATGAAATCTGTCACATAGGTGTTCCAAGGTCTAAAAAAGGCTAACTGCTACTAATAGAGGATTTGGGAGGGGGTTTTGGGTATTTCAGATATCCAGAGGTTTCAGATAGCACCTTCAAAACTGAATATCTGGGATGACTTGAATCCATAGTTAAATACCAGGCCAGTTCTTTCCTGGTGAGGGGCTGATGTATTCCCAGCATTCTCTGAAGTTGGGGACATCTGGAATTGTTCAGCAGCTTTAAATTCCATCCCCTTTAGGTGTCTAAGCATGAATTAAAAAAAAAAAAATTAGTATCTAGACCTTAAGATATTCATCATGCTTTTTTCTCCCCTTAAATATGCTAAAACAATCATTCCTTGTGCTCACATTTATGGATAAACCCTATGAGTTCTCAGTCAAAACTTTTCTCAAATGCGAAATATAGAATTTGGTTGAAGTGGGTCGCTGTCATTATTCCCATTATGTCAGGTCCCTAATACATGACCTCACCAATGCTCAGAGTAATAGTACCAACAATGCTTTATAGTTTTCCTATGCCTGGTACTCAGGAATCCCAAAAAGTGCTTCTGAAACATTGAGCCAAGTAACAAATGCATCCCACACATTTATATTTGGAAGGCTTCTGCTAGGTACGTAGTATACCAGTTTTGCAAATGAATGAACTGAGATTTGGTAAGTCACAGAACAAACCCAAAATTTAAATTGGAGATAAATGACTGCAGTAATAATAAATAAATACTTTGTATTTTTTTTTGTCATCTGAACTTTTCATTTTCTGATGTTTGTTTATTTGATCTTCTTCCTTCTTCCCAAGACTAAGGCAAGCATTCTTCAAGCTTTGATTAGATTAGATCTCTCTCTTGCTCCGACCTTGTAAGGGAGCAGAATGAGGTGCTTTATAATACTGAGGATCAGATTGCATTGTTTTTCTCTAGCCTTGGTTTCAATTACTCTCCCTTTTTTTTTTTTTTCCTTTTTTCAGGTTCTTTTTTCCCCTTCTCACTTGTCTTGCACGTGTGTTCTGCCTCTGGAAGTCTGTGCCTCCATGTGCTGCCAGGTGTAGCCATACTCAGGAGCACACCATAGGGAATCCTCCTGGGCCGTGCTGTGAATGCCTTGCAGCCAGCAGGTTTGGGGATGCTTTCTGTGGAAATGGAAGCAAAGGGAAGGTGTTCCTGGTGCACAACTCTGGGATGAGCAGCTCAGGTGCATTACAAATTATTGGAGGTCAGGAGCTCTGCTTTGCAAACCTAGCCCAGCAGACCTTTAGGAAAGCCAAATTTTCCATTGTTCTGGCACTTCCAAGGGTGAAACAAACAAACAAATAAAAAGACTAATGAAATAGCTTTTATCACCAGAAAATGCATTTTTATGAATTGAATGATTCTATAGAAATATACATGTAGAAATATAGAATATAGAATATAGAGTATAGAAATACACAGAAGTATGGCTCATTTCTGTTGGTGTTTTTAATGAGGTTATTTCCTGTAATCCTGTGCTGTTCCATACATGACAAATGGGCCTGCATAAAACTCTAGAATCTACAGTTTTGACATTTTGACCTCGCTCTGTTACACTGCCCTTGAATATAACAAAATTTTTCGCTCACTGAATAATGCTGACTGCTTTGGATGTCACATTCTACACCATACACAGCAAATTTCGACTGAATATAAAATTCACCTTTTCACTTTTTTTGCTTTCTACAGCTCATGTCATAACCTTAGTAACACTCACACTTTTTTTTTTTTTTTCTGCTTTACTATACCATGGAAATTATTACCAGCCACAATCTTTTCAAAATGTCAGCTCAATAAGAACTCACTAAACTTCAATTCATCCACAATGTGATGGCTTCAAGCCACAACTTGCAATCTTCCCTAAAGGACTCAAACTTATGTTGCAGCAGCCTGGTAACATCAGCATAGCCACTAGCAGTGCTAGGTCATGAGCTTTAGATTTCTATATAATAGCTTACAGTAAAATGTCTCACGAGAAGTGGCTGAGGGACTTGGCAAGAAAGTTTTGAATACCAGTGTTTTTATGTGATTTTAGGCATCATGAAGAACATCTTCATTCTGTTAGAAACTGCATTTTTTAAGACACTGTAAATCATTCTTCCATGTCAAAGTAAAAAAACCTTTTTTTTCTAGGAGATGAATACTACAGTAAGACATAGCACAAAACTATTTTCTTTGAATATTTATGCATTTTATAATATTACTTACTCATACATATCTTAGTCATCCACAGGTAGGAAATATAGGATCGTCATCATGGCTTGGCTTCCTGAATGAAAATTTGGGAAGGGTTTTACCCAAGCTTGCTATAAGCACGCTGGTGGCTCAAAAGGCCAGTGTGAGAGAGCCAAGTCCAATTGCAAAAGGCACAGTGGAAAGTCTCCATCAGCACCATTGGCAAGGCACGGTTCTTCCTGCATTGCCTTTTTTCCTCCAGGCTGATTCTGCGTGTGTACTCAAAGGAAGTAGCAGCGTTATGGATGGTGTGTCTCCATTTCCCCCAACTGGAGGCCAGAGTGGACCACTGATGGTGGTCAGCATGGCCAAGGCTGAGGTATTTTTACAGGGAGTCCTTGTATCTCCTCTTTGGGGCTCCTCTCTTGCAGCAGCCAGTGGTGAGTTCCCCATAGAGCATAATCTTAAGGAAGCGGTGATCCTCCATCCTGGAGACGTGCCCTGCCCAGCACAGCTACATTTTCAGCAGCATGGCCTCGATACTGGTGATCTCTGCCTGTTCAAGGACAGACACATTAGTCACATAATCAGACC
>JAWWEW010000112.1:95111260-95144654 GCA_035583185.1 Anabacerthia variegaticeps
GGTAGAGAACTTCTGTCTTCTTCAAGCTGACTTCCAGCCCAAAAAGCTCAGCAGCCTCTGCAAAGCAGGATGTTAAGGGCTGCAGAGTTGCTTCTGTGTGAGCAACCAGGGCAGCATCGTCAGCAAAAAGCAGCTCATAAGGATCAGTGTGGCCAAGTCAGATATGGCAATGCTCTCTCTGAGCCCTTTCCAACAACCAATGGTGTGAAACAAGGTTGTGTTCTCACACCAACGCTATTCACAATCTTCTTCAGCATGATGCTCCAAAGGGCCACGGCAGACCTCGATAAAGAAAACAGCATCTACATCTGATATTGCCTATTCAGCCCAAGGCGACTGAAGGCCCACATGAAGATCCTAAATCACCTTTTCCGTGAGCTGCTCTTTGCTGATGGAATATAGGGTAGCAGATAAGAAAAAGGGTGATAGATAGTAATAAGAATGACAGATTCCTTATAGATTATTTTAAACTTAACAGCACAGAGTTATAGCACGGTACCACTAGCAACCATTTTGAAAAATGCATAAAAAACACCTCATAAGTGTTCCATTAAATAGAAAATGCAAGTCCTTTTCTTCTACTATGGACAAAAGCCTTGTTCATTCTGAAGCTGAAATTATAGATCACTGCAATCACAGATCTTCTTCATTATCCTGCAGTTGCAAAGTTTGAGTAGGAAGAGAAACTGGTGTCTTACCCTGGTACTACACATTGGTGCTATGAATGGTACTCATGCTATTAACCAATGCACTTGACTAGGCTGCCATGTATCCCTTTACCAAGGCAAGGAAATTTACTGGCAAAGACATTTTTTACTAGTTGAACTGTTAAAAATTAATATTTACCCTGCAATCAAGATATTTTCTACTACTGATCTAACTTTGTGAGCAATGTCTGCCTGCAGAGAAAAAACAGTGTACCTGGAAAGATGCAATTCTACAGGAATAACCAGGAACTCCTCCATACAAACATCACGTGGGCAGTGGAAGCACAAAGGAACCCATATTTATTTAGACTGTACTGAATTTCTGGAGTGTAATTCATCATAATTTGCATCCCTAGTAAGCAAACGTAGGAATTACCCGTTAGAAATGCAGCTGCCCTGATAATGTGGGTGGGTAAGGAGTAGAGTAGTCACCATCTAAGTAACCCTCCAGCTGTATTTGCACAATTTAGACATGGTGCTTCTCATCTAAGATTAGGCAACATTATTAATTTCTTCAGCCTCCAGAAAGCAATAAAAAAAAATAAATAAATCCACAAACAAACAAAAAGCCCAAATATCTTCTGGGCATGAGGTCTTTGAGCTATTCCATGTCATGCATTATAACTCCTGCTTGGGATAGTACTGAAAGGCAAAAGCTAGGCTTTGTTAACAATGTATTAATTTTTCCATAGACCCTCAGGAGAAACACCGGCGACTTTTTTCATAGAAGGGAGTCAGCACTAGGATGTGTACCTTTATTAACTGAATTGATTGATTTATATGCTAGTGTAATTCACTTGTTTACTTAGGCATTTCCCTGCAGGCTTACTTAATGGAGAAAATCTCTGCATATATGTATGACTAGCAGGATTTTATTTTTTTACTTTTATATAATTAGGTTAACAACTTTCATTTTGTTTACCTAGTTGTTGTTATACTTATTGTCAGAGATATTGTAATGGCCAAGTCTTCAAAAATTGCACAGTAAAATTATTCCTCCAGGTCTTTGCAGAACACAAGGATCAATAAATTAAAGAAAAATATGCAATATTTTATATGTTCAAGCACATACCTCCTAAAAAATCTCATTCTTTCTTGCAGTGGTGGTGAAGAGGAACGTGACTTCTGCTAGGCAGCAGCCAGACATTTATAGAACTGTCACTTTAGGAATTCCTCAATTTTGTGGGCTCAGGTCCTCCCTGTTGTGGGGGCCTCTTCAGTAGCATGAGGAATACTTATAGTGGGTTAAGATGGGCACACTGGTCACTGAAAAAACAGGGAGTTGATATACCACCACTGGATCTCCATGTTGAGTCACCCATCAGATGGCATCACCTTTGCTGCAACTCTGCAGACTGAAGAGACTTACTGAGGTCCAGGCAACCAAAACATCTTTGAGGGAGCTTAGCAAAAATACGATAATTTTCTTCTTAGCACTGGGCTCATGAGGAGTTAAGGCAAGCACCAGTCTCTCATCTTCTGTCATCTGGGCTCTGCTAAACCCAGGGATGCTGCATTATAGGGAACTTGAAGGCCCTGTGCTTAGGGAGCTTGCTGTTTTAACAGCGATGAAAGAAGTATTTCTAGACTGCAAACTAGGATTTAGCTGAACATGAGGTACTCAGACCCTACGACAAAGTAATGGGACGTGCTGCCTTCCCTCTGAAATTACCTCACTGATAGGTTTTCATCGGCTTACACAAGAAAGATGTAGTGAAATGCTGTACCCAGATGCCAAGCCTTTCTTTGCAAAGAAAACGAAAGATGAATATTAAAATCTATCATGTACAAATTGATTAATTTGGTGGCTTGATAGCTGAGTTATCCTGTGCCATCTGAAACAGTTCAATACTTGCCTTTAAAGGCAGTGACAAACTGATCAACTGCAAGCTCCTATGCTGCTGAACTCATCCAGAAACCCTGCACAGGACGACTAAACCAGATGTTATCTGCTTTGAAATTCAGAGGAAACTTTACTTACTAGGTATTTCTTAAGCAAATTGCAGGATGACTGACTTTGCTTACACACATAATGGCTAGTTACCTTCAAGATCAATACCAATGTGGAATTGCCAAATCTAATATGAAGTTATAAAAATGGTTTTACAGAAGCAGGATTACGAGATCACACCACTCTACAACAACATAGCAGATACAATACAAGGCACAGCAGGCAACGTCATTGGTAAATCTAAACATTTGTCTTCAATGGAAATGTAAGCTTACTAGTTTTGCTATCAATCTTCACCTTTCCTAAAACATGAATTTCTCAGCCCCAAGTAACTGATAGGTTTTTTTGCTTTTTTTGTTTACAATAGATAAAAGTTCCTGATGAAACACTAGATAGTAAACTATCATGATATTAAAAACAAAAGGATCTATGCAAAGTACATTTTGAGTCTACTAATGCCAGGAGGATACAGAGGAATTTCAAAGGTAGTGATTTTATGGTATAAGTGTAATACGTGAACATGTAAAGTCATCAATAGTGGATGAAATAAAGGCAGGGAGAGCTATAAAAAATTAATTTACATTATTTTAAATCTAAATAAAAACTATCCAAATTTAAGTTACAAAATTCTTAGGAGAAGTACTGGTATGCAAATTTACCCACAGAAGATAAACTCTTCTAAGTGAAGCCTTTGCTAAAATGTCTGAACTCTCTAAATCACAGTAAGCTTCTTAAAGCATAAGCAAATTCTCAGCCAGTACAAATCTCTCCAGCTTTAGCCTAAACTGAATTCCTAGATTGGAATTATCCCCTTGTGGCTAAGGCAAGCTCTATATTCCCTGACTCCTAAACGTAAGGGATGTAGTCTCTGTTACCTGACCTACATTAAGCATCATACACACAAAGCGCTATAAGCTTGCAGAAAGTAACTCTTTCACCTGTATCTGCTTTACAGTAGGCATTTCTGTTAAGCAAAACTGAGCACATTATTAGTGAATACCTGGGGGAAAATTTGGATCTAAAATTTTAAGTGCTGTAAAAAAGGTGGAAATTCTAGATTGCTGTAGATTTATGTCTCGTTGGGGACACACAAAGAAAATTCTTAAGTAGCAAGCTGACAGTTTCCTTGGTGATCCACATCAGCTTTACGTGCTAGTGCATTGAGAATGGAGACAAGCAGCCACTGACTGGTGACAACTTGATGATTTTGGAAGAACTTTTTATTTGAGTTCTGGTTTTGGAATAACTAAATGCTGAAAAAACCATTGTCAGTGAAGGTGAGGTTAGAGACAAGAAAACCTTAATGATTCTATGATTATGTGAAATCTGCAAAGACTCAGCCATATAAACTGTTATCTAGTTTCCCTAAATTTAGATCAGCTATACAATTGGATAAGTAATACCAAAACAGAATTTAAGAGCCTGGTCCAATATTCTTTAGGTTTCTTATACCCTTAATTTCAAACATTTATTCAAAAGAATTTTAGGTAAGTCTCTGTCAGACGAAACGGGGCTAACCCAAGGTCTCCTTTCAGTTTATGTACCGCTATTTTCAAGAGTGAAAACAGACTAAAACCCCAACAACACTCTTTTAACTAGGTTTTGACCTAACTGAAGTGAATCTTTCGGTTGTGAAATTTAACTGGGTAACAAAATCTCATTTTTAATACTGATCTCAAAGGCATAAGAGAGAATAAAACTACTTGAGTGTATTACTAGTGTTTTTATACATAGATTAGGAAACCTCAGATTATGAAGATCTTGATCTATCCATAGAGAAAAGTCTTAACTCAAAGAGCTAATCTGATAAAATACCTGTTTAGATTGCCCTGATACTTCTACACTGCACATATGCAGGTTTTTTCCTCTCCCTTCTGTATGAAGTTATTTTGAATCAAAACACAGCTCTGCTAAGGTCAGAGAAAACTTTTACCAATGATGCCAATGAGGCCAAGATTTCAGCAATTTGGCCTAAGCATAGAAGTTAAAAACAGCTCAGTCTTGCATCACTAGTCTGTGCATGGGAACATTTTTTTTTCATGCTAAAGAAAATTAATAAGAATGGAAAATACACAAATTTAGGCAAATGCTACTGACTCCTGCATACTTTATTAGAAAACTAATTAATAATCAAAACTGAGTAATGACTTCTGTAGAAATATTTATAGCTCTCTTCCTGACTGTCATTATCCAGGGCTAAAGCAGAGTTTCCCATATTAGCATGTCACACTAGCCTTGATTATGTAGGAGTATTCAGGAAAATGATGAATCAGCTACAGGTGTGACTTTGAAGGGTATTAATAAAACTGCCTTTAATCCTGGGTGGACACTAGTTCAGAATTAAAATACTTTTAATTTAATTTTTTATGTATTTCAGAAGCAAAGTAAACAAAGTGAAATCACGGACAAAACAATAGTAAGACTATACATGTGAGGAGTAAATATAATTTAATCCACTTTTTAAAGACTTCCAAAGTGTAGTAAGCAACACTCTTAATTGCAAAAATCTTTGTTCTGAATAAGAGATTCACGTGCAATTTTATTGAGGTGATAATACTTGCTGTAAAATTATTTTTAATTTTCAACTTCCATGAATAACAGGTATTTTTCTACAGAATTCTATAGAAAATATGTGGGTACAATTTCATGAGCCATAACTCTAACTCCATCTGTCACACAACTGGCTCAGTTTTGTTGCTTAGCTAGTATATTGTTACTTTTTCCAATGCCATTCAATTTTTAGTTTCTCAGTGCATTTGATTGTATTAGTTTACTTAACTAAAATTCTATACCTCCATAGTACGCTTCTATACTCTGTATAATTCTATATTTCTTTAGATTAGAAACCAAGCACATTTCTCAGATTCTGGGCTCCATGGGCATTCTTGCAGTCACAGATTATAGATTACCAGATGTTTAAAAGGTCAGAAGATTATGTGTCTGCATGGTATAATAACAATAACACTGAGATGCTTAATGGGCTGTTTGGACTAGACCTTTATCCCTTGCCAGGAACAGAAAGTTAAATTACTGCAAATTCCATCATTCTCTGAAAGTTTTTGCTGGAGGAAACTCACACCTGAGTGTTGGGCACCCTGGCTGTGTGCAGACATGGGTGGAAACTAAAGGGCTCTCTTTGTGGTTTTCTGTTTCATTACATTTGAAAAAAAACCCAACCAACACTCTGTGCCTTGTTTCTTTTCTTAAAGATCATTGTCAGAGGCAGAACACTGTAGCAAATGGACTTTTGGCCTGATTCAGTCATACCGAAGCAAGTATCCTTTTTTGTTCCAGAAGGATGTTTATCTTTCAGTAATATTGTTTCCCATTCCTTGGTTTGCATCTCGTCTGTATTGCTCACAAACATGGCTATTGCTACAGCTGCACCATAAATAGTCTTAGATGAACACTCCTCTCTGTGGTGAAGAGATTCATACTCTTTCTCTCGAGGCAGAAGAATGGTATTTAAGTGTCTTCACAATTTATGTGAGGCAATGACAGCCTTCCTGCAATTTGGGCTAGCAGTGGAGAAAATAAAAGTTATTTCACAAAGATGAAATTTTCATATCACACTGATCAATGCAAAGCAATGGAAATAAAAACCACAATGGAACATTTGCTTTGAGGGAACAGGGCATTGTAGAACTGGAGGATTGTTAGGAAAAAATATAAATGAGGCAACATCTATGTTCCTGTTCTTCTGTAGGCTTGATGAAAGCTTCTGTGGCTTTGGGAAGATTGTATCACTCAGATGAAAATAATCTGAGGTTTTAAACTCTAAAAAAAATGGGTTTGTAGGTACACAATCCATGGCTGCTTGTTGACAATTCTGCAAGAATACATGTTAGTGTAGATGTGGAATTGGAAAAGAAAGTGGGCTAGTTGATAAACAGCAAGAATGTGAAGTCAGGACGTTGTTGCTTGCTTAGTAACAGGTTTGACAGAGTTTGCTCAAGAATCTGTGTATGTTGGCTTTCAGCACATATAGCACTTTATTATTAATCGTGGTTTGTTGTTTGATTTTAATAATAGCAAACATGGAAAATGAAGAAAAAAATACCAAACAAAACAATCATGGATTTCTAGCTATGAAGATGTCATTTGAGTAATATGTTGTCAGGATTAATTCACTAATATGTAAGTGAGTACTTTCAGATCATTGCACTCAAGCTGAACTACAAAGGAAGCATATAATTAGTTTTCTCACATCTGAAACCCATTATTAGAATATCAAATAAAGAACATTTTAAATGCCAGGAAAGAAGAGAAGTTACAAATAAACAAAACTCTGTCTTAAATCACACATGACATATAAAAAAGTAGGCTTCCTCAGTGCAGAAAAATAATTCACTCTTTTCCAAGTTAAAGAATATTTATTCCTCCAACACATTTTCATTAATGATCACTCGAGATGTTTGTAACACAATGTGCAGTAAACACAAAACCTATTCCTCAGTCTCCTCCCAGTTGCAGCCGAAGTGGCTTTTCATGCAGCCAGTAGACACATCCTCAGTGGGGGTATCCTGCCAACTGTGGCATCTGCTTCTAGTCCCTCATCTTCTCATGCCAATACGAGGAGCACTCGTGGGCAGCAATCATGCCTTACCTGGTCATGTCCCAGGAGCGACTGATGTTGTTGGGGGCTGCCCTCCTCCAGTACCCATCAATCTATTTTTGAGTCTGACACTTACACACTTTAACAGTTCTTTGTCCTCTTTAATCTCTTCTTGTTCTCCTTGTATTTCTTTTTCCTCTAGACCTTTCTGCTCAGAGGGGTTGAAACTTTGGTTACGGTTGGGCTAGCACCTGGCTCTAAAAAAGAGAAAGACAGCTGATGTGGTTTAAATAGACTTAATTAAAACTTTTTAGCTCCTTCCTGCATGGTCTAGTGAGAGCTTATGTGCTCACTGCATCACTGAGAAATACTTGAAGAATAATTGGCCCCAGGAGAGTCATATGCTGGTGCCTTGAGATTCCCCCTTCACATTGAGTAGTTCCCTTTGTTATCTTCCCACTGCTGATGTCAACCAGCAGAACAAGAGCTGAGCTGGAATGTTTCTGGAATATTTCTCTTTGCCAATCCCTTTTTCCTGTCTTTTCAGGAATTATTTTTTTTTTAATTTTTTTTTTTTGGTGTTGTTGAGATATGGCCTCACAATGCTCTGAGCAAGCAGAAAATGTGGAGGTGAGCCTTGCAATCCAGAGTCCTTGTGCTGTAAATTTGGATCAAAACTGTAGGTAAGAATTGGGTCTCCAAAGAAAACTGAGGCCATCTCTGCTATAGCCTGCCATCCCCTTGCAGTGCAGAGATGTCACTCGTGGTACAGAGCTGCTGCACTGGTAGATAGTGGTGTGTGGTAAATCAGTCTTCCTTTTCTCCCCCAGTACACTGTTTTGCTCAGATAATGGCGGAACTAGAAAACGAAAGGTCCGACCTGGAGGGCTTTGCCTGTTTGGAGCTCATGGAGTATTATCCATGAAAATATTTCAGGCTGAGATCACCAGTTCACCAGGCAGGGAAGGCCTGAATCTGAAATCAAAGTTTTGTTGTTGATTTAAATAAAATGCTGGGGAAGTTTCATTAGATTTAACTCTTTACTACTTCTGCAAAGCAGATTGCCAAGTAGTCTAGAAGATGATGCATGTTTGATTGTATTTACTGTTTCTGTGTGTCTGGGCAATCTCTCATGAGAGAAACCATGTGTACTCTGTGACTTACACACTCAAAAGCTAATCTCTCAATTTTTCATTTTCATTAGATTTTGGTAATTCAAAATTGTAAATGCACTAGATTTCTTGAAAAACTGTTTCTGCCCAACATAATATAAAACACTGTATACCTCAAAAAATGGAAAACTGCACCCACTTCAGATTATGACATTTGTTTCCTGCAGACAATGAAATTTTAGTACTTGAAATCTTCTGAGTGCACTTCTATCCAATGTACGCATTGCAAAGAAAAGCACTGGTTCAGGCAATTTTATTTGAACTTTTTCTGTCTAGAAAAAAATTATGAAAACACCTGTGGAAGAGAAAAGGGATGTAAGACTGGAGAGGTTAGGCAGTGGTATGCTTTATCGAATATTCTATTTCCAGTAGAGGACACTGCCAATTTGATGTTCATTACAGTGAGAAACCCTGGAGTAGAGAATAATGGAATATATTCTCATGCTATTAAAATCTAGCTTGTGAAAATTAGCATATTCCTTGAAACCCAGTCTTATGCATCACATGAGCTTCTTTGGGTTTACTTGCATTACCTGATGTTCTTGTTATCCACATAAAGTTCCTGTTTCTTGAATACAGCTTCAATGACAATCTTCAGAAATGAATTCACACAGTGTCTAATAACACAGTTGAAAAAATCTATTTCCCTTTTCAGTTATAACTGCATTATCTTTTGACTAAATGTATACTTCGTTGTTTATATCTGATGAGAAGAGGCAATTCTATTAGTTCTATCCACCTTCCCAATCTTTTTCTGTGTACGTTTATTCCATTTCCTCATATTTATGTCTGGTTTAAAGCACAGGATCAATCTATCTTCATTACAGTATTTTTCCATGTCTAAGAATCTTTGTCATCAGTTCTGGCCTTCTTCTGTTTTTGCTATGTCATCCCTGGGGACATAAAATCTCTATAATAAATCGTAAGAACAAAGTATAAATTAATATAGCATGCATTTGCATGCAATAATGTGCTTTCTCTAAGATTTCTGGTATTTCTTGAACTGACTTACAGTTGATTCAATCAGCTGTCAATTTTTTTAATAAGTATATTTTCCAAAAATATTTTGCTTTTGTCTTTCACACATTTTCTTTGTACAAAAGGCCACATTGCATAAGCTATATGCCAAGCCACAAAGAGCTTTCCTCTACATGTCAGTATTTCAAATCGAATTGGTTTTGTTATCAGTAAGAATGGAGTTTGGCTACAGACAGATTTCAATCCCTTAAAGGGTTGGACCTCACTTTTCTATTGGTAAGGCTTAAAATAGTCATGTAAGAGTTTAGAGAAGAAGGTTAGACCATTTTGAGGTGTTTTCTGGCTCCTAAAACAGCTATGTTTTACATTTTTTTAAAAATAGTAATTACACTGAAGTCCCCAAAAAGTGATACACAACATTCTTCAAATTGCTCTTGAACAACCATTCTCTAATAAATGTGACCTATACACATGTGTACATATCAGTGAAATATAAGTATTTCATTTGAGTGAGCTTGGACATTGTGATGACTTGCAGAACTCATCTACTGTAGTCATCCAGAATTCATATTCATAAAAATTGTGTATCACATCACAAAATATGTATCCTCTCATATACATTGCATGTGTTTTAGCTTAAAGTTTGCTAGGGAATTTCTAGGAAGTATGGCGAAAAATATGAAGAAGAAAGTCTTGACCTCTCTGGACTCTGTTATTACTAGTTGCTGAACCTTCCTCCCCTTCTGCAGAAGATACAGCCCTGGTGTTGCTCATTTTTGTGAACTGTGGTATGGTTATAGCTACAGGTCCACAGGAAACATCCAAGAAAGTTAAGATAAAAAGGACAAAACACACAATTTTTCTCTCTACCAATTAGAAAGGTAGAATAACTCATATTAGACATGTAGACATTCAACATTCCATGGGATAAATACCAGACTGGGAGTCCAGCACTATCAGTGTCTGGAAAGTGAAAAACACTTGGGGGTAGGAACCCCAGAAAAGATGTCTGGATACTCTGGCACCTATGCTGTTCTGGCTATAAAGACAGTTTTTACCATAAAATGGCTAACAATGGCCCATGCAGGAGGAGGATGTCTCCCTAGTGCTTGTTGTGCGTGCCTGACACTGATGGGAAGGGGTGCACATCGCCTTGATGGCAGTGGTCTCCAACAGCTTGCGTAATCTCTGAGTACCAAGCACATCTGAGAATACTGCCAATGGTGGCAGCAGTGGTGGATGTGTTATCTCCAGTGCAATGTAGATTTCTTTTTGCTTTTTGCTTAGAGCAGCAGCACTGCAGCTGTGGTCAGGCAGCCATAGCAAGGTTAATCTGTCAGGGAACAGTGACAGATACCTTGAATGAAATACTGATTGTGGCATAGATGAGTGAGAGATGCCATGAACAGTAACAGGGATTTGAAATGCAAATGCTGAGAGCTGTTGGGATAAATATCGTACCTGAAACCAATGTCCAGAGAAGGTCAACAAAGCTGGTGGTGGGTCTGGAGCACAAATCTTATGAGGAGCTGCTGAGGGAGCTGGGGTTGGTTCGGCTGGGGAAGGAAAGGCTCAGGGGTGACCTTACTGCTCCCTACAACTACATTAAAGGAGGCTGTAGCCAGGAGGGGATCAGTCTCTACTGCTAGGCAACTAGCAAGAGGATGAGAGAACATAGTCTTAAGCTGCACCTGGGGAAGTTTAGGTTGGACATTAGGAAGAATTTCTACACAGAAGGGGTGATTAGATATTGGAATGGGCTGTCTCTGGAGATGTTTAAGGAAAGACTGGACGTGGCACTCAGTGCCACGGTCCAGTTGACATGGTGGTGCTCATTCACAGATTGGACTCAATGACCTCAGAGATCATTTCCAACCGCACTGATTCTTTGTGAACCCAAATGTATGGCAATATCCAAAGGTCCTGCAGTCTGGAGCCACTAAGTATCCTGATGTCACTAAGTGTCATGGAGTTACTTGGTACGACATAGGGGATCATATCTTTACCTTTCTCACTTTTGCTCTCTGTCTCCTAAGAGTCTGCAGCTAAAGAACTCCACCCTTTTCTTTCCTGGGTGAGAGCCTGGAGTAAAAGGGGAAAGGATAAACAAGTTTTTCAGTAGCATAATGCTTTGCCAGGTCACGAAGTGGCTGCTAATGCCATGTTGTCTGGCTTTGCTTTCGAAACAGCTCAGTCTTCCATGAGAGCCAGAGACAAAGGCTGCATTTTCTCTTACTTCGTTCAATTTTTTTCCCCTTGCTCTGTTTGTGTTCCCTTAAGGGAGATGGGATCAGAGTTCAGAAGTAGAATCATCAATTTTTCTTCAAAATGATATTTAAAAAGATGTTCATAACATTTTAAATACTATGCAACAAGTTTCTCAAACAGGATTTCACAGCCTTCCCCTGCATAAAACTTGGGGATACATGACAACGTAGTTACTTGGAGGGAGAAACTTTGTATTTAAGTGTTTTGTACTCTTTTTCACTCTAGGCAGATCCAGTCAGTAGATGTCAGCTTCTGACTCTGGGAAAAAAAAAAAAAAAATTTATTAGATGCATATAATTATTTTAAAAGGAAATAATAAATTTGTAAGCCCAAACTCTGTAGAACAGATCAGCAGAAAATAACACTCTTCTTAAAAGAATGAGAGATAGTGCTCAGTCATGCCCTGGGGTCTTGAAAACAAATAGAACATCTGAACTGAAATTCTCACCTCTCTGAAGTCAACTGGACTGATTTTCAGTGACCAAAGTAAAGCCAGCATTTCACACCAAAACTCATGATCTTAGGAAAAAATCTAAAGGGGAAAAAAAAATTATTAATGTGGATTTCTTCATGAGACCAAAACTGAACAGAATCATAAGTATTTGCAGGATTGAAGCCTAATGGTAGAACTGGTGTTTCACATAACCATAAGAAAAATAGCATAAAGAAGGCATTGGATTAAAATAGTAGGGTCACATAGTGACTAATAATTTATTTTGTCATTTTGAGGTTTAAGTACAGAACTCAAATCAAATCAAATAGTTGTTTACTACTTAAAGCTGCCAAATGTGGCAATGTAAATTAGAAATATTTGTGTTTATAGATTTGAAGGAGTGAGAGGTTAAAGAACTAGTCACAAAATTGACTCAATCTTCTAGGGGAAAGCCATGCTAAACCTGATCTGTCTTTAATAACCAAGAATGTGTTTTGTCTCCTACCCTCTTGAGATTTGGTTAATATTAATGCAAGATGTGAAAGGAAATTCTGTGCTTCACTTTTTAGTAGCTTTTAGTCTTGCAAGAGAAGGCATGGAAAATGAGATAAGGATTTTGCTTGAAAATGTATTGCAAAACTAAAGGCTTTTACACTCCTTCAAACACTTGCGCACTTGCTTTATGAACATTGATATAATTTTGTGAAGCTCATTTTCAAGACAGAGGGTTAAAACTGCACTGGTGTAAATTCCATGATTTCAGGTTCAAGTGAAGTGAATGTGTTTTTTGTGCAGCTAGCTAATAAATTGTAGTTAGCTACATGGCATTCCTAAGTCCTTACAGAAATCCTTAATCAGTACAAAAGTGAGTTTGTATAAAACCATGATGCCTCTGAAGTTAGCTATTATAGATAAGACGTTTTATGACAGAAAAACTCTTTTCCTTTGATTTGCAAATCTCCACTCTGTGGGTGTCCACATGATGGGGGTTAAAGGCAGCGAGCAGCACACTGAGCAGCCAGCCCGCAGGACCTGGTGTTCCAGCCCCGGGGTGAGCCCCTTTCCAGTTAAGCAGGTAGGAGCACATTGCAGCCGAAAACACTCTCAGCAAAGCATTGCTGCTGCCCAATTACTGCTGCTGAGCCCCGAGGACATCAGACACTCAAAGCAAGACCTGCAAGTCTGTCAGGAGTGGTCCTCGAGGTTTATGGCTTTTCACTAGTGAAATTACGGCAATGTTAAGGAAGCAGAACAATGAAAAATTGTGTTTTAAAATAGTTCCCCAGTTCTTTGGACTCGTTCAAAATAATAGATAAGGGAGAGGTTAGGTGGGGATTTTGGTGGGAAAGTATCCTAGCACATCTGTCTGAACACTAAGAAGTGATGAACACAGCAGCTGGTACATAGGGCATTAAATTTGGATCATTCAGCCGTCAAACTGGGAACTCCTACTAGTCCCTGGGCTCCAGCTGGATGCACCAGCCTTTTCCGCCCTGGCTGCAGGCGGGATGAGGGGAGGCGGCGTGTGCTGCAGCCCGAGGGTACCCCGGCTGTGGATCCTGCCCTTCCCGGGGCACCCCGGCTGTGGATCCTGCCCTTCCCAGGGTACCCCGGCTGTGGATCCTGCCCATCCCGAGGGTACCCCGGCTGTCGATCCTGCCCTTCCCGAGGGTATCCCGGCCTTGATCCTGCCCTTCCCCGGGACACCCTGGCTGTGCATCCTGCCCTTCCCCAGGGCACCCCGACTGTGGAGCCTGCCCTTCCCCGCGACACCCCGGGGGAGACTGGTCGGTCCTCAGGTGGGTACCAGTGTGGGCAAACAGGCAGGTACCCCGATAGGTGCCCCGGCAGGTGCCCGGGCAGGTGCCCGTGTGTGCGGACAGGACAGCGGAGCGGCAGGTGTCCCGGCGGGTGCCCCGGCGGGTGAAGGGGCGGCACCGGGGCCGGGGCCACAGCCGGTGATGCCGGGCCACCCACGGCGCTCCGGGGGCGCCCCCGGCCCCAGCCAGGTGTGTCCCCCCCGCCCCGCCCCGCCCCGCCCCGGCCCTGCCCTAACCCCGGCCCGCGGGGCCCGGCGCGGTTGCCGCGGCGATGACGGGCGGGCAGCGCCCCCTGCCCGAGCCCCCGCCCCGCTAACAGGGCTGTGGCTGTGGCTGTGGCTGTGACAGCGACAGCGGCTGTGCCTGTGGCGGGGACGGGCGGCAGGTGAGGAGGAACCCCCGCCCCGCCCCGCCCTGCCCTGCCCGCCCCCCCGGCTCCCCCAGCAGGCCGGCGGGCGAGGGGCGGGCTCCCGCCGCCGCCAGGCAGCTCCTCCCTCGCTCCCTCCGTCCCTCCCTCCCTCGCTCCGTGCCCGGCCCCGGCGGTCGGGCCGGCCCGGACCCCGGCGGGGTGACAGCCCTGCCGAGCGAGGGCGGCCGGGCCGGGGCCGCGCAGGCAGCGCCGCTCCCGCCGCGCTCGGCCCGCTCCGCTCCGCGACCCGCCCCGGGCCCGCCATGTGGAAGCTCAACAAGAGCAGCAAAGTTCTGCTGGACGACTCGCCCGAGGAGGAGGAGACGCGTCCCCGCGGGCCGCCGCCCGCCGCCGCCTTCGCGGCCCCGCAGGTAGGAGCGCGGCCGGCCCGGCCCCGCCGGCCCATGAGTAATCACTTTCGGCACCTGGCTGTGCCGGCAGGCTGGCCCTGGGCGCCGCCGCGGGGGTGGGCGCGGACCGAGCCGCTGTCACCCGCATGCCGGGGGTGCCCAGTGGCCTACCCGGTCCGGTGTCCCTCCCGCAGCCGGCCCCGGCGCTGCCCGGGCTCGCCGTCCTGCGCTCCATGGCTCCGTACCGCAGGGCGCTCTGTGTCCAGCCCTGGGCAGGGGCACTGCAGCCCATCAGTGGGCGCCAGGCATTAGACATTAGGGATGTTTAAGGGCATACCTCCATTTACGCGTTTGCGTAGAGCACTAGTGTTTTGGCAGGATTGCTCGTTTTCTGTGGTGTCAATAATAGTAGTTGTCTATCCTTAAACAGCCTCAATGTTGTTTGAAAGCTTTCATTGTTAAATGATGAGCTAAATACCAGCAGTGACCTTCTCAAAGTACTGATACGGTATACAAATACAACCTGAAAGAGAGGGTATCAGTTGAGTATCAGGCAAAACAACTACAAAAATGTTGACTTGCTTTCAAAAACTTGGTAGCAATTGGGCATCGTTCCAGCTCAGAAGCCTGTTATTCTGGCCGATACAGCTTTGTTGCTGATTGTCACAGAGTATCTTTAGATGTTGTGTGAGAGGTTGCAGGAGACTTGTGTCTGAAGCAGTTGTCCACTGTTGCACACCAGTGAGGTTTCTGTTCAAAAGGTACAAAAGCCAATTTCCCACCCCGTGTTTGTCTTGCCTAGCTCACTGGAAGAGCTGGAGTGTGTCTGGATAAACTGTGCTCTGCTTGAGTTCCTGGTTGACAGGTGCTATGGGTTGTCAACATGTGTGACTACCGCTGAGGAGCACAGCCACAGCAATTATTCCCTCCATCTTCTAATACCCAAAATCACCAGTTTAGCCTTGCCTTGCCCTTTCACCTGCACAGAAGACAGAGGAGCCCAAGCCCTTGCTACTTGTGTGACAGCAGCTGTGAAGGTTCATATGGATGAATAGGATCTTCTCATGTGGGAAAAGAACAGACACTCGTTTTGAAGACCCCCTTCAGGGGAGGAAGGGTGAATGTGGGGTTGGAGGTGACCTGAAGTATTTCTCACAACCTCACAACACCTAACTTTTCACTCCTACAGTTTCTATCCTCAGGTACTTAGAAACTTCTACTGGTTTTGCTAAGCTGTTGGCTTGTGCTATCATAGCCCTCCTAGATGTGCTTAGCTCCTGAAACCATCCTCAAACACTGAAGGTCACCGAAAGCTCCCAGTAAATCCCACTGACTCTTCACTGCATCTCTTCTCTAACACCAGTGCTCCAAGCTTGTTTTTCAGACTTCTGAGTGTAGCCTCCTAGTCATGATTCCTCAGACTTCTGTCCAGACAGTTCTCCCAGTCCTCTACTTTAACAACAGAGGCTAGAGTTTGTTCAGTATTTCTTTTTTTTTTTTTGTCCAGTTGCCTTTTACTATCCTAGACCTCTGTTCCATTAGTAGCAGCCTCAAGTTATGACAGTGATTTCTGGTGAAAATGGTTTGCATTTTCATCAATTTAGAGAAAATTCTTTTCAGTGCCCAATGGCACTGGAATAAAACATGCTGATTTTGGTATTGGAGGTAGAGGAGGAAAAATAAGTTAATCAAAGTCACTAAATGAAATAGTCTTGAAGATTAAGGGTTCAGTAAGGATAGCACAACTGTAGTGTAGCCTGGCACAGAGACTGAAGATCATAAACTATTACTTATTTTGCCTGTTAAAATCAAAGTCTTTCGAAAGAAATGCAACGCTACTCCCAAAATATTTAACTGCAATTATTTTAGAGTTTATGTACACTTTAAGGAAGGATAGACTGTATAGAAAGCTATTACCACTTGATTAACATTATAATTCTCATGGTCAAGGCAGCTTCTAGGTCAGCCATAGGTACAGTGTTTCTAAACCGTGGCTCAGACAGGTGTCAAGGGGAAAATATGAGGTAACCAAATGTGCTTGTTCATCTTGTTGTAGCAGATCTGGCTCATGTGCCCTGCTTTTAGTGTTTGATGTTTTTGATGTTTCATCAGAACATGGTTTTTCTTCCAATAATATGATTTCAAGTCATTGAAATCCAGTAACGTGTAGGGGAATTTGGTAATGATCTGCACTTGGCTACTGCTACATCCTGACACACAACACCCAACTCCCTGACTTTGGAGGACAGTAGTCCCATCAGAGCTTGGAGGAGTTATGAGGGCAGTTCTCATGGTACCTTGGCTGAGTGTGTGAGAATGTCCCGGTCTTCCTCAGCCTCTGTTGTTACGGTACAGCCTGCTGTGAATGAAGGATTACCTCATCAAGAAGAAGAGAATCCAGGACTTCCCTAATTTTTTATATTTAGGGCCGAAATCCAGATAATTAGTGTGAGTGCTCTTTTGTAAATTAAGAAGCCCAGCATTAGATTTCATGCAACAGAAAGTTGACTGTTAGACTTTGTTTCCTCTAGGTTCTTTTCTGATAAATCATTTAGTAACAGAGAAGATAAACTGGAGTCATCATGTTTTGACTTTGATTTATGACATGTTGTTTTTCCCAACAACGGTCTTTTGTCTTTATTTTCATTTTTAATAAGCAAGTGGGAAGAAAATCCTTAAGCTTCTGCCATTCATGCTATAAATAAGTCTGAAACTTTTTACTTCAAAGACAAAAAATTGGTAGTCACATCTATGTCATTAAAGCAGACCAGGTTAAAAGTATTCCAGTGTAATGAAACGTTGGTGCTGTTATGTTGTTTCTTCAAAGCTGAGAAAGAGTAAAGGACTTCTCACTGTGCAACCTAATAATTAGGACATTGCAGTAGCAGACAGCAACAAAGAATTAGGCTACTATAAGTTAAAAACAACAACAAAAAACTCCAATGAAAACCCAACACAAAACCCCCCTTTGTTACTGTAGAGCAATTTTAACCATCCTATTTAGATATGGAAGCCTGATCTGGGCTTACTCAAGCAGGCATCTGAATTTGTAGAAGTTCATAGTTCTTAAACAGAAAAGCTTAGTTTGATCTAAAAAGAGAAGTTTTGTCAGTTCTGGTTTTGTGTTATATGGAGTGGTTTGACTTTGTTTCAGGGGAGAAGAAAACCAAATTTTAGAACATGAAAATTGCAAGGGAGGGAACTGTAAGCCTCTGGCCACTTTTTAGCAAAAGTTTCTGCATACATTCAAGTACTTTGAATTGTTAACATTTATTTAAAATAGTAGGGTGTTTCCTGAGATAAGAAAGACAAGTAAATTTTGAAACAGTACTTGTGTAAATAAATGTGTGGATTATTGTGGGTTTCTTTTTTTTTTTTTGGACCAGTTAGTTTTAGACTGAATCTTAGCAGTTAATTTTCATTTATGCTTTGAAGCATAAATAGTTTTAATTTATGCAATGAAGGTGCTTTATTCACTTAAGTTATAATGCATGAAGGCAACTTAACATGCGTGAGTAGTAAACATGTATGAAAGGAAATTAATGTTCTTTTTGTGTGTCTCTGTGAAAATATGCTAGAAATGTACATAGTGGTACATACCAAACTTGTGTTCAGTTTGTAATGTAGTCATTATGGTTCAAACTGTAGTTGTATTTTTGGAAAGGGAAAAATACTGGTTTTGAGTTCTGGAAGGCACTGTTTTGGTAGTTGTGCTAAGTTCTCCTTGACTCGATCCTGCTATCATCTAATCAGTACTCAGAGATGTCAATGCTGTGTCAATACTGCATGCAACTCTGACGTAAAATGGCACTCAGCTTTAAAATACATTTATATATTAGGGCAGTGGATGGGTGTCAGGCTGGCCTATATTATCTAATGCAGCTCTATCTGATTTTCGTGTAAACATATTTCAGGACCTTATCCTTGATCTGCTCTCCCCAGTTGTGTTTTTTGTTATGTTCAAAGAGAATATTTGCAAAAACATGTTTTATGCTGAATTTTGTTTAGACTTGCTCGGGATGTTTGAAAGTTGACTATACAGAATTTTAGTTATCTATTTTAATGAAGATGTTAAAGTCTTTGGTACAATTTGAATACTGGCTTTCATCTTGGAATGAGTCGAACTCAGACAGGCCCTGCAGGAATGGGTGGGAGTTGAGCAGCATTTCTTATGTTCTACTAATACGTTGAATAATGGTGGTTTTTAATTAAAAGAAAGAAAAGACTCAGTGTTAATCCATCTAGTGCCTTTCCTTCACTTTCTAGCCAGGCTAGAAAGTGTCTCAGGCTTTGCCTGCAGTACTCTAATAATTCTGACATACCTTCTTCTCTCTGCTAGTCTGTTTTTTTCTTTTCACTGGAGTTGTTCTTGTGACATTTCAGTGATATTTTCCTGGCTAAAATCCATCACCTGTATTCTGTCATCATTCTTGAATGTTAAATTATGGGACTGTCAGCAAAGACTTTCCTGAGCCTTTCCTTGGCCTGCCTTTCTTGCTTTTCCTGCCTGTCACACATTGTCTTTCAGCAGCTTCTTGAGTGGGTCCTGTTTCTTTACAATCTTCCTGGAGTTCTACACAGCTGACAGTGTCTTTTGGGGCTTTAGGCTTTCTTTTTTTTTAAATCCTTTTCTTTTCTGAGCTGCTTCAATTTTTGTTCTATACTGTCATTTTTTACCACAGTTGACTGGGGTCAGATCTGCTTTTCACCTCTCATCCCCTTTCTGTTGGGTTATTCTGACTCTTAAAAGTCCACAAAGCACATACTGCTGTCTGGTTGGTGTCCTAACATAGATGCCATCAGTATGTGTCTTTTTCTTTCAGTCAAACCTGTAAGTTGAAGGTTGGCGGTGATTTCTATCTATTGTGCAAAAGAGAATTTGTGTCCCAGATTTTACTGTTGTTTTCTCTATGAAGTCTACATCAGGTCTGCCTTTTTTTTTTTTTTTTTTTTTTTTTTTTTTTTTTTTTTTTTTTTATTATTTTTCTTTCTGTCTAGACAGCTGAAATTCTTGTGCAGACCCTCACTTCCCATCCTGATGGTGATTACTTCCTTTGCAGTTTCTAATACCTATGCTGTGTTTTCCCATCCCCTAGTCCCTGCAAATCCCATTGCTGATATTAATATTGTTGCTTATGGCATAAAGTTCAAGTTCTCCTCATCTTTCAGATTCCATTTCTTCAGCTGACCTCTCTGTTTCAGGAAATTTACATTTAAATCTCTGACCTTGCTTTCAAGGTTCTTCTTAGTACAGGCCCTTCCTCTCCCCCGTTTGTCATTTTTATCACTTGTTGAATCTTCCCTTTAGCCAGTTCTGCTTTACTGGTGCTGACTGCCTGTGTTTGCCAGCAGCTGCCTTGTGTGCCTTCCTCCCCTCCAGCTAACACAGAATCATCCCCTTTCAGTGATCCACAAACCCACTATCATCTCCTCTACATCATTGCTTGAGATCTGCTTTCCCTAGTTTATTTATTGTATCTTCACAGGACTTTTTGAGGTTTCTGGAGCCATACTCTCTTACCAGTGCTGAACTTCCTACCATCAATATACAAACTAAAATGTCATGGGTTTTGAGAAAGAATGAATAATTTTAATTATTTACTGGTAAAAAAGGTTTATATTTTTTTGTTTGCCAGATTGTGTGAGGACATCCATAACATAAGTAGAGTTACTAGAAGTTACAGAACACTTTATCAGGTAGACTGTCTTTTGGTGCTCTCATCGTTAGTTTTGCCACTGGTGCTTTGTGAGGAGCTCCAGGACAGGTCAGTGTTAACACTGCAAGCGTGATAAAAGCCACATGTCAAAAGGAAGTAGTGTGTGTGCTGGTGAACACTGTACCAAAAAATGATTCATTCAACCTGTTTTGCAGAAATTGTATTAGGAAAATATAGCCATTACTCATGCAAGACCTTTATTAAAGGCAAACTCCATGACCGAATAAAAATTGTATGTCAGCTACTGTCTTTTGAATTAACTTCTGTTGGTTTATTTTCTGGATCATGAAAGAGCAAATACAAACTTTTACTATGGCTAAGTTGTTAAAAATAATTGACAAATTTTCAGTCTGAAATTTCAGCAAAATTGAAAACTTCACTGGAATAGCTGAATTGTTGCAGAAATTGAATTAAAATTGATTATCTGACCTTCCTTGTTTCAGCTTTGACACTGATGGTATTTTGATCTTAATACCACTGTTTTAATTTTGTGAAACATATTTGAAATATTATAAATTAGGCAAAACTAAATTCTTAATGACATATCAGCTTTTCCAATATTCTGAAGGTGTTCCATCTTTAGTATTCTTCCAAAAATATTTCAGAGGGCCAAAGTCTGAGTAAGATGTATTATAACTATTTACTACAGAGATGCACAGTAATCCAGACAATTAATAGAATAACTTTGTGTATTGATGTAAGAGCAGAGGGCATAGGAATCTGGTGCTCTTATGTAAATACTTACATTCAGAACTTAATCTTCTTTGGTACCTTTAGCCATTTATACCAATTGACAGTAAAAATATGGAAATAATTTAGATATTCTGTTTTAAAATGTTATGGATTGTGAAACAATGACTAAAGTAGTTGACTGAAGCAGAGTTTGTGAAAATGCTAAACAAGTTCTTAACAGTTGTGGATGCTGAAGGAAAGAGCATCATCTTTATTATTAATACTGAATAAATTATTTGAAAGATGGAAACCAGTTTTCCCATGCTTTCACCTTCCCGTTGGTCTGGGAATAATGGGTAAATAATGGGTAGTTGTGGAAGACTGAGCCTAGAAGATGGAAGCATTTTTAAATACGTTGGATGGGTTGTCTTCTGTGTCTGAAGTAGTCACCCAGACTTTAAATTTAGTGGAGTGAAATACTTCTACAAATGGTCTGAGGAATTATATTTAAAACTATGTTTCCAGATTAGTGTTATCTAGTAAGTATATCCAAAAAATGAAGTATAATTCTTTAACATACTTAGATTTTGTACATTTTCCTTTTCTTTATTAATGAACATATTTTCAGTTTTGCTGAAGACTGGCAGAGGAAATTTGCAGGATAGGAGTCATTGTCACTATTTAGTGACAATGACATTTAGAATGGTTTATTGTCGTAATGTAGACATTTTTTCTAAGTGTAGTGAGCACTCTGGAGTAGAAAAGTATTGTTTATAGAAGAGGAAAATGAATCTAAACCACAAAATTACTCTTGAGCAAGACTTCAGAAATGCCTGGGTTAATGCCTTTCATTGGTGACATTAACAGGAAATTTTCAATTTATACCACCTGCCCAGATGGCTTGTTTGATTCACTCACTTGCCTTAGGGACATATGAATGGAAGATTAAGATCTAGCAGCAGATGAAATATGGACAAGGCTGATCAAATTATCTAGGCTATCTCTGCCAGAAAGGAGCAGAGGCAATTCATGGTGCAGCACTGGAAGTATGTCTGAACACACAGCCTCGTGTCTGAGAAGAAAGCTGTGTATGACTGTGTAATGCAGCTTTTATTTGTTAAAACAGCAAGACTTGTTTTTCCTTAGAGGCATGTTTAGTTTTGTGTGGGTGTTCAGGTACAGCTCAGCTTTGTTTTCCACTATGTTAAAGGAATATATATAGTTGTTTCAGTGCCCATTTACATTTGATCACTGTTGCATCAATTTCCTGACTCAAAAAGCATATATCCATGCTTTGAATTTTCCCAGGTGCATATTACAGATGCTGCAAAGAAAATGAGGCCAAACGCCACTGGTCTGCTGATAACTTTCTTCTTACTCATGTTTGAGTGTATTTTGCATTGGTTTTGGTTCAGGTCTAAACTTAGATAAGCAGAGTGACTTTTGCATTAATAATAAGCTTTAATCTTGCTTGTTTCGTTTTGCACTTTAGTAAGATCCTTCTCAAACCCAAGGAAATATTTTCTTTTGTTATCTGTATTTTAAGATGGTGATCTGGCAGTGTGATCTCCTCTTCCCAATCTGTGCTGTTTCTGGTCAGGCTGTGTATATACAGTTGTTCAGCTGTTTGGTTTGTAATCAGTGTTTTTGGAATCTTTCCAGCTTTAGAGGTTAACTTTCAGGTTTGTGATTTCCTGAGTGATTTTTTTAATTATTTGTTTTAACCTTCCTCTCTCATATCACTAAAATATTTAGTAGGGTTTGTGGAGTACTGGAAATTATGTTAAATTCTTCCCTGGAATATATCTCTTGAGGGAATCTCTTTGGATTTTTTTTTTCCACTTAAATAATACAATTGTGGTACACAATCTAATTTGCACTTACAGGCATGATAACGTAGACTTTATATTGCACTCAGTCCTTGATGAGATGTGATGACAGGCAGAGGGGATGCAATAAGTCATTAGAAGCACGAAAATTTGCACCAAAAGGACCTACTTGTTTAACAGTATCTTGTTTACTCTTGTGCGTGCTCAGCTCTGACAGTTGGTGTGTGTATGATAGGAAGGTTCCACAACCGGGTGGAGAAAATCGATAATATACCGTTTTATGTACTAGAGCAAAAGAAGGGCATGCAGGGTGAGATGATGCTTTTATTTGCCTTAACTGTTTGATGTCCAGCATTCCTTGTCTTGGCCTGAATTATGAAAGTGAATGATCTAAAGAGACTAATTAATTACTTTACCACAAAGGAAGCTGAGGGAAGTAGATTACGATTTTGATCTCTGTACAAAAAGGTTTGTGTGCAAGTTGAATTAGTCCCTTGAGTACCTTACGGTTTGCAGTATGTCCAACAAAAGGGCACTTGTTTCCTTATGAAAACACACTGCGCATACCAACCTTCCCCTGCCAGAACTGGAGGGCTATTCAAGCTGCTGATCAGCGTTTCCCACTAACGTTAGTGTTTGGCCACCTATTAGGGACTAAATACTGTAGTGTGGTTTGTGCTTTTCTTTTAAATTGAAGTAAAAAGTGAGTTGTCATAACTCTAAACTGCCCAGATTAAAACACATTGAAATAATTTGCAAGTGTTCAGCATCAACATGTGTTACGCAGCATAATAAAGAAAGCTCATCTTCACTCTTTACATGTAGTGGCACAGCAGATTGTCCTCTAAAGAAAATATGAAAAACCAAATCATAGGCTCCGTGATCTCAGAATGGTAACAAAAGTAGAGAATATGTATCACAAGAAGGGTAGTAGAGAATATGTATCACAAGAAGGGTGTACTAATGTGCACCACTTAAGAAATACAAATTGTTCTGTGGGTAACAAGTCAAGATGGGTTGTATGTGACTTCTCGTCTTTTCTCCTTGGTTCTTTCCAGTGGTGGCACAGGTCCCCTCCCTCCCTCCCTCTGCTCTTTCCCTCTGTCTATTTTTTTGTTGTTGTTTGTTTTAGTACACAACCCATCCCTACTATACAGTGTTCAGGACCCTCCCTGCAGTGTGGGCCGTGGCTGGCTCTGAACCCCTGCAGCTGCTCCTCTCACACTTTATTCCCATCATGGGGCATTAGCCTCCTTCTCTCTGCTTTCCCTAAGGATGGATTTTCCACAAAACATTGCAAAATCTAGTCTGTTGGAGACTGCTGAATTGAAACCTACAACCTGTTTTCGATCAATAAATGGGATGTATGGATGGATATAACAAGCACACTGCCATTGTCAGGTCTTCTTTTCTTCAGCAGTGTGTCTTAAAAGGATACTATGGATACGTGATAGGTCTTCCACCCCCAAAAATGTATTTTAGGGATTGGATCCTCACCACTTTCTTTCTTGAGGATTTCTTATCTTTTAGTCTTTGTTTTTCATATCTTTAGCCTTTGTATTGTCCTCTTACCATCAGCCTTGACTGCATGACTGTAATTGCTGCAAACCTTGTGTTTCATTCCTTATGAGGTAGCTTTGTATATCCACGAGTAGTAACACTATTAACACAGCAACACAGTCCTTGTTGTCCCTCTTTTAATGAAGCAAATAAACACCCTCTTTTGTCTACTATTTATTGTGAATTACCTCATGTGCTGACAATGGCATTCACATTTTATTATGCTGACTCCCTAGCCCTTTGAGGTGCTCATTGTATCTCATGTTTTTCCCCTCAAAACTTTGACTGGGAAAATGCCTTGCAGTCTTGCTTCCTTGTGCTCAGGCTTGCTAAAGGGTGTATGCCTTCACACTCCCATTTTTTCTCTTTTCTCTAGTAGAACATGATGTCTCTGTATGCACTTTCATATTTTTATTAACCTTCTTAAGATACTTGGAGAGCTGGAGGAATTAAAATGAGAGGTGTTATTTCTTTGGAAGGTAGTAACGGTGTCTTGTTTGTTCTGGAGTCAGTATTGTTGGTTGTTGAAACTGCCAGCTCTAGATGTCTGAAGTAATTTCTTCTCTTACCATATTTCTTCTTGAGGCTTTCCTAGTTCTTGTTAATTTTCCCTTTTTTCCACTTGGGAAAAATTTGGAAAAATTAGCTGAAGTATTCTCTAGCTTGTACCAGGTGTCCAAAGAGAGATGCCATCATGTTAAATGTAAGACTTTGCAACCTCATCCAAAAGTTGGAGAGCTGAGAGTGCTGAGAGGAAAGAGGTAGACTTCTGGAATGGCATGTGTGAGGCATTTCCATTTAAAACGTTGCTAATATTTTTCCTAAAAGGAAAGAAATAAAAAAAACCCTCAAACAAAAAAAAACATACAAACAAAAAAACCCAAAAAATAAAACTCCCACCAAACAAAAGGGAGGGAAGTATTTCAGTTTAATTCGAGAGTACTACACAAATCTTAACTTTATCATTTTTGGTATTCCATCTACAGTAATATCCTCCTGTGTTAGACAGCTGACTGAAATCCAGAAGTTCAGTAACTTGTTGAGATCCACAGGAAGTAATATTCTCATTTTGAATGATAATATGAGTTCCTGACTTTGTGTTCTGCCCCAATAAGTAAAGCTGGCTATCTACAACTTGCTCTATTCCAACACACAATTACTATTGAATTATAGTGCAATGCTCTTCATATTAAGTTCTAGAAATCCTCCATCCCGTCCCTTGTATAATATAAAGTATTGTCTGTAAAGTGAATAGAAACAGTAGTATGAAAATAAATAAATAAATAAATAAATGCCTGAGATTTGAAGCTGATCTCTTAAAATGAAGCTGATACGTCTGGGCCCCCACATGACTAGAAACACATAACACTCTCATCCTGGCTTTCTCACCTCTTTCTGATGCTTTTAGCAAAGTGAAGGATGTCTTTGGTAATGTGTCAGAGCTGGGATACTGAGTGTTTTGGGTGTCTTGGGTATGTGCGTGTGGAGTTACCAAAAACAAAAGTTAAGCTTATGGAGCAAAGAGTATATCAACTCCTTAGCATTTACTTTAGTTGAAAAGGAAGGACTGGTAAATTTAATTTTTGAAACAGTGTCTGACTAAGCAACGTATGGACCAGAATGAACAGTGTAGACTATGTGGAACTGCCATTTTGAAGACACTTCCCATAAAAGATTATTCTGGATATTTTTCCTTGAAATTGGAGTTAAATATTTTCAGTTATACACATCTATCCTGGTTTTGTACTTGGGACTGTTTGTATTTGGAGTCATATGTAGAGGGGAAAAAAAAGTAACATATTTCTCATTAAAACAAAGAGTGAAGAAAGTGAAAACTGCATATTTTCTGAATTCTGTGTCCCACTTTCTTTATCATTTGGCCTCTGAAGTACTCCCAACAATGATCTTACTTGCTTTCTCTTGAAGAGAACGTTAATAGTAACAGGATGGCCTGACAATACTAAGACAGCAGTTTAATTCAGAGATGGACAGAAATGCTTCCCTACTGAGTAACCTTCACAAGTACCTTTAGCACTCTAATTTTCTTCTGAAATCTACTGTTTTAAATGGAGGGGAGAGGAATATGGGCAAAAGTCTGTCCTTTAGTTAAGGAAATATAAAACCTTCTAATGTGAGGAGGAAAAAATCTTGAGACCTCCCTCTCCCCACAGCCTACAGCCACTGCAGAGACCATCACCTCTCATGGTATTTGGAAAATCAGCAGAGATCCAAAAAGTAGACACACAACCATTATGTTAAAATTAAATTTTTATTTTTAATTGTACTAAATTTGTTATGATGGAAGAGTGTTCTTGATCTCTCTTTGTGGTATGGGGTTTTTGGTTTTGTAAGGGTTTGATTTTTTTAGATTTTTTTTTTTTACACCCATTAAAATATTTTCCATCATTATTAGTGCACTTTTGTTCACGTCTTATTTTAGTAACTTGGTGTTCACTTAGTTTTGCATTGTGATCACATTTTGTTAATATTATGATGTGCTGAATAGAATAAAAGCATTTATGAATATTCTAAAATGTGTCAGTTCTAATTGTCAAACCAAAACTGACTATGGGCCTTTTTATCTTTATCCTTTTTTTGAGAATAAAGACCAGTTTCTTCATGATGAAGTTTCACCTTCAATGTCACATCTTGCAACAAAGGTAAATATCTGTTCTTTTTAAGTGTAAGACTTTGTATATATTTCAGTCAATGTATATTAGGAAGTTAGCAGTTTTTCATGGACAGCTGATTAAGGGGGATATTTATCTACTGCATTGATGATTTTCTTATTTTGTATAATCCTTGGTCCTTTGCATTAATGGGCAGAGGAAGGTATCCTAATTTTTTTCTTTCACATGATAGATTTTAGAACACAAAATGAAAATAAGAGAGGAATAATTGAAGTCTAAAGAAGTACCAAATTCTAGCTGCAACTGGCAAAGACAACATGAAAAATAGAAGAGATTTGGATTACTTATTCCATTATATGAAGCTCAGCTGGCTCTGTGACCACAAGAGGTTAAAGATTTTATCCGGTATCTCTTTCAGGAAGGAGAAGTAGACATGCGAGTTAATTTTTTTTACCTTGATATGTGTCCAAGAATCTTCTTTAATGTTCTTGAAATACATTAGTAGAAGATGAAAGAACTGGAAGTTATTATGATATGCTAGAGCTTGTTTTGAAATTCCATAGGTATAGAGAAAAGTATTTTAAAATAGGTTCATTAGTGTAATAGGATACTTTACATTAATATGTATAAAGTGAACATCTGTCTCTGTTACTTCTTTTTGTTCTACTTCAGATGCAGCATGATTTTCATTGAAAATAAAAGTCAGACTGTACTATGCCTTTTTCTACCCTTTTGAAGAAATACATTCTTTTTTTATAAAAACATACATTACCATATATTTTATACCAGATGATAAATGTTTAGGGAGAGAAACCTAAAACTAATTTATTTAATATTGAAACATTTTTGCCCCTTACTTAGTCATTCAGGAAGGCTTACTAGGTATGTGCTTTGACTTAAAAAAAACCTCAACAAAAATGTCACCAGGCAATTTACTGAGCTCCAGTATTTTTGTGTTTTAAAGTAAAATCCTCTTGTCTTAGAAATGTATTCACAAGAAATCACCTTATCCTTAACCTGTCATCTTCTCTTTCTGAAAGCAAGTCTGTATTTTACTTGGTTGTTCTGTTGTCTTAGAAGCACTCAGTACAGTGATATTCCAGAATTTATAAAATCTTTAGTGTATTAATAAAAGGCTGATGAATTACATGGCCTTATGTGGCCTTTCTGGTATGCACATATTATGAATAAAATAGTCTCCATGTTGAAGCACTATGGTGAAGAACAACAAATTTCTTGAAGATGAAGGTAGTGGATAAAAAAATATGTGTGCTCTTTAGGGGGACAGCCTTTCTGATCTCTTAAAGCCTGAATTTTAAGACAGTGCTAATGCCCATTTGCAGAGGAAAGCCTTTGACCTGGGTTTGGAGGTTTAAAGTGGGAACTAGTCCTAATGGCTGGAGATGGAGGTTGGAACGCTGTCTTGGATCCTGTTCTTGCAGGAGGCTGCCCACTGAGCAGTGAGGACAGGCTAATTGCAGTGCTGAATTTTTCTAGTTCCCTCTTGACAGCTTTCATGAAAGGCAGGTATAGCTGGTTAAAAAGCCTTGTGACATCTCAAACTGAGCAACTGTGAACCCTCTAGTGGCCAGGGAGTCGCTAAGTCACTCTCCATCATACTTGAGAAGTTGTGGCAGCCTGCTGAAGTTCCCACTGACTGGAAAATGGAAAACACAAGCCCTACTTTTATTATGGGAAATAGAGAAGACCATGGAATTGCAGGCCAGTCAGTCTCATCTCTGTGCCAGGCAGGATCATGAAGCAAATCTGCTTGGAAACTATAATAAGTCTAAGGTGAAATACAGAGTGGACTGGTGACAGCTAGCATGGCTTTGCTAAGGGCACGCCTGACAAATTTGATGGGTTATGACAGTGTTACAGTCGTGGTGGATGAGGGAATAGCAACTGACATCATCTACCTCGACTTGTGCAAAGCATTTTCACAATATCCTTGTCTCTAAGCTGGAGAGACATGGGTTTGACAGATGGACTATTTGATGGATAAGAAATTGGCTGGATGGTCACACTCAAAGACTTATGGTTAGTGGCTTGAAGTCCAAGTGGAGACCAGTGACATCCCTCAGGGTCGGTAAGGGGATTGGTGCTGGTTGGAATCTTTGTCAGGGACATGGACAGTGGGATTGAGTGCATCCTCTGCAAGTTTGTGGATGACACCAAGTGTGATGCAGCTGACACACTGAAGGGAAGGGAGGCAATTCAGGGGGACCTTGACAGGACAGAGGTGGGCCTGTGTGAACCTCACGAAGTTCAACAAGGCCAAGTGCCAGGTCCTGCACCTGGGTCATGGCAATCCCAAGCACAAATACAAGCTGGGTGGAGAATGGATTGCAAACAGCATTGTGGTGAAGGATTGGGGATGCTGGTAGACAGCAAGCTCAATATGACTTGACAATGTGTGCTTGAAGCCCAGATAGCCAGTGGTATCCTGGGCTGCATCACAAAGCAGCGTGGCCAGCAGGTCAAGGGGGGAGGTGATTCTCCCACACTGCTTCACTCTCATAAGACCCCACCTGCAGTGCTGTGCCCAGGTCTGGGGCCCTCAACATAATAAGGATGTGAACCTGTTGGAACATGTCCAGAGGAGGCCACAAAGATGGGAAGAAAGCTGGTGCACCTCTCCTATGAAGACAGGCTGAGGGAGCTGAGTTCAGCCAAGGTAAGGGAGGGCTCTGGTGAGATCTTACAGCAGCCTTCCAGTACCTGAAGGATGCTTATGCGAAAGCTGGAGAGGGACTTTAAATAAGGGCATGTAGTGAAAGGACAAGGGGAAGGGCTTTAAAATGAAAGAGGCTAGGTTTACATTAGTTATTAGGATGGAATTCTTTACTGTGAGGGTGGTGAGGCACTGGAACAGGTTGTCCAGAGAAGCTGTGGATGCCCCATCCCTGGAAGTGTTCAAGGCCAGGCTGGATGAGGCTTTGAACAACCTGAGGTAATGGAAGATGTCTCTGACATGGCATGGGGGTGGAAATTAGATGATCTTGAACATTCTTTCTACGATTCTAGATTTTATTAATGAAATTGGAGATGTTTGGACAATCTAGTAGGGCTAAATCCTGGAGTTTCAGCTTTTGTATGCCACAGGATAGAGTAACTGGGGCTGGCTGACTTGAGAAAATGCCCCTCTGCCCAATGCTTTAATATCTGTAAGACAAATTTGGAGGGGAGTTGTTTTATAATTTTCTGTTATTTGGCTTCCTGCATGTTATGAATGGGTTTCCTATAATATGGGAACAATGCTTCTTTAATTAAAGCTCATTGGTGGATTTTTTTATTGTTAAACACTTAGTTGTAACTTTATTGAACTGTAAGGTACTTATATAGAAAATTCCATTTCTAGCTTTTTTATTTTAGGTTCACTTTTTTCCCAAGGAGAGGAGTGTGGGCAGCTGTAGAACAAACAATGGCTTCTTCTCAGTCAAGGTCAAGAGGAAAATCCATTATTTTTGTTTATATTTCTAAAAAAATTTCTGCAAGCATTTTGTAGAGGGCCTCTACTTCACTGAAGAGTTGTCAATCCTCAGTGAAAATGCTTGTGAAGGTCTGCTTAAACATGGCCCAGATCTAAATTTCTCTAAATCTCATTTCATACATGCTGAGCAGTGACTTGTTAGGGATTAGCTGCTTAACTACACAGTGGCATCGAACATGCTGATTCTCACTGCAGGTATACAGCGAGAATCCCCTGTAATTGCTCTTTTTGGTTGCTAAGACTCTGTCATGTGCCTTGTTCGAGCCTGCAGAGAATGAATTCTGTGCTCCAGAGCCCGGCTGGCCAGGCAGTCGGGAAGTAGAAAAATCTAACAGGAATATATTGAAAATATCAGTACCCACTCATGATGCAGTCAGAGTAATATTCAAACATACTTGAATCTCTTGCTTTGAAATGTAAACTGCCTGTCTTGTACCTCTAACCTTGTGCCCCAAATCTTGTTGTTATTCTTTGATTGGATTGAATTCTGTGTGAATAAGATGTTCATGTATAGTAAGCACATCCATCTGATCCATGAGTTTACCTGTTTTCAGTTAAATTTGTAGTCTTCCTCTTTAGTTTATGTTCTTATGTGTCTGCATACATTTTTTTGTGCAATGTACTTCTAAAATTTGCTTTTAGGACTGAACTACTTATTTAGTTTATAGCCAGCTGTTAGTATTCCTGGTTTGTTGCCTTTTAGCCTAATTTTTCATGAACCTTCTTGCCCTCTAGCAGAGTTCTAATTATCAACTGTTTACCTTTGACAGTGAAATTAACTGAAAATTCTTCTTAGTGATGCTTTACTGTTTTCCAGTAGACTCTTTGACTGTTCATTTATTACTCATTGCCTGTTTACTTATTATGGGAAGGTGAGAGTCACGTAAACATCAGAATTTGTTGATGTGGTGAATAATGGTGTCCTTAAAGTAATTTTTGGTAATAATCCCTAAGAGTTTTGTAGGAGATTTCCAGTTTAAGAGGATTTGTCCCATTCCGGAGCATTTTATAAATTTAACTCTCAGTAGACATTTGTTCCCCATTTTATCTAAAGAAGGAAACACTGTAGTCAACATATCCAATTTATGTACAGTTGGTTCACTTGAATCAATACAGGTAACAAAACAGAAGTCTCACTGTGAAGGTTTAGTACACAGAGTGGAGCATAGGGGTTGAGTTTGGGGAAGCCATACTGTGTGTTGTATGTATATGTGTATGGAAGAAAGTTGATAGATTGCCAATTTCAGAGGGTGCTTGAGCTGTCGTAATAGTTACTGCTGCAAAAAAGGTACTGTTTCCTCTAAATTCCACATGCTTTAGTGACATCTTTTAGTGAGCTGATTCTTAGCACTAACCTAAAAGAATGCAAAAAATGAGTGAGTTAGATTTCTGCTGGACTGTGTGTTGAACTGGTTTTCCACAGCATCACACTGGCCATGGACTGGTTCACCCTTTTCGGCAGCAATGCCTGATAAACCAGACTGGCCACCTTGTGAGACTTTTCTCTGGGATCTGACAGATGTGCACTGATACTGAAACACTGGCAAAACAGAGGGGAGGGGACTGCGGGGGAAGAAATTGCAGACAGTTTTACTAGAGATACAGACTGCCTCCTTTACATGATGTTCTAGAAGTGACTGTTTCAGAAGATTAATTAAATGAGATCTTTCTCATAGTGGAAAAAGAGTATATCATTAGCTGGAGTTTCCGCTACTGAAGGAAAAGAATCTGTGCTTTGGCTTGAGCACTTTAGATGCCTCTTGGGACAGATGAAGATGGTGGCTTTCAGTAGTCTGCCACTTTTTGCATTTCACTTTTTACTGATCTTTTTAGGTGATGGCACAGGGCATTGCTGCATAGGCCTGCACAACCTAAAGTGAAAGATATGGCTGAAACTTTTTTAATTGCTGTTCTGATAGGCATACTCTGTTTTGTCTGTACACCTGGTTCTTTTTCAGTTTCCAGTTCCAGTTTAACTTTGATTTTCAAAGATCACCTACTCGAAGCTCAAGAATAACCCAACCCACCAAGCAGAGAAAGAAGTAAAGATGGCAGGATGCATGAACAAGATGTTCCTGAAAACCTCAAGGGAAGCACACGAGGTGGAAGCAGGGTCAAGTGACCTGAGAAGAATATAGAGACACTCTTTGAGCATGGCAAGATGGAGTTAGGAAGGATTAAACCTACCTAGAGTTAAATCTGGTGAGGAAAATGAAGAGCAACAAGAAGGGTTCCTGTATGTACACCAGCAGCAGACTGTAAAGAAGATGGAGTCTGATTGTCCTCAGGGTGCTCAGGGAATGGGCAAGAGGCAATGGGCATGCATTGAAATAGAAGAAATATAATTTCTTAACATAAGAAAAATGTTTTCACCATGAGGGCATTCAAGCCCTGGAGCAGGTCACCTGGAGAGGTTGTGGATTCTCCAGCTGTGGAGATATTCAAAACCTGGCTGTACATGACCCTTGACAACCTGCTGAAGCTGACCCTGCTTTCAGCAGTGTGGTTGTGCTGGATGGTCTCCAGAGGTCCCTTCCAGCTGTAAAAGCTGTGTGATTCAGAGAGCTCTGGATGTTGAATTATTTCTTTTTCCACTGGCACATGGAAAAATAGTTTAAAGGTTTGAGAATATAAGCTAGTCAGTTACATTTATAAATTTTTTGGAAAATTTTAGGAGTACACTTTTGAGTTTTGTGTAGACAGTTGCATCATAAAAATGGGATACTTCTGCAAGTGGATTGATACTTTGAGACCATACCAGTACTGTGTTTTCATACTTTGAGACCATACCAGTACTGTGTTTTCATACTTTGAGACCATACCAGTACTGTGTTTTCATGCTTTGCATAA
>JAWWEW010000112.1:95144754-95189083 GCA_035583185.1 Anabacerthia variegaticeps
ATACTTTGAGACCATACCAGTACTGTGTTTTCATACTTTGAGACCATACCAGTACTGTGTTTTCATGCTTTGCATAACTGAAATATTAGCTCTACATGAAATATGTCTCCAGTGTGGTGAGGAGCGTCATCTTTACTTACTGACCTTCCTTTGACATGCATTTCAAGGAGGCTAATTGTTCTGAGATCTGGGTCTTTCTCCAGGTGCTCTGTAAGATTGTAAGAAATTCCCAGCTGCTTCAGAGACTGGCCCATGTATTCTGGCAGTCTGTGCCTGTGGCAACAGGAGATGGTGTCCAGGGAGAGCATAACTTGGCTAGTGTCTAGGACCTCTTTCCCTAACATCAAGAATCATTGTTTTGAGGCATTAGAGGGTGCATCTCTCTAAATAGGGGGTATTGATTTATGGATCTCCTGTCTGAATTTGTCTAATCCTTTTTGTGATGGTTCCCAGGATTTTTTGGCTATGCAGCTGCTGCATGTCAAACTGATAGTTCCAGAGAATGTTGACTTCAAGATCTCCTTCCTGAGCTGTACCTACCAGCAAACACAGTTGTAAGTGTTCCATCTGCGTTGGTGGTGGCACTTGTCAGTAGGTTAAAAGTCTTCAAAGAACTCTGAAAAGAAATGCAGAAATGCAGCAGGCTGTCCTAAGGGATTTCTTTAGTACGTGGCACCTACCTGAGAGCAGTAGTCAAAAAGCAAGATTGTTGTCTTAAAAACAATTCAGTAGTTACAAAGAGGTTTCTGGAAGTGTGAAATAAGTATTTGACCTCCTCCCTTGCTAATGTTTAAATTCTTAAGTATGCTACCACTGAGAAGACAATCAAGAGTGAGCTGTTGTCCTGTTCAGTTGAAAGAAAAGATGTGTTGGGAGATCTGTGCTAGTGCAGGCAGGTTTAGAAGAGAAGGCTTAGGTGTGATAGGCAGAGATTCTGGTTTTACTCTTGCAATTATGTAGTTTTTTGTTCAGTCTAGTCTGTGTAGTACGTAGTAGGCTTTGTGCAATGATTTTTATCACATACTGGCAAAATATGGTCTACTTGGACATTGGTGCTTTTATGTAGATTATCCTGGCAGTGTTTCCTTTGGAAACTCCAAATAAGTAGTGCTGGAAGTATATCATAAATGTTTAGTGTACATTTCTCCTAAGGACTAGTGAGAGAAAAATAAATCAATTAGAGTCTGATACATGGTTATTAGCCTTGTTTGTACCTGCCAAATGCCATGGATATGACTATATTGAAGCAATGGTATAATGTGTACATAGAAAGTGATGTACATACAGATAGAAAGAGTGCACAGCTTTTATCTAAAGACCTGCACATGCTATCTGGTTGACACTGAATAGAACTTTTCTCATAATTATTCTTAAAGATATCTGTAAATCAGAATAGGACTAAGGAAATTAAATTTTAAAAAGTTTAAAGTTAAAAATATGGAAATCCTCTGGCTAGATATTGGTACTTTTGGGGGGTTTTTTTGGCTGGAGGATTGCTTGTGAATCCAAACAGGGCCAGAAAAGTTGGCAATGTGTTGGTGCTGCCAGCATGCATTGCTGGCTCATGTTGAGCTTCTTGCCAACCAGCATCCCTGAGTCCTTCTCCTCTGGGCCGTTCTCAATCCATTCTCCACCCAGCCTGTATTTGTGCTTGGGATTGCCATGACCCAGGTGCAGGACCTGGCACTTTGCCTTGTTGAACTTCATGAGGTTCACACAGGCCCACCTCTGTCCTGTCAAGGTTCCTCTGGATGGCATCCCTTCCTCCCAGCATGTCAGCTGTACCACGCTCGGTGTCATCCACAAACGTCCTGAAAGTGCACTCAATCCGTGTTCCTGGCAAAGATGTTAGAGTGCCAGTCCCAATACCAACCCCTGAGGACTGTCACTTGTCACTGGCCCACCCTTGGACATCCAGACGTTGACCGCAACATTTTGCTTGCAAACATCCAGTCAATTCCTTATCCACTGAGTGAGTCATCCATCAAATCCATGTCTTTCCAGTTTAGAGACAAGAATATTGTGCAGGACAATGTCAAATGCTTTGCCCAAGTCCATGTAGATGACATCAGCTGCTCTTCCCTCAGCCAGCAGTGCTGCAACCCAGTCACAGAAGGCCACCAAATTTAAAAGGGAGAATTTGCCCCTAGTGAGGCCATGTTAGCTGCCACCAATTCCCTCCTTATTTTCCAAGTGCTGTAGTGTACTTTGCAGGATGATCTGCTTCATGATCCTGGTGGGCCAGAGGTGAGACTGACTGGCCTGTAGTTTCCCAGTCTTCCTTATTCTGCTTTTTAAAACTGGGGATTATATTTCCCCTTTTCCAGTCAGTGGGAGCTTCATTGGACTGTCACAACTTCTCAAATATGATGGATCATGTCTTAGCTACTTCCTCTCCCAGTTCCCTCAGGAGCTACAGATTCAAGGAAGATGAAGGATATTTTTAACGTATGAGAAGCTTTCTCAAGTTTCTCTCTCTTTTTCATTTGTTTTGGTTTTTTTTTTTTTTGTTTTGGTTTTCTTCTTTCTTGTTTTAAAATGGATTACTTCCTTCAACAGTCAGCTTCCTGAAATTCTTCCTTTTTATGGAAGTTTGTTGTGGACGAAGTACTTCGCAGTGAGAGGAAGCCCAATCAGAGTAACAAATCCTCATGTGAAACTTTACAGAATTTAACTGAACAACTAAAACAAATAACGGTATTAGGCCTTCATTGACTAAAATTGAGAGTTTAGACCATCATTTACACTACAGAAGCATTAGATGTTGAGTACTGCTTGAAGAGGCTGATAGTTAAACACAAGGATTTTGTATAGCAAGGTATTTGTTTGAAGGTATCATCTGCAGCTTGTCTGGTTTTATGTTATGCTACATATTTTTATGTAGTATCTACATATTTTTAACTTAAAAATAGAACATGTATGTTTAAATTAAACATAAGGGTTTGCTTATTATAATATTTACTCACTTTATTGTCAGAACGGAGAAAAAATATATAGAAACTGTTGCTTTTATTTTGTGAAGCCACAGTGAGATTAGGCATGGCTTTGGGAAGAGGTGAGCAGTGCAGCTGTGGTGAACCTGGCCCTCCTGTATCCGGTCTGTCCATATCCCATGAACAAGAACTTGAAACTGCTCTGGACTTGCTCACTCCTCCCTCTTCAGTTTTCCAGTGCTTAGCCCATAGCTGGATCCATGTTTGTATCTAACCAAACACTGAGGCTGGGTTAGACCTTCCTCCTAATCCTGAAACAGATCTGCTATGCTTCCTGAGTCAGTGGAGCTGAGGAAGTTCAGATGTGAGTAGGGAGGGTGGGTGAGAAGTGAAGGGACAGGTCATAGTAAAACGGGAGAGTAAGATTTGGAAATACTCCGTGACTAACATGTGGTAACAAGAGGGCTGTGTTACTCCTGGAAGTGGTAGAGGCTGTGGGTTTCTGAGAGGGGAGGAGTTGGCAGTACCAGTATTTTCCTATCTGATGTTTGTGTTCAACTGGCAGGTGAGATTTCATGTGTTTTCAGGCCTGTGTGGATGTGCCACCTAAACTGTTGTCGATTAAAGCCTAAATGGCAAATTGATACTAATTTGCATCTCTGAGTTCTGCAAAAAGGGTGAAGCATAATACTAGGTGATGAATTAGCCTTTGCTTGTGTTGACAGCTCTTTCAATATAATCAAGTAACATTGACAGACTGTCACTGCCATTTTTACTGGACCCTGTGAAGAAGAACAGCAACTTTTGTAGTCTGTGCTCAGCACATGTGTGCATTTTTATAAGCATGCTATCAAAGTAAAAATAAGCTATGCCTGTTTATTTCACCTTGGGGAGAGAGAATCAAACCTTTAATAAAGTTGAAAAAGTAATTTATGCTGCATGCTTAATGGTCACATTAGATTTAGAGAACAGTAGTGCACCAGTGTCACATGTTACATTTCACTGATGAGCCAATGCTCTTACCCTTTATGCTTGCAGGGCCAGAAGCTGTAATTCTGGGGTTACAAAGAGGGCCAATGAGTGTAAAGCAGGTTACATCTTAAGAGTTTCATAATTCATGTGGCTGTCCTGTCTGTTGTGACCCCTTCTAGCCATTTTTTCATTTCTGTCTATTGAAGCTCTTTAGACTGTCTTTGAAGTTTCCTAGATTCCCTTCTTACTGTGATATACTAATGTGGAGCCAGCAGCTCCTGCTTGCAGAGTAACATCCAATAGCCCAGCTGTACTCACTGACATCACAAAACTGTCAAGGTCTTGTATTCTGGATTCAGCAGGAAGGAGCATTTGCTGCAGTAACCCAACCGGCTCCTTTCCGAAGCATGGCCATCCTCTGCAGCTGTACCGAGGTGCTGCACTGCCAGTGGCACCACACACAGGACACAGGGCTGCTGCTGCCATCAGCCACCCAGAGCCAGCAGTGGCAGTCCTGTCATACTGTGTGCTTGAACCTCTGTAATTCATGTTTATGAGAATGTTCACTTCTCTGTATAGGTTCAAGGTGCGAGTTTCCGGGGTTGGAAGGAAGTGACGTCTATGTTCAATAAAGATGATGAGCAGCAGTTGCTAGCAGGATGCAAGTCTCCCAAATCCAAAGGGTAAGTATTGGTCTGTCTGCTGTTAAAATGCACTCACTGGAACAGAAAATAACTGCGTGAAGTAAAGAAGCTAAACACTGAGAAACAGTACTGTTCAACTCCTGGAAGTCAAATCAGCATTTCAAAGTTATATATATGTTAAGCTTGCAATGAAGAAGGCATGCTGTTTTGGGAAAGGACAGATGTTGTTAACATTTTTGGGTTTGTCAGAATTTAGCTGCATAATAATTTTTTTTTTACTATATAAAAGGAGTAAAGGCTTCTGAGTAAAAGGATCATTCTCACCCTCTCCCTTTTCTCTTAAGGATTAATTATGGTTGAGTTTACAAATTCCTTTTTTTTTACATGCCCTACTTTCTCTCTTGGAAGTCTTACTACACCTAAAAAGGTTAAGTGGAGTAGCTTTCCTAGGATCTACAAATCTTCCTTGTTGGAGCTGAGGTGTTTACTCGGCACACGTCTGCTGCTGACATGGTTAGAGCTGTGCTCTGAACAGAACAGAGCTCCTCCTAGGACGGACTGTTTTGCTGCTACAAGTATGTGTAGGTTTTCCCTAGCTGTGCTACCTGACTCCCTTGGTTACAAACCAAGTGTGCCACATATCAGCAGATCTGTTCCAGCCAAATATTAGCTTTGATAAGATGTGCTGTAGTATGCTTTGTTTCCAGCTTACTTAGAAATACATGTTTCACAATGCAAGGCTATATATATGCATGTAGGAGGTGTGTATATATAAATAAACAATGGAGAATAGCAAAATTTCCATTTCTATTTTTGCCTGTTCAGTAAAACTTCCCAAAAGTTCCTAGCTATCCCTGGATGATTTTGGAGCTGTTCCTAGCATGCTAGGCTCCTCTCATGATGCTTTTCAATTGATGCTGGATATAAGAATCGAGTAACAGAGTGAAGAGAGCAGAAGTATGAAAACACAGTTACCACAGATGTGGAAAGATATTTTGGTATTACTATGAAAACTGCCTGTTTAGGAATATTTTTCTTTCACTCTATACCACAATTTTTACTTGACTTTTAAAGAAAAATGCAACTTTTCAAATGCGCTACTTAAGAAATACAAGGAAACTGTTTGGAGTCTGTGACTGGTTTTAGCAAGATGAAAATTCTGAGTAATCGTAAATTCAAAATTCAGTAAAGGAGTAATTTTAAAGGTATTGATTGAGTTGCTTCTATTTAAATATGATGGAGCAAAGCTTTAATTGATGGAAAAAACGCTATTTTAATGCAAATATTAAAGATTCAGTGGTGGTTTTAGTTGTGGCTAAGGAATTTGTATGCTACTAGTCGATAATGTTTTCAATTTGCTGTTTAGTTCACTGAACCCTGAAGGTTGTGTGTTTCACCACCGATGTTCAGCCTTTCCGTGTGGCTCATTATTTGATTACATACATAACCCTGCACGGAAAATTAAGCATTAAACATTTGTCATTCTGTAATTTAATTATTCCAAGCTGCAAATATGAAATTATTCAGATTGAAGATTCTTAATGGGATAAGAAAAGTAATAATATAAGTAGCCTTTCAAATGTTTCTTTGAGAGAGAAGTTACAGTAAAGGTTTTTTCTTGGGTTTGGGAGGAGGATTTTGGAAGTTCTTACCAGAAGTACAAACCAGCTGTTATCATGATATTGTGTGAATAAATCTGATATATTTAAAGTCCTAATACTGTCGTGATAGCACATCAACTATTTTAGGGCATAAGGTTTAACTGACAAGGTGGTACAGGTTATGAAACTGAGTAACATACTGAGTGTTAAAGCTGGTGTTATTACAAAGGACATTTTCATATTCCTTTGTTTTTTGGTTTTTTTATAAAGTCCTAAATTGTTCTGATGTATCCTAAAATACTTAGTACATTTCCAAAGGCAGTTCTGTGTAATTCACCTCTGGAGGTGCCGGGGGGTGGTGGAGTGTAAATTCTTTTACAATAGCAAATGACCATACTCAGTCCTCTTCTGATTTATCAATGCAAGAGTCTGCTGTGTTTAGGCTCACATGCCTATGATGGTGTTTTTCCTGAAGTTGATAGTAATGGATGTGCTGTCACGGGCTGACAACGGATTAGCATTCCATACTGTAAAAGATAATACATTAATTGAATGCATATCAATGACTGCTACTTATGTTGTTAAATGAAGAAATTAATCACCACATTGTTGTTATTTTCTAGAACAAACCTAAAGTTAAAGGAAGAGATGAAGTCTGAAAAGAAGCCAGGTTTTTGGGACAGTTTGGTGATAAAGCAGAATGTTCCACCTAGGAAACCAGATGAGATTGAGGGATGGGAACCACCACAGATTACCACTGCTGACTCTACCAGCGAGGCAGCAACTCCTTTAAGTGACTATACAGCCTGGTCAGGCTGGGAAGATGAAACCAAAGGCTCCACAAAATACACAAACCTGGCCAGCTCAGGAAACAGTTCCAGGTGGAGTATCAAATCAGCTGGAAAGCTGGTTAGTATTAGACGTCAAAGCAAAGGTAACCTTACTGACAACTGGGAAGAGCTAGAATGATACTGGTAATGTGAAATATTTTATAGACAAGAAGAGAAAGATTCCATGATTTACTCATATGTTTAAACCAAAATCAAATCTGCTCAATCTTGCACCTTTATACAGTACTTTGTTTTATTCAGATTGTTACAAATTTTTGCTCACCTGATAGTAAATTTTCATATTACATTGTTAAATAGCTATGTTTTCCACACTGAAAAAAAAAGTAGAGAATCTATTTTGTGCCTGTATTTCACATTCAGACTCTGCAGTATGTTTGATTGTTGGTTTTACCAAAAAAAGAGTAATTCCTTAGTGAATGTATACACTGGTTGTAAATTCGACTGCCTTATGTAGGAAGTTCCAGTAGCTTGAGGTCCTGTTTCTTTTCTGATATTTGAGGGCCACTCAAAATTTTAGTTTTGATGCTGTCCCTTTTTAACCAAGGATACGGATCTGTCGCTTGCAGGGAGAATGCTTGTACTTAGTACACTGTTTTCCAAATCTTCAGCCTCAGCATATACTTCAACTTGTGCACACAAGATGCTTACTGCCACAATGTGCTAGACAATGTGTATGAAGTGGGAAAATACTATTCTAATGTAATTCCTTCCATTAGAAGGTTGTCACCATTAGTCAGGTCAAATGGGTCTTCCAGAGGTTTTGGGGTGTTTGTTGTTTTTTTGTTTGTTTTTTTTTTTGTTTTGTTTTGTTCCTGTGTTTTCTGGGTTTTTTTTTGGTTTGTTTTTTTTTTGTTTGTTTGTTTTGTTTCACTTCGTGGGTTTTTTTTAAATATTGATTTTTCTTTTTTGACAAAGCTAAATTTCTCAGTTTTGAACATGCATGTTATGCCAAAAATAAAAATGATTGAAAATTTGTAAAGCAGCAGTAAGTAGAGTATAAAATGATGTTGATATTCTGGGGGATATTGAACCTGGATCTAGGAATAAGTTGCTTCTTATGGAAGGACATATGTTTTCTTTCCTTTTTTTCCCTTTTTTTTACAATCACTGATCCTTGTTCTACAAACAACTGTTTTGTTTTTTCCTGTGTTGTTCTTTCCCCTCCGCCCCATAAGCAATGATCAAATTGTACTCTGGCATTTTCAGGGTAGCTGAGTAACTGAGCCATTGCAAATAGGTGCATATACACAACTTCTGAAGCATTTTTCATACAAAGCTCTGTGTTATTAGCTACTGATATTTTGATTTTTTGGTAAAAGTAGGTGAAGTGTTAAACTTGTGATTTGAAATGTATATATGACTAATAAAAGTGCCTCTTTCTAGCTTATTGTCTCTCATTAGCAGTGCAGCTGATGCCAGATCCAAAGTTGGTTTCCATTTTGTTCGTGTGACCCACATAAATACTGCTTCAACATCCATGGATAAAAACCAAACCAAAAGTTTCATAAGAAATGAACAGTAGGCCTTTCCTCTACTGATTGTTAAACTGAACTGAAAAGTTGACTGCCTAGCAATATGGCCAGTACAGTTGGAAGATCAAGCTGGCGTGTCAGAGAAAATCAGCATTTTTACAAGAAAGTATATACCTTTATATAATGGATGTCTTGTAAACATATTTTTGCAAGAAGCTTGTGCTGGTGAAAAGGGATGCATGCAATTTTTTTCTAAGCTTGTACCTAGTTTCTGTTCCTGTCACGTTACTCCTTCCTTAGCTCTCTGTTTCTCCTCCCTCCTCCAATTCATGTAGCTTTCTGGCTTACAGTTCCTGCATAGCTGTTTTTTGGAGATTCCTGCTGAGATGTGCCTGGAGGGAAACTGTAGCAAAAAGGTTTTGGTTGGTTGTTTTCTTTTTTAGCTGGTATTAAGGGAAGTTAAGAGACATTGTTCTTAAGTTTATATAAAAGAACACTGATGTTTTGTGCTACAAAACAGGATCTTGCAACTGGCAAATATATTTGTAAAACTGGCATTAGTTATTAAAAGAGTACTAATAGAGGAGAAAAGGTTAACATTTATATTGCGTCATTTAGTCTGTGAGTAAACTCTGTATTTGCCTTGGGCAAGTACGTATGCTGAGGTTAATTATAGGAAAGAGTTAGTATTCTTGGGTAAAGTATGCTGCATTTTATAGTTTATGGAATACCATTTAAGGCATGAGCTAGTGTTTAGTTTGGTTATTGGTGCTGACCTAAAAGAACAGAAAAAGATCTGTTAGCAGCCCTTAATATTTTCCTCCTAAAGATGGGCTGAGAACTTTTAATTTCACTCCTGAAGAAACTGTTTATACTGTGATCAGTAAAGGTTTTGCCTTGCACATTATACTGTCAAGTGCCTGTTTCTCACCTTGATGATGTGTTTGATGCACAGCTTAATTGCAACCTTTTTCAATTTGTTTTTAGATGTATGATAAAGAATATGCTCACAAATCTGAAGCCTAATATAAAACAAAATTGCATCCAAGTGGGAAATTGAGATATGTAAAATTCCAGTTTCACTTCTAGTGATGGAAGTTTTGGTGTGCTTTTTAAGTGATATTTCCTCAGAAATAACAGTTCTAAGGATCAACATTATTAAATTTAATATAATTTATTGTTATGCTTTAATAATGTATTTGTCTGTTAAGAACTCACTGGTGTGAGCTTTCCTTCTCTTATGTTTATAAATGTGTCTGAATTTTCAGAATGGGGTCCTTTCTTCTTTTACCTTCATTAAATGCTTAACTACATTATACATTTATGGGCTTAAGCTATACACGGCTCCATACGTGGAATAAGTGTAGAATATGTTTCTCAATATTTGTTTTGAAATTGCATTTCAAACTGTGTGAAATGTTTTAGAAGAAGGTAGCATTAAGATTGTACAATAAGATTGCACAAAATAAGATATAGTTTATATTGCTTTCTCGTAGCCAATCTGCATGATTGTTGGCGTGGTTTTAACGGGAATTAAAAGCTTTGTGTGGCTGTTACTAGTCACGTAACTCTGAGCAAAGTTATTTCTGAGTATTTTTATTTATTAGCATCATTTGCAAAAAAGAAAAGTAGTATTTTCCATATAAATAAAGATTTAGTTTGAACTGAAATGCCTATTCTTTGACATTCTTTTGGTCCCATTTTATTTGTGATGTGATTTTGTTTCCATCTGCGTGGACATCCCTTGCATCATTGTAGAGTATGGCCAAAGTGGCAGTGATATTTGTCCAAACTCTGAATCATGCTACCTCAGAAACTGCAGCATCCTAGACTTAAAGATTCTTCACAGTGGGAACAATTCACAGGTTTTAACAAACTACAAATATTTTGCTTTGCTGGTGTTTATTGATTTAAAGATTTTTTAAATTTATTTATTTTTAATTTATTGGCTGTTACAAAAGCTTGGGCAGAGCAGCATTCTTTCCCTAAAGACTTTACTGAGCTACATGTAAACTGGAGGGCCTTGGAATGCTTTTGTGCACAGTGGCCCCATTATGAGGTGAGACCTGCACGTCCTGGACGGTGACACGTGAGGTGCAGCCACTGTCACCAGTGGATCAGCTGCAGAAGGAAGTGTGTTGTCAGCCCCTCACACTTCCACTCATCTGCTGGCTTTGTGATTGTCTGTGTAGACTTAGCAGGGGACGTGTAGGCAAGATGGTTCATACCATAGTGTGGGGACTAGCTAAAACAGAAAATTTTATTCATACAAGTTGGATTCTTAGGGGAAAAAAATCTCGTGCCAAGATGCCTCTGACTAGACCCAAGTGGGTCAGGTGAACATCTAGGCAGGTGAAACGGAGTGGAGGGACCTGCATTTCCAGACCCTGGGTAGACAAGGACTCTGTCAGATTTTGAGCATAGATGTTCCCGTAGCCCAGATGAATTCAGCCTGGTGTCTGTATCAGTTTCCCAAAGTTTTTGAAATGTTTGTTATTTTACGGAAATGTTGGATGACAAAACTGTAGGTCTTATCTCTGCAATCTGAAATCAGTGTGCATGTTATTTAGCTCTTTCTTGCATTTCTAAACTGTTCTTGCTAATTTTGTTTGGCTTGGTTTTGGGTTTTTTTCTTCCTTTTTTTTTTTTTTTTTTTTTTCCCCTGAGTGCCTGCTAGTTTATTTCTTATGTAGGTAAGAAGTGAAACTGTTACTGGGAAGAAGGAAAATAATTTCCTAAAAGGCTTAGTCACCGGTGATAGTTTGCAAAGGTGTTTATCATTAGATGTCTGTCAGTCTCTCAAAAATTTCTTGTAGCATGACTGCTTTGGACCTTGCAAGATAGGGGATCAGATATATAGGCAGGCAAAGAATCCAGTTTAGAAACTGAGAGAATTACATTTATTGTAAGTGCAACAAGTAAAATAGCAGAAAGTAATGCTTCTATTGTTACAAAGCAATAAAGGGTATGAAAACTATCAGAAAATAGGGATATAAATAATAGAAAATTCTATTAAATATATAATAGTAAAAAAAGTGTAGGGAGAAGATGTTTTGTCATGATATTTACCAACTGTTATCACTGGTAATGAAAAAAGAAATACCACCTCTGTATTTGGGAAGAACTTCTTCCTAATCCGTGTCTAGTATTTACTAAATGATTCAAGAAAGTGAGTGTACTCTTTTCAAGTCCATAATAATCTGGTAAAAGCTTGGCTGGCACTTTTTATGCTTGAGACCCAAGTAACAGCAGTGGAAGGTTAATAACATATTTCGAACTATGGGTTTGCTATTGGAAAAGAAAAAGTATTACGCTCTGCAGAGGAAAAACTCACAGCTGTATTTTCTCAGATTGGTTTGTCCACTACTGAAAATAATCATGTGGTTTTGCTTTCTAGATGCTCCAACCCCTTGTACTGAGGAGACTGTCTGAACAGATGAGTTTAAGTAATTTTTCAGAGAATTGGCTGGTTTAGTTATTTGAAGTTGTATAGTAAAACAGGTCAGATTTGATACAGAAACATTCCTTTAAGTTAGCAATGTCTTTTGGCCTTTCTTATCTTGTACCTCTTTCCTTGGAACCCCCAAATGCTGTTGTCTTGACCATCTTCTTTGTCCAGGAGTCCTGGATTCTCCATAAAGTCACACTGATAAATGCTTCTGGTATTTGAGGAACAGAGAAAACACTGGTGCATGTGCTTGTGCTGGAGAAAGGAAGGGAGACCAAATATATCCTGAGACCAAGTAGGGTACTTGGCATATTGTTTTTTGTCTGCTAAAGTTTTCTTATGTGCAAGATGATTGACAGTAATTATTCTTTGATTTGTTTTTTTTTGTACTTATCCCCTATTAGCTTTTTTTAGGGGGCAGTCACACATGTGAAGATGTCCTGACTCCATGAACACCTACTCTGCTGTTTCTTGCATGACTGACACCCCCCTTTGAGGCTGACTTGCCTTCAGTTTAGTGCCTGTAAACAGTTTATCTTTTGAATATTTGGACAGAAACTTGGCAACCAACATTTGATAGGAAAAGCAAAGGAAAACAAATCAAGCATCATTTCCCATTAGGAAGTAAACCATTGTTTGATAGGATGGAGCACAAGATTCCCAGAAGTCTTACTACAGATAGAGTAAAGGCTGCACATAGGGTTATTTTGAAATTAGAGACTTAATGAAATACATACTTGCTCTTTTTTTTCATTTTATAAACTTGTGTGTCTCCTGAAGCATATCAACCTGTCTGCAGAGCGTGGCTGTCCTGCTGTTCACTGCAGGAGGGCACATGCGAGTTCACCAAACCATTGTGGCCAAGGTGGATGTCCTGTTGGCAGCTGAAGACATGGTGGAAGATCTGAGCTCCTGACCTGTGTGGTGGAACTGGCTGCACTGGGGACAGAAGGAGGGTTTTCAAGACAAGTGAAGGAGCAGATGTTCTGGCATCAAGGAATGAAGCACACTATAAAAGAAATAGATGTCCAGAACATCTAAGAATGTTCCTAGGGGTGTTAGTATCAATATTTACTATTAGCCCCAGGTTTTAGTGGTAGACAATCAGAACTAACACACAATCCTCTTTCCTGGTGTTTTTCCTATTCAAGATGAGGATTTTTGGATGTAATGAGCAATTGAAAAGAATGTCCTCTGTGTGCAGGTACAAACAGAAAGTTCTGGATGCTTGTAACATCAGTGCTCTGTAACTTCCAGCAAACACTTCTCCAGATCTATTTCATAGTACTGTGCCTAAAAATTAGAGTTGACCAAAAATGTAGGTGAATGTAGGTGGTAGAAGACTGTACCCTTAAACATAGGATCAGCAGAAGGCATATGGCCAGCTTGCAGCAGGAACTTTGGTGGTGGTGGGATTAATTTATTGAAGTTTTAGCTGAAATGAACAGCTCCATCCAGTATCCTGCTTCTTCAAATAGTGTACTTTCAGCCCTCTCTCTTTATCTGCTCTTTTATCAGATTTCTGAGATCTCTTAAGAGTTTTCTCCATCCTTCCTTTTTTTCTCTGAGATCCCTGATGATTCCCTATTAGTATCAGGACACTTTTTTTCCCATTAGTGGATAAATGTATTTGGTCTAGCTGAAATGGAGTTCAGAGGTACAAACTCAGACATGCTACTGCAGGAGCTGCTGTATTATGGTCTAGCATATCTAGTTCTAGTGACCTATGAAAACGCTGCCAAAGTGTTCCTTTTATAAGTTCACCAAGCTCTACAGAGATACCATTGAGTTAAAAAGGGGAGTACAGATTTACAGCTTTAAAAGTCTTCAGTAGGAAAAGCTGAAAATAACTGCTGTGTCTGAAGAATAACAGGGACCAAAACATTGTGAAGAGGTGCTCCCAGGATGCAGAACTTTGTTCTGTAATCTAAGCATTGTGTGGGAATGACAGCTGACTTTAGCAAATAAATTATTATTCCATTATTGTTTTGCTATAAATACTACAGAAAAACAGTATTCAAGTGGAAAGACCATATAAAATTTAAATAAGTAAATTTAGAACTAAGTGGCATCTGTTTGTGTGTGCCTTGAAAATTGTTAGAACTTCTTTGAGGGTGCAATGACTGTAAAGTGCAAGAAATATAAAGCTTTTTATTCATATTTGTAGAAAAGTGTACACATAAACCTGCAGAAAATAAGCATTACCAGCACATCTGACAGGCAGAGGGATGGATCTCTGTGTGACACAGAGAACAGCCCTTGGGAATCAAAATTCATGTTCTGAATTCACTTATCTATTGTGTCCATCAATGCAGGCATTTTAAGCATTAAAGGTAAACCCCATCCTACTGAACTTCGTAGGAATTTTGCTGGGAATTATGTTGCAGTGTCTTTGGAGGGGCTGGGCCTGAGCCTTGCAGCTGGAGGCATAGAAACAGTGCAAGAGAATAGCGTAATTAGCTAATGCTTCAATGTTCTGAACTGTAATTTAGCAACTCTGCAAACATTGGATATTTATTTAATGCAGGTATCTCTGTATCTCTGTGCCAGTTCAAGCAACCTTAGTTGTCAGTTGCCTTCCTCTAACTTCTTTGCCAATGATTGATCTGTAAATATGCTAATTTATGCACCAGGAGGTCCAAAACCTTGTGCTACTCTTCCCTATTCCACCCTTCTGCTAGCCCTCATTGCTTCTGCCTTCTAGACCACAAAAATGCCATTAGTCTTTCAGTCCTACTCCTAGTGGATATCTTTGGGTTTGAGCTAAGTGTTTTCTTGAAGTTCAGCTTCTTCCTTCTTCAAAAGCAAGTTTATGCATTACCCAGGGATGGGGAGCAGGGGAAAGAAAACAGCAAGGTCCTGCTCCTCTGCTTTTTCCAGAGAACCTCAGTCCCGTCTGACATCCAAACAGAAAGGCTCACTTCATGCTCTTGCAACAGATCCATGGAAGAGTGTCTTTTCCCAGAAACAGGTGACTAGAACTGCTGGGAGAAAATGTAACAAAACAGGCCAGGAGTCTCTCGGAGACAGGTTTAGAAGGCAGTGAGTGGGGCAAGTGTTGGGGAGGGGGAAGGAAGATCCTGTTTTTCAAAATTGTAGTTTCAAGCTCCTTGTGGACTGAGACAGAGAATGTCCTGCTGGCCTTTGAATCAGTATTGTTTTTTCAGGACTAGAATTCAATAAAACCCAAATCACCTGAGCTCATGAAGTGATCCTGTAGGGGCCACAATTAAAACATGATTTCCTACCATTGCCACTGCAAAATCTGTCTGTAAACAGATCCTGGTCTGGGGACAAAAGCAACAGAGCAAAAGAAACCTGTGCTGTACAGATTTAGTACGGGTTTCAAGGCATGTTTTCTGCTTTAGGGGAGAGCACATGCCTTTCTTTGCAGGGGACAGTCAACACACAGGAGGCCAAAGGGCAGGGGCTTTACTTTAAGGCATAACTCTTCTCATGGGTTACAACACTTTAGGTTACATGAGTAAGTGCTGGTGTAAAGGAAAATGAGATTAATTCAGGCTGTCAAAATATATTCTTTACTTCATGTGAGATAGTAACACAATTGCTATCCTAAAGGTGAAATCCTCTCCCCTTAGCATCAGTTCAAGATTTAAAAAAACTCCAACCCAAACCAAATAACACAATACAAACCCTATTGATCAAAATCACTGCCCAAGCTTTTTTGGTAGGTGACATAATTAAAAGCTATCTTCTTATGCAGCTGACAACTTCATATCATGTACTCACTCTTAATCAAGCTCTGCTATTTGCCTAGTCTAAGAAATGTGTTCACTAAATATTTAACTAGCTTGTGGAACTATTCCCAAAGCTCAGTTTTGCCGAGTGCTAAAAGCTTATACGATTGCTCATGACAGTGTGATTCTGCACTCAATGTCTTTAAGGTTTAAAAAAAAAAAATTAACAGCCCTGCACTGAAATGCTTCTCAGAGCATGTATGCACATCTCTTCTCCCTGTCCCCCCCTTTTTTTTTAACCTGAAAGAAAGGCTTAAAAAGCCACCCTACAGGTTTTTGGACCTGGGCATCCTAGTGGGCACCAAGCTGAACACAAGCCAAGCAATGTGCCCTTGACACAAATACAGTTAATGGGCGACAACACAAAGTTAATGAGCTGCACTGACCTCCTGAAGGGAGTCAAGTGAAGGGTCATACAGATGATGAAGGGACTGGAGCATCTATCCTGTGAGGAAAAGCTGAGAGAGCTGATACTGTTCAGCCAAGGAGAAGGCTCAGGGGGATCTCATCAATGCTTATAAATACCTCCAGGAAAGGAAAAGGCAGCCAGGCTCTTGTCACTGGAAACCACTGAAAAGACCAGAGGCAATGGGCACAAACTGGAACACAAAACGTGTCATCTGAACATCAGGAAACACTTTGTTACTATGAGGGTAACCAAGCACTGGCAAAGGTTGTCCAGAGAGGCTGTAGGCTCTCCTTCCTTGGATACTCAAAAGGCATCTGGACATGGTTCTGGAGAACCAGCTGTAGCTAGCCCTGCTTCAGCTGGATTCCTTCCACACTCAACCAACCTGTGAATGTAGAATGAAGCTTCTAGAATACAAGGCAGAGTCCTGGTTATTGTCATCTTGTCTACTGCCACCTCAGACCAGTGGGACAGCCTGGTTATCCTGAATGGCCTGCACAGGAAAATGCTTCAGAACTTAACCTTCAGCCTGTCAAAGGCTTTTTGCTACAGAAGAAAGAGCAAGACAGCAAGTGGGGAAAGGAAGATTAAGCCTGAGTTCTGTCACTTGACATTTCTAAGAGAACTGAACATTGGTTATTACAGATAATGATTTTTCCAAACCTGTCTTTAAGTTCTTACAAGCCATTTTAAGTCATTTCTCTCCCTCCTCAATTCAGTGGCTAGGGGAAGTCCCTTACAGCTCCCTTAATACCTTTCCCCAGTTGTCACATTATTTATCTCTTCAGTAATGGGCAGCTCCCAGGTAATAGTGGGTCCCTTAAGAACTTGCATTCTGTCTGCAGGAGAGGTGGTTCCATACAGTTCCAGATCAGAGACCTTCAGTCAGCACAATGGGGGAAGAGCTCACAGCAGTATTAAATAAAATGCTGACTCTGAAACCTTTCTTTCAGGCTCCCAGGGGAAGCAGGTACCATCCATATATTTACAGGATGAAGGGTAGCAAAACTGTAGCCATGGTAAGGGAGCAAATAATGGATGTCAGCCATCACCAACCACTGTCATGGTTACCCAGGTCACAAGGAAAGCAAGTCAGCAACTCTTACACGAATTAGTAAATGGGGTGCAAATTGTTAAAGAAGGACTGATGGTTCCTTAACAAATCCAGTGGCTACAGCAGTGCTTGGGCTGGGAAAGCAAAGCTTGCAGGAATGATCTAAATGGAGAGGAGTAAGAATGGATGTCCTTGGCTCCACACCTGATCATCACCACAGCCACAGCCAACACCTGAATTGAAAGAAAGAAAAGAAATCCACAAAACCCTGCATTGAAAAATCCACCTATCAGCAAATTCAATGGATAAGTTTGTTATATCACTAACATTCAAGTAAAACTATCTCTCGAGGCAATAAATACTCTCCTCTTCTTGTGCAGCTTATTGACAGCCCAGCTACCCTATTAAAAAAAGCCCTAATACAACCACTTACTGAAAAGCAGTGTCAGTTGTAAGCTTCTGGTTCCATTACCAATTACTATATAGAACATGCTATAGAAAGATCTTACAAAATACAAATTGATTCATCTCTGTGCACTGGAGACTTCTAGGAATAACAGATAAAAACATGATTTATTACACCATACAAAACTAGATTCAGAACAAGCAAGTGCAGAATATGGTACATGATTTATTTTTTTCTGTACATTACATATTTTTAAATTTCACTGACAAATTCAAAACTTCCCTAATTTTACCTTTACCTGCCCAAGGCAAGCAATTTATTTTGTTCTACAGGATAAAAGAAAATAGCTTCCTGGAGAATTTATCATCTGATTAACTTGGCAGAAGGTGCTTCAGCTCAGACTGACCTTCAGTGTTTCCCATAGCTTGTCAGGTTAGAACCTTGGTTGATAGCATAGTGTTCTGCCACTGTACCAGTCCAGAAACAAGCAACTCCATTCTCCTTGAATTTCAATAATGTCTTCTTCTCAGAAGATGAATTAATGCGGTTGCATTTGTAGACATTCCAAACAGTATAAATGAAGGCTGTAGCTACCATCAGAAAATCAGATTTCCTGTAGCCCCAGATTGGTCTCATGAGTTCTGTGGGATGTGCTGAGATAGCTTGTACATGTTTAATAATATTCTTAAGAAAAATAAATATTTTTGCATAACGTATGTACAAAGATTGGTTGATTTCCTTCATTCATATAGGTTCAACAGCAGATATAACCACAGTTATATTTTATGCACTAGCTCATAATGATTAATATCACCCTGGTAACAATGTAGTAAGAGTCCAAGAGAATATTGGCTATTCTTTATAATAGTGCAAATTATATGGAGGTGTTTTGAAAACTGTGGCTTAAAGAAAGAAGGATTAACAAAAAAAACCCTCCTTTGGTCCCTGCAAAAGTAGTTTAATTCTTCTGTGAAATTTTCAAAACTCCCCCACATAATTTTAACCAACTATTAAGGCATCAAAAGCATAGATTTAAAGTTGAGATTAAAGTGGTCTTTCTTGGACTTAAAAAAAAGTCCACTGCGGAGTTCCTGACAAAGAAATTTTCTTAATGTGTCTCCTTCTCCTCCTCTCTTCTGCACAAAAGCAATACACCAAATAAACCTGTCTGATAATCTCCCCCATATTTTTTTTTAAACTACAATAAAACATTACACTTAAATATATTGCACAAAAAGCATAACATATCCTGCCTGACTCTTCACAAAAATGGCCACAAACACAGGAGAACATCTACTGAACATCTCAGAATTTGAAGAGATCAATGAAATGCTGAGGAGACACTGGCATGAGACAGGTGTTTGGATCACTGGCTGTGCAGGGGTGTCCTGTATCCTGCAAAATGAAGGGGGGAAAAAAAAAAAAAGTAAGTTCTCTTTCCATACTCACAGTCTTGCTTCATCCCCACTTTAGGAAAAACAGGAAAAAAAAAAAAAGGGAAAAATTCTCTCACCCTAACAAAACCAGAACCTTAATTGGAGGTCTTGAAAAAGTATTATCTTCCTTAGCCGTTATTTTTTTGAAACTGCTTTGCTGAACCTAAATTATCTGTTTAATCAAAAGCTGAAGTCAAGTCTTACTTTGGGGAAAATGAGCCCTTTGCTTTGAAAGGGAAAGGCAGCAGACACTTCCTCAAAAAAACCTGAACAGCATGTTTGAAATCCCAGTCTTAAAAGTTTTTCTACCTTATTACTTTCCCCCCAACATCTTCCTTTCCTCTTTCACTCCTTTTCTCCACCTGAGAGCATTGCCTTAAAACAGAGGCTAGCACATAGGCAAGTTAGGAATATGTCAGACAGGATGGAAAGGTTTTGTCATTACAAATTCACTAAGCCTGTAGTGTTTTCTCTCATATTACGGAAACTTGAACTCAGCAGAACTGTCTGATTATTTAAGATTCAAATTCCTCTTCCAATTAGAAGTTCAGTTTTGCACCTTATTAGAACCCCCTAAAGGAAGGAAATGCAGAGGTGTAATGAGAAGAAGGTCCTAAACAGTTCAATGGAGAAGTTAAACCACCTCAGTCAATATTGTTGTAAGGCTCGAACTGTCCTCACCAGCTTTTCAGCGGTTTCTCTCCCTTTTCCACCTGTGTTGATGAATTCCCCATGTGAGGCAAGAAAACTAGATAAATACACAGCAAGTAGATCAGAGACTGCTGCAGTCTCCACGGCTTTTGTTTCCATAGGAAGTGAAGTTACATGCAATTCAGTCAGGAGAAGAAAACCTGTAAGTGATTTTTTTTCCCCCTCACTGCCACATTGCCACCCAAAGACTTTGCAGCACCAAAGTGCACTAAGTGAAACACATTCTAAATACAACTCAGCTTCACATTCTAAATACTATGCAGCTTCTCCAATGAAAATTGTTATTCTATTGCTATATTATCTGTTTTCCCATTAAGCCTGTAGATGGCTACATGAATATACCATGTGGTATCACCTCCTCATCCTCCCACTTTTTTAATAATTGCTTTAACATCACCTGAGAAACAGGTTAGAACCAGTTGTTAGATTTAAGACACAGGGAAAAACAAACAAAAAAAGAGAGTCAGGTAGAGCTGCCTACTGCAGAGAGGCTGCAGACAAGAAAGAATAGATGACCAAGACCAAAACCAGAAGTGTTAAACTTAACACCTTCATCTTGAGATGACATCTACAAGGAAGAGCTACACTACACCAGAAAATACTCTCAGAGTAGCTGCTAATGGACTGTTGACATGGCAATGGGAAGAGAAGACAATATCATGTCATTACTTTCCCAGTTTCCAGGAAAAAAACACCATTGGGAATACAATTCTGGGAAAGAAGGTGGGGTTTATTTATCCTCTTTTAGTACTTATTTATACTTCTGCATATTTCAGACAGAATTTGTAACGTGCTATCTGTTTTCTCTGCACATCATTATAAAAACACTTTTGAGAGCTCAGCCCAGTGAGGAATTACGGGTCCAGTAAAAATCTCGGAGAGATCAGTTCTTGGTGTTCTTAGTTATTGAAACAACATAAACAGAAATTTTACAGTGAAAAAAGGTGGTGAGGACTGAAAAGAAGAATCATAACTTTCCTGTAAGTATGTGTATGCCTTCTTACAAGAGACATATATTTTCACTGGAGTTCCATTTAAGAAAGTGTTCAAATCATATTGCTTTTCAATGCATCAAAGCTAAAACAGATTTCTTTTAAATTAAGAAGATAATTCCCCGCAAGAAGCATTTACTGGCAAATGTAATTTTTCTCAAACTTTATCGTAGGTGGACATTAAGAAGCTCTGTATAAGTATTTTCACTATTGCTTCATTCAGAAAGCAATGATATAATTGCCTCTCCCAACTCTCCCAAGTCACATGCAGCCTGCCTTGGGAATTTGTCTTTTGTAAAAGTATATATGACTACAGCATTCCAGAGGTACATGTTACTCTTTTCAGATTTAAGGACTGAATTAAATACATCAGGAAGCACAGAAATAGTTTACAACACTGTAGCTGAGCTCACTAACACCATGCTCCTATGTTCCTTAAAAACTGAATTGTGGTCCCTTGTTTAAATGGCATTAACATGTAAAGTTGCAAAAATGAAAGACAGAACTGACAAAAAAGTGAGATGGAAAGTCATCACTACCTTTATCTAATAGGGAAAAACCCCCAAAGTATTCCTGCTGCTAAACTGATGTGGGGAAACAAAAATCAAAAGAAAAGAGTAATCAGACAGTTAGAAATGAGCACATTATTCACTTGACCATTACAGAACAGTTAGCAATGAAAACGGATGAGACACAGGAAATACCTGGAGTAACAAAGCAAGGTGGTAGTCCTTTGAGATCGTGAAGAAGGAAGCAGGAACGAGAGCCATAAAGTAAAAGAAGCAGAGTTAAGGTTTATTTAAGCTAAGGTTCATATGCCATTTAGAAAAATTGTTTTATTCTTGTGGCAACTCATGAGCAGCTTTGTGAGAACAAAAACCAGCACAAGTCCCAAGAAGCTCAAACCAAGTGTGCAGCATACCACTTATGCAAAGATATCACACTGCTTTCATAAAGCCTTGGATACTGAAAGAAGAAAAGGTATTTCAACTTCTGTGGCCATCTCTGGGATAACTTCTCTGTTATGGTATAACTTCTACAAAAAATGCTATGGAGTATGTTTAAGAAAACAAAAGACCTGTCACAATTGCAATGCTGCCTAATGAAACAGAAGAAATAGTATACACAAAAAGCAGTCACAGAGGCGTTAGTTAATAATTAGTTTATCATTACTTTTGCACTACTGAAATTATGTATTCTTCTCAGTTTCATCATGGACATATCCATATCCTTTACCTGAAGTCACTTCTGGAAGCAGTCATTCAATATGAAAATTTTCTTATAATCACTCCCTCCTCTAACACAGAAGAGTACAAGAGCCACTGTACTTCTGACAATGAATTTAGGAGTCTCTTACATAGTGTATTTAACATTACTTTGGTCACAGGTTTTAGACAAATACAGGGATACAAATGCCTCTTCCTGAAAAGCTCTGTTAGACTTGTTAAAAGAAAGGCTTTTAGTGTACTGGAAGAGTGAAAAGTCAGTTCCCTACATCAACAGTTTGATAATTCAATTCAGCAGCCATCAGTCCCCTCTTCTGCGAGGCCTTCTTTGAAAAGGACAAAATGCAGGACTCACTAACTTCCTGTGTGCAGCCGTCTCATGTTGCCAGCAATTACATCAGATTACCAATTTCATAAACTGATGAAAATTCTTCACATCACTAGGTAGGCCTTTGCCTTGGGGCTAGTTCAGAACCTTGTGGCTTTGGTTCTTAGAAACTGTTAACTCTCAACATTTGTACCCAAAATTACTTGTTTTATTCAACCACTTGTTACTTTTCAGTGGTAGTGCTACACTGACAGTTGGACTTAGTGATCTTAAAGGTCTCTTCCAGCCTTGATGATTCTGTGATTTTCCTCTGTAAAGTAACTGTGATTTCTTTCTTAAAGTTTGGGCTTGGTTGTGTTTTGTTTTTTCCATATGGCTGGATGCAGTATTCCAGATGCACTCTAATGAGTGCTGCATGGAAAGGGATAATGGCTTTCCTCAACATACTGACTGTGCTCTGGTTAAGAAGCTGATCCCAAACACTGCAACTAATCTATAATGCACCATCACTTTAAGACTTGCCCAAATCTCCAGGACAAGGCAGTCAGCAATGACATGGTGACCTAGGAGGTAGTGCTCATTAATCTGTAGTACCTTTAGAACTTACTGTGCTGTGTTTCACTAAAAATACAAAAGCCCAAAATGAGCCCTATCATTCTGGTAGCATATTGGAGAAGTCAAGGTAACAAGACATCTGCCTGAAAAGTTCACTGCTTCTTACTGTCACACACAGTCTCTGAAGTTAAATATTTAATGCCAAACACATTTCAGTAATTTGTAGTATTAGACAGTTACACTTTCAATTATTCCAATATCAGAATGAGATAAATTAACTGTGGAAAGCCAAACCAGACAATCCAAAGAAATCAGATACCACAAATGCCCAGCCTGCATGCATGCTGTGTGCTTACCTTTAAAATCTCCCCTTTCCAAGAGAAAACTTTACCCTACATATTGGGCTACATGTCAAAGAATTATTCCACTGTAATGAAAGTTCTTAGTCATTCTTGACACAAGTTCTTCAGTAAATGCCCAGGCTTTTCATAGCAGAAGCCAATTCTGGCTACCTGCTTTCCTGCTATTAATTGAGCAAAAAATTAGTACCTGGAAGGGCTCCATGATATCAAGAATACTCAACTTCAAGATAACATCATTAAGTAACATGCCATTTCTATGAAAGCCAGCTTATCCTGTTAAACGATCTAGGTTTTTCTAAGGAAAGTAAAAACGTCTCACACTGACATGGAACTCCTCTTAAATATCACAGAAAGATAAAACAAGAACAACTAATTTCTATTAATTAGAACATGAGTAATATTTTCCATGATTTCTCAAACATTTCTTGCTCTTTGCACTACCCATATCTGATCTTTCAGCTGCAAAATTAAAAAAGTCTCCCTAACTAGGGTATATTATGGTGCAACACAAAGTAAAAGTGGGACTGTGCAATCACACATATATTAAACAGAAAAATGCCCTACTGAAATTAAAATCATCCTGTAACTTTAGCGTATGCTTCATGGTAAACATCAAAATCAATGCAAAACACATTTTGAATGAAGTTTTAAACATTCCTCCAGGCTTCATATGGGACAACAGCAAGACTATAAAAAATAGAGCTTTATACCAATGTGGTAGGAATACTGTAGTAATTAGTTCTCATTAGAGATGTATTGATTGCCATGTCCTCTAGAAAATGCTAACTTCAGACTACTCCCTAACAACCTTCCATAAGGTTAAATGGATACAAGAAGACAGAATGCAACTCTTTGCCCATGGCACTTTTCATTGTAATTCTAAGTACTCATCAGATATCAAGAGAGAAGAACACAAAATAAAGAACAACTTTAGAATTTAATACTGATTTTATATGGAAGTTTTATATATTATTTTAAAGTTAGATATTAGTTATCCAATAGTACTTTTCATGAGAAACCCAACAAAATTATCTCAATATTTTCCCTTTTAGATGATGACCAGTAGCTGTTTGAACAAATCTCTGCTTATCTGTTTCAAAGCTCTTACCTTCCAGAACAGAATACTACAGTGTCGACAGAAATGCAAGGTGTCCCCGTACTGTTCCTTTATTGGGTAATATTTCTGAAGTGCAAAGTACATCAGCTTCCAGTCAATGTGACCTTTCTCTGATAGAATCAAATGCCTACAAAACTAGACATAAAATTAATATCTTCCTTTAAAATTGTTGTAGACAAATCAGGTAAAGGACAGGGGAAGGTGGGGAAAAGGTAGTTAAACTGAAGTTTTATAACTACAATTCTTTGAAGTCAATATTATGACATCATACATCTCTGCAAAGCAGTGAGAGACATCTGGCCACACACACACACAAAAAAAAAAGATGGAAGGCAAATACTAAAAATAGGAGGGAGCATATTTGCCAAGAAAAAGTAGGCCATACACAGTTGATCTAACTCTACTGTCTCAAAATGATTCTAATTATAGCCAAGAACAATTTAACTAAAAGCAGTACTTAGAGCTGTAATTAGTTTTACACTTAACAACAAAAAAAACCCCACAAACAAGAAAAAAAAAACCCAAACCAAAAACACACTGAGGAATAAGATTTAATGACATGATCATACATTACAGATAGTAGTTTTTTGTTAAGACATTAACTATGGATTTAAATGATGCTTCAACTTTAAAAGCAAATACATGACTTTTTTCACATTTGGTTGTGATCTTTTTAGAAGGATAGCAATAATCAGTGATTGATGTACTTCATGGGGACCTAATCTGCATGTAAAGATTAGCTGATGCACAACAGCTATTCCTCCCCAGCTTAATACAGCCAGCGTTTATTAAGCATGTATTTATAAAAGGCTTCTGTTCCACTCAGTATGGATTAATACTAATAGAGTGAGGGCTTTCTTCATTCAGGAGACAACTCCTAGATGGGGAAAACAGCACTGCCTTTCTGATTTCAGCCACACTTCACTTGGTTTCACAGTAACTTCCCTGTTTAATGGTCTCATTTTTTCGAAAAGTGCTCTTCAGATATCAAGTATGTTTTTGTGGTTTTTTCAATGATTCAACAAATATACTGCAGAGGACAGAAAAAACAACTAACTTCATTCTGTAGCTTATTAAGGTAGTATTACTTGTAAACAGGAGAATTTGATATTGGAAAACGAATAAAATCATTGGATTTCTATAATTAATAACTTAACAAGAAATTGAATGTGAACATTCAGGAACATGCTGGAAACACTGTGTACAAGACCTTTGAGGTCTCCACTACTGCACTTGCTGGGGATTGTGCATTTTTTAACCAAACATCTTGCAATAGACATTTTTTAAAATAATGCAAGAAAACAGCCTAATGGTTATCCTAAACTCAGACATGCTGAATACAGTGTTTAGTAAGAACCAAGCCCCTCAAAAAGAGAACACTTTCATTATTACAGCACAATGTCACACTTTTATCCCAAAAACTGAGTTCCCACTTCATTATTAGTACACCACATCACAGGGGCTACTTTTATACAAATGTCAGAGTTTATTACCTGCTTTTCCGCAAAATGGTACTGGCAGAGTTTTTTCCACAGCTGTCTGTCTTCACTAAGCATGTACAAAGTTGGGGTCACTTGACCCAGCGTAATAATGTCCCAGCCATCAGAGAATCTGTATAAGATGTTATTCAGCATGTGGAGAGGGAGATCGCTGAGTGTAAGACCATTGTTGACTTGCTGAAAATAAGAGTTGAAGACTTTTAGCTATAAAACCTCGACAGTATAAGGTACAAGTAAGATTCTTACTTTAGAGGTATCTCAGGTCATAGTTGTTCAAAATGATTGAGTAAAATCTATGGTTAATTCTTGCCTACCATTATTCTCTAACTGCTGTTGTTGAAAACTTAAATTACTACAGGTACAGAAAGAACTACAGACTATAGCTTTACAACTTACAGCTTTCCTACTGTTAAAATAAACATATCTTAAGTTCTTTATTTAAATTTCAAACAATTTTTAAATCACTTCTCACGAAATAATAGTATGCAGTCTTGAAAACTACAACACATTCAATTCCACCTTTGAGATAAGTGTACTAAAGGTCTAACTATAAGGATATGAACCAATTATTTCTGATCTGTAGGATCACTACAGTTTCTCCATTTTTCTTAAGAAGCAAAGCACATGTCAATTTGTCTTAAGACAACTGGAGTACAGAATAGAATACAGAACACAGGTCTGAAGAACAGAAGTACAGAATGAAAGCACTATGGAAGTCAAAGGGAGAAGAGATCAGGAGAATTTCTGAAGTCTGGAGATAGTTCCCCTCATATGTAAATGAGAAGTTCTGCAGGGATTACAGAGCATTGAGAAAGTTTTCACTGAGACTATACACCTCTGGGAACCTGAACTGGCTAACCCTGGAGCTCATAGTGCCAGGTGGCACAAAGCCCAGGAAGCTGGAAGTGCTGTCCCAGCTCGCCAGGGAGGGCAGTGCTGACCCCACCCAGCAAAGCTGCTGTGCCTCAGCAGCTCTCACCTCTGTTGGTTTATTTCACAGCCATTCATTTCACTTACAGACTAGACTTTCCATAGTGTCATCTGTTACAAACACCTCGGGGACTGTCACTCTGTTGAGGAATATGTGAGCACTACAGATGCAAGATCTCACATGGCTTATTTCACCCAAAGTAAAACAGCTCCAAAGCAAGCGTCACACTGGAAAGCAGCAAGTGCAGCAGTAACTTCAGTGTCTCAGAATGGTCTGTGCTGGGGTTGTCTGGCATATGAAAAGTGCTGAAACCGGGTTCCTCATTTCCCTCTTCTATTCCAAAAGTAGATGGTTTGTTCAGATACCCAGCACACACAGAAAGGACAACTTCAACATTTCATAGCTGACAGCCGACAAGTGAAACACTTGTATGACTTTACTGTAAGCAGTATCTTGCACCATTTCTTCCTCCAGGAGTAACTCAGTCAGATTAAAAAAAAATTGCCTGCTTATCATCACAAGTTTCCACTATAAAATCCTGGAACAGGGCATCCCATATGCTTTGAACATGGTGAGAATGCAGATGCTGAAGTAATTATACTTTTTTTCCTTTTTTTTTTTTTTTTTTTTTTTTTTTAAAAAAAGGAACTTTCTGTAAAATTGCTACTTGAATATTTTCTTCCTTGATACACTTCTAAAAGGCCTTTTAGATTTTTATTTTTTCAGTTGTAGAAAATTTACTTTGGAATTAAAAATTGGTATTTTTTTCATCTCCATCTGACAATCTAGAGACAAACATTTACATTTTGAAACTCATTTGAGCAAGAAAAACCATTATACCTGTACATCTCTACCACAAACCAGCAGTACAGACACTGTAGCAGCCCTCATTAGAAAAGAGCCATTAAAACATTAGCAAATTAATTTGATTCCACTTCATTAATTTCATACTACTTCTTCAAAAAGAAAGAAAACAAGTAAAAATCTATAAATATTTAAATAGTATTTAACATGATTTAATAACACACCTTGTTCATCTGAAGGTTTTTTAGTTGTTGTTGCCACAGAAGGATAGTTTCTAGTCGGCAAATCCAAATATTGATGTTCCCTACCAACACAGATTTTCCTACTCCCCTAATCAGAATACAGAGAGTAGAACTCAGATCCTGTAGAAGATCTTTGATAAGTCGTGGATTATACTGGTCTTCCATGACTGGAAAACAAAACAAACCAAACACAATATTGGCTAACTGAGTTAACCAAGCTAATAGTTAGCTCAAACTAATCAACACTTTTTTTAGATTAACTAATTACAGCTCAACTGTTTGTATACGAATAGCTGCCCTAATTCCCTCTATGGCATTCATTAATGCTTTTTCCATATATGCAAGATCAATAATTAACAATTTCACAGGCAAATTTGATGCAACATTTCACACTATGCATTTAATAAACTTAATGCTAAACAACTACTTATAAATCCCATTTCTTCTGCTCGAAACAGTATTACATCTCCATTTAGTGGGGTTACCAGAATAAAAAGATAAATCAGTATTATGCAATAGCTTTTTATAAAAAATAAATAAAATGGGTATGTATTTTAAGTTTCACACGAACTTAAAACCAAACACTTTATTAATCTAAAAGCTTTCATGTTTCATGAAGAGTATAATTTAATAGTAACCAATAGTTTCAGAAAAGAATCTAATTGTCACTTAATTTCACCAACGTGCTTCAACAGACATTATTCAATAACTAAGAGAAAACAACTTATTGCAAGTGTGGGATGTGAAGTATGAAACCTTGCACTAATTAAGTATGCTATTGCTATACCTTACAACGTAAAAACAGTAGTAAAACTAACAAAAAAGAAAATCAACTGATAGCTTAGTCACAGCAATTAAATCCAATCAAACAGATTACAAAACCTTAGGTCTTACCTTTCCGCACAATTTTGTCCAAAATGTTAAAGTAGTTCTTCTGTGCTGCACCACTCAGTGAAGTTAATTGGGATTTTGCAATTAACTGCAAAAGCTAAGACAAAAAAAATTAAAATTTAGAAGAATGACAGAAGAAAAGGATGGTTTTAAATACAGGCTTTCAGTGCATACACTCATCTACAACAGCCTAGAGCACTGGAAAGCCATTTCGTGAAAATGAGTTCAGAAAACAAATTAGGAGAAACATGGAAAGCTTTAGGCATTCCCACTGGCATACCATGAACAACTCCTGAAGGATATGCATTTTCAAAATACTATATAAATATTAGTGTTTATCTCTGATAGAGCACATGACAAAAGGACTTTATCAGCTGCAGTGAAACAATGAAGGGAGCCTCTTTTGGAGGCTCACAAATACAAACGTGAACTTCAGTGCGGCTGGGTCCTGAGGCCCATGACAGATTTGGTGGCCAGGAACATCATTCTGAACTGATACCCAATATCAGCGTTCCTGTTTCTGAGTGCAAATATCATACTGGTCAAACTGAATGATGGGTTTAGTGCACTACTTTATACTCATGGAGAGGAAATACCACATCTTGCCTAAATTAGGGGGGAACAAAGTTTCTGTATTACTCCTACATTCAGGTCCCTGGTAGAATAAACCAGTGATCTAATAATGAGCAGTGTACAAACCATGTTAGTAACTTTCCCTTAACTACATAGTAAGGGCCTCCCAGCTGTTCACACATCCCTCTCTGAAACTACTGTGAGCAAAAGGGTGGTAAGAACAGTGGAATGGTTTAGGGCAAAGTAACGAGAACAGCCTAAATTCTTGCTGTGTGTAAATGCCAAGCTACAGCTACTAGAGGCAGCCCTTCCTCCGTTCCGGCACCTTTGCCCTTACATTTTCGATTCAGTTTTGTAGTGGATAGGAACCATTGCCTCTTCAACAAAAAAATGTCTCAGTATGAAATACGAGAGCCTTTGATGTTGTGACAATGTTTAGAAGTGTGGCACTGAGCTTTGCAACTGCACTTTATAATGATGACTTCCGAACAAGTGTTCTCAACACACTGGAAAGGGAAAGCAGGGAGCAGAAACCAGCATTCCCTGCAGAGTGCTCCCAAAACTAACCTGCAGAGCCCTGCTGTGTAGGATAGCATAAAGTGTTGGCACAGAGGGCGAATAAAGACTAAGCCTGCCAAAAATTATACTGTATCTTCATTTCTAAAACACTGATTTGACAGTTCACTCTACGTTAATTTTCCTTTGGAAAGAGGGAATACACCTGTTTCTCTCCCTGATTTAATAATGTTCCTTCTGGCTTCTCTGCATGGTCTCTGACAAAACATTATATGCTATGAAAGGAGGAAATAATTCTCCTCATGTACTTAAATACAAGCAATCTAGTACTAAAAACTGTATAAATAGATATCAGGGTCTCTTTCTTGGCATTTTCAAAGCCTTTAGGGTGATTAATAATTCAGAATGTACCTAGAGGTCTCTGGCAATTTGCCAGTTCAAGCAAATACGTATACTTCTCTTGATTAATTTTAAAAAAATCAGTTACGTTACTCAGTCTAGAGATCAAATCAAAGAAACAAATTCCACCTGACTTATTTGAATAAAGATTCCAATTTTAGTGAAAATTAATATGCAAGGATTAATGCAATTTGAGCAGAATCAAGGTAGCAGGAGTACAAGGATCCGACACACAAGTTCAGTCTTACGTGCATAGCCATGGATTATGTTGTCTGTTAGAGACTATACCTTTGAATGGATTCTCTCTTTACTCAAATGGAAATATTTGGAAAAAACCCACCCATATCAAATTAAAGTGTATCAACATTTGACATGCTGCAAAATTATCAATGTACTACAGCACAAACCAGTACAGAAAAACATCTGCTTCTACCTTCTCCCCTCACTGCCCACCCTAAGAAGGTCCTGGACAGACATCCACATTAACTTTTAATTATTGGCAGATTTTTAGTTTGTTGGAGGATAAAAATGAATCATCTTGTGTTCTGGGATCAAAGAAGAGCTATCTAGTAGGGCTTGGTCTTTAAAGAAAGCATTCTTGATTTATACCTTGCAATCTTTAAATGGAACAAGCAGAACAGCACACAAAAGTAATCATCACTGTGTTCATGCATAAGTAGGAATAATTCTTAGAGGAGAAGAAATAAAAACTGCTACACTGCACTAAATGAGCTCTGCATAAGAGATCTTCACCATTAGAAACTTAAGGAAAGTAAATGAGAACTCATATAAACCAGATAGGCATGGGATGACCTGCTTATTTTATTAGGTCTCAGTTGCAGACTGGTTTAAAATCTGAGAGACTAGATTAAACATTGTTCTTAAAAGTCTGTGGCAAATTCACAGATCACTGGCATCTGCTCAGATGTTTTCATTTGTTAGATAGAACACCACATATGTTTCTCAATTCAACAAGTTCTAGGGCTATAGAATGAACAGCAGCTGGCACTCATATCAATCATGTTTATTAGCATCTTGGTAACTTTTAAGGTCTTCTGTACCTCTTGATACAAGTCAGCTTGCCTCTACCACCTCAGAAGAACTGATGTAAAGATATAATTAAATTTTAGTATTTGTAAAACAATTCTAACTTTTAAAAATTTCAAATAAATTCCAAAATGTTAAAAGGATTTTGGAAGTCTGCCCGCTATTTTAAATTCATCTTGATTTCTTAGGATCTACCATTAGTAGAGTAATGGTTTGGATTGCAAAGCCAAATTTCTTAATTTTAAAGCAGTGTTCCTTTCTCAATGATCTTAATCTGGATGGTTAAACCAGCATTATACTCATATATATCATATACTCATTGGAGAACAGAAGAAAAACTTTGCACTTGGTTCTGACCAACTGTTTTGAGCAACCCAGCTTAGGCACTGCAGCACCTAAACCCATGTAAAATCCTAGATCTGCATTCATTCTACATTCATTCCACATAGATTCTGCATTTCCATTCAATTAAGGCACTCAAGGTTGGCACTATTTATAACATCATTTATAACACAAATCACCTTTTTTTAGATGCTTTTTTCTTTCTGCTGTTCAAGGCTGAAAAGTCTTGGGTAAGGTTCTTGATTCTGCTCCAAAACAGCATTAAAAGGTAATGTTCTAAACCATAATGCACACATACACCAAAAAAACCTGCAAGGGGAATAAACCAGGCAAGTACCCTAACCACTAGCCTGGAAGCAAATCCTTTTGGCTTTGTTTCTACATCTCTTGTTTTTCTGGGAGTACAATGCATTGCCTCAGCTTCACAAGGGTAGATAGAATGTGTTTTCTCTGCAAATACTCCACAGCCCAGTGGTAAGGGTGTTCTCCTGGTATATTTATTTAATTTTGATTTGCGTCTTTTCAAGTTCTGGGTATGTTCCAACCACTACATTACAGCCTCACCACTGAACTGAACTCTAGTCCTGATATGACTCATTTTGAGCTTCCCTAGGAGGCGAGACAGGCACTTTACTATCTCTAGTTAGATGAAAAAAAAACCAACCCTAAGGCTAGAAGAAAATCAGTATTGCCCAGAAAAGGCATTTCCAAGTGGGCAGCTGGTTAGTCATTACAGAAATTATGGGTGGAGTCTCAAGTTTTAAGGGATGTTAAAGAAAATTGCATGGATATCTCGTCCTAGATTACAAAAGTGTGCAATGAATCACAGGACTGTTAAGAAGGTGCAGAAGAAAGAGAAACTGCAGAATATTTACACATCAAATATTCATCTGGAAATTGCTATTTTAAGCATATTTAAGATGTAGCAAAGTATACTGAAGATGAATTACACTTTGCTATTCTTGGTTGCACCGTAGTTATTTTGCCTTTAAAGAGAGAGTTCACTACCCAGACTGATGAAGAGAAATGAAAGCCACCATCAGTGCTTCCCTCTAAACACACAGCACACTGGCCATCACCGTCCTCCTCAAGCTATAGACTTGCATACAACAATAGGGTGAGCTTTCACCAAATAAAAATCACTCAGTTTAAAATTGCTTCAAGAAGTATAAATTACATACGAACAGGATACTTATACAATAACAAATCATCATCTGTTCAGTACAAAAATATTTCTTTTGTACACGTAGGCACATCAGCAAATGCATTGTTATAACATGCACATAAAATGAGAGCTTACTTTGACCACGTAATTGAACCTTCTGATGTCCTGAATTGCACTGGAAAAATCTAAGCGGTTAAAAGCTTCTCCCAAGGTGCAATAGCCATGTCTCTGAAAAGGAAAAACACACTATAAATGGAAAGAATCAAAACGACAAAACTGAGCATGGATACTGTGCTCCCTGAAAACATAATGTATCTGAAGAGTTATTTAATTTCTCATAGAACAAACAAAACCAGACATGCTGTTTGGAACTAACAGGTACATAGGCAAGGCCTTTCAATTTATACTAATCATGCAATCTGGAATCCCTGGTATTTGAGTGCCCTGGGAATCTACTCCACTCTTGCATGGCCATGATGCTAGCACTCTGTCACGGGTATCACACTCCCCAATAGCCTCAGCACAAGGAAGAACCTGCCTGTACAGTCTGAGCCTACAACCTTAAGAATTACCCGATGCACATTTGAGGGTAACAACACAGCCAATTGCTCCTAGGATTGGAAGAACAAATAGTCTCAACATCTAAAATTTATTTTCCAGGTGCTAGAAGTTCAGGTTTTTGGTTTGGGTTTTTTCCTATGTACCAAGAGCAATTGCATTTCCTTTTGGTACTTTCCCACAGGTATCTTAAAGTGAATATAGAAGTTTCAGAGGCTGTTGTGAACCAGTTAAGGTGGTAGTAGCAGTCCAAAATGACATGGGATCATGTACGCTGAGTACATTTAGAACCACAAAGCCACGTGGGAGCCTAGAACCAAATATAATGAGGCTAGAAAAAAACCCAAACCCTCTAACTGGTGAAAGAGACTTGCAGAGCAGTGTCCTAGTACAGCTTATTAGCCTGGAAAGGAGAAGGATAAACAATTATTTGAAATTCATTCCTAGACAGACTTCCTTGGTGAATTAAGTGATGGTGACATGATGGCGATGTGATGGCAGTACAAATTAACGTTCCTTTTTGCAACCCAGTGAGAGCTTATCTTGTACATACCCCATTGGGACAGGGGACAGTTAACTACTGACTACAGAGTGGTGGTAATTATTGTTTATTCATTAGTGACCAGATTCAGGATTGTACTGCTTGCTCATCCAGTTGATATACCTCAGACCTGTGTGCTGCACACTTCACAATATGCACACATTGGTTGGCTAAGAGCAGTGAATTAACACACAGACAACAAAACTTTTGTTGAAATTTTAATATTTGAGTCTATTCTATAGTGAAACAATTACCGAAAGGCCACATATTAACATGAGAGACACATTTCCTTGAACAGCTGGTAACAGATTTCTATGAACTCTCTGCCTTCCCCAATGCACCATCATGAAAAAATTACTCACAAAGCATCTCCTATTTCCTTTCAGCTACACACCTGCACTTGTTTTGGCTTTCTTTATTTTCAGCACTCTCCCATAGCATATTTCACAGGTTTCTTATCAAGACATTCCTACTCTTGTTCATTTTGCCCTAAAAAACAATATCCAGTTTGGAAAGAAAAGAAAAATTTCCCAATTGTGAGCTTGAATGGAAGTTTTACTTACATTCAAATTTACACCAAGATTCCAAAACATTAGGTAGCTGCCTGCAAGCACCTTCTCTGGAGACACTTAACTGCTTTTGCACTTTCAATTTTAGTTCAAAGGCAGTACAAAGACAGATGGGCTTGGATAGGTAGTGGAGAACTGTATGTTCATCCTTGCAAGTTGCCACATCTCTGCCACAGCAACCTGTGTAAAAATCACTTTGCCAGCTGCCTTTGCTTCACCACATGCAGGTGTGCTACGTTGCCAATAAAGAAAGAGTTAAATATAATCCCTACGACACACAGCACAAATGATTTTTTCTATATACTGTCTGTCAATTAAGAAGCACAAAGATCATAGGAATTGACCCACAGCATGCAGACTTACTTCCTTGGTGCTTTCTTTATGAACATAAATCCACTTTTCACGATAAAAACCTAAAACAAAATAAAAATATAAGGATTTTAGGCTTCCACATTAGTTAATGCCTTCCAGAAAGACATCGAACTAAAAGGACAATCTTTAATAAAATGCTTCATAAGGTAAGAGAAATGGCACAACAGTTTTAATGAAGCTTATAAAGGCTGGAAAGGCTGACTAAAATTTTTTATAAGTTACACACTTCAAGAAAATAATGAGTTATACATATATATTTTTAAAAAACCCACACGGGTGAATTACCTTTGGATCTTTGGAAAAAAAAAATCCAATAAATGATCGATACCATGGCTTCAATTAAGACATATCACTTTTGACACAAGAATTTGTTACCAGCACAGAAGTAAACTTAATTTAGAAGGCTGCTCTATAGGTGAACAGCTATAACAACATTTTTCTGAAACTACACGAGTCTTCTAAAAGAAATGAAAAAAGTCTTACATTGTGAATCCGTGTTGTTCCTAAAATGATCTTTTTTCCTTTTCTTGGCTGCAAACTCACAGTCTTCAGTACTGTATACATCTTTCTCATCATCCCCAGTTATGATGCTGAAATAAACCCACCTAATTAGAACAGCAGTGACTAAATATTTAAGATGAATACAGCTTGCAATTTTCTGCATTAAAGTCCACCAGCTAAAAAAAACCATCATATTCTTACTTAAGATCCTCTGCCTGATTGATTATAGTAACATGTACCTTGAGAGAAGCTGTCATATTCTTTTCTTCTCAGTGGGGTTGAATTTTGTGTCAAAGTGATTAAATACGCTAAGGTATCTTACTAATAGGTATCTTCTAAGTCATTACTGACATTTAGAAAGGACTAAGGAGTCAGTACCAGCTAGACAATTGCAAAGCTCTGGTATACAAAAATTCATTATTTGAAACAGACCAAGCCTTGAAAAACTGCACACAGGTAGAAGCCAGTGCAGAATTATTGCACATCTCTGAACAGGCAGAAAGCCAGCAAAGACAGCTCTTACTACTGTCACCTTTGAGGTAAAGAAAGTCTTTCTTTTAACAAATGCTTGTATCACAACACTGAACATAATATAGGTGTCATGGTACTGCTTGACCAATGATTTGTAGAGCATCAAGAACCAAGTGGTTTGTCTCTACCAGAGACTCAATTATATCTATCTTTCTTCTGACACTTAACTATTTAATCCAACAGTGGGGACTAGACCAAATAATTATGTATATAGTGCATATATAGTGTGAATATATATATAAAAAACAGATTTACAAGAAACTATTAAAATAGGGTTTTTGGATTTAGTAGCATTTCTAAAACTCACATACATTTAAAAACTGCCCATCTTATGGGAAGCCTACACAGTTTTATAAAACTTTCTTTCCATTTTTACAGATAACTGTGAGAACCAGCAACGTAGATAAGAATGGGTGTTCATTTTTCTAGCACTGAGATGGAAGATACCTCATAGGAAGGCCATGGTCTTGCACAGATAACTGGACTGAGGAAGGATATGTTGTAGTGAAGTTTAACTGTAGGACTATTTTATTTCCCCATTATTGTTCTTTGAGAACAAAGTTGTATACAAACCCCCTCACACTTGTTAGTATTTTTAATCTGAATTTGCCAGGTGAAGCTATTTATCAATGTCAGTTTGAACTTCGAATTTAAACAATTGAGCACTGTAAGACAAGTTTATTTAAAAATAACCTGTATTTGGGCACTAAGTGGCACAAATTAAATTAGTTTAGTTTATTGCTACTAGCTTACACAGTTAAAATTTTCAGGCTTGAACCACATGTTAGGAAGGATAACTAAAAAACACTGTAAAAAAGCGGATTTTTTGATTGCTCTAATTAGTAAATGCTAGCTCAGCCTAAAGATACACAAGTTGAGAAGACTCAAAAATAGAAAGTTCGTTTCATCTTAGGTTCAAATCCTGAAAAAGAAAAGCTACCATACCTCTCCATTCAGATAGTACTCAATCCAAGGTGAGTGCCTTAGTTCATGCCTTAGTATCTTTAAAGCAGAGGATAATGACTCAACACCTTCAATGTTCTATGCAACAGTACCAAATATCACATCTGGTCAAACAGCAAAAGAGATCAGAAAGAAGGAACCACCAAAAGGCAAGAGCAAAGTAACTGACAACAGCAGAACATCAACACCAACAAGTTATTTGATTATGTAACATTCCAACCCATCAGGTTTGGGATTTTTAGCAAAGTTATCACAAGGGAAGTATCTTTTTAAGATCACTAAAAATTAATCTAATTATGTTTTAACATATTGGCTGCAACGCCTTGTCATGTAAGAAGTTATTGCAGAAACTGAAGAGTTACTGCAGAATCAGAAATAGAGCCCAAAGCTCCCAGAGCTTTATCACCCTAACAACAGTTACAAGACTAAGGGAGATATGTCCTGATACCCTGCAAATAATGGAGACAGCATAGAAACTCACTCAATCCCATTGACCCAGTGCAAGCAATAGGGAAAGGATGGGAGGGCTGCCCCAGTGCAGAGCAGAGCGGGACAATCCCCTCTCTCAACCAGCTGGTGCTGCTTTGCCTGATGCCCCCAGGACAGGGTTGGCCCTCCTGGCTGCCAGGGCACTGCTGACTCATATTCTACTTGCCATCGACCAGGACAACCAGGTCCCTTTCCATGGCACTGCTTTCCAGCACCTCATTCCCCAGTCTCTACTAATAGCCAGGGTTGCCTCATACCAGGTGCAGAATCCAGCAATTCCCCTGCTGAACTTCATATGGTTGGTGATTGCCCAGTTCTGTAATTTGACGAGGCCTCCCTGCCTTTGAGGGAGTCAACAGCTCCTTCCAGTTTTGTGTCATCTGAAAACTTAGTATCCCTTCCCAGTGCTGCATCCAAATAATTTATGAAGATGTTGAAGAGCACAGGGCCCAAGACGGAGCCCTGTGGAACCCCACTAGAGACAGGTCTCCAGTCTGATGTCACCCCATTCACTACTGCCCTCTGTGCTCGATCCCTGAGACAGTTGCTCACCCAGCCCATGCTGTGTTTATCCAGCTGGGTGCTGGACATTTTGTCTACAAGGATCCTGTGAGAGACAATATTGAAAGCTTTACTGAAATCCAAAAAAATGACATCAACTGGCTTCCCTTTATCAGCTAGGTGGGATACCTTGTTATAGAAGGAAATCAGGTTTGATAAGCAGGACTTTCCTCTCACGAAGTCGTGCTGGCTGTGACCAATGACTGCATTGTTTTTCAGGTGTTTTTCAACACCTCCCAGAATAATCTTCTCCATAACTTTCCCAGGCACTGAAGTGAGACTGACAGGCCTGTAGTTTTCAGGGTGATGCTCTGTATCCTTCCTGAAAATCGGGGCAACATTTGCCAGCTTTCAGTCAGCTGGGACCTCTCTGGAAGGAATTGTGAAGATGAAGAAGGTTATGTTATACACCTTTGTCTAACATGCAAACTTGCCTGTGACATTCCTGGAATTCTTCATGTCTTTTGAGAGAAAACACAAATTGGACTGCTACTTCTGAGGATCTTCTGATATGAGGTTTTATTTCCTCATGTTCTCTCCCACTTCACATGGAGTTTTTCCCTGCTTATCTGTAAACACCACCCCTCTTCTTGACAAACCTTAAGTCTGAAAGCAAGGAACGAAAGCAAGGGTCCCACAGACATCAGAGGAATGGGACAGAAACAGAAGCAGGTCTCCAGGGACTGCTAGCGTTTTTTCCAGAAACCTGCAGAGCTGCCTGACAAGTATTAAAGCTGCTCTACCATTCCAAAAGCAACCCCTGCCTCCTTCAAACACCAAGCTGAGATACAATGAACCAAATCAAATGCTGCACAAGCTTTATGGTGTAACAGAAGCCTTAATTAAATGTTTTATCATAATACTGCATGACATCTGAGTGCACCTGGAAGGATTTAAATGCAAACATAATGCTGCCAGGTTACAGCTATTCTCACTTTCTTGTCTTGATGATGCACTTCATAAAAAAATTATTCTAAAGCTTTTAAAAGCAAAGTACCTGGTGTTCTCAGAACTATAAAATTTTTGATAAAGCATGTAAGAATTTCAGATTTTTCAAAAAAACTTTCACAGCAGTATTTAAATAACCTTTTGGTTATTACACTTAAAATGATGGAAAATGTGACAGGGCTATCCAGGCTCCAACTTTTCTTCCTCATCCCCTTGCTCCTTTTCACATGCCCCTCAGGCCATGCAATTACATACAGAGACACTGTAAGTGCTTTAGAAGAGACTCAAAGTCAGTTACAGCTCAGCCATGCATGGAAAATCCTGAGGTAAGTGCCTGCACCAAATAACATTACAATGTATTTGTCCAAGTATTTTACACTCCTGTACTGCAATATGAAGCCTGCACATGATGTAGGAGAATCCCCAGCCTGGGTATGTGCTGGGTACAGACTGGATAGGAAGCAGTTTTGCAGGAAAGGAGGCAGGAGTCTTGTGGATAAGTAGCTAAAAACAGGTCAGCAGTGTGCCCTTGTGTTGTATTAAGCCAACTGCACCCTGGTTTGAGTTAACAAAAGTGTATCCTGCAGACTGAGAGAAGTAATCAGCCATCTTTATTTGGCATGAGAAACTGCATCTGGAGTACTGTGTCTAGTTTGGGGCTCCCCAGTACAATAAAAACATTGTCATACTGGAGTAAGGTCAGTGAGAAGTTACCTAGGTACTGGAGCACATGAGGCATGAGGGTAAGAGAAGTGACCTTGCTGAGTGTCAAGAGCTGGTGGTGGAGTGAAATATGATTGCTGTCAATTTCTAATATGAGGATATAAATAAGACAGAGCTAGACTGTAAGGTTAGGGGAAGTGGGCAATACTAAGTCAAGTGGTAATGGACACAATCTGTGATAAGAGAAATTCTTACTAGACTGAGGGGGGTGAGGAGGGATGACAACATTCACAAAGATCATTTCTTTCATACTTGTCAAATGATATTAATTAAAGCAACCTACAAGATGTAATTATTTAGCAACTGGGCAATACCTTCAGGATTAAATTAGATTTCCTTTAATTTGCCAAGTACATTATTAAAGATACAAAAGAAGGAAGAAAAGATTTTTTTCAAAGCTATTTAAAGAAACTTTTATGTTGGAGGCTTACTGAACATTCTTTCACTGTTTTGTATCCACAGTGGCCAGACTGGGCGGAAAAAGAAGCCCAAATAAGATCAGGGACAGATGAACACAAAAGGAAAAAGGCATGAAGAAAACATTAGGTCAAGATAAGCTTTAACAATAATTCTTCACTGCTTAATAACTCCCTTGAGGATTATTTCACAAATTTAAAAAACACAGGTGTATGACTGACTACAGCAAGACCTAGGTTGTCAGTAAATTCCCTCTAAATCAGGTCAGTTATCATATAATTTCCTGGATTAACAACAAAACACTGAATGTTCCCTTTCCTCATTATGAGCACATTATGCTGGAATCTTTGTCCAAGAATGCTATCCCTGAGAATTACTTCTCTGAGGAGAAATCAAGTAGAAATTTGTTTTGACAAAGCTATTTATAACACACCAGTCTGTGGTCATTTGCCACAAGTATTACTTTATTTATCTAATATCTTTCTCACCTGTTTTACTGGAGCACATACAGTCTTGTTCTTTGTAAGAGAATGAGCATTAATCTACCACTGATTGTATATTTGGAGCAAAGGCTTTATATGACTGCCATAAACAGAACTAACCGAACAACTACTCAGAAGAAAGACCTCATTCACTTCCTGATAACAGTTCAATATGCCTGTTGCACTTGCAATTTTTAAGTATCGCTTTTACCTTGAAATAATACTAGACAGGTTTTTTTTTTAAATTGGTTTGGGGATTTGGTTTTTTTTATTGGGGTAGTGTTATGTAGTTCTTTTTTTTGGCTAACTTTTGGCTTTGGGTTTTTTACATCTTTTAAATTTTATTCTTTTTAAAGACATACAGCCTAAGAAGGGATCTGGCTGCCTAAAATAAGCAACTCAGGAAGCAGTGACAAAAGAGAGACAATCTCCAAAACAGTCTGCTGTCTGCCTAACTAAACAAAATACACAGCTGCATTTGTGTACAGACAATATCAGCTACCACAAACAGTTGCAGTCTGTATGGAAATTAAGTCAATCTTTGCCTTCCCACCTGCCATTAACTCATGCAGAATCACTTTCTTTTCTTTTAACTTACACAGTGTGGCTGATATCATTCAGTTGATTATTCCCATCCTCAAGTGCAGGACTAAAGGGTTCACATCGTTTCCATCCATCTTCTGTTTTAACCCATCTCCATCCAGGGGATCTCCAGTCTTGACCCAAAAATGGCATGGTTTATCTATAAGTAGCAAGAAGAGATTCTTTATGTATTATTTCTTAATAAAGGTTGCAAAACTTCTTGCCATTATTTCAGTTTTCTTTTTATCCTTAAAAAACCCAAATATTATCTTCATGAAAGTTCTCTGTAGAGCACCCTTTTAAGAAATAGATTCAGTCATTTAAGTACATTTTTATTCTCTAACCTCATTCTTCTTGTTATTCAGCATTTATTAGATCAAGGTAGGTTTCCTAGTTCTTTAGAGAACAAGGAAAAGAATCATGGTAATCCAGGAATGATTCAAAAAAAAAAAAAAAAGGCAAAATTGTATCCTGTGTAATCTGCTCTGACATGATCAAAGAGATTACTGATTTTTATACATGACTAATAAATGGTTGTTAAAGAGATTGACAGCCCACAAAATCAATCTTGCTCCTTTTACTTTTTCTAGGGTTTATAAGTGCTGAGTTTGTGCTACACTATGTAGTGATGTTTCAGTAAGGGAATTTTCTTTTTCCCAAACATTTTTCCAGTTGTTGTTGAGGGTCACCTCCCATGCCAGGCTATTAGCCACATACTAGGACAAGAGGAGACTGCAACATAAGGTCTATTGTGACACATCTCTCAAAATTCCTACAAACAGATGCCAAGCCATCACAGATACCTCATTCTGCTCTTTTTCAAAAGTGAGATTCACTTCTGACACATTGAGAACGTGAACAAAGAAGGTTTCTACACTTTGAAGACTACGACCTTGCCAGCTTGTGCCCTCTTGCCATTCTTCACAAAAACATGTTGCTCCTTAGTTTAACAAGGGATTTCACATGCAGGCTATAGGGGGAAGAAAACATTACCATATTTGAAACACGTGTTAATGTATAATAGCAAGAGCTTTGGTCCTAAGAAGTATGCATTTCTTACTACTTTTCCAACTTCAAAAAACTATTATGACACATCAGTCAAGCATCACTATGAATTTATTTATCCATCTGCAGTCTTGACCAGCATCTGCCCTAAGTTTTAGTTGGAACAGGAGAGGGCACAGACAAATAAGGATACAAATTGAGTGAGTCAACTGAATTTGTCTTAATAAATTAAAAATCTGTACACCAGGCAAAACAGAGTGCACTGTCCAGACCTCAGCATTCACTAACGTCCCCTTCCTACTCATAACTCAGTCTTCCTGTGCACCTAAGAACCTTCTCCAAAATTTACCACATCCTTTTCCCCCAGTCACCACAAACTCTGTTCATACCTATCTGCTTTTCCAATCCTTGTATTACTTCCTAGGAGTAATATGAACTACAGTACACTTTATTTCCCCCAAGTTGTTTAGGACTCCCCTCACTTTGATTGTACCGTCTTTATCACAGAATGGTTTGGGTTGGAAGGGACTTTAAACATCAGCTAGCTCCAAACCCCCTGCCACGGGTACAGACACCTTCCACTAAATCATGTTACTCAAAGCCCCATCCACCTTGGGCTTGAACACTGGCAGGGACGGGATACCCACCACTTCTCCAAGCAACCTGTGCCAATGCCTCATCACCTTCACAGTAACAAACTTCTTATTAAAACCTGATCTAAACTTACCGTCTTTCAATTCGATGCCATTCCCCCTTACCCTGTCACTACCTGCCCGTGTAAAAGTACGTCTCCAGCTTTCTTGCAGCCCCTACTTTAAGCACTGGAAGCCTGGTCTGAGGGTCTCCCTAGGGCCTTTTCTTCTGCAGGCTGAACATTCCCACCCCTCTCAGCCTGTGTTCATAGGAGAGGTGCTCAAGCCCTCTGATCATCTTCATGGCCCTCCTCTGGACTCACTCAAACATCCTTGTTATCTCGAGGGCCCCAGAGCTCGATGCAACACTGCAGGTGGGGTATCAGGAGAGGCAGAGTAGAGGTGCAGAATCACCTCCCCTGACCTGCTGGCCACACTTCTGTTGATGTAGCCCAGAATACATTTGGTTTTCTGGGCTGCCAGTGCACATTGCTGACTCATGTTGAGCTTCTTGTCAATCAACATCCCTGAGTCATTCTCTTCTGGGCGGTTCTCAATCCATCATTCTCCACCCAGCTTGTATTTGTGCTTGGGATTGCCCCGCCCAGGTGTAGGACCTGGCACTTTGCTTTGTTGAAGTTCATGAGGTTCACACAGGCCCACTTCTGTCCTGTTGAGGTCCATTCCTTCTAGCGTGTCAGCTGCACTACACAGCTTTGTGTCATCCACAAATGTGCTGAGACTGCACTCAATCCCTCTGTCCATGTCCCTGACAAAGATGTTAAACAGAGCCAGTCCCAATACCAACCCAGACTCATCACTGGTCTTGGACACTGACCCATTGACTGCAACAACCTGAGAGTGCCCATCCAGCCAGTTCCTATCTACCAAGCAGTCCATCCATCAGATCCGCATCTCTCCAGCTTAGAGACAAGGGAGTTGTACAGAACAGTGCCAAACGCCTTCCACAGGTTCTGGTAGATGACATCAGTTGATCTTCCCTCACCCACCCATGTTGTAACCAGACCGTAGAAGGTGACCAAATTCGTTAGGCAGGATTTTCCCTTAGCAAAGCCATGCTGGCTCCCATCCTCCCACACCCCTATTGAGAACCCAACACCCCACTCCTCCAGGCAGGCTCCACACCCCTCAGCCCTGCCCCTCGCCCCAGGCCCACTGCCCATCCTGACCCTTAACAGCTTGTCCCAACCTCCTTCAGCTACACACACGCCTAAGAGCCAGTCACCAACCCCTCAAGCCACGACTGCCCACGCTCAGCCCCAAAGCCTCGGGCCCGCGGGGCGCGCGCTCTCTCTCTCTCTCTCTCACACACACACACTCCCCCCGCTCCCTCTCCCACGGTGTGTGTTCCGTTCCCCGCTCTCCCTGCCCCGCTGCCCCCTCCTCACCTCCCGGCTCCGCCGCTCCCGCCCGCCGCTGTTGCCGGAAGTACCATGGGCGCGCTGGCCCCGCCCCCCGCCGCTGATTGGCCGCCGCGCGCCGCGCTTGTTGCTACCCGGCCGCGCGAGCCGCTATTGGCGGGCTCGGCCCCGCGCGGGTCACGTGACAGCGGGCGCGGCGCGCACGTGCCAATGTTTTGGTCGGCGGGGGGCGGGGCGGGCGGGGCGGGACCGGCGTGACCCCCCCGTGTGACCCCCCCGTGTGACCCCCCCGTGCGAACCCCCCCGTGTGATTCCCCCGTGTGACCCCCCCCGTGTGATTCCCCCGTGTGACCCCCCCCGTGTGACTCCTCCGTGCGACCCCCCCGTGC
>JAWWEW010000112.1:95190011-95220242 GCA_035583185.1 Anabacerthia variegaticeps
CCCCTGCCCCATTTTGACCCCCCCCGTGTGACCCAGAGTGACCCCCCACCCTAGTGTCACCCCCTCCGTTCCCCTGTGTGACCCTCCTGTGTGGTCTGATGTTCCTCAGTGTGACTGCCCATGTGTCCCAGTCTGCCCTGGGTGTGCTGGTGTGCCCAGAAAACCAAGCTTATGGAGTGTCTTCACCTAAAATCAGTTATTTTGCCGTGTATGAATGTGGAGAATATTGTAAAATAGAAAGTCAAGGCGATAAAAATAAAGTTAGAATTGTGTTTTCAAACATGGTAATCAGGGTTAAATTTTGTGCTGTAGAACAAGGGTTTGACTTTTAATTACTAGAATGCTTGAATTGACAATATTGCAATTACTGCAACTTGTCGCCACCTGGAAACATTCCCCAATCCTTTTGCCAGTCTTAAGAAACTGGAGATTTTGAACTTATAAAACAATTTCACTGTTATAAGAGCAAATAATTTGGCAAAGGCTCATTGGAAGGGCTTCTTATCTGTCTGGTCTTGAAAAAATTACATGAGTAGTTATTTTTGGCCTGGGTTTCGTGGTGTTCTCAGTATGTCACTTTTAATAATTAAACTACTGCCTTAGAGATAGGATCCCTCTCCTGTCATGAAGAGAGAAAAAAAATCACAATATCCTAATCTTTTCCGGCAAAAAAGTCAAGAATGAAGAGTGAAGTTGAGTCTGTGGAGAAAATAGGGTTGAGGAAGAGGTGTGTTTAGTTTTTTTCTGCTTCTCATTGTCTTATTTTAAAAATACCCTATTTTTAATTCACAGTAAATTTAATTAATCTTCCCCAAGTTGAGTCTGGTTTATCTGTGATGGACATGGGTGAATCATCTCGCTGTCCTTATCTGGACCCTCGAGCTTTGCTGTCTTATTTTTAACCCCTGTCCTGTTGAAGAGGGGGAGTGAGAGAGCAGTGGGATGGGCACTTGGCAGCTAGTCAAGGTCAACCCACCACACTTCCTTAATTATCATAGAATGGTTTGTGTTGGAAAGGATCTTTGAAGGTCACCAAGTTCCAACCCCCCTGCCATGGGCCGGGACACCTTCCACTAGACCAGGTTGCTCAAACCTCCATTTAGTCTGGCCTTGAACACCTCAAGGGATGGGGGTTCATAACTTCTCTGGGCAGCCTCTTCCAGTGTCTCACCACCCTCACAGGGAAGAATTTCTTCCTAATGTCTGTCCTAAATCTATCATTCTTCAGTTTAAGGCCATTCTCCCTTGTCCTATCACTACATGCCCTAGTAAAAAGCCCCTCTCCAGTTTTCTTGTAGGCCCCTTCAGGCACTGGAAGGTGTAGAAGGTCTCCTGGAGCCTTCTTCCAGCTAAACAACCCCAACTTCATGGCAGAGGTGCTCCAGCCCTGTGACCATCTTCGTGGCCCTTCTCTGGACTCGCTGCGTGTCCTTCTTCTGTTGAGGTTCCCAGAGGTGGATGCAGCCCTCCAGGTGGGGTCTCATGAGAGGGGACTCAACCTGCTGGGCACACGGGCTGGTATTGAGCCCATCTATGGGATGTTATTCTGGGTGAACGCTTCACACCTTAGGAAAGATAAAATAGGGAAAGAAGAAAGAGGAAGTCATGTCTTCCCTCTGGTTTTTTTTTCTTTTCTTCTGGTGTAGGTTCTAGAAGGATGAGGACAAGTGTGCCTCCCCAGCTTCAGTGGTCACGCTTTTTGACTTATGCTTTAAATTTAAAAAAGTTATTAATAGCTGAAGTACACAAGTCATTTGGTTTTCCATGACAACTCTCTTTCCTGCATATTTGCCTCTATTCATGCTTAGCTGTTACAATATTTCACCTGCTGGCTTCAGCATATTTATATTAATTATAATTATAATTACAATAGAGGGAGCTGGAAGAATGTGATTTTTATTTTTTTTTTTTTTTTGTTAATACAGATCCACTTGTTATAAGACTTTGTGTATATGTGGTTTCATTCCAAGTGTCTAAAAATCTTATGATTATTCAACAAGCAGATGTAAAGTGGTTATTGCTCATAATCGGTTACTGAGCCATTCTCTCTTTCAAGTGTAATTTCATATCTCTAAACTTCATAACGAAAATAGTTCTGTTATTTCATGTTTACTAAGTAATTTTGCTATTTACTGTTTATGAAACCTGTACCTCTGCCTTTTTTAATAAAATATGATAAATTTTCAAATGAGCAAATTCAGAGATATTTCCCATGTAAAGAATAATTGCTATCTTGATAGTCCAAGCTCCTGTCTATAAAAAATTCATCTAAGACTGAGAAATTTATTTTAAAATATTTTTTTATTCATTAGGAGTGCATATCTTTGTTAAAAATGTACAAAAGAAAAGATGTTCACGTAGGGAGGAATTTAAAACTGTAAAATAAAATAATAGAATTTAGAAACTTAAGCCTATTCTGATCAACACAGAGCAGCTCAAGCAGTTCTTGAATAATTTAATAATGATTGACACTATTCTGTTTCAGACATTTTTCATAAAGTTCTATAGTAATTTTCTTATTCAGATGTCACAGTCCTCTCTTATGTTTTATTTAGTACTGAAACAGTTTAAATCTCTGCAGTGGAAATCAAGCAAACTGGTCTGCAGTGCGACTGCTACTGCTTTTGATTGTTTTAGAGAGATGTAAAGTGAAAATTGCTTTAAACTCAGATGGGTTTTGCAGTTGGGATAGTTACCCTTATTGCTGATTGCAGGTCCGTATGAGTGGCACAGATGAGACACTAGATCATTGCCATGTTAGCATGAAATTAGGAGACCAAGATAAAATGGTAAATTCCATTTTTCTCATTTCTTTGCTACTAAATTACTTACATTATGATTTCTATTTAATAATTCATAGCAAAGGTGAATTCTCTAAATGAGCTTGCACTGATGGGAAGCCAAGCTATTTTGCCTTTAAGTTAGTTTGCTTTTGTAAGAGCTGAGATGCATTATTAAAAGCAAAATGAATGGTGTTATTTGGTGTGGCTCAGGATAACCTCATGGAGAAGGTAAACCAATATTCATATTTCCTTAACTACCTGGTTTGGAAATACGCATTATGTTTATAGGAATCACTTTCAATTTTTTCTTAGGCATCATCTGAAAATGAGGGTTATGCTACATGTAAATGGCCTTCTTTCCTTTAGGAGAGTAATTTTCATTTTGCTGAGTAATCCGTATACATATTTAAAAGAACAGAACATTTCTGCCAAAGAATACCACATCCTGATTCAGTTACTTAGCAACATTTAATGCTAACAGAAAGAAACAGGAAAGTGATGTAGCAGCAGTAAAATCATTAGACAGCAGAAGGGAGCTCAAGGAAATAATGAAGACAAAACTAATTTTATAAGTAAAATGAAAATGGAAACAAACACATAATCTAAGCAGTTGGCCTTTTTTCCAAGGAGCCAGTTGCTTATAGTTTCATTTTTTCAGGAAAAAACTCACAACCTGTTAAAAAAAGCAAATTTTGGGGAGAAACCTCATTGTCCTAAATGTTACTTAATGTGTGATTTTCAGTGTCTTACACAGCTCTTCAGAATTTTCTTTTGGGGTTGACATATTTTTTTTTCCTAAATATTTATAATCACAACAAGAGGTTATGCTGCTGCTCTTCATTAAGTTTATACTCTCATCAATATGAGAAGAAAAATATTTAAGTGTGTTAGGGAAACCACAGATGCATGCTGGCAATGAGGACCAGCTCAGCAGTGGTGCAGCTCAGAGCAGCCCCTTTCCTCCTGAGAAAGGTGGAGAGAGCCTCCTGACAGTGCCAGGGGGAACCAGAGTGACCTGTCCATGTAGCCTGCTGAACTGAGCCCCTTGCTGGACCTGCAGAGTGACTTCCCAGCTTGACCTTGGACCTGTTTCACCGCCTACCTGATGATCTGGACTCTTGGTTGAACCTGGCCACCATCTGCTTGCCCCAGCATCCCTCTCAGCTCCCCAGTCTGCAGGGATGTAATGTCATCAGACAAACTGCTCTCCGAAGACCATGGGGAATGGGAAGACTTTATGAACAGAAACATCTTATAGGAGCTTTGTGAAAAAAAGAATTCACAGATATACAGTAGGTTATTAACAACTACATTCAGAGAAGTAATTGTTTTCAGCAAATCAATGTTGATTGCAGAATTTTAAGGTGAAAGGTGTTTTCCTATACAATAACTTGCTGTTGAATGTAAAAACATGTTTGTTTTGGTTGGAACAAAGGGCAAAGAATTTTGAAAACTAATAATTATTCTAGAGAAAAAAATCAGCAACGGTTTGCTGGGAAATAACATAAGGGAGAAATAGAAGCAGTTTCAGTGTGGCAGTAATAAACATGATTTTAGATAACTCCAGAGAAACAATCTGAAAAACAGCATGTATCATATCTTGAAACAAATCTTTAATTGAAAGCGCTGGGACACCAACAGAAATTACACCATTTGATCAATGACAAGTTGGATACTGCAACTACCTCATTCGCAATGGGGGAAATGTGAGGTCAAAACTAAGGAGAAGAAATATTCATTTTTCAAGAAATATGATCTTGCCTATATTAGAGAAAGATAACTAAGAAAGAATGAATTATTTCAGGGATTTGCAGTATGGGGTGGAATTTCATGGCAATCCATGCTATAGAAACTGGTATTATCAAAGTGAGGTTCATTGCTTTTATGCTAATATAGGATGGCAAGAGGTTTTCTAACCTTTTTGAAATGTTTAATCAGAATAAACTCCAATTTCTAGAACCAGACTTCACATATTGGTAAGTTCCCATCTGTTTTCATTATATTTGTTATGCATCCAGAGAACCTATGAATTGATTTGGATTAGTCGTTTCAAATATGTTCCTAAGAGAAAGTGATTACTGCAGCAAAAGCTGGGGACATACAGCTCAAGAAAAAATGGATTGAAACTGAATGGATTGAAACACTGTAATAATTAAAATAAATATAAAATTTATCTGCAAATGAGAAGGTATCTAACTGTTAAAGGAAACAAATTCTAACCTCTTTTCCTCTCTTTTTTCTCTCAGCTTCTCTTGTAGGAAGAGCTGGAACAAAGAAATCTAATTTTACAGAGAAGCTTAATCAGTATAGGAAGGGGGCTATATGATACAGGTGAATCTGCAGGGAACTGAATGCAAACTACTAGAGGTACTGAAAAGGATAAGAAAAGAATTAAACTATTACTCTGCTGTTCTACAAAATGACATGCACTGGTATTTACTAAAATGATCTGCTAAAGGAGATGACTAACAGACCTGCTCGTTGCCAAGGTTTAGTTTCCAGAGCAAGACAAAGGTAGAGAAAAACAGGGGTTGATAGAGAAAGAGAATGATAGCTAAAGCATCTAGAGAAATTAGATGTTCATCGGTTTGGCTGGACCTGATAAATTGCTTTACTTAGGCAGAACACAATCTCAGAGATACTAGGAGTTATGTAGAAAACATATAGGAGATTGGAGAAGTGTGACAGAACTGCAAAAGGGCAAATACGGTGTCTATTTTTAAAAAAGGAAAAATAGACACTATCAATTATAACTTGTAAATTTAACTTTCGCTTCTGGTGAAAAAATTTGATACTAACACGATCTTTTTAGTGAGCTGGAATAAAGAATAAAACATATGCATGTTAAATCGGTTGATGGTAAGAAATTGGCAGAATGTGCAAAAAAATGCTAAGAATTATGAATTACCTTGGAGTAGTGGACTGAAACACAGAATGGAATTCCGTACAGACCTTTCTGTATCTACTCATAATTAACACATCTGCCTGTAGTGTGCTTCTATCCCATTTAGCTATGCTGTGATATAACCATGGTTTAATGGAGTTGCATAAAACCAAACTCAATTACTAGTGTTATCAGTAAATGCCTTTATCTCAACAGCAGAAGCTGTATCTGTTATAACAGCACCATTGTTTGGATAAAGCTGACCAGTGAGGAAATAAAAAAGAAAGCATATTGAAAGAAAAAAAAATCACAAAACCAACCCTGAAGTTTCCTAAGCTTGTAGGTATACTTTTTTATATACATGAAGCACCTATAAATAATAATTGCATTAGTCGATTTATGTTGTGGTTTATAGAAGGGTGAGAACTGAATCAGACTTTCTGATTTATCAAATTTTTAATGGAAGCCAATAAACACATTTTAATCTTTCATCTACATGGGGTGCAGAATCCTAACTTTAGCAATTAAAGTTAAAAATAATTATATTCTTGCTTTACACATACACTCACTTTAGCTCAGTGGTATCAAGGAAATTTGGTTCTGGCTTACTAAATGTCCAGTTCCAGGTTTCTTTTCTTAAGTGAACTGAATCTGCATAGTGAGGAAAAAGAAAAGGTCTGGCACAATAAAAATTCTGGTTGAAGTCCATTAAAGTGTCTTTCCATAGCAGACTCCAGAGAAAACTCTAAAACAAGCAAACCAATTTCTTACTTCAACTACTTTGATACTATAACCTATGTTATCTTTCAGAACTGGAAAATCTTCCACTCTTATTCGTGATTTTTCTCTAGCAGATTTTGCATGTTAAAATGGGTATTTAATTTCTTGAGGTTTTGGTAGTTTTTTGTTTCCATGTCTTATGTTTGAGCATTTTTTGACAATGTGAAGGAGAGGAAGAGACTGGAATGAGATAGTGGCACAAGAAGGAAAAGGAGATGCTGAAATAAAATCAGAACCTTCTTTCTCAGGAGGTTCTGGGTTGTGGTGGCTTTCACTTCAAAGCCCTTGTTCACTCTTGAGATCAGACTGTCCCGGGCTTTGGACAGAGGGAGTCACTGTCATATTTAAAATGCACCACCTTCAGCAGCTGGAAATTAGTGTTTGTATCTGGTTTTTGTACATGTGTAAGCTTGCCTACCAGACTTTTCTTGAGACATAAATTTTGGTTATAAATAACACAATGCTGTTTGTTTTCAACAGAGTAATTTGCAGTGCTGCTGAAGGAGAGTGACACCAATGGACAGCCAGCCTGACCCAGAGATGAAACAGCAAGCAAGCTGGAAAAGCCTTTAATTGCTAATGTATTGGAATGATGGGTTCAGAATAATTTTATCATTTCTTGGACAGATGCAAATATAAATAATTCTAATGAACAAAACAAAAACCTGAAGGTTGATTGTTACAGAAAATATTCTATAATATATGCTCCATACATTGTATATTTACAACTAATTTGACTACTCAGAAGTCTATCAGAGATTTATACATGATCAGTAATTCTATACCTCATCATTAGTATTCTTTGTGATTTGTAATCCAATGTGATCTGTGGTAGTAAAAAGTTCCCTTTGGAAACACTAAATAGAAGTCTTAAAAAGTAATATGTTTTGTGAAACAGGAGCACAGTATACTTTTATGATTGTTATTCATAGTCTTGCTCACCATGTAATTATAATCCCTAAATTCACATTTCCTACTGAAGAATTTTTATTTGAGTTTGTCCAGTAAGCTTTATGGGCTGGACTTCCTGCATTTGGTTATTTGTTCTTTGCTTACTGTATTCATATGAACAACACTTTGTACGACAGCCTTCCTTAAGTGCCTTCCAAGCCCCAGGGGAATCAAGGAGGATTTTGACCTTTATTTCACAGGAAATGAATCAGGCTTGTTTATTCAGAAGAAAAGTGATTGCATGTATGCAACTACAGTTCTAAACTTTATAGTTGAATTCAATGCCAGTGTAGTACTAAAAACAGTCCTGAAAAAGTTGTGCAAATTTCAGGTTCATTGTCTTGGTGGCTGTTGTTGTTTGGGGTTTTAGCCTGATAAGAAGAAAGAAATAAAAGCAGTATTGTATTCAGAGTCACAGATAGATTTCTGCATAGTTCTTGGGACCATTCTATTGCACAGATCAAAATTCTGTGGCAGTCCATTTATCCAGTTCTCAGCAAGGTTTAGAACTATTAATTCTGAGTATACATTTTTTCACATGTTTTTTTGAAGCTTTTGTTATGATTTTATAGGTATCTTAAATATAAAACTTATGGACATGGATAGGAACTTTTAGAAAACATTTAAAGGCCTTGTGCATAGCAAAATTCTTTTTTTCTGATGCATTTTGATAGAAAAAGGAGGATTACCATTAAGCTGTCATTTTCAGAAGAACATAGGGCTAGAAGACACATAGATTTTTTCCATTTACTGTTTGAACATAAGCAATGTGCAAAGAATTAAATAATTTTTAAAACCTATTAAGACAAAACAGCCTCATTAATACACATATTAGACTAGACAAACAGCAGGAAGTGAGCAATGTGCCTTTCAAGTTGGAAATTTATGTTAACAAATACCAATAAACAACGTGAATAGTTTTGCTGTTAGCATTGGAATTGCTATTTAGGCTGACGTTGCATAGCCAGGTGTACAGTTATCCCAGCTAGAGGCAAGAATCACTAGATGCTTTTCCTCCTGCAAGCACCCTGGTTAAATGAACATGGTTAAAACTCTGAGAATGGAACAGGAACCACATTTAATTGATTTTTTTTTTTTCCCCTTCCATTTCTTTTGCTTCTGTCTTCCTACTTTGACTTTCTGGGTCTCAGGCAGCGTACATCCCACACCACACCTCGATAGCAAACCAAAGGACTTGCACTCACACAGCAGACAGCTGTGGGCTGGTGGCCTGCCTCCTTTCACTTAGTCTGTGGGTTCTGTGGATGCTTTTGTTCCTCCCAGTTCTCACCTGAGAAAAAGGGTGCCCTGGACCGGTCCTGTCTCCCCACACTCTGCCCATTTTGATGGTGTTTAGCATCTAGATCATCCTGTGTGCTCTTTGAGAAAACAAATCGGTACCTAATGGGTGCATCCACACTGTTATATAATGTGGGAGGTTAGCAGTCTGAATCACTAGCAGTGGATCTTTGGGATAAATTAGAATTTAGAGCACTGTAAAGTACAGTAAAGACATAGCCAGCCAGCCTGTTTAAAGATGCAGCTAATTTGTTTAAAGATGGCCCAGTCAGGTCCTTTATATTCTGTGATTTCTATAAAGGTCCAGTTCTGTGATGCCACCAGTTGTGAAAACTGCTGACACTGAAAGGAGTTTTATCCAGGTAATGGCAGAGGGCTTGCACTCTGCAGAATTCTACCCAATGGGATCTTTATCACCTTTGAAGCAATATGCTTAAAAGAACGTATTTATGATTGCACTTACAATTAATTGCTGCCGTTAACCTCTACCCTTGTATTAATTCTTCAGCTTTGGGAGGATAGAGCAGCTGCCTATTGATCATTAAAGTTAGGACACCATTCTGATTTACCTGTCTGAAAGACATTACAATTTGTTGTTGCTAAATTAAAAACAGTTAATTGCTTTCCTGTGTTCATTTATACTGAGATAATTTCCTGATAGAATTTGCTGACAGTTCTAAAATGTAAATGCATGGCATGTACTATCTTTATGTCTCTGCTTTGTAGAATGATTATATTTTATTCATTTAATTAACTAAAAAATTTAAGTAATTTATTACTTTGATACTAGATCATTGGGACCTGTACAAAATGTATTTGGCATAGTAGAGATAAGAGGATCAGGGAAAAGTGGTTTTTCAACCCTTAAAGCTGGACTAGATTGAGTTACTATAGTGACAGATGAAGTTTCATCTGGATATAACTACCATTTTGAATGCTTATTCCTTTGGTAGTCACTTCCATGCTTGTTATGGAATCTACCTATTTTAGGAAGTGTTAATCCCATGGCAGTAATAAAGTGTTGCTGAAGAGGTTACATTTATGAGATGAACTGGGCTCAGTAATTTCAGCTGGAACTTGTCAGGATGAAGTCTGGCCCTAGGATGCTGTCTGTGCCGGTCCGAAGAACTAATTTTATTTTTCTGTAAAAAAAGTTACTGTCTAAAAACCAACTTGAAATTGTTTAACCTTATTTGAGGACATGCATTTAATTTAATGCAGTACCAAACACTGATCTGATTTATTTATTATTGTTTTACCATTTTATGTAGCATGTACATGCTTTAAGCATAACATCCCTCAGGAGATAGAAAAAAAAACCTTCACAGCTTCCAACACTACAGGAAAGTGGCAGTCCTGGTGGTGGGAGGAATAATCTGATGAATTCTAGTGGCAGCAGCATCAGTGGCTGTAAAGCACTGAGTTTGGAAGCTGAAAATGCATTAGATAAGTGCTGTATACTTTCACTAATCTATCACAGAACTATCTGTCAGGCATCTCCTTTTCCCTGGACGACATCGCTTTCTAGCAACATCAGCACAAATATTTGGAAGAAGATAGAGAAACATACGGCTTGAAGTACTTCACTGACAAATTGCTTCAGCAGAAAGCATGCCTTTTCATTTACCTTCCCAGCCAACACTTGGAGTTAATCACAGCAACCAAGAGCTGCTGCTGTGCCATATGGAAGCAGCGCTAACTGTCTTAACAGAGATTTAAACACGGGTGGGGACAGTCACAGGAACTATGAGTCCTGGGAGTGTACATTCAATAGTCAGACAGGAGCACTTGACAGAAAAGAGAGGAAAAAGGTGCACAATTCTTGAATCTTACTCTTTTCAAAGCACTCTCTCTTTTGGCTTAAGCTTTCACTTCATATGCTCCTTCATTTATTGCTGTGCTCCATAAGTTTTAGCTACTTGATAGAGAGCAGGAACACTGAGAATGCAGTCCTGGTCTCACTGAAATCAGTGGCAAGACTCCAGTGGGCTAGGATAAATCAAAATTTCTCTTTTAATGTGGATGCAATTCTTTGAAAACTGTTGGCTTAAAACAAAACCAAAACCAAAACCCATCCTGCTGTCTTTCTAAACATTACAGGAAAATGCTGCAACTGGATCCCTAGTCTCCAGTTACTTACCATTATGAGGAATTATTGGGTTGGACTGTGCTTTGAGTTTCCAGATCTAAAGGGATGGTCTTGGCAGCTTTGCTGTATCTTCACTTTAATCAATTATGTAATCAAATGTCCTTCCTTCTGCAGTGTCCTGTAGACCTCTCTTGAAATGATTAGAAAAGATTTAAAGGATTCTAGCTGCCCTCAGTGAGCACATAACTCGAAAATCTCATTACCACTCATGAGGAATATTCAAACAGGGCTATTTAAAAGACAGGCTTAAGTCCAAATTTGGACAGTTAATAAATTCTTTTCAGACCTCATGAGAGTGAGTTAAGGTAGGATTCATCTAATCTGACTTTAGCCATCTCTAGTTTAGATGTCTCCACCTGTGTTTGCTACCTGATCCTGGGGAGCAGGAGTGAAACAGGCAATTTTAAAGCACATCAGTAATGGGTCCTGTTTTACTGTATGTATCAGTGACTTTCCAATGACTAGAGGGGAGCTTAAAAGGTAAATATCTATATTATAAGTTTCTCTAGTTAGGTGAGAGTCATTCCCTTTAGGATAACCTTTTGTATTCCTGCAGGACCTCTCATATTCCTGAGAGCTTTTGGGGAATAATTTCAGTTTCCACCATAGTTCCCAACTGCTGTACCTGGTCTAAGTTGAAACCAAAGCACTGATCCCCTCCAGCTGGCCTTGGAAAAGCTATGTAGTAGACATGGCAGGAGTTGGGTAGCCTTTATCACAAATAGTGGATAAGGTGAAGAGTTATAAAAGAGAATCAAACTAATTTAAAGATTTGTGGAGACATACAAATTGTAACCTTCTAAAAATGGAAAATAGAATTTTAAATACACTGCTGGGTTTTTGACACTAGATGGCAACAGTATACATTAGAAATACTGGATTGTCAACCAGTAAAAGTAAATATTACTCAAGGATTTGAAAGAAGAATCACAGAACTTATTTTTAGAGTAGATTTTCCATGAAATCAGAAAAAAATAAAGTGTGTTTAGAGTACTGTATGTTTCTGCTGTCAAGATACAGAACCTAGAGAAACTGATTTAAATCTAATAGAAAACATGTTTACTCTGAGTTAGAATCTGCTTTCCATGAAAGAATATTTATTAGAGGTTCATCAAGCTAATCAAAGGTTTAATGTTGCTTTTACTGGCTAGATGATTACAGAGAGTCTGATGGTCACAGGCCCCACTCCTTTGCTCCTCAGCTTCCTGAAAAAATTGGGTATGCAGAGTTTGAGAGCAGTTTCCTTTTATCATATAATACATTTGTAGAATATAAGAATCAAGTTTCATCCAGGCCTACAACAGAGCAGTAGACACACTATGCTGCATTTCATTAAAAGTAAAGACTGAAAGACTGCAGAGAGGTGAAATTGTGGTGTTAGTTTGGGAGGAGACATCAGAGTTGCACTTCTCCTTTCACAGTGGTCTAAATCTTTGGTTTGGTTGGTATCATTAACCAGTGCAGAGGAACAGAAGGATGTGAATTTTGATGCAGGTGGTTCCTTTTTCTTTCCCAATGTACCTGAGATGCCACGTTCAGGAGATAGCATGGATATATCTGTACTGGACTTCCCAGCTGCTCAGGGAAACTCAATGTTCATTGCCTTAGGATAACTTTTCTTGACATATCTTTCTCATTGCCATTTTCCAATGGTGTTGTCTAACATCTCACAAGAGGAGTCTAGAACTAATGTTCTGTTACATCACAATACAACTTCTGAAGTAAATGGAAACATTGAACCTTTAAAGAATAGAATGGACCATTTAAGGCTTAAAAATACTGACTAAAGTTCCTAGACTATTCATGAATATATCCTTTTGACATTGCTACTATTTTGAAAGAAAAAATAAGCCTACTTTTTTTGGTACAATATTCTTCTAGGCAATGAATGCGTTTCCTGTAAAGCAAAGCGGACATTGACTGAGTCAGCATGCTGCAGAGTTTTCTGCAGGACTAAAACCACAGTAGTACTCATGGCTTCACAATAAGAGATTTGGAACACAGGCACTAAAGCTATCTTCCCAACTGCAAGCGCTGCATCTATATTGTCTTTTAGGTGGACACTTCCTTTCACCCTCATGCAAAAACTCACTAAGCATCCACATTATCTATATTCAGGTTTGTGCTATGGGCACGTAGTGTGTATAGTCAGGATTCAAGCTCCAAGTTTGCAAGTAGGTATTTCTGTGGAGAGAAATTCTGTACCATGAAGCACAGAAAACTTTTAACCCAGTCTTGAAGGTTCAAAATGCACAGGGTAACCTTCAGTTCTCATGTGACTTTGAGGTGAGGTCTGTCCTAAGGGAAATATTTTTGGAGGAGAGAAACAATGACCTTTCTTTACTGTTAGGTGAATATGGTAGCTACATGTTTCACAAATGTGGAGTGTGAGGCAGAAAGATTAAGTGAACTGCTCAAGGCTATAAAGAAAATTTTGTATCAGAGCCCAGATCAGAAGGGAGGAACTGCTGACTCCCAGTGCTACGGCAAGATACCTCTCTCTGTTAAAATAGGCCTATGAATCATCCTGAGAGCCAACAGTAATGCTTTATGAGTCTCACCACTGCAGATGCTATTAGTGCTGTTGAGAAAGAAGGGACTTCTTTATCAATGTGCAGCAATAATCATTCTTACCTCTTATAGGCATTTATAAATGTTCAAAGCATTCACAATCTAAATCCAGCAAAACACATCATGTGTCAACCCTGCCTTCCCAGGACTAAAAAAATCCTTTTATTATTATTATTATTATTATTATTATTATTATTATTATTATTATTATTTTTCAAAATGTAGTTTCTAAAGCCTGTAAAAATGACTTTGCAGTCATGTCTGCTTCCTGACAATGCTTTTCTTTTCCTTCTTTAGGAGGTATTTTTAAGATATTGTAAGCTCTTTTGTGGCAGCAGTGCACAGAGAAAGAAAAAAAAATCCAAATATGAACCTTTGTATTTCAGGACATATCTTCATTTGATTCTGAATGATAATAGATGTTTATTTTCTGTCCTCTTTCAGATATGAAAAATTTTATTGTCCCAGCCTGATGAATAACGTCTGTATATGAGGCATTTCATTATTGTGCTACAGCTTGCAGAGAACATTCCAGTTCCCTTGCAGGATGTAACCGGCTTCTCAAGACAACATTTTGGGACCTAAGGACTTGGACTGTAATCACAGAATCAAAGAATAGTTAGGGTTGAAAGGGACTTCTGGGGAGTATCTAATCCAACCTCTCTGCCAAGGCAGGGTTACCTGGAGCAGGTTACACAGGAACGTGTCCAGCTGGGTTTTCAGTGTCTCCAGAGAGGGAGATCCCACAACTTCCCTGGCTAAGCCATTCCAGAGCTCTGCCACCCTCAGTGTAAAGAAGTTCTTCCTCATGTTGAGGTGAAACTTCTTGTGTTTTAGTTTATGGCCGTTGCTCCTTATCTTGTTGCTGGGCACCACTAAAATTGAGTGATACCATCCTCTTGACACCCACCTTTGAGATATTTATATATTTTAATGAGATCCCCTCTCAGTCTTCTCTTCTCTAGACTGAACAGGACAAGCTCCCACAGTCTCTCCTCATAAGAGAGATGCTCCAGACCTCTAAAATATTTGTGGCTGCTGGACCCTCTCCAGTAGCTCCTTGTCTTTCTTGAACTGTGTGGACCAGAATCAAACAGCAATACTCCATACGTGGCCTTGCTAGGATTGAGTAGAGGTGAAGGATCATCTCCACTGATCTGTGAAAATCCTTTTGCTTCTATTGCTTTCTCATAAGTTAAGATCAGTTGGACCACCGTCATTGATAATTCCTAAATCAGGTGAATTTGAAACCATAAGGCACACTTCTTTGGGTTAATCAGGTAAATCAGGAGTAACACCACTTAATGATACCACAATGGTGTGTGAGGAGGAAGCAGGACAGAAATATCATGGGGATGGTTCCCTAGACAGTCAAAGTCACTTACCTGACTACTGAATTACTTGGTCTTCTATCTCCCTCTGAGCATGACAAGCTTCTTGGCAATTCCAGATTAGAAGGCAGTTTTCCAATGTGTATGGGACATGATGGTAAACCCCGAGTAATCCATAGCTCTATAGCTGTCAAAAGCAGCCAGCTCAGAGGGGCTTGAAGAGGTCTCAGTCTCTGGCCTAGCACAGAAAAGGCTTTGAGAGTGTGATGCCATCTTATATTTTCTCTGAGTCATGAAGAGAATTATTGCTATAAAGATGCAAGGCATGAAGATTTATAGGTTATACTCCTTTATAGGTTATGGGGGAGATTTGCATACTTGAGTGTGAAATGCACTGAAGTAACTTGAAGAGAGAAACACAATGGCATTGCACGCAGCCTCACTCACAAGTAGGCATTAAGCATAAAAGGGTTCTAGTAAGAAGTCATCATGAGCTCTGAAATTATGCTGTTAATTGTTGTGGTGTCTGGTTCAGACAAACATCCCACCATGTACTCTCATCTGGAAACAAAAATGAGCTTTAGTGGGTTTTCACTTGACTTGTAGACATGAGCTCATTCAGATACTTAGCAAGAAAATCTGTACAGACTTGTTTATGTACAAATACCATAGCTCATTAGCTTGATGTCCTCAGAAAATAGGTTTTAATTAATTGTGATTTTTTTTTAATCATAAATATAGTCCCAGGCTTACAACTAAAATTAAATGCTGCAACCCAGGTCTACTTTCTCAACTGACAGATATGTAATACTGTTTTTCCTTAATCAATTAGTAGTATTCAGCCACCTGCATAACTAGCCACTTTGAAACTATTGCTATTTGTCTTTATCATATATACAATGTCATATTTCTTTCTTCATTTCTTCATTTAGCTGTTATCTCACTGGTTGTCCTTGGTTAAGTTACTTAAACTACAGTGGGCTACCATCACATGGTGTGGTTTATCATAGGTATTCTGCTTTAAAGCTGCCTTCTCTCCGGAATAACTTTCATCTGTTCTTTCTTAGTAATGCATCCCACATGTGTTATGAAATTTGTCCATACACGTTAGCATAAGGCCATTTAAGCATCGAGTGTGTTACGTTCTTTAGGACTTGTCATTAAAAATTTTAAATTCTAATTTAAAAAAAAAAAAGTTTCTCTAAAGTAATATTAGCTATATAATATATAGCTATAGTAATTATATTGTTAACAATTCCCAGCAACCAAGTTGTTTACAATCAGGCAGCACATTATGAAGAAATGAGAGTATTGTAGATAGTGCTGGTGATTGTGCACGTCTGGTCCTACTGCCATTCAGAGGGATCAGACAACAGTGTGACTCCAGCAGCCATTTATGCAGCTCTGAGGTGTGACTGCTCTCCAGCCCAGAAGTGACAATGTAGCCCAGAAATTAGCAACCAATAAGACCCTCAAAATGCGAGGGAGGCTATTGTATCAGTGAAGAGGAACTGCTGATAAAACTTGTGAAATAATCCATGCCCTTTTCTGAATGTGCTGAAATACTGGTTCATGAGACTGCCTTGGAGCCTTGATGTGGTTTAACCTCAACCAGCAACTCAGCACCACAGAGCCGCTCACTCGCTCCCACACCCGTGGAACGGGAAGAGAACTGGAAGAGTAAAAGTTAGAAAATTGGTTGCTTGAGATAAAGGCAGATTAAAGCAAAAGCCACACTTGGAAGCAAAGCAAAGCAAGGAATTAATTAACCACTTCCCATGGGCAGGCAGGTGTTCAGCCATCCCCAGGAAAGCCACATGTAATGGTGACTTGGAAAAACAAACACCATCACCCCAAATGTCCCCCTCTTCCTCCTTCTTCCCCCTTCTTTATGCACTGAGCATGTCACTGTGTGGCGTGGGATATCCCTTTGGTCAGTTTGTCCTGGCTGTGCCTCCTCCCAGCTTCCCATGCACCCCCAGCCCGCTCACCCACGTGACAGTACAAGAAGAAGAAAAGATCTTGATGTTGTGCAAGTGATGCTCAGCAACAATAAAAACATCTCTGTATTATCAACACTGTTTTCAGTACAAATCTAGAATGTAGCCCCATACACACAATTGTGAAGCAAATTAACACTACACTAGCCAAAACCAGTGCAAATACATTTCAGATAATTTGATCTTGAATACGTAAACTGTTGCCCTTTTTGAGCAGTGTGATATTATTCCTGACTCAAACTGACTTGAACTGTTGCCATTAATCAAATGCCAGAAGCAATTCCAGAAAACCCTTATATCTGTAGTGAAGAATGTTGAATACTTTGTACAATGTTTAGGCATCCTTCACAGAGAGAAGTACTGTTTAGGTATGTGGTATTTGTATTATGGTAGGTCTGTACAGTTTGAGTATTAACAGCAACACAGACATTACAATACTTAAATCAGCTTCCCTATTGTTACCATGTCTAAATAGCAAAAGTTTCAGGAAGAGATTTAATCAAGTACTTATACAAATATAGCTTTACTGTCACTTCATGGAATAAATCCTTCTAATTATGCTGGTATTGAACTATAAATGCAGAATCCATTTAAGTGATTCACAACACTTCAGATAATGTTTTCACAGGAAGGCAGACTTCAACCTGCTTTACTTAAATAAATTCATGTATGTTTCCTTCTTGAAAAGAAAGCCAAAACCAAAAGAAAAGCAGAATGAAATAGAAATAATGAATAACCTGATCATAGGGTCAGTCATTCAATTAAAAGCTATAAAACATATATGGCAGTATCATGGAGTATGAAAATGCCACTTGAAAAAGGCCTCCATAGAAGAAGTTACTTAGGGCAGGATGATTGGTACTTGCTAGGCACGGTTGTTCATAGTTTTAGCGCTTGCACCCATCCAAGCTGAAGCCTGGATTCTGTGTTTACACCATAAGGCTGAATACAGCCAGAGAACTTGACTGTCTGTACTGTTCATTGTTAGCCTGGGTATTGGCAAATTTTTTTCCCATGCAAGCCAGCAGCTTCCCAGCTGATGCCTGGGCATAGTTTGGTCAACACAAGCCAGGGAGACAGCCAGGCTCTGGCCATTCTGTTTTGAGATGTAAGATAATTAATGGTAGGTCTGCAAACTGTATTGCAATAACTGCCTACTCAGTGCTAGGAAAATGTCCCTGCAGTGTTTGATTTACTAATACAGTCACAGCCTAAGTGTCAACCGTCAGTCTCCTCCTGACTTTTTATTAAAAACAAAGTGAAAGAGAAACACAGTTGTCTTCTCAGGACAGAATATACAGACAACCTTATCTTATTCTGCAAAGGTATACAGTTCTCCTGCTTTGAGGCAGATCTTCCAAATTGTTTGGCTTGGGTTGGAACAAAGGGGCACTTGGCGTATTTGTCAAGCCTCTGGCACTTAAGAAAAGGAGAAAACAAGAAGATAGTGATAATCTAGAAAATACTAAGAGGGAGACTGGCATCACAGAGAAATTCTGGGGAAAAAAACCCCAAACCAACAAAACCAGAAAACCATTGCTGGGAGGCTGGAAGCAAAAACAATAAGCAAAAGATTTGGTGGTCTTAAGCTTGAGACCAGCTTTTTTTGTTCCAGAAATAACCCCTGCTTATTCACTAGAGAGCTTCTTTCACCCTCAGGAAATGAGACTGCTATAGATAAGAGTCTCCTTCAGTATTCTACCATGATTTGATCCTCAGGCATCTTGGGAAGAACTGTATGTAGTGTGTAATTAAGCATTGTACTAAAGCAGACATGCAAGAGAGCTTAATAATGTTTTCCACATGATGTGGAAACAGATATGTCACTCTGTTGGTACTGTGTTTCTTACTCTAGGCAACATTTGCTATGACTAACACTCATTTCCATGAGAGTCCAAGAACTAAAATAATTTGATTTTTGCAGGATTTTTATTGTATAACTCTGATAAACAGGATTTCTCTGGTGCGCAGTCCATGGTTTCATCTTTGTGCTTCCAAACTCTTCCACTAAGGAAAAATCCTAAATGTCCTTTAAAAGAACTTGTACTCCCTTCCTTGCCTCAGATATGACACAAAAACATGGGGACATGTTGTTTATTTTGTGCTGTTTGCACTGCTGAACTATGGCTTACTGTAACTGTCAGCATGTAGTAAAGTATTTTCAGAGCATTGTTCTAAATCTCCTTGTGATTTGATTCAAACAGAGAAGTCAAAAGAGATTAGACACAAACATGGTGAGATTTCCTTTAGAGCAGATTGCAGGACCCACCTGTTTGCTAAAGGCTTCCTATCACTGCGAATAAATATGAGGAAAGCAAAAGTCAGGCAGTATTTCATAGAATAAGTGATGATTCAGTAGCCAAGTCTCTGGTGAGTTTGATTTATAGAAGTCACAGTAAAAATCCACCAGCTTGTACCTTAAAAATAAATGTAGAAAAAAGTAGGATAACAGAAATAACTTTGACTATGACATATATCAATTGCCAATCTTAAATTTGCAATGTCTACTGTTATAGGCTTCATTCCATTTTCTCGTATATGCTGAGAGGTTTTCTCTTGACTTTTAAATGAAATTTCAAATTAACAAATTTTTGATTCTGTTAGTATAACTGTGAGAGGGTTAAGACCTGAATTTTTTTTACCTAGTTGTGAGACATATGAACACAGAATAGTGCAAGTGCTACATTATTTTCATATGATTGTTTTCTTATTTTGCTTGTTTGGTTTGGTTTTTTTTGTTTGTTTCGTTGGGTTTTTTTTATATGACAGTGGTAGATGAAAAGGAAAGGTAAATTCACACTGTGGAGATTTTATATAGCTGTGGAGCAGGTTATCAATGAAACTTTACACTGTTACCCATTAAACTATTAAACATCACTCAATTTCTGAAATTTCTGAAATACATTTTGAATAAGTCCAAGAGAAGGATTCCTTCTGAATGTGCCTGTACAAAAATTCAGGAACTGAAAAACCCTGGTTCTGGTCAACACCTTCTACCTTTTTCCCCAATGTTTAAAAAAATGAAAAAGACAGTAAAAAAGAAAGGGGATTCCATTAATCCATGTAAATATCTCAAAGGTGGATGTCAAGAGGATGGTGTCAGACTCTTTTTGATGGTGCCTGGCAACAGGACATGGAACAATGGCCATAAGGTAAAACACAAGAAGTCTCACTTTAACATGAAGAAGAACTTTACACTGAGGGTGGCAGAGCACTGGAATGGGCTGGCCAGGGAGGTTGTGAAGTCTCCTTCTCTGAGGACATTCAAAACCAACCTGGACATGTTCCTGTGTAACCTGCTCCAGGTGACCCTACCTTTGCAGAGGGGTTGGACTGGATGATCTCTAGAGGTCCCCTTCCAACCCTAACAATTCTGTCATTCTGTGAAGTAATATAGAATGCAGAACATTCTACCTGCTGGCTGTCAGGTTAGGGCAGAGGGGAGGGGAAGATGGCATTTCTGGAATAAAAGGCACAACCTCACATGGTATCCTGTCTATTGAAGGCTGTGAAAGAAGGAAATCATTAGTTTCAGCATCTTTTGGATGCTCTGATGAATGTTGAGAACTGCATTCATTACAGAGTAGTTCAGACCTAGCTAAGGATAAAGGCCTCTTCACACCATCTTTCATCTTTACCTTCTTTTTCTGTATTTTGTCTTTCCAAAGGCTGTCACTGAGTTCCAGCTGATAAGCACCCCTTAGTGATGTGGCTGTGGGCTTAGTTTTTTTAGCTTCTTGTTGGTGGCTGTATGTGTCAGCTTCCTGCACTGCAGCTTGTTCTGTTACAGCCTTTGACAAGTAGAGCTTGCTTACACTTGACTCACAGCTCAGGCACTGTGGGAAGCGAATGCATAACTGCGTGCTGGGTGTCAAGTTAACTCAGGCAAATAAATTTCATGCCAGGTCAGTGCTTCCTGCAAATTCAGTGTTCAGAAGAGGTAACGCTTTCCTCAGAGGCAGGAAAGAAGTTCTCTAAAACAGCTCTCCCTTTGTTTACATTAGTCACTTTTTCTAGAACAAGCTACTGTAAAATATTGAGTATGTGAATGCAGAGAGAGAATGTTGAATTTCTGCTGTTTTCTAAGTATTTGGTTCCTACGTTGTTATCTCACAAATATTCTGTTGCTGGCAACTGAGCTATTAAACATTAGTTGAAAGAAGAAAAAGAATGCAAATTCTCTTTTAATTACTTGGAGAATTTTCCACATCAATCAATACCATAATAGGCTTTTTTGTTAACATGCATATCCTTATTAATACACTATAAGGAAATACTACTATTCCTGTTTTACCAATGACATATAACTAGAAATGATAAAGTGACTTGCTTAAAGCCACATTAAGATATTAACAGAAGCAAATTCAAAATTCTTAGTTCTTGACCCTCAATCCAGTTCCTTTGCAATGAATACCCTTTCCTGTAAACGATTTTTATCCCTCTAACCTGTACTCTTCTCTCACAATTTCAGTATATTGGCCACTTACTTAAATCGTAACATATTTCAGGCTGAGAGAGTTTGGGCCATCCATTCAGTCAGGAAAAGAGAAGGCTCTGGGGAGACCTTTAGAGCAGCCTTCCAGGACTTAAAGGGAGGGCTACAAAAAAGCTGGAGATAGAGTTTTTACATAGGAACATAAAGACAGGGCAAGGGGGAATGACTTCAAACTGAAAGAGTGTGGGTTTAGATTAGGTTTCAGTAAGAAATTCTTTACTGTGAGCGTGGAACTGTGAGGCACTGGAACAGCTCAGAGGAGCTCTGGATTCCCTTTCCCTGGAAGGCCAGGGATGTTCAAGGATGCATCTTTGAGCAACCTGGTTTAGTGGAAGCTGTCTCTGCCCATGGCAGAGGGGTTGAAACTAGAGTATCTTTAAGGTCTCCTCCAACCCAAACTATCCTATTATTCCTATTATACTTCCTCGACAGAACTGACTACGTGTAGCTCTCACATAGCCAGAAGGGAACAGGCACCTTTTAAACTCAAGTTCCATAGGTTTTTTTGACCAAAAACTCCAGTTACAGATGCATTTTTTTAACTCAGACCTCTCTGTATTGCCTCAGTATTGGCTTTAGAACAGCCTCTGACCATTGCATTACTATTGAGTGCTATAATTTATCTCATCTTTACTGGAGTTTGTCCAGGGCTTCACTTTGTGTTTTTCTTTCATAATTCAAATGATGGAATGCTAGACAAACCTGAGGCTAAGACAGAGCCAGTGAAAGAAAACCAGTGGAAGTGACTGGTTATTCTGCTACTTCCTTGTGCACACAAATGATATGCACATACTTAATACATCTCATTTAGATGAAGATGCGCAGATGAAGCGAAGTACAGCTTGCAAGGCATAAGAAGTAATCCTTAGTTTTCACAGAGCATAAACTTCCAGTTTATGGAAGAAGAGATGAAGAAATTCAGGGAGAGATCCACAAAAAAAGGAACAGAGGTCTGGAAAACATGACCTCCAAGTAAGAACTGAAAAAACAGGGGTTATTTGGATGAAAGAAGAAAGGGTTATCAGGAGGAAAAGAGAGGGAAAGGAATGTCAAGCTTCAAATTAGTAAAGGTCTTCAGTGAAGATCAAGGAATTAATTTGTTCTCTTTATCTATGACATACGTATGCCATGGGATTCAAGGGCTTGAATTACATCAAAAAATTCAGGTTAGACACTGTGAAAGTTTTCTAACAGTAGAAGTAGTAAAGGATGGAAAAGGTGCCTGGGGAAGGTCATAGCTTCTCTGTCTTTGAAGGACTTTGAGTACAGATTGGAGATATGTCTACCGGGAATAATCCAGGTATAGATATTGCTGCTTTGGTGCATGGTGCTACAATGGAGGACATGAAAATCTTTTGTAGTTGCTGTTATTCTGAGACTAGTAGGAATAAAAATGCATTTGCTTACTTTTTGTAAACTTTGCTTGTTCTTTCCAGACATTCCCTCCTGCTGAAAGTACGAAATTCTCCAATGGGACAAGCAGAGATTTTATGGTGCTGGCATAAACTTAAATTTGATGGAGTAATTGCTAAGGAACCAGGAGGGAAAGTCAGAAGGCAAGTGTAATAGGCTTTGAGATAAAACCATTTCTTTTGTAGGGAAGGAAACTGAAGAATAATTCCAACCTTTGGCTGCAAGGCAAAGTGGCTGGATAGAGGAAAGGCAGCTATCCCCTTTTAGCAAGATAAAGAAGATTTAGGGAGAAGGGCAATTGTCCCTTTGAGAAGGAACTTGTTGAATTCAAGGATCGTAGAGTGAAGGGTGAGTGTGAGACACTGGATTATTATATTATTGAGTTGGAGTCAACTCAAGTGTGTGTGTGAGAGGAGAGATGGGTTGACTCTCACGGAGGTGAGGTAATGCCATGTCCCACATGGCAGCCCCTCTGAGATTCTTGGAGCAATCCTGGACAAGTTGTCAGTCAAAGGCAGCCTGGGAGAAACCACCCCTTGGAACTCCTAATCCAGCCTCAGACTGGCTGCACCCCATCCTGGAGCCCCAGAGTGGCCATTGGGCTGGAAGTCCTGCCTGGCAGGGGTGGCCACAGAGGGCCAAAACACATTAAAACAGCAACACATGGCTCCATTTTTTTTTTGAGACCTGCTACTGCCTCATGGAAGCTGGACTTGCACAGGACTCTGGTGGTAACTGTGGTCTTAATCTCTTCTCTCTCTATTTCTTTACTTTTTTTTTTCCTTGTCTTAACCTCTTTTCTTAGTATTTTGTATAACTTTGGACTGAATGGCTTGATCTTCCTAAGTTGTGTGGGTTAGCATGTGCTAAGTCATAGATTAGTGCAATGCTCTATTTTGGTTGTATGTTACCACTTTAAACTTTTGCCAAGATCTCTTATTTTCTCCCTTATTTTCTGAAGTTATCAGTAAAAGTATCTCCTGAGAAAATGTGTGCTGTGTCTTCTCTTTATATTACCTCAAGGTATTAAATAACTGAGGGCTCTTCAAAATATTCAATGAGTGAATTTTTTTGAACCTTGTATATTTTTAAAAGTAAAACTCCTTGTTGAACTTGTAGCTCTGAGGCTGGAGTTTTACAGTGACTCGTTCCCTGGGTGCTGGCCATTTGCTTAGGAAGCTCCAAGCGCTTTTGCAAATAAATGTAGATACCAGGATTCCAGCATACCAGTACCACCGAAAGATAACATGCTGGCACTGAGGAAAAACCATGGCCTGAAGGAAGCATGAGTGAGAAATTATTTTGTACAAGAGAAGTTGATTGAAGTGGATTAGAAACTCAACAATTAAAAACTAACTTTCAGTGGCACTGCTGCAAACTTTCTTTTAGTGAGTGAGTGTCACGTTTATGAATTGAAAGCCCAGAAGTAAAAGCAGCAGCAGCAGTGCCAGTGTTCCCAGGGGCGAGAGGGCTTCTGGCACAGTTTCAGCTGACTGCTGAGATCCATAGTGAGGCTGGAGAGTTTTCAACATGCTCCTGCCTGATGAGAAAGCAAGATACTTCAGACAGCTGATGCATGGTCTTGTGCAGTTGTGACAGGCGGGTACTTGACCCAGTGGGACCTGAAGGAGCTCATCAGGATTACTGACACCTACTGTGAACACAAAGTTCTCTCCTCCCATGATCAATACTATATCTACCTTCGAGATGAAAAGTGGTTTTATGCCATATAGCTCTGTGGGGCAGTAACAACAACAATAACAGTAATCAGGAGAGTGGAGTCCTAAGTAGCTAGGAGCTAGTTTTCCTATCTGCTAAAACATAGAAGACTTGGTTCACTTTGTGAGCTTTGCTGAAAGAAAACATACAAAATCTATTCCTAAATTGTCAGCAGAGACTTCAAGCAGTTCTTAGCTCATTACCCATATGCTCACCCTCACTGGTGATAACTTTATCTCTCTGTGGGAAGTATTGCTTTATTTTCATGGAGGGAGTTGTGCATAGGCTCAAACTAACAAATCTTCATTTTTCAGGGTATCTGGGGAGGACACAAACTACCACGGATTTTGTAACATCTGGGAACCATCCCTAAAGATAGGAGTTCAGGGCTGTTTCCAGAAAATTCATAATATGCACAAATTTCTGAGATGTCATTAAAAAGTGAAGGTGCTTTGCATGTTGGAAGACCAGATGCAGGTACCAGATTATTATGAAAATCTATATATAGTATGAAAGGCAGGAGGAACTTCCTGCCTCTAAGAGCAGTGCTGTTAAGATGTGTGTAGGAGATACAGTAAGAATCACATTCCAATCAGTGCCAGAGCTGGTGCTCAGCATTTAATCTATTGGTATTAAGTGTAGCAACTGACGGAGCGTTTCCAATTTCTGGGTAAGCTTATTTAAGATTGTTGAAATTATTCTAAAATAAGCTGAGAAATCTGTGACAGCTGGTCAAATTTATTTTATGTGTATTTCACTGAAATTAATCTGGCCCACATAGCATTTTCAATTTCTCTTGAAGTGTGACCACAATGCACAAACTGGAATGGAGAAAAAAAAGTCAAGATGTCAATCAGTTTCTAATACTATAGTGAATAGGTCTGATCTGTGAGATACCACTATGAACATAGAAGGCACGATACTAAGAAATGTAGGAATCTTGCCAAAATTGGATGTAATCGTTTGATTTATTACTAAGCAGTAAAAAGGTTTATTTAATGGGATCACACTTTGTTGTTATTTTTCTGTTGATAAAATATATTTCCACTACTGCTGCATTGTGGAAAATGGTCTTCAGAGTTACCAAGCTTTGTTTTTGTCTTAGCATAGTTTGCTAACTTCAAACTGGGCTGCAAAGCTTTAAACAAGAGATACCTTTAAAGCATGAATTTCTCCTGGGTTTGAAAGCACTAATGGCCTTGACCAGCCTTGTCTGGAGCCTCCACCTCTACTACTGCCCTGAGTGCTCCATTTCAGCTCAGGTCCGGGCATCCAGTCCTGGCCCCAGCTGTGCTGTGGAGGGGCCTGTGCCCATCCGTGTCTCTGGTCCTGCCTCCTGGAGGACCTTGGACCTTTGCTACTCATTTCCCTCCAGTACTGTCTCTGTTCTTAATCTCCTGATGGTCCCTGGGTGGACCAAGGCCCTGATTCGTGTCCTCCCTGTGCCTGGAGCTACCCTTGCACCCTGTTACCAGCACTGTAGCACAGATGCTAAAGGCACTGCTGCATGGGCAGTCACCCTCAGCTCCCAGCTCACCTTCCCTTAGGGAATGGCCCCATCTCTGCTGCTGTCTGCCCATAAGTTTCTCCGCCTCCAAAACCTGAGTGTTCTGCAAAGGTTTTTGTTTATTTTTAGTTCAGTCCTGTCCTATTTAATTTTAAGGACTTCTGCGTTACTTCAGAAATGTTTCATAGTAGATTACTTAGCATTAGGTTACAGTTGTGACCAAGTTATAGTATCTATCAAGGTCTAGCTCTTTTTCTGGAGTCACATACAGGATCTTGCCTCTGGAGCTCTAGTCTGTGCATTGACATTCATCCTGTACTGTAAGAAGTGCTTTGCAAGTGAATATACAAAGGACTGTTAGACCTGTGCCTATTTTTGTGGTAAATACTTAGAATCAGAGGCTCATGGAAAAACAGTTTTGAAGGGTCATTTGAAGGTTATCTAGTTCAGACTTCTGCTCAAAGCAGAGTTACCTCTGAAGGTAGGTGGGGTTCGTTCAAGACTCTGTTTATCTGAGTTATGAGCATCAACAAGGATAGAGATTACACAATTTTGCCTGTTCAATTAACTCTCACTGTGGATTTTTTTCCTCATATATGATAGGAATTTCCCTTATTGAAGCTTGCTTTATCTCTTGTCCTTTTGCTGTGCCACTCCGAGAAAGAGTCTAGCTGCATCTCCTCTATTAACTCCCTTTCAGAAATGATAGATTGTTACTAGGTGCCCCTGCAGCCTTCCCTTCTCCGAGCTAAACAAATGCAGTTCCTTCGGCATCTCTTTGTACATCAGCTGTTCCACATCTTTAAACACTGCAGTAACCTGCTGCTGGGCTTGCTCTGATTTGTCCTTGTCACTGTTGTGCTGGGGACCAAAAGTTGAAACCACAACGTTCCAGATGCAGCAGCACAAGTCCTGAAAACAGAATAACCACCCCCCTTGATCTGCTGACTACACTTTTGCTTGTACAGTCTGGTACATGGCTGTATTTGATTTATACCTGCAATGGAAGGCTGACTGGCCACAGTTAAACTCAGAACTCCCCATTCTCAGTGAATCTGAAGACTGCACTGAATAGGGGTAAGGGATCTCATCTATGTGTGGGCAAGACTGCAGATTGTCAGTGTATGCATCCAGTTTTTTTCTTTTTTTTTTTTCCTCCCATAAAGTGGGGAGTATATAAGTGATCCTCTCTATCTCATCTTGCTGTGAACAGTCCTAAACTCGTCTAGGGCTTTTAATAACAAATTTTACTAACAGTTTCCTCTGACTCCAGTCAGAAGAGTTTCCATATGACAGTGGTGAGGATCTGGCCCACATCAGCAGAAATATTCGGGTCATTGCACTGCCAAATATGTTAGCATCTTGTGAACACAAAAGCTACTTGGTCCAAAATATCCCAGAGTTTTAGCCTTCATACTTGGCATACAGGTACTGAGTGGCTTTGGAGAATTTAAGGGCAAAATTGGTCTTGTTTTGAATATGTTTGACTGGAGATGGTTACCTGGAAAAGAAATATGGAGAGAAAAAAATTACTGTTGTGTCTCTGTGCCACAGGTTAGCCCCAGCCAGCAATCAAGTCCCACACAGCTGCTTGCTTAGTCCCCTGTCAGAATTGAAACAACTTGTGGGTTGAGATAAAGGCAATTTAATAGGTAAAGCAAAAGCTGTATCCACAAGCAGAGCAAAACAAGGAATTCATTCACCATTTCCCATGAGCAGGCAGGTGTTCAGACAACCCCAGGAAACCTGGGCTTCATCACACATAAAGGTGACAAGGGAGGACAAATGTCATCATTCCCAATGTCTTCCCCCTTCTCCTGGTTCCTCCCTCTTTATATGCTGAGTATGGTGCCATATGGTGTGGGTTATCCCTTTGTTCAGTTGGGATCAACTGTCTCAGGGGTGTCCCCTCCAACTCCTTGTGCAGCCCAGGCTTCTCCCTGGTGGGGTGGCCTTGAAGAAAAGGCCTTGACTCTGTGAAAGCACTGCTGTACAACAAGGAAAACATCCCTGCATTATCAGTGCTGTTTTCAGCACAAATCCAAAACACAGCCTCATATTAGCTACTGTGAAGAAAATTGTCATTATCCGAGACAAAACAAGCCCACTCCATAGGTGCTAATGTATTTGCAAAAGTGCTACAGTACAGGGAAAATCTGTTTCTTTAGTATGCTGATTTAAATACCAAAGAAGAGAGAAAGTTAAAATGAATACACATGAAAAAATATTTCATTCTGTTACAACTTGCCATTACAGAGGTCACTGATCCCCCTTTATGTAATATTCAGCTGCAAAGCAGAGAAAATGTGTGCTGAACTGTATTTATGATTTTTGTTCTATTACTGGACAAAAACTTGAAAAATGCTAAGCATCTATAAACTCCCAGGAGGCAGACAGCAGCCGAGGGAAATAATCTTCCTCTTGACTTGAAGAGATCTTAGCACTTCTCTGTATTTACATCTCAAACAGAAAGTGAACAGTGTGTTTCCTTTTCAGTACTTAAGTTGGTGTTTATTGAAGTGCTTGGCTGTTGTTGAGTGAACTTTATGACATTTCTGAGGGTTTAAAAACCACAACTATTTGTGTCTGTATAAAAGCACAGTGTGGTTCTGTCCCTTGTCCCTTCCACTGCAGCATGGAGAACAGACATGACTGGTTCAGGACAGTGCAAGGGAAAGAGATGCTCAGGGCACTCACACACGCTCCCCATTGTAGCTGCCTCTCTCTGCAGGCTGCCAAAGGTCTGCTCAACAAAAAGGGACAATGTGGAGTTCCTTAGCATTGCCTCGGGGATCAAGAATGCTCCAGAGCCCTGAAAAAAGAAAAAAAAAAACCCAACCAAAACATCAGAAATCTGTTCATCTGGCAAGCAGAATGAGAAATCTGTCTCCTGTCAGAAATAGAATTCAAAAGAACGGCATTATTTATTTATTTATTTGTTTGTTTGTTTGTTGTTATTTTTAATATAAATAGTAACACACAAAAAAATAAAATTAAGGCGAACTGGGAGTTCAGCTGAGGAAAAGACCTTCCAGCCTAGTTAAGACTGACTTTTCTAACAGGAGTTCTTTGAGGATTTGGGATTATGCACCTGGGCTAATGAAAGCAATTTTCAGGTCTGCTACCTTTTGAGCTCTAGCCTTACCTTATTGAAGGCAATACATTGCCTACCCAATAAAGTCTGGAGAAGTATTTAAGGCAGGGATGAGTGTTTACATGTTTATACAATTTATCTCACAAAAAAAGCAGAGGCCAGAAGGAGTTATTACTGGTGCAATGAGCTTTCTTCACATTCTCTTCAGTTTCCATGAAAACATATCTGATATTTAGGTCATAAAAATAGTTAAATATCATGCTCAAAAAGGCATCCCAGTGGAGAAACTGTAGTGGGTAGCTTTCATAGTGTATGCTTTTATTTAACCTTTAGTGTAATGCTGCCACCCCAATTAGATACAGTTGTCCAGCTGAAGTCTTAGCAAAGCAGAGTAGATAGAAATAATACTTTCTTGTGTCTTTACAAACATATTTCTGATTAAATGTGCCACTATGCCTTTCCTCAGCTAGAATGGCACTTCTGATATTTCTTCTGAATATTGACTTCAGTGCTAAACCTTTTTCTGAAAGAATATGTATTCAGTTATCCCCCTACCTGTGTTTTGGAAGAGTATTATTACCTCTGAAAAGTAATATTTTGCACTTGTACCTATGTTTTGAGATGACTTTTCCCATTTGTCAAATTGATTTTGGATTATAGCTCTGTCCTGAAATAAAATTCTTCAGGTTTATGAAGTCTGCACAGGTAGGAAGTATATTTCATCCCTTGAGGAGAGCTAGAGACAGGAAAGTCTGTTTCAAAATTTTATTCAATATCTCCTCTTTTTTGAAAGTGAGCTGCTGATTGCTACCCTCTAAGTGATTGCACAGTGTTTGAAAGACTAGTCTGTATTATATCACAATCTGGTTTATGGTAAATTTTAGGAGTGACCTTTATAATGTTACAATTATGCAATGCAATTTTGTCTCATAATTTTGCCTCTTAATTTTGTGAATTCTGACCTGTTTTACTCTCCTGGGTCAGATGATCCAGTTACTCTTTCAGAACCCTTTCTCAGTCCATAAAATTTACTACAGGAAATTTCTAAATATGTCAGTCAGAATCTTTAATTCTTCCCCCTTGGCTGATACAATATGGTGTATATAAAAGTCTTAACCTAAAAACTGTGTATATTTAATATTAAAACAATTGAGAAACTCAAGACTAAATTGGATATGCTGATGCCTAAGGATTTTATGTATTTTTGGTGTGTATTTTATGGATTTTTAGAATTGTAAAAGTAAGGGATTTCTTG
>JAWWEW010000112.1:95226505-95238490 GCA_035583185.1 Anabacerthia variegaticeps
TCTGTTGACAGGAGGAAAAGTGCCAGCAAAACCTCAACTCTGGACATGAGGAGAGCAGACTTCAGGCTGCTCAGGGAAGTAGAAAGTAAGGTCCCCTGGGAAAATGTTTTTTGGAGTTGCTGGGATCCATCAGTGCTGGTCACTTTTTAAACATCACCTCCCAAGGGCAGAGGAGCAGGCAGTTCCCAAATACTGGAAGTCAAGTAGGAAGGCAGAAGGCCAGCTTGGCTGAGCAGGGACTTTCTCTTGGAAATAAGGCAAAAAAGGTGTATGCCCAGTGGAAGCAAGGTCAAGTGAAATGGGAAGAATTCAGAGACGCTGCTTGCTCCTGTAGGGAGAAAGTTTGTCTGGCCAAAGCTCAGCTGGAGTTGAAGGTGGCCAGAAATGTGAGGGACAATAAAAAGAGTTTTTTCAAATATATTAATGTCAGTAGGCAGTATAGAAATGTCATTGGCTTGTTACAGGATGAGGATGGTCACCCCACAAATAGGGACAGAGACAAGGCAGATGTGTTTAAGACTTTCTTTGCCTCTGCCCTCAGCACAGATGATGCACCAAGGGGGTCTCAGTGCCCTGAGCTGGAGGACCATGACTGCGAGAATGATCAGCTCCCAGCTGATCCTGAAATTGTGCAGGATCTGCTGCCCCAGCTGGATCCCTACAAATCTATGGGGCCTGATGGGATTCATCCCAGAATCCTCAAGAGATGGCTGATGTCATCACAAAATCTCTCAATGATTTTTGAGTGACCTTGAGAATCTGGAGAGGTCCCAGCTGATGAAGCCGGTGAATGTTGTCCCGATTTTCAAGATGGGCAAGAAGGAGAACCCTGGAAAGTACAGGCCCATCAGTATCACTTCAGTAGTCACAGCACCCAGCCTGACAGAGTTCCAGAAGCCTTGGGATGATCCTCTCAGGCACATGGTGTGACTCTTCGGGATGGTCCTGTGCAGTGCCAGGAGCTGGACTCAATGATCCTTGTCAGTCCCTTCCAACTCTGTGATTCTGAATTCAAAATTAAATGTACTCTCCTGGTTTTCTTCTAGTAAGAAAATCAAGAGTTTTAAAACCACATTCCAAATATTTAGAAACGCTGATGTCCCCAGGGCAGAGTTAGCACTTGGCCAGACAGTAAATAAAGCATTCCTTTGAGGCACCATCTAGTTACTTGTCAATGAACCAATCATTTACCTGTTGAGAATTAAGTGTTCTTTGCAGAGTGTTAAGGAGTGATATGAACCTTAATACACAACACCTTATATAATAGACATCAGAAATATCTTTATATAAACATGGACATGAGAATTATGAAAGCAGCTTATTACTAGTTATTGACAGAGTTTGGAAGTGATGACAGCCAAGCAGGTTTGGATTGATAGTATGTTTGGGATGAGAGCACTCCCCCAGATTTGGCTTTCAGGGAGTAGAGACACCTTGACAACATTACATAAGTAATCCAGACAATTTTTTCCCCTTTGACAGCATGAATTCATTAACCACTGCTTAAATTGGCATGTAGTCATCATCATTGTCAAGAACAACTTGGTGTTTATAAGGCTTGTTCTCGTAACTTTTAAAAATATTAATTTCAGATCTGAAGAGGATGATATACTAGACAGAATGGGAAAAGATGATCAACCAATTCTAGAAGTGAATTCACCTGAAAAGCTTCAACTATGTGCTTTAAAGTGTTGATAAAAAGCCACCATGACAATTATGTATGTTACTCCGAAACAGTAGTCTACATATTATCTTTCTTCATCAATACTTTTTCATACTTGACTCCCATTGACATCCAACTGTCTGGAATTTTTCAAGAGTTCTAAAATTTCTTGAAGAATAGACTCCAGAAAATCAAGACTTCTTTACACCAGTCTTCCAGGTTTTTTAGGTAGGAGTTACAAAGTTTTCAGATTTTAATGCTTGTTCCTCACAGGTATCCTTAGTAATTAAAAGATGAGAAAGTTCTTCAGTTCCTCCTGTGTATACTATTCTGCTTCTTCCCAAATCCTTCCATTAAACCTGTCTTTGAAATAACTCAAGATTTTCTTTTAAAACATTACTTTCAGACCAACTTTGGTCATAATTTTCTGCAGTGAAGCAATTAAGTTGTCAGTTTCAATCCAAAGTGGTCAGTTTCAATATATTCTTTTTATTTGTCAGCAGAAGGTCTGTAATGAAGTTATTTGTTGTTCTGTGAAATCCCTTGGGGAATGGGAAATTGCCATTTATGATTTCAGGAACTCCAGTTACATTTCTGAACTGGCCCTGTAAGATTTCCTGTACATGTCTCTCAGACTTGCACACTTTTGAAAATTTTGCTCTATGCTGTGTTTGCTTAAGACTCAATGTGACAAGTCCCTGGTGTTCTTGTTGACATGTTAAATGCTTTATTTAATCATGTCTTTTTAATAAATTAGCATATTGACTAATTCTGATGTTGCTTATTTCTGATTAATTTGTAATTACAAAATCTAAAGAAAAGTAAGGATGGAAACTGTATTGCTCAATGCCTCTTTTGAGCTTGTCCTCCACACATTTTAAATTTCAGTGCAATAAATCTGTTACCTTTGACCACAGTGTTTTTTTAGGTTGATAATTGCTTCAAAATCAAGAGCATCTCAATGGAACATAGTTTATCTGCTCATCCTCAGAGGTTTTGCAGGACTTAGTGCAACTCTTCGGTGCACATTTGACATGTGTTGCCCTTCTTCGACTGCGTGATGTACAGAGATGGCAGCAGCGGGTGCCGTGGCTGGGCACTGTGGAGCTGAAGCCTCGGTTTTCTGCTTCATATCTCGGTTTATGAGAATGAAATTCCAGGTCTGCTTACAAATCAGTCCCATTTATGGAATGCTGAAGTGCTAAAATTGTACTTTGTATCTTGCTTGTTTGGATCTTCAGCTTTAAAACAATCCCTCAAATTCTGATGGAGAAACATTTACTTATGTGAGACAGCAGTACCCAAAGCACTGGTATGTGAAATGAGAGCACACCTGCACCAGCCATCAACAGGGCACAACAATGTGCCCATCTTTCCAATTATTAGACCTATATCTTAACACAAATTTGAGTTTTTTCTTTGATACCTTGTGTACCATTCAAGTCACGTTCCAACACTTTAATTTCCAGATACTTTGTGGTAATGCAAAGATGTATGAGTTAGATAATACATTAAACAGCAAAGGTGGGAGCCTTTGATACTATTCAGTTGTTGCTTACTATGCACTTTTTTATATATAGATCAGCAGGATAAGGATAGACACATGGAATGGTAATAAATGAATCTTGGACTAGTTGCAAAAGGCCAGGAGGGACTGGAGATATAACTTATATACTGCTAAGAAGCACATGGAAAGTGTTTGTGGGTAAGGCTTTGGTTTTATTTGCAGTGGAATAAATCTCAAGTGAATCATGGTTCCTTTGATCAACTTACATAAGGAAAGGAGATGAAAATTCCTGGAAGAGAACGATCCTGCCATGGGAAGCTTTCTGCCAGACTGGTCAGATCTGAACACACACATCTGGGCTCTGCTTCCCTGGGCATATGTGGTGATCAGAGACCCAGAAGTGACAGGTCGCCAGTCTGATGTTACCCCATTTACTGTTGCTCTCTGTGCTTGACCCTGAGCCAATTGCCCACCCAGCACATGCTGTCTTTATCCAGCTGGATGCTGGGCATCTTGTCCAGAAGGATCCTGTGAGAGACAGTACTGAAAGATTTCCTTCCGCAATGGAAGGCTGTGAGAACTGCTGTAGTGGGTGCTTGCCTGGGAAATACAGGGTGTGGGCTTCCCTTTGGTGAGGCGTTATGAAATAACACATCCAGAAGGGGAAGGTGCCTTTTTCAGGGAGGTGTTATGAATTTCCAGTGTTTCATGACCTTTGCCCAAAAATGTAGAAGGAAACAGTGTGTTGGGTTCATTCCCCTCTGTTAGAGCAGTCTTTCATTTCTATTGTTTTTACTACTTGTTCTGATTCATAAGTGATAGAATATTTATGCTCCCTGTGAGAGGATCAAGCAGGCTTATATGGATAGATGGAGATACATTTTGACAAATGAAAACCCATACAGCATAAAAAAAGAGAATGTAATTACACCAGTGTTTTGTGTAGAATTAGACTGACTGAAATAGTTTTAGTGTAATGATCACTAGTACCCCAAGTGTTTTGGTACATCAGGACAAATATTGCCCTGAAAGATAAAATGTGTCGCCTTAACATTCTTATTTTATTTTCTCTGTGCATGAGTAGCTTAATACTGTTGTTAACTAAGGAGAAACCAAAGGGATCTTTGAGCAGATCTTGGCACCATAAATGAAACAGAAATTCTGCTGGAATATTCTCTTTTACATAATGTCTCTCACTAATTGGCTTGCCAGAGAGGGCTGCACATTTGCACATTGGTTTATGGCTCTGTGCTGTAAACAGATCATTGATTACGACCAACCTTAAAAATATTACCCAAAAGATATGTCTCCAGGGAAGATCCAGAGCACATTCCCTGTGCTACTGATATAGTTGGCCTGTTTATCTATAGATATGTGATGCAACTGAAAGCTTTAATGTCGTTACACTTAAATACAGGGTCAATACTCTTAAAAGAATTCTAGTTTACCACTCAGGAAGACAAGTAGTAGTAGAATACAATTTGTGGAAATGATCTTTTAATATGAATATTATCTAATAAATAGCAAAAGTACCTTGATAGCAAATGACCAATATAGTAGAAATTCTTTTAATGTTTCTTTTTCTTTTTTTTTTTCTTTTTTTTTTTTAAGGCAAATGTTGTGGAAAGGAAATATGTCTTTGAAATTGATATGAGCTACTGAACAGATTGTTATAAATCAATGAGATGAGTAGAAATGTACGACGTTATCTCTATACACACATTAATTTTATCATAAAAAATCAAGTTATATATAATCCTTTTCTTACATTTTATAATGGTGTAGAGTGCATGTACTATATTTGTATATGACACGTAATAATTATACAATGCATAATATATGTAATTATATATTTTATTATGTATTATAAAATTGTTGCAATATATCATTATAGTATCTTTAATATAGACCATTATATTTGATAATGCATCATTAACTTCCAATAAATAATGTATTTCTTACATTATATAGATTGTCTGAGTGACATGAAATTAAGTGGTGACATGGTGGTTGAGATATGAATCAAGAGGCCAAGAAATGTTTGATAAGAACAAGTGCTTGTTCGATTTTGTCATGGGGAATTCAAAGAATGGGCAAAAATAATAACTAGAAAGGAACAAAATATGGAACTAAAGACCAAAGATTTGAAATTATTTATGTGACAGCTGTTCACAATGCACATAACTAATGTCAGCTCTCAAAGGTCTAGGTTTATTTCAGTGTCTCACTCATCCTGGAATCCTTTGACTTTTTTTCAGTGTTTCTCAGCAGTGTGTGTTGTAGATTCTGCAGTTCAATAAAGAGTTCAAATGTACTCTGTGAATCAGAAAAATCCCTTTTTTCTCATGGAATACTTCAGGGTGTGAACAGTAGTTTAAGCAATGTCCCAGTGAACTGGTTTTGCTAAAATGTATGAAATCCATCAGCAGATTTTGTACAAATAAGCAAACTTCAGAATGTGGTTGTCCACAGATGGCCCAGTACCTTGAAAGCTGGACTTTTGTTAAGTGGCCTTTCTCAACACTGGGGATGAGAAAACAAGACAATTCTTCCTGTCTCATTTGCCTAATCTGAAGTATCTGCTAACTAGCACTCACCAGGAGCAGGCTGAGCAGAGACTGGATGACCTCTTAAAGACATTTTGAAAATGTTCTTGAAAGAGAGGCTTTCCTTGCTAGTGGAACAGTACAGTTGTTCGTGACACTGAAAATTGTGGTATACCTTTTTCTGAACCAGTGATCCCTTTAAATCCTCTGTGAATCACTGGAGCCTGATTTTTCTCTCGCATGGTGTTCAGTGCTATCGGTATCAGTAGTTTCGTGAGGTTGATACTAAAATAGATGAGAAAAATATTTATCTTGTTACTTAAAAAATTAATTTTCTTTCTCATTAATAAAAGGGCAGTCAATAAAGGGAAACTGAGAGCCATCGTTTAGTCAAAGTAGTAAGAAAACTGTTTTGAGTGAGTTCTGACCTTTCCTGCACAAGGGGGATAGCACCCAGCTTTGCAAGGTTTCATAGAAATGGCAATTAAGCTTTGGGCAGGTTTAGCTAACAGCATGGAGAATTCACAGAGCACCACGTCTCCTGCTGGTTGACTTAGTCTTGATGAAAACTGTTGGCACTATGTTTCCAAGAGATTCTGGTGCCAGCCAGCATCAGGGCAAAATGAAGACTGAAATTACTAGATATTCTTACAGAGTTCCAGGACCTGAAGGAGCTTTTCTCCGCACCTTTAATTGTTCCCACACGTGCTCATCCCAGCCCTGGGAAGATAAGTGTCCTAGGAGGTGCAGAGCACCAAACCCACCCTTGCCTGTGCAGACACTCCTCTGGCCATGGCCCGGTGCGTGGCTGAACACCCAGGTAGTCTCTGGGTGATAACTCTGCTCTCCAGAAACACTATCAGCATGTGAAACCGATTCATGGCATCCTTAATTTTGAAAAGAGATGAGTCAACTCAGCACGGGGATTTTGCCATCTTGTGCATGTTCATTAAAGGGTGTGTAGGGAATACTAAGCAGAGGTGGATCTAATCTTAGCAAGGGACTGGTCTCCTCTCCATGGAGACAGGCCTCACAGAGCCAAGCAGCTGAAATGCTGTCTTCTGATTTTCTGCTTGATGTCACTGAGCTGTCCCACCATCTAGCAGGGGCATTTTTCTGCAGACAAAAGCCACTGTTCACAGGTAGCAGAGCTGCTAGCTTGGATCAAGTGGCTTCATCACTGCCAGAAAGAGGCTGACCTAAGAACAGTCATTATTCAGGAACTGACGCTCCGTCCACCCACCCAGTCTGCTATTTCTACATCCCTCTTCTCATTCTTTGCTATGTTTGATTTCAATTTTCCCCTATCACACTGCAGGCTTTCCAGTCATGCTGCTCCTTGCCCTGCGGGGGAGTAATGAGAACACAAATTTCCTTTTGAAAACGGAATAAATAAAAGGGACATCCTAAAGAGTGATCCTCAAGAAGTCTGCATGACTGCAATTGGAGGCTGTGGATAATCCTCAGAACTGCTTTACTTTAATGCATTTTCTATCAAGTTTCAGCTGAAGCTAGGAAAAATATTGGGAGATGATGACAATACAAGTGGTTTAGAAACCTTGAATGATGTAGCGTTCAAAAATGCCAGTCATCATGGGCAAGGAATACAGGAACCACTAGAAAAGGCTATTCTGGAATATGAATGGGGGATACAACTTTAGCAGTAGAAAATCTGATCAGGAAACACTCTTGCTCTGGGAATTCTACAGGACATGTTGTAATATTTTTACTCAGTGGACAGTCTTCAGCCAAAGGTAAATCTGAACTCTAAATTAAAGACCAGCATGTAACAAGTGTGTAGCAGCCACAAAAAACCACCTCCCTGGGCCTGCCTGAGTAGACAGGGAATTGAAATGGATGGCAGGGAAGGTGGGATCCTGAACATTTTTCTGGGTAGAGAATTCTGTCTGTGGCCTCCGGACTATTTGAATCATGGATGTGTTTAACATTAACCTTTCTGTTCAGAAACCATCTATTTCTTACAAACCACCGAGTACTTTTGTCATGCAATATGGAGCTGAATACCAGATGTAGACCAATTTCTGTGGCCCCACAGATCTCTCATGGTCTTCAGATCATAATCCATGAGCCATAAATGCCTATGTGCAACATAGATAGGGAACAGAAGTGCACAGTTTTTGTCATCCTTATCTTTGAAATGGGACAAGTGAATTCAGTACCTGCAGCTTAAAATTTTGTTCCACAATAGATCTTTTACTTTTGTTTAGCTCTTGAGTTGATGGATACTTAAGAAATTACTAGTTAAATTTGTTAGTTTAATACTTCGTCAAATATTATGTATTATTTCTTAATAATGATATTGCTAATGATCACTGTTTAAGTGAATTTGGTGGCTGATTCTCAAAAAAACTTATATGGCAGTATTTGAATCCAAAACATAGAGGATCACAACTCTACACTTTGCCACACCCATTACCCCCCATTGCTGAACACTATGGAAAATTTCCTCATCCCTTCCTAGTGAGCATCCAGTATGATCTGTGGCAGCATGGGAAAAGTCCAGTTCCCAGCATTCCTCCAGACTCGCTGCACTCGATGCCTTGGCTGCCTGCGTGGTTGGTGTAAGAGAGGAGCTCCTTCAGGGAAGCAGCTCCAGCCAGGTGCCATGGACAGCACAAAGCCAGCAGAAAACATGGACCCAGTGGTGCTGCTACTCTGCCTCTGTGGAGAGCCCGGGTGCTGGATGCACCTGGAGCTGCTGCCAGGGCAAGAGCTGCATGCTGGTGGCCTCTCAGAGGAGGTACATCCTACGGGGTTGAGGGTCTCCATGAAAAACAGCCACTGAGAGAAGTGGTGAATTTTGCACCGTGCTCAGGCACTGAGAAATGTGTTTCTTCTTCCCAGGACAGTGCTCTAACTCAGAGGAAATGATGCTGGGAGGTGGAGCCAGGTAGGAGAGGAGATCAAAGAAGAGTAGCTTCCACCTGCATGATGAACGTTTTGCTTTATCAGCAAAGATAAAGCAAGAATCTGAAGGCCCCACACACAGAGTCCTTGCAGGAGCAGAGCTGCGTTTGGTTTCCAGCTTCTGCTTTTTGTGCATGGACCATTGCCTGCTACTGCCCTGTTGTATGTATCTCAGGGACATTGTGTGCAGCTCTTGGTGCTGCCGGTATTAGCTGGAAAAGCTGGAAAAGCATTCTGGATTGTGCTCTTGAACACTGGGACACTGGACCCAAGTTTTGCAGGTTTTTCTCTTTCCAGTTAATATTTTTCTTTTTTTTTTTTTGTTCCAAAACAGAGTGTTATGTATCTTTCACAGTTCTGATATGATCTTTCATGGCATTTCCCACCATATTTCTATTATTTCTTTTACCCCAAAATGTTAGAAACACATTACTCATAAAACGTTCCCTGCCTCCTCCTTTCAGTTTTCAGTGAAATAATAAAAGACCTGCCACAACTTGTGTACTTTAGTCCTCATCATTTCTGCCCTGTTTTCAACAGCCACTTTTTCAGGGAGTATAAAACCTTCAGATTCAGTTTATAAGCCAAAGAAAACAACTGCTGTTCACAGAAGTCCCTTAATAATTTCAACAAAATACTGAAGGAAATATTTATTAATTAAAGATTTCATATTTTCTCACTTACTTTCGTACTTTCCTTCCGTCATCATGTTATTTGGTGGTCTGGGAATACTTTTTCTACTCATTCCATGACATCACACTGGAAGGAAAAAAATGCTTGCACAACTGGCAAGTTTTTATTGGAATAACTTTGTCATACTGTTATCTATTAGCTTCATGGAATAAATATTTATGTGTGTCCTTTCTCCAGGCAACCTTCAAATCAACATTTTCCTCATTAGATTATTGCAGCACTTAGATTAAGTGCTTTGGCAGAAGAAATTAATTCTATCCCAAGTTTGTGTGTTAGTGTTTGGCGCACTCTAATGCATAACAAATCAATGGGATTTTATCAGGATTCTGTGCCATGCATCCTATAAACTATTACGTGGAGGGTGGAGGATGGAAAGAACTAAACTTTTGATATAGCAGAAGCTCTTATGAATCTGATACCTTAAGAACTACTGCTCCTGCTCTGTCGTTTGCATGCATGGTTGTCCCCTCCACAAAACCTCTGGGGCTCAGTCAGAGGAAACTTCCTCATGTCTATACTCCCACTTCGGTGTTTCAGGGACATAATTGTGTTTTCTCTCACAGGAATTAAAATGGAATTGAAGTTTATAGAATCCCGAGTTCAGTAAATAATAATTTGAAATCATACAGGATATGAAATGTCTTTCTGGCTTATACATAGGTATGACTGGACAACGTGCAACTTGCTTTTATTGAAGCACAATCAGATGCCTTCTGCATAATTGCTCCTTGTCTTCAATGACATCATCTTTTACCTCTTCTTTGAAGAGAAAATGCATTTAGCCAACTAAGTTGGAGCACCTGCATACTCCTTCTTTGTGAGTTTTACAGCATAATTTTCTCTTGTGCCTTAGGCTAACCCTCTTTGCCCGTAGAAATTGGTCCGATGTTACAAGGTAACTCAGTCCCTCATTTTTGAGCCTTTTCTGATGGGATTGCTTACTGCTGAAAGTGCTGAAAGCTCAGTCTTTGGAAAATTGACAACTATACAAGCCTTAAGAAGTCAAACCAAAAGTGACAGCCAATAGCCACTGTCATTGATAAAGTACACAAATTAAAACCAGGAAAGTCTCAATATACTATTGCAGCAGATTAATGAATGACTGAGCATGAGATGAAATAGTAAATGTAAAGACAACTTCCATGTATTACAGTTTTTTCCTCTCATCTCCCTATTTTTATTAAATCCTTTGTTGTAGCCTATTTCTAAAGCTCTTTTTAAAATGTTGCTGTGAAGTGATGTATTCTGTTGCTTAATATTGAATTTTAGGACTTGCAGCCTAGCCGTGCAGAAATCTCCTCTGAGTCAGCAGAATGGCAAGAGCAGAGTTTCTGCAGAGAAAGGCATCACCTTCCCTGTCACACTCTGTCACAGACAAGGAGCATGGGCTCAGCCCCAAGCCAGCAAGAGGGAAAGTTTGAGGCAGACTTAACTAAAGCAGAGAAAAAGGAGAAAGCATACGAAGGGGATGTAAATTAAAGGCTGACTTTAATTTCCTTGATTATTATATGAAGGGGCATAAAAATCTGATGCAATGTGGAAAATTTTTTGGAGAGCAAGGTTGGAATATTTGTGGTATAAATACTGAACTCACTGAAAAAGCAAATGATAGCAACTATGGTGTCAACTCTACCTGAAAGAAGCACGGTATTCAGCAAGAATACATAGATGTACATTGATACAGTTTGCAACACTATAGATTAAAAGAACATTATAAAATTGCAGAAATTCCAACAGAAAAAGTGTTCAAGATGTAGACTTTATCAGGCCAGATTTCTCTGTGTGTCTCCTTCCATATTTTATGTTTTCCCTTGCAGCTGTGCACTGTCATGTCATCAGATGACATCAGATTATGCCCACTTATTTGAACGTACGTAATTTCAAATGAAGGTTATATATCTCTAATCAATATCACAGACACAAATGTACACACACTTGTGTTCATACAAAATATTGTAATCTGAAAAGCAAAACTACACTGTTTTATTTCTTATTTGGCCAGCTGGGGAATTACACCAGTTAGTCTATGAGAAATAATATATTATGCTTCCTTGACTTCTCTTTTTCACTCTTGAAATTTTTCTCAGACTAAAATAGAGAAAACCACTCTGTTCAACAGCTGAACTTCTAGATGCTTCAGAAGGAACGCAGTAAAAATAAATGTTTAGGTTGAGGACAATCTAGTCTGTCTAAAATAGTTCATGGCTGTGATGCCTAAGGATTTTAATGTGTATATTGTAGATTTCTAGGGTTATATAAGTTGAATGAGTTCTCCTAAGTTTCTCACTTTTTAGGTGGTATTTAGAAGTCACTGAGCACTTTCACACGTATTTACCAAGGACACGCTCTTTTGAAGAACACCTGCAAGGACTCAAAACTGAGACAATAATAGAGCTGGTATTCAAAACAGGAGAGTAAGCTCAGAGCCCTTGGAGGGGCTCCAAAGGGCAGTTCTGAGGAGTTCTGAGGGTGGGCACCAGCGGAAATAGTACCACAGATTGGCTGTAGATATCACTTATGTTAATTACTGAAAGTTATAAAAGTGCATGCTTTTAGTGTGCTCCTAAAAACTTCTAATAAAGGAACTGCTCTGTCCGCCTATCTATCTATCTATCTATCTATCTATCTATCTATCTATCTATCTATCT
>JAWWEW010000112.1:95238590-95293438 GCA_035583185.1 Anabacerthia variegaticeps
TATTCTATTCTATTCTATTCTATTCTATTCTATTCTATTCTATTCTATTCTATTCTATTCTATTCTATTCTGTCCCTGTGGCTTGTGCCTCATGCTTATCAGGGTGATGATTCACCAACAGAGACAATGCACCCTGCCTGTCATGGCTTGTAACTCCTGCTTGAGGTGCCTGTGGGTCATCTCAACCACTGCTGTGGATTTCCTGACACTGCACACAGCATATTGTCATATGCAATGCATGCACTTCCACCAGGCTGAGGGGCTTGTCCTGCTGATATTTCTCAAAGTAAGGTGTGGAACAGAATAGCATACAAAAATAAAGCTGGAGATGATCTCAAGTATTTGTGTAGTTTAGCTGGCTACCCCAAGATAGAATCACCTATAACTGCAGTTTTTCTCTTTTTCAAAGATTTCTGGGGATGGATATTCAACAATGTCCTCAGGCAATCTCTGCAGAGCTTTACTATTCCTGCCATTTAAAAAAAAGCCCTAATGCCTAACTTAAATCTTTCTTATTGCTATTTAACTTAATCACAGTGGGGTTACCCTTCCCCAGTAGAAGTCCAAGCAAAAATGTTAGTTATTTCCCCCAGGAAACATTGTGTGTGAAACTTTAATGCATTTTGTAAGCCTGCCTGTGCTTTCTGCATTTCTAAAGCATTTTAAAGTATGTGTAAAAAGTCAAGAGAAGTTGCATTTCTGCATTTAGTATTGAAAAGGCTCTGTATCTTTTAATTAAAATGGACAGCATCCAAGTGCAAGGTCTTATGTTCCCTGTGCTCGTAATGAGGTTGTGCATTGCCATCCCTCAGTTCACTGGGATGAATCAGATGTTCCAGCATCTTCCTGTACCTGTCAGGCTGGATTGTACCAGGAGTCATTTAACTTTTGTAAAAGGAGAAACAAGAAGGGTTATATCACAACAAGGTAGCTGGGAAAGCTGCGCACACACTACACATCATCCCTTGAAAAATTGTCCAGGGGCCAAGACTCTTCTTTTCTAGAGGTGTAAAATAAGAATTCCTATAGTTGGTCAAACTGCCTGTCAAAATTTCCCTAATAAATTCTTTGCCAGAAAAGGAACTGGAAAAGCAGACTGATCAACAGTACAAAAGTGCAGGTTTGCCTCTGTGCAGACAGAGTGACTGGCTGACTGATAACTGACTGATAACTCCGTCAGCTTCCAGTCAGCATGTTAATTGACATAGTTAATTTTCATTTGGACCTGGGAGCATAACTATGACTACAAGGATAAAATATGTAAGGTTCATTATACAGTTAATCTTTTAAAAGTGGATTTTTTTCAGTTATTATCTTACATCCAAACATGGTTCTGAAGCTGAGTGAGCAGAAACTATTTGAGATAAAATGCCAGATTCTGTCATTGGTTAAATATGGCTTACATTTGTTTCAACAGCAGATAATGCACATAGCTGACCTAAAAACATGTTTGCATGGTACACAGAATTTTGTCTCTACTTAACAAAAGACTGTTGCTGTCTAGATTTCAAAAACAGAGCAAAACTCTACAGATAGGAATCATGCTGTGAGCTTTTATTGTCTGACTGCGTTTAATGGTTGAACTGCCAAAACTAGCAGCAGGACTAGAATAAATTATGAAGAGATGAAGAACTCTCACATTCCTGTGTGATAATCTAAAGTTCCTTTATCTATAAATAATGATCCCAGGGTTTGCTAATGAGAAGCACAAATGCTATGTGAACAAGTGGTAGGAAGCTTTTACACCCTTGTTAGAATGATCCTCTCTGACAAATGAAACACCAGATACCTAATCTAAACGGAATGGAAACCCTTTAAGTTAAATGCCTATGGCACCTATATAAGATGCCTATAAGATTTTACCTATATAAGATTTTGAAACTTGGTGTGCATAAGTTCTTCATCGTAATGTTAGTGTTTTGTATTCATGAATATGATGACCCTGTGACTCACAGTCAGCGTTCTCTTTCTAGTCAAGAAGAAGAGGCTGCATTTTGCACAACAGATTGCTCAACCTATCAGCTTATGCACATAAGCAATACCATTCAAATCATTATTTTTCCTCAAATCAAATATTCATTTAGTTTCTTTACAGTGATTCTGTCCACTTGAAGACTGGAAAGTTTATTTTAAACTGTTTATACCAACATCACTAATACTAATTCTTCATTGCATGGATTTGTATTGGTATAGTTTTTCCTACAAAGAAATCACACTCAAATCAGGCAGCTATTCTCATACATCTAGAACTAATAAAAGGCATAGTTGCACATTTTCTGTATTTGATGAGCAGAAGTTGAATTGGGACCTATGCTTCAAGGTGAGTATGATGGGGAAAGAAAGAGAGAGAAAAGGTATGTCAATAAAAAGAGATCCATCTTCTCTTCAAGTTTTGAAATGTTGTGGCAACTTGGAGTCATTATCTGGAAGAATATACACAGAGACTTATTTTGACCATCACTTCAGGTACCTGCCTTCCTTTAGTTCCTATGGTCTCCTTTTTTGGCTGTTTAAACTTTTCTCTCCTTCCTATCCTTGTTTAATCTCTTAAACTAGCCAAGGTTTTCATTCAGTTCTACCTACAAAGAGATTCTGCCGTTGTGGAGTCCCAATGCTGCACAGGGTAAACATCATATCTTTTTCATGAACAAGAAGTTCCCTACCTGGCTGAATGCTGATGAAATATTTAAGCACAATAACTAAGGTATGCTATGATATGAATTATTCTTTATATATCAAATAGGAAAATCGATACCTTTCCTAGTGCAAAGTAGTTATGCCAGAAGACACCTTTAGCTATGAGTCAATGCATGGATCTTGAATTTTGCAATTTGTTTCTTTTACTTAATATATTATTACAGCTTGACCATATAGCTTATAAACAATTTCCACAATATGTTAGATGCATTGAACATGTACTTACTTACTCATGTCCTGCATGATGACAAGAAGCCAAATTCAGATCATGGAAGGAGGACTCTAGAAATGAGAAGAAAATGAGACTTGCATATAAATTTTATTTTGCATATAAAATTCTTGTCTTTGAGTGCTTCTGAAAATAGGTCCAGAAATCATAATTTCCTAGACCCTCTGAGCATGGAAGGTAATTGAATCAATCTGTTTCAAGAACTCTGCAATAATTTTGAGGTTTTTAAAAAGTAACTTTGTTTTTGCAAAATGAAAACTGCCTAAAGAAATGGTATGAAATATCTATTTGATATGTACCATTATGGGATGCATGTAACTCTTAATTTTGCATTACTAGAAATTATAGAAGTTTAGCAAGTCTTGTGACATAAGTAATTTATTGATAGTATAGTTTGTAGAGGCATTTGAACCATAAAAAAAAAGACAAAACTAATAGAGCATGTATATGAATTATTTGCAATTATTATATGCCCAAACCCAAGGCTTGGGAGAGATCTGCAATACAGATTCTGTATGAGCTCCTTGATTTCCAGTGACTACGGGATCTTAAGATCTGTCAAATCAGCATCTTTATTTCAGAGCACGAACTCATGGGATATTTCAATTCCCATCTAGCAAAAAAAAAAAAAAAAAGAAAGACAGCTCAGTGATCTTTGCTTTGATGTTTGCAAAAATGTGGAGTGGTCAGGAATTTCTGAAAACAGATTACTAAAATCACATATACTCCAGTGAAGTCTTGCCAGGCTACATTTACTATGCAGGATAAATGTGATTTGCAAAAATGTGGAATATAAGTTACTAGATTAATGAATTAAAAGAACAGACCTTGCTGCCTGTCTTTTGCTCATTTTCTCTCTCATGAGAAGAATAAATTATATTTTCTTTACTCACTGGAATAATTAAAATTTTGGAGAGCATGCAAGTACAGTGCTGAAGAGTTACTCATCCATTTGCGATTTTGCTGAACTTTCCTTATCAAAAAGTGAACATCAATCTCTGCACCTAGCCATTAAAAAGAAATAAATGTCCCAATCAAACCACAATTTTTGCTATCTTTTCCTCTGATTTAGACATCGGGTCCATAGTGGGATGTTGAATGATTTTTTCTGCATTTCTTGCCTCATTGCAATTATTTTTTTTTTTTCACAGATTTTGGGTCCTGAATCAATTTCACATCTGTCAGTGAATATTTAGAATTCTTTCTGTGAAATCTGTGGGAGGGAGGACATCTCGCACAAAGGAGCAATCTGATTAGAGGTCTCCATCCAGGGCACAGTGAAGCTTGTGAGATCCCTTCTTAGGATTTCTATGGACACACAAGCAAGGCTAGAATCCAGGGCTCACCTCAGATAACAAGTAATTATAGTTTGAGAGACAACAGTTGCAGCAACCATCCTCCAGAAAATAGGTACATGCTAAGGCATATTTTATTGCATGAGAAAGAAGCAGGGCACCTAAGGAGAAAAAAGACAAGAAGGTGTGGGTTGCATGATTTAAAAAAAAAAAAAAAGACTCTAGGATTTTGGGCAAGCAAAAGAAGGGGCTTGGTGCCAGGGAGAAAGAAACTTCATTGCATTGTTTGATTCCAGATTTGGGGCTCCAAAGCAGATATAGTGTAAATGGAGGGAGAGGAGCAGCTCCACCTCTCCAGCTGTAGGGAGGTGTTGTTTTACTGGAGAGGCTTCTGCAAAGAGGACTGCAGGTCTACTGGTTTCTGTGCTCAAGCAATGCCTTGAAGGGAACATGAGCCCTTGCATTTTTGTCAATGCTGTCGTGAATAAATGGGATTGCATATAAAAAAATCTTTGACTTCTTTGTCAAACTATTTAATCAATTTCTTTATCAATTGTTTCTGGTGGAAACAATCTATAAGATTGCACACCCTGGCTGATAGTCTGGGACAGCTAACAATCTCTCTATATAGTTCAGTGTGTCGTCATATAAAATATTTCTCCTCTAAGATAGTCCCTCTGCAGAACTCCTATTTCTGTCAGTTCAGATTAGCCTTTGAAACTTCAGAGCCAGCAGCTAACAAGTTTAACAGCACAACCTCGTAAATCTTCTGTCTTGCAAAGGCACTTTTGCAGAAGAGCTGAGCATCTCTGAAAATCAGGCCATTTCATTTCACTGGCTATATATGGGTGCAGCAACTTAAATTAGGCATTAAGAAATGTTAGCAGTGGAATTTTCTAAAGACTGATTGCTGCTTCGTTATTATGGTATGCTCCAAATGCTTGTTTTGTGCCAGAAAAGATATGACAGCAATACTTCACCAACCAAATGGACATAATGACCTTTCTGAAATGGCTCCAGCATGGGATGGGGCTGACAAAGCAATATCAGCACATGCAGGTGGGTAGTCAGAAGTGCAGGAATTCACTACCACAGTGGGTAATTTTCATCTAAGAAGATGAACTCTAGATTTGATAAGATTATGTGGCTACCCCACAGCCCTGAAAAAGTGCTGGGAGCTGGTTTGGACAGGCCAGTGGCAATAAGAGTATTACAGCTGAGAGCAGGGGTCAACAACACTATGTGTGTGCTGAGTCAGTCACTGGCAACCTTTAAATGATAGAGCACATGTCTTCCCAACTCTGTCTGTGTGGCAGGCTGCTGGCTCTGCCACCAGGCCACTTGCCCAGGGAAGACTATTGAAGCTCTTCCCCTAAAGCTGGCATGATGGCTGTCTACAGACTCTGTCTGGCATTGAGCAGTCAGTTTGATGACCTGCAGCATCCACAGATATTTGGTCAGCTTCCCTCAGAGCTTTGAAGGTTTCTGAAACTTCTTTTACAGTGAATGGGACAAGATCATATGGGAACAGGCTGGTGTGCACTGCTTTTGAAGCCAGGAAAATAAAATCTATTGAATCTTTGCTGTGCAGCACGTGGCCTGCCTGGTGTGCTCTAACCAGATCCCATGAACGGAGGGCTCTGTTGGGCTCGGCTTTCTGCAAATGGGACCCACCTGCTCTGCTGCCTTCAGGATTGTCTCTGGACATTGATACAAGCGATCTACCATCAAGGGGTTGCCCTGTATTAACTGCAGAGGCTACTAACTGGTGGGAGCTCCCCAGGGTATAAGACAGAGCAGTGACAGTCTTTTGCCAGTTCTAAACTAATTGGTGTGACAAGCTACTACGAGGAGAAAAGTAGTGTAATCCCCTTATTTAAATAATTGCAGTCTGAACTAATTAAACTTTAATGAGGGAGGAGTTGTTCTAACTTGCTCCAGCTCATGGTCTTGGATGCTCAAGGAATACCTACCGAGTCATTTGACAATTAACAGATTGCTTCTCTACCAAGTACAGGTTTGTGCCTTGCTTCAGGGGTGGAATTCTGCTGGCAATGAAATCTTTGTTGCTTTTTTTTTTTGCTCTGAAATGTTTAATTGAAGTAGTGGTGGTTCCATGGTAGGAGAATAGTTGCTATGTGTTGGCATTGCTATAAAAGCTACAAACCCCAGATAGACCCACTGTATCGACTCCAGTCATTCGTCTGCCAAGTGTTTGGAGAAAACAAGCACCTGAAGGGGTAGGTACTTTGAAATTACTTCCAGAAGTTCATGGTTAGCCCTGTCTGGTGACTCATCTCTACACCTCAGTGACTGTGTTACAGCAGAAGCCACAGACACCTCCTTCTGCTTTTGGAGACCATGCCTGCTCCCCTGCCATTGACTTAGGATCTGATATTAGTTCAGTCCAGTCACAGCACTGGCATGGTATGCTCTGATCGCTGTCTTCCACCTGCTAAATGGTTCCCTCCATTTAGAGGAGAGAACAGCAGTTGTTGGGCTGACAGTGACAAACAAAGGTGAAGGGAATAAAAATGGGGCTAGGGCACAGGTCTCAGCAATTGCACACAGTTGTCTAAACTAGCTGTTAGCAAAATGCCTGGTATGAACTTTGGCATGCATCAACTACCTTATCCTTGAGGAATGCCCAGGCACAAACTGGATCACAATTTCTGTCAGGGGGGTGATCCTAAAAAGCCAGGGCAAGCAAGAGGGGAAGTGATAGGGATGCAAGGTATGTTCTGCCAGTTAGCCTTGAGTCCCTGGACCATTTCACTCAGTGGTATAGACAGAGCTAGAGATGACAAACATATGATTTTTTTTTTTTTTCCCCCTGAGTCTGAGACGCAAGAACATCTGTAGGATACTTCAGACTTGGTACTTGAATGACAGAGCTGCCCAGGCACACTTATAGCCTGAGATTTTAGAGATTTCCTTTTTAATAAATGTTTAGGTTTTGTACAATTTTATGCCAGAACTGGTGATGCCCTTTCTTCCAGAGGCTGTGCCGAAAGTCTGCATCCTTTTAATGAGCAGCAAGCTATGCTTTGCATACCACAGGTAAGGTATATGCCATGTAAAGCAATAGCTGCTGGCTCACCTCCTGAGACATCTTTGCTATCAGAGTCAGTCTGCAGCTTTGCCATAAATTACATAGCAACAAAAGTGATAAGGAATTGTTTAATTCTTAGGAAATAAAAATGGCTCTTAGACTGACTGGATTATCTTTAATGCTTTTGAAATTTAGCAGAGAGATTTTCTTCATGCTTTGGGAATTCAGAGGGAGGGATGAGCACAGCTAATGAACTGCTTTCAAGGAGTCTAAACATAGCTAAAGCCTGTTCATGAATCCTTTTGATAATCAAGAACACCAACAGAAAAACGAGGCTGAAAAGACAAAACCCTACAGCTTGACTTTACACCATGAACAAATTAGGGAGCTGACTCTTATATTTGATCTTTTAAGTGAGAGTGTAAAGTATGGTTACATTAACACTTCACTTTGCCTCTCATCACCTTACCCCTGTCAGTACAATTTGAAAGGTGCTGATTTGCCACTGCTTTATACATCAGCCTAGCTGGACTCAAACTACATTTCCACATTTTGCTGTTGCCATGTCCTGTCTTTGAGTTGAAATGTTTACAATTTGACCTGGTGTGGCTTCTCCCTTTGACCATGAATGAACAATCTGTCAGATATTCTTCCATTCTTTTTGGTTACAGAAGAATGAAATATATTTTGGCTCTTCTCCTCAGCAGATCAAGTGCCTGTTAACAGTTAAATGGAACTTGAAGCCACACTGATCCTTGAGCTCTGTCCTGATTTCATTGAAAACCAGGGCTGGGCAGCACTTCTCAAAGCTGAGTCTTACACGCTGGCAATACCAGCTTGCAATGAACAGACTATAAAGCAGCTCTACCTAATGGGAAACAAAGGTCATGGGCAGGCGGTCTTTAATGGGTCTTCTTTATAGAAAGAATTATGATCGCTTTGTTATTATTGACTTTTTTTTTCTTTCTTTGAGAGAGAGCTGCACTTCTATTGTACAGATTGAGTTTGTCCATTTATTAAGCAGTCTAAATTGCCTTCATTCCCAGCTGCTGCCCAATATAACTGTAATAGTGCAGATTGTTTTACAGAGATGGCTGGGGTTTTGTGGTAGGCTGCATGGTGATGAATTATTTGTCAGGGAAATTTAACTATAAATGCAACAGTATATGCACAGATTGCATGAAATTTGTGATCATGATAATACCACTTTTCTATTTTAAAGACAAAAAGCCAGGTTGGATGACTACTAAACAAAAGAACAGATGTTCTCTTCTCAACATGGAACACACAGAGTGTGACACTGCTTTTTATGACCTGGAAATGATGTATTTATAAATACTCTGGATCTGGAAAAGCAGCATAATTATAAGACTGATTATTTTAAGTGTCAGCACTGAAGCACAATCTAATACTTGACTGTAAACTGTTTGATCACTTCTCTGAAGTTTTCAGTTTCTTGCTAACAGGCAGACTGTTGCCTTCAGCAATTTTAGCAAGAGCAGGATAACTGCTTTAAAATGGTCTCAAGTCTGGATATGGCACTGATGGGAAAACTTCATGAATTTTTTTTACCTAGAACTTGTTTTTGTAGGTAGATGTTACAGCAGAAAGGTTTTATCTGGGAATCAGCATTGAAAAGTTGCAGCAAAAACAACCATTTGGACAAATACCTGTAAACTTTCCTATGATGCTGCAACACTTTTTCAGTAAATGGCTTGTGCATTAGAGGAAGGATATCATCAGATCATTTTCAGGGAGCATTGTGGCCAGTCTCACAGCTTTGGTGTGAGAGGACAGGACTCACATGGAAAGATGAAACTTCACATGCTGCAGTCATCTCCAGCTCAACTCAATGTTTAAGCCCCTTTTGCTGTCACTGCAAAGAAATATGCACTCTGCAGGGTAACTGAGGTTCCTGTTAATAAATCTCTTGGGATAAAATACAGTGAAATGACACTGACTCACTGGTGTATGTATAAGGCAGACTTATTCTGAAACAACTCAATTGCAGTGGAAAGAAGGCACATGGCCATTCTAGTTCTTTATTACAGAAGTATAAAATATAATGAAGAAAATATATAAGGAAAAGAAAAGAAAAGAATGAAAAGGTAAGAATAGATAGTGGAGAGAAAAGATATCACTACCTGTGGATCCAGTGATTAAGACTTGATTGTTTCCATTTTGCTGTCTGTGATTAGAGTGATGGTCTTGATCCATCAGGGATGAGCTCCTGTGCAACAGAGTGTGTTGGGTTATATACATTCAAGTTAGCATGGGAATGCCTCGACTCCTCTGCAAGGAGGGAATTCTTCCTGCATAGTGCAACACTATGGGACATATGAAGTCTTATGATGGACAGTTCCCAAAAAGATTAGGGGGTGTGCTTTGGGGTCCTTGGTAGTCTTGATCCTCCTCCATTGGTCTTGCTTGCTCCTTGTCTCCACTTCTGTGCTTGCAGGTCACCATTGACCAGAACAAGAAAACTGGTACCAGAAAGGTGCTGCCTTTCCTTTTCATGGCCCTACCTTCTCACGGCCCCTCTTTGCAGCCACGCCCTTTCCCAGCTACTGCAAAAAAAAAGGAACCATGTCCTGGCTGAAACTGGGACACCTTATTACAGAAAATCATTCCACGCTTTTTCCTTCAGATCTGATATCACTTTCCCACCATAACATGAACTACTACAGATTTTAGATGACACAAAACATCTTCCCTTGCAGTTGAAATAAGTTGAGTCCAATGTCAACTGTGCAGCTTTTCTCAGTTACCTAGAGACCAAATGAAAATATGTGCTCTTTACTGACCTTACCTTAGATGAACAAAGTAATAAGAAGCTGCACATCTAATGGGAGAAAAAAAAAGAGTGGCTACTTCTGTTTGGTGGCATCTATTTCTTTTTTCCAAAGCTGACAAGGAAAGTAATTGGACTCTTGCACTGTTCAGTACTGACTAATGGACGATGATAATTTACCTTAAATTGTTCTTAAACAATAATATTAACTTTAATTTATGCAGTTTACAGATTCTCGGCACTTTATATTTTAATTTTTATCCAACTGACAAGAATACCCAAAATTTGGCAGATGACACCATCTGAGTAGTGCTGAGAGAATAGATATTGTTCAGCCTGGAGAAGGGAAGGCTTTGGGGTGTCCTCATTGCAGCCTTCCAGTATCTGAAGGGAGCCTGCGAGAAAGACACAGAGAGACTATTTACAAGAGCATATTGTGAAAGGACAAGAGAAAATGGTTTCAAATGGAAAGAGAGAAGCTTTAGATTAGATACTAGGAAGAAATTATTTACTGTAAGAGTGGTAAAGCACTGGAACAGGATTCTCAGAGAGGCTGTGGATTCCCCATCTATGTAAGTGTTCAAGGCCAGGTCAGATGGAGCTCTGAGCAACCTGGTCTAGTGAAAGGTGTCTCTGCCCACGGTAGGGGGCTTGGAATTGTATGATCTTTGAATTTCCTTCCAATACCAACCATTGTATGATTCTAAATATACTCAATGCATAGGGAGAGACAATGTTTTCTGTCTAACTGAGTGATCTAATGAGAAAGCTAGTCTGGCTTTTAGTGGAATAGACCATATCTGAGCAGGCAGGTACCTGATTATTTGTTTGGTTTTCTTCCAGCATTTCCTTACCTTGAATTCCCTGTGTTCTGTGGATTCTTGCTCTAGTTGTACAGTCATCACAAACAAAGGCTTGTTTTCAACTTTTGCCTTTGCCTCAAAGATATGTAGTGGAAGAAATAACCACAGAAGGTTTCTGTGGATGGGATAGTACGTGTTACACAACCTTTGTTCTTCAAATGATATTTTAAAAAAGAAAATTCAATACGTTCTCTTTTAGGAACATAAATACAATTTTCCAAACAAAATCCTGGCTGTTCTGATGTCAGCTTTGGCATTTGACAGAGTACTGCTAGGATTTCATCTTTTGTCTGGGAGGCTTGCTTGGCTACTTACCAGTCATTGAAGACCAAGATCATGCCAGGTTCAGAATGAGAACCACCTGCTGGTGTCATGGCAACTGTACCTATTTACACTCAACAGCTTTGTCAGTTTTTGAAGCAGATATGACTCCACCTCTAGCTTTGAAGCACTAATCCTGTAGTTAATTACACATAGAAAGTCATATAACTGTTGTACAAGTAATATAATACCTGAAGCTGTGCCCTAACAAGTTCTAATCTGTACCAATCCCCTTGATCTCCCTCTGATTATGAATGCATATTAAGGTATAAAGGATAAATGTGACCTGCAGGCCTACACCTTGAATTTTGACTAACTGTACAGAACATCCATCCTACTGCACACTAATTTAGGATATATAATGCTGATTTTAGGATTACTAATTAAAATTTGAGTGAATTTGTAGTTTTTCTTCTGGAAGAGTATCCTGGATTATGATAGGCTGTTGCGCTTTCTACGAAACACTCCTCATATTTCTGCATCAAATTTCATTCTTTTCCTTCCATCCTGTGTCTTGGCACTTTTAGCTGTAAGAACAGGAAAAATAAAGTATCTAAATGTGTGAAGAAAATAGCAAGTAAACATTCTGTCTCCAAGCTAGGAGGCTGTTATACTTTGTAAGTAGTCTTTCATCAATTCTTGAGCAAGTAGCATTGTAAAAGGAATCCTGGAAATAAGAAATAGCTTGATTGACAGACTGTGAAGACTATCTGCATTTTGGGAATGACTAGAAGACATTCTTGGAACTGAATGTCTTTAGTTCTTGAGCTATATAATTGTTAATCCACGCTGGAGAATAAAAAGTTTCCTTTACAGTACTTAAAGGTAACTCATATATTTTGCTATGTTGCTCTAGATAGTAGTCATAGACTCATAGAATCACAGAATGACTTGAGTTGGAAGGGACCTGGAAGATCATGCAACTCCAACCCCCCTGCTATAGGTAGTGACATCTTCCACTAGACCGGGTTGCTCAGAGCCCCATCCAGCCTTGAACACCTCCAGGGATGGGGAGTCCATAGCCTCTCTGGGCATCTTGTTCCAGTGCCTTACCACTCTTATCATAAATAATTTCTTCCTAATATCTAATCTAAGCCTTCCCTACTTCAATTTAAGGCCATCAAGGTATTTATTTCTGAATCTGTGACTGTCTGCAGAAAATTCACAATGATTTCAAAACCAGGATTTTCAAATAAATATCTCAGTGTATAGCAAAAATAGACAGACACTCAATTAAATAATCCAGTAGGTGCACATCAAGTTACTTATGTAGGTGTGTTAATTTAGCAGACTTCAGCATATGCCTTAATATTATATGGTTACTATGTAAGAAAATGAAGGTGATGGTCTGAAACTTATTTTACTAGCAAAAGTGAGGAGACCTGTAAAAATGTGATATGGGCTAGTAAGCAGAATGCAAGCCATCTTTGAATATTTTCATTCTGAGTGCCTCTAATGGCTGCATTACTGTCATCTCCTGAAAGGTTCCTTAAGGGCAGCCTGCTGATGTCTATCCTTCACTGTTCTATACAGCTCTCTTTCATTAGGTTTAGGTCAAAATTTAAAGTTAAAGACAGAACTGCTTGTCTGAACATGTCCTCATTTTCCATGGAAGAGAAACAAAGGCAGCAGAATCTGTTCCACACTAGCTAAGAGCACACCCCAGCTCCACATATGTATTTCAGAAAAGTGAACTCCTTGTAAATCATATGTTTCTACTCAAACATCACCATTTTTGCTGATTTGAATGTGTAAAGCAAAATACTCCCTAAACATTTTGTAAGGGAGAAATAAACACCTCTTCCTAAGTTTGGGCTGTGGACATATTTTTCAGTTGTGAATTTGTGTGCTGGACATCACATAGGTAATTTGTCTTGGTTTAACATTTCAAATACCTTGTGCTCCCTGAAACTGGTAAGCAAAGATCAAGTGAAGAGAGTTAAAAAACAAACAAACAAACAAACAAAGAAACAAAAACCAGAAGCACTCACAGAAGCAAAATGAGAGGCAGATTGGTTTCTAAATGCTTAAGGAAAGAAGAAGAATTACTTATATTTATGGTTTCTTAAAAGAAGTGGTTTATCTGTTTCTTCCACTTATGCATTGTGGAAACAGATTACAAAGCAAAGCAAAAGCTGTAAAAGCTGTTTGTGACCAGAATTTATTACCCATTATTAAAGCTTGATCTTTTGTGTCAAGAAGAAGACCCTTTAGAGAGGATAATAACAAATTCTGACCTTTTACAGTTTTGGGGGTGACAGGGCTTGGAGATTTCTTCTTGACTCTTTTTTCTGTTATGATCCTTCTGAATATTCAACTTTTCAAAAGAGATATTAATTTCCATCTGACACTGGGCCCACAGCACAGTTACCAAGGGGCGCTGTGGTTTATGCTGTGCCTCACATCCATAAGCAAAGTTTTGTACAGTGCAGAATGGCGGCCCACATGTATTTCTCCTCACTTGTTGGTGGGTCTGGCTCTGGTGTTGGCTTGTGCAGGGTTGATGAGGTTGTCTCTGGAGCTGTGGCAGAAATTGCCCCAAGATGTCCCCAAGTACCCCGAGCAAAGAACAGTGGATGTGGTAGTGATGTTGTGTGCAGAGCTCCCATCTGTCAGGGGGAAGCTTGGCTGGTGAATTTGGCCACCCGTATATGAGGAACAGTGATTTCTTTCCAAGACAGATTCGGCACTTTGCATGTGTTAAAGTAAACTAAGTGGCACATCAAAAGTTTTCATAGTCCTTGTGGGATAAGGCATTTTTTTGCAGTATGTCTCTCTGGTGATGAAAATCCTGATTCTGTGTAGGTTCTTCTTTAGCTACTTTTGTAGATCTGGACCATAATCATTTACCCTTTTATAACAGTCACACAGCTTAAGATGAAGCAAAGGCTTACCTACAATCTGATTAGGAGCCAGAAGACAAGTAGATCACTTACAACTAACATTTGAGGAGGACCCATATTTGAAATTACAGTGATCTGTCACTGCAAAAAAAACCAAAAACCCACAAACAAACAAACAAACAAAAATAGATATCCAAAAGAGGTATTGATAAAGCAAGAAGGAAGATGTTACAGTTCTTTTGTGATGGGTGAAAGGGAGAAAACAGTTGATGTGCTATGTGATGTAGCAGTTGAATTAAATATGAAAGGATACTTTCTGTGTTTACATCTAGGTGATATAATGTTCATGTCAAAACCTGAAGTAAAAATCTTTTCCCAAAAAGCTGAGATTCATAAATTACTCATTGAAAGCTTGCATTTGCTTTCAGTGCATCATAGACAGGAAAATCTAAAAACACTCCTGAAGAACTGTAGTGTTAAACCAGTTAAGTCCCCCAAATATGCAGCATACCCATGTGCTAAAATTTTACTCTCTAAAGCATAGATGTAAAACCTTCCTCTGAAGTCAGTGGAGTTATTCTCAGTTACAGTGATGGAAGAGAAAGCACAATATAACTCAGTCTGAAAAAAAAAAAAAAAACCTCAAAAACTGCTATGTCTGAAGCAGAGAAACTCTTTATTATTTTCTTTAAGTAGTATCTTGACTTTGCAGTGTTATTTGAAAATTGCACCAAAAATTGCTGTAGCTTAAGTCTGTGATAGCACCTGCAGGGCTGACATATGCATAGTGAATGAGACATCTGGTCTGGAACAAAGCTGTCTTTTAGTCCAGAATAAACGTCACTTGTTCTTCAACCACAAACAGCAGACGGAGGTAGGGATCAAAGCCAGGTGAATGCTTCACAGTGCATATCAAAAGTGATTATAATAAGAGCTTACAGGGCATGTGATTTAATTGTCCCTTCAGAATCCAGGGCATTTGTCTGCTTTTCGTTTTTGCAAAGATCTCACTGTGGTAAACCAAGTTTGTTTTCCTAGCTGAAGATGACGTCTCAGACCACTTAATGAAGCTGTGTTGGAGAGTCTCAGCATAAAGCTTCGTTTTTAATTTGCCCAGTTGCCCACATGGAGGGAATGTGGGACCAGGTTGGGAATATGCCTTCTGGCAGCGATAGATCGAATGTGGTACCCACCTGGCTTCTGTGCATCCCTGTGATACCCCTCTCTCGCTGGCATTCTGCCAGCCTGGCCACCTCAGTCAGTTACCCTGGACTGCAGAGCAGGAGCAGTGTCACAGTGTCAGGGGAGCTTTAGCCTTGTCTCTGTGAAATGATGATGAGGGACTCAACAAAAGCAAATGCATGGTTCTGCACCTGGGGAAGAATAACTTCATGCACCAGTACAGCCTGGAGGCTGACCTGCTGGAAAGCAGCTCTGTGGAGAAGGACCTGGGTGTCCTGGTGGACAACAAGCCAGCAGTGTATCCAGGTGGCCAAGAAGGCCAGTGGTATTCTGGGGTGTTTTAGGAAGAACATTGCCAGGAGGACAAGAGAGGTGATCCTGCCCCTGTACTCAGCCCTAGTGAGGCCACATCTGCAGTGCTGTGTCCAGTTCTGGGCTTCCCAGTACAAGAGAGACATGGAAATCCTGGAGCAGGTCCAGCAGAGGGCAACAGACATGGTCAGGGGACTGGAGCATCTCTGTTATGATGAAAGGCTGTGGGAGCTGGGCCTGTTCAGCCTCAAGAAGAGAAGATTGAGAGGGGATCTTATCAATGTATATAAGCATATGAAGGGAGGGTGTCAAGAGGATGAATCCAGGCTAGTCTGTTCTTCATATTCTAGTCCTTGGCACATTTTGCAAGGACACAACATGAATAAAGTGGGATGTGGCAACATCACTTTTTAATGCTGAGCCTGTCAGCTATTTTCCCCTAAAATCTATAAAAGTGAAAAGGTTTGAGAGTAAAAGTTTGAAAGAGGATTGGTATCTGAAATATTTTTGGATGCCTTGCAAATTAGAAACAACTGGCAATCTGCTGGAAAAAATGTCATTGCTGACTTTTGTGAACAGTGTCATTTCTGATAATACAGGCAAGAAAACTTATTTTATATCCCAGAGGACTATTCTTGGAAAAGAAAATAAAAGAACTCCCCTCACTTTTCTTCCAGTGTGGCAACAAGAAAGAAACTGTGCAGCAGAGCTGGATGTATGACAGAGAAGAAACCAGATTTATTGCCCCACCAGTTACTTGCTATAAACAAATACACACTGGAAAAAGGAGTGCAATGACTCGTTGAAGTTTGAATTTGAGTTCTATTGAGGGTTTGGCTTTGGTTTCATATGGCCTTTTAGAATAGTGCAATTTTAATGAAGTTTTAGAAACTGACTCTTGAGAAGGTCCCTTCAGGGCCCACTGGGATAGATGACAGAAAGACTTTTGCAGTCTTCAGTGCAGTATGTACCCAATGGGCTTAATATGTCTGAGCAGTATCAAACCTACTGTGTGTGCACTGATCCTGCATAGTAAGTCAGATATCCTGAACATGTCAAGCGTACAGCAGAAACACAGATCATCTATGAAATCCACACACTGAAACCAACCCTCACACACTCCCGATTTGAAACGGGTGCTGAAGAGTAACCTTCCTCCCCAGTGAGCATCTCCATGGTTTCTGGATGCTGAGCAAGCCAGCAGTCCTGAATAAAAGCAGGTGACCATTCTGAGTTGGAGAAGTGAGTGTAGCAAAAGAAACCTTCTAGGAAAGAATCACTGGAGGAGAGAGGCAGGAGGTATCTAAAGGGATACCATGAGAGGCTGCCTGCAGATCTTAAGAGGAAGAAATTCTGTGGAAGAGGACTTTTTTTATTTTTTGTTTCTCCATGTTATTTCAAGCTGATCCTGATAATTGCTTGAACAAATTTACTTGGACAGTCTGCTGTTTTCAGGGATGGCAAATCCTTTGTTTTCAAAGAGCTCAGTAGATATATTGGCCTGCTGCAGGGACAGCATATGTGCAGCTGAGCAGGAGATAACAGGATTTTTGCTTAAATTTCCACTACAAACCACAGCAGATTTTCAGCACAGATATTTCACTGATCTGCAAATATGGCTCATTATTAGAGATGGCTTCTCTCTTAAATATTCCAGGTACTTCTTGCAAGATTGCCACTAACATCACCTAAGACAACCATTAAAGGTAATTGAGTCCTGCCTAGAATAAATGTCTTTATGTAAGACCAAAGGAAAAGGGATGAAAAGAAAGGGAAATCTTTCAAAAAGATTAGCATCACTAGTGAGACTTTCTGTCTTAGGTCAGTGAAGCTGATGTCATGTTCTTTATGTTCAAATTTTACAGGATTTTATGGGAGAGTGAAAGGTCCTCCCCAGACAACCATATGATATTTTTCATTAGTCTTATTTTCAACCAGGAGATATGGCCTTTGATCCCTCATGATCTTCTCTTGTCACCTGCTGTTGGAGGTGGCATGGCTGTAAGAAAACAAAACTCCGTTGTACGATGCCCATGCAGAACAAATTTAGTAACTGTTTTTACCTTTATAGTTCTTCTAAATATAGCTAGGTCTCAAAGCAGGCCTGAGAATTATTTTTCTCAAGGTGTCAGTTGTGGAAGACAGCTGTCAATACATATCTCAGACTTGTTAGGCACAAATAAACCTGCTAAGTTACTAACCAGTAGTTTAACACCAAGTAAAACATTTCCCCCTCCTTTCCTATGTATGCCAGGTACCAGAAAACAAGAGTTCCTAAGGCTATAAAATGAGCCACGGAAAAACTAGTTTGGCCACAGTAAATCAGGTCTCATTATGGGCCTGTTGAAGTGTGATGACAGCTACTGCTGGGTGATGTTAAATGTGTGAAAAGTGCCACAGGAGAGGGCTGGAGAAACAAAGGGAAAACATGTTAATATTTGCACAGTCAAGTCAGGTAAGGACTGGAGAACAAATGTAGCGCAAAGGTAAAAGTTTGCAATTATTTCAGGTAAGAGGTAGGTAATTTTTGCAGTCCTACTTCCCTGTGTGGATAAAAGATTTGAAAGTGAAGGTGGAATTGCTATCAGGTAACTGGCAAAAGAGAGCAGGAGCAAACAGCTGCCAAAAAACCTGTTCTCAGCCTAGATGTGTCCCTACCATCTCTTATTATGGTGACCCTCCCCTCATCCAGGCTTCAGTGTAAAAAGACAGCATTAAAAAGACATTCCTTTGTCCACAGAAACAAAGTACCCATGCATAGCAAGAATAAATGTTTTACAAAAGTGTAAACAGTCTTAGATTGCAAAAGGCCTTTGGAGGATAATAAAGGGATTTGAGCAGAAATGAAAGTGCCCACAAGTCTAAATAAATCCAGAAATGAAACTAATTTTTTAAGTGTAAGAATGTAAAAGAAAATGAAACTAAACGTTTTGGTGGATATTTAGCCAAAGTGTGACATCTCACTCCTTTACAAACAGTAGCAATACCAGTGTAAAAAGCATGTGACATACTTACTAGTTTGCAATTAACAGAAAAGAGTGTTTAAGGTTTTTAGGCATAGCCCCAATGCCTTTTGAGAGGTTTCTTTAAAAAAGAAAGAACATACACATAAAAACGGGAAATTATTATGGAAATTTGTGTCTCACATTTTATTTATTTTTAAAAAGTACAAACTAGTTTAAATTATTTTTGTTTGTTTCATGGTTTGTGAGGTTTTGGGTACTCATTTTCAAGCCTTCCTCCACAACAGTGATGTCTGACAAAGCTAATATTGGTTATTCTAATGAGCTGAGATTTCCAGATAGTCACTTACCTTGAGTATTAGCTTATTAAGCATGGCATTATATGTTATGATATAGCTCATGTTATCAGATAACACTATTTCCTTCACAAAACTTACCAGGGAGCAATTGCATGCTTCAGCAAGTCAAGTGAAGTGACCTTACATGAGAGGGTCTCAACTAGCACAAAGAAAATGTAGCTAAAAAATAACCTGATTTCCCATGCTGTCACAGCAGCAACACAGTGATTTTCCTTACAGGAAAGGCAAACCCACTGATGAGGTGGTGGCCTTATCTCATTTATAGGATGCAGCCTTGTGACTTAGAGAAAGCCTTTTTTCTTCCAAAGAGGAATATCTACCAACTTAATTGATCTGCTTTTTTTGAGTTGAGCAAAGACTATTCCCTTGCATGCCTGTGCAACAGTTAGGTAATTTAGATAAAAAGTTCACTTCCTATCAGTACAGCCCTGCTATGAAAGAAAATAGTCTGGAAACTCCTAAGGAACTGCGGACTAATTTAATGAGGAGCCTGGAACAGGACTTGAAGTCTAGAAGATCCTGATGACTGCCTGATGAATCCTGCATTTACTTATGGAGAGCTTAATTGAGTTGACACAAGGATATTCCATTTGCAGTGCAAACAAACAAATTAAAAAGACTTACTTAGACATTCTTAGTGGTGTCAGATTAAACCCTGATCCTAGCAAAATGCAGATGTTCTTTCTGCTTTTTGTGGTTGATAGGCACCCTGTTTACTGAATAGAATGTCTTCTCATATGCTGGCAACAAAAAACTGTGCTGTTCTTGCAGCAGAATTCAATATTATAGGATTGAGGAGTACAGTTTTAATTCTTCAGTACTGTTAACTTCTGCCCTGTTCTGCATTCAGTGCTTTCCTCAGAGCTACTGGGGATACCTTAGTCAAATGGTCTTATAACAAAGCTTTAAAAATTGTAGACCCTTTAAGTTAAGAAAAGAAGAAGTTTTTAATAAACATTCAATTTTAAGACAATGATCAAATAGCTACTGTAATCAGTCATAAACCACAAAATTTAAGCTCTCTCTTTATATCTTCTGATAGATTATTTGTCAGCATTACTATTATGGAGTATGTCATGAAAACAGAAACATCTCACCTGAGGCAGCTGTCAGTTTTCAACTTTACAGATTTAACTATGTACCTTAAACAGAGAAAATTTTCCAATGTCCTTAACTAACAAATATTACCATTGTGTACCCTGCTTATTCTATTGGTGCAAATCGACTGAGAGACGGATGAAGAATATATCTAAAGATGTTTGCCCCAAATAACACCCTTCAGAAAGGTATTTGCCCTCATCAGATGATTCAGTCTTTGTCAGAATGGGTACAGTTTATGCAACCCCACCATGGTTTTCAGGGCTACCCCTGCCCTATGACAGCTGCATCTGAGCAGCTGGGCTGCCAGGGAAGGCCCCAGACGAGTGGTGTGCTGCTTTGCAGAGCCCAGCCCCAGCGCACACAGGTCACCACATCTAAATACCTTCTCAGGATCAAACCCTTCAGTATAAATCTACCCTTATCATCCTCTTTGCCTTTCAATTCTAATTCTTTTGTGGGTGATTTGTTCCTGCAAGCTCTTTAGGAGCCATATTCCTCTTCACCTGCCAGGCTTCTGTTTTTCAAGGTCATTTTACCCACACAAAGTGATGTTTCTGCTCTTTTCCCTAGGGAATTTTACCAAAGAAAGGGCATCAGTACAGTACATTCAGACCACTGTCCAGATTTATGACCATGGATACTTGCTTTGACACTGTTGCTTCTGAGTGAGGCTGTTATCAATCTGTAGAAAGGGGAAAACAGTGCTATCTTACCCTGCTGTCAGCTCACTACTTCACATATCAATGTTATGACTGCAGTTCAGTTTATATTAGTGAAGCTCTGGTAAAATAGTAAACATTCTGGTAGTGCTGAAGATTAATATTATTTTGCCCTGCAGAGCACACAGATATTTCAATAGGACAAAGCAGTCCAAACTGGTTTTGACAGTGCCTTGGACAGGCAAAAATATCAAGCATTTGTTACGTTTGTTTCTGCAGGCAAAGGGCTAAGTCTGGCTGAAGGTTATTCTTCTTTCCGAGTGTGTTTCTCTTGAACACCTTGAGTCACACTATAATTCACAGGAAAAGAGGTAAAGAAGCTGTCTTTATTCATATTTCTTTACAGCCCTGATACCTCTCTATGTTCACAGTAAGTGCAGAAAAACTGCACTTGCTGTGATTTCTTTTGATCTTGGACTGGCACCTGCTGGTGCAGGGAACTGGAGGCACTGTGAATGAATGATGGCTCAGCAGCAGTCAGCTGCAGCGAGTTACAGATCATGGGCAAAGGTAGATCTGTACTCCCATTGCACTTTCTTCAATCCCATTCTTAACCCTTATAATGTCTGATTTGAGAATTAGCAGCTGGAAAAGATGAATAGCAGTTCCAGGATTGCTTTTTTTCCATTTTAGAAAGCCTGGTGCAAGTGCACTGCAATCAGCTTTTCAGAGTGCCTGTATCTCTTCCGTTGAGAAGTCGTGCAGGAGCCTACACCTGGAATGCCCCTCCTCATCTCAAATGGGGCTGTGCACTTCGAGCTTCCTAAGCTGCAGCTCTCCCAGGAAGCCACAGGCACTTGGCCTGATTAGTGGTCTTTGAAATACAATCTAATGAGTAATACAGTCAGAAAGGAAGAAAGTAATTTGGAAAATAACAGAGAGGAGAAGAGTACTTTTTAAACACTTTACTGCTACATCTGCATCTGTTTGGCCATATTAATCAAGTTTAATAGCCAAAGAAAGAAACAATCTAGACTTTCTCAACAGCTTTAGAGTAAATAACAATGCATTTAGGAATTTTTTCTGTTTGATTTCTTGAAAAAGTTACAAAAAGCAGCTTACCCCATCCTCACTCTCCAACAGCCTTTTTATTTTTTTTTTTTGCACCAACTACAAGACATGAGTAGGCAGTGCAACTCATGGTGCCTGAGTCCAGTGGTGGGGGTGAGAAATTTGCCCAGACTGCTGGGCCCCAGCTCCATGTGCAGTCACTGGAGACAAGCCATTAGGGCATCTACTCAAAGATTTATTTCATTTGCCCTGACTAAAGCATCAAGAATTCAGCACATATTTAAGGATTTTTCAAAGCTGTGGCAACCTATGGTAGATTTGCCTTCCAGCAGCTTGCTTCCCTACTTTGCCTATGCCCAAAGCCAATTCTGAGTCATGGAGTGGGTATTTCTTTGAGAAGGTTAGTTTAAATTTCCCCCAGTAACTCGACATTTTTAATTGCATAGCACGGTACAGAATTACTAGACTAAGCATAATACACCAAGTCAATAAGCCTTGTATTACATTTTTAACCTGAGGCTTCAGAAAGCCATATATTTATGTAGGTGTGTTTCCTGCACATGCTTTGAAGCCCAGGACATGTATAGCTTAAGGGAACTTTACAACCTTCTTCATTTTATACCTGCAGCCTTGTGAATGAATGGAACTTACAGCTTTTGTCCACACCTACAATAATTTTTCTGTGGTTGGGAATTGTTCCTTTTTTCAAGTACAGGTGAGCATTAAATGTCTCAGATGATCTACTTCATGGCTTACCTCCAAAGTGGAGACTTCTGAACACGAGTCTGCTCTCCATTTAAACCTGCAGAAGAGGCATTCACATCAACTCTTTCTTAGGAGTCATTGACCGTTTCTGCTACAAAGTGAATATGAAGTCAATTAGAAGAACGGTCTTTATTTTATTCCCTTGATTATTGAATGAAAAAAAGCATTACTGTTTTACCATAACACTTTCACTCTGGCAGCTAATGTGTCCCTGTCTGGGACTCAGGTACATTTTGGCACAGGGTCCTTGACCTTCATCACTCAAAGCAAGCTGGCTTAGTAAGGCCCAGTGTGTGTCTGGTCCCTTCAGGCCAGCCCTGGCTCACCTCCTTTGGGCAGTGGAGGGGAGCGGGCAGTGTCCCACACAGGTAGCCCTGGGTGAGAACCTGCTGCAGCAATGATGTGTGCCAATGGATGTGTGTGCAAGGAGCCTCCCAAGCCAGAGCACAGCTGGCAGGCAGACTTGGCCAGGGAGGAGGATTGGGTGTATCATTTGTTCAGCACTTTGGGAAATTAGCAAGTAAAAGCATCTGGGAGATCTCAGTCTAGCAAAGCATTCAAGTACCTGTTAAAATTTAATTGAATCAATAGCTTGTAGGCTTTGGTGGGACAAATATTGTGCCTCAGTTTAAGGCTGTGTTTAGGTGCTTGGCTGGATTCAGATTTGAAATATTAGGTTTTGCTGAGTTTTGTGTATTCTAATGAAGGTAAGTGAAGAAAACAGAAAGTGATACCGCTCCTAACATGAATGCTACTAAACTTGTTTTGGAAGAAACAGGTAATTTCTGTTCAAGGTAGAAATCTAACCATCTGTTTTGCATGAGAACGTTTTACAGTTTCCTCTCCTGGCTCACTTTAGGACACTCTGGTATTACTGTATTTAATTTGCCTTACTCACTTCCAAGTCTCTTCTATTTGTTATTCCTCCTTGTTTCACTGTTCTGGGAACTGGAGTTAAAAGGAAAGCAAAGGCCCTTTGAATCTGCAGCAGGCTGGATTAACTGGGATGAGCAGCCCTCCCTCCCCTCCCCTCCTCTGCTATTTGCAGCCGACTGATAACATCAACCGGCCCTTGTTCTTTCCTCTGCCCCATGTGTTTTCTCTTTCTGGGTTTGGTTTGTTGTTTTTTTTTTCAACCTGTGACTGGCTTTAATTGCACATGCACCAGTGAACAGCAGCCACTGATGCTTGATCTAACTACTACACAAGAAAAGCTCTTACACAGGCTGCAACCTGAGCTTCTGCAAACACAATTCAAAACTCCAGCTGGTCAAGGTGCACCTCTGCTCACATTTCCTTTTATCAGAGGGCTGCAGGGGACCGTGCTGAGCAGATTATTTACTCTCCTCTGTATGCAGCATACAGCAACATTTCATATTGGAGGTTGCCACCCAGTAACTAAACATGAAACAAATAGTCTTGAGTAAAAAATACTCATTCTTTACAGAATATGCAAAGATCATTAGGAGGTCACACACTGTTTGTTTACTCAAATGAGCAGGCAAAAGCCAAGCTGTGAAAGCTTGTCTCCACCAAAATTCTCTCCCAATTCATTTTCAAACTTTTTTGGTAGCATAGCTGGGAATCCAACATGGGTAAAAATAAGTGCTGGGATCCAGCTCCCCCGAAGGACATCACAGGATATGGTGGTAAGGCATCATAGTTGATGAGGCTTGCTTACTGCATGATCCTTTAAAAGGACTTTGAAAAGCAGTCTCATCCTCAGCAGAGGCAGGCACTGAATGTTACTTCTCTATCCAAAGGAGGAAGGTTAGAAAGACTAAACATCATGAAAACACCAAAAGTAATGGAGGAAAACCACATGTATGTATGCAGGTGCAACATGAAAAGGCTGTCAGGCCTGTTTCCTTCACTGCTGTTATTGGCTGGCAAAGAGAAGTCACTTTTGCGATGAGTTGGCTGGGGCTTGGACTGTGTCTTACGGAGAGGCTTGGGGAGACTGCTATTCCTTCCCAGTGACTGCAGAGGAAGGCAGTGAAGCTTTGTCTTAGCCTGTGATGTGAGGCATGAGTCCAAGCCTCTGCCTCTTTTGTGGATGCCCTCTACATTTAGCAAAGAAACAAAAATGTCCTTGAAATGCATGGATACGCCAGGCTCTTGTTTGCATTGGGCTTCCCCAGAGAATTCTCATCTGGTATGCATCCTTGTGCATTGCACCACTTTGGGGAAACGTATAGAGCTCCCCCTTGCATTGTAACCATGTTATGTAAACCATCTGAATATGCTACCCTCTGAGAAGATGTGCCAACTCCAAGAATCGCGTTCAGATATTTCAGATATGATAATGACCCATTTAAAGTACTAATTAAAATTGGATGGGTTTCTTATCTCCCCGAGCTTTAGAAAAGAAAAATCGCAGGCCAAATAAAAATTTCATAAATGCTTGATAATCCCTCTGAAGGAAGGAATTTGGCAGAGGGCATCAAGACCAGGCCATTTTGAGCAAATGAAAGAACCTAAAGTAAGACTTTGAAGTCTGACCTTCAGAGTCTATATTAATACACTGGATGACAAAGATAATAAATACTGCAAAATGGGACAGAATGTACCTAATTAAGGAGATTTAACTATGCTTTGGCATTCTTTTCAATCATATTTCTCACCAGAAGTATTTTGAAACTTATCATCACAGTTTCCCAGTGATATTAGTTCTGAAAATCCTGCTTTCTTTTTCTCTGTGTAAAGCAGCACATCATCATTTATTTTATAGTCACATCCACTTCAGTGGTGTCATTTCCATTACAGCAATGGAAAGGCCTCAGAGACCTGTGACTGTCACTTCACTAAGAACTCTGGACCAAGCTCTTTCTTCTGAGCTTTATGTTAAAATCAATGGATAAGCTAAAGGATAGACACTGCCATGTGAACTGGAATGCCAATTTCCTCTACTCCATGTGGACAGACTAAAAAGTGTGCTTTCTTACTCATTCTGTTTTTCCAGAATCACAAAACAGATGTCTTCTGGAGGTTTCTGTCTGACTCCCCCTCTTCTTTACACCTCTGTTGGTTGTTTATGCACAATTATATGTAATGCAGAGGGCAGTGTCACATCTTTTGACCTGTTGCATGCTTTTAATGCAGCTCAGGAGGTTCTTGACCTTCTTTCCTACAATTACTCATTGTTAGGTCATGGTCAGCTTATTGTCCACCAGGGTCCCCTCTCATCCCCTGCAGATCTGCTTTTCAGATGGTTGGCTCCCAGAGTCTATTGGTGCATGGGGCTTTTTCTCCCCAGGTACAAGACTTTGTACTATCCCTTATTGAACTTCATGAGAACCCTGCCAGCCTATTTCTTCAGCCTGGTCAAATCATGTCTCTCTGAATGGCCACACAACTTCCTGGTGTATCAACTACTCATTCCAAACTTGTATCATCTGCAGGTTTGTCGAGCCTTCCCTCTGTCCCAACATCAAGGTCATTAAGGATTTTATGAGAGGCAGTGTGAAAAGCCCTGCTAAAGTCAAGATAAACACCCACAGTTCCCCAGTTTCACTGTTGAAGGCTATTAGATCAAGCATTTCTTCCCCTTTGCAAATCCTTGCTGACTAATCCCAGCCACTTCTTGGCCTTCTTGTGTTCAGAAAGGTTTTCCAGGATTATATGCTCCATCACCCTCCCTGTGATTGAGATGAGGCTGCCTGGGCCATAGTTCCCTATATTGTCTTTCTCACTCTCCTTGAAGACTGTGACGTTTGCTCCCTACCATCCTCATGAACCTTTGCCAACTGCCATGACTTTTGAAAGACAATGGAAAGTAGCCTTCCAGTGACATTAGTCAGCTCCCTCAGTACTGATGGGTGAATCCAACTTGTGTTCACCCAGTGTGTTCACATGTTCCCTAAAAGATCCTCTGCCAGAAAGGCTTTTTTTTTGGTTTTGTTCCAGTCTTTCCTACTGGTCTCAGGACGCCGGGATTGATGAAGGACATGACCAGTAAAGATCAAATTGAAGAAGGCATTCAGTCCCTCAGCCCATTAACTCCTTTGTCCTTTGTCACCAGGTCCCCTGCCCCCTCCAGCAGCAGGCACCCATTTTTCCCAGTCTTCCTTTTGTTGCTGATACACCTGTCGAAGACCTTGTTGCCCAGCATGTCACACACCAGATTTAACTCTAGTCGGGCTCTGCCTTTCCTAAGCTCATCCCTGCATATTCAGGCAGTGTACCTGTGTTTCTCCTGGGTTACCTGTCCCTGCTTCCACCTCCTGTTTGGTCCCTTCTTACATTTGAGTTTAGAGAGGAGTGGCAGTCCTGCTGACACCTTTGCTTTTATACCTGCTTATGAGGATGGACCACCCTTGAGGTCAGAAAGCAGACTTTTAAAATGAAACCATTAAAGTCCCTCCAGGACTGCATCCCATGCAAATCTTCTAAATAACTCTCTGAAGAACCCAAACTCTGCTCCCCTGGAGACAGGGTTGTGATCCAGCTTTTTGCCTTGCTCCCTTCTCTCAGAATCCTGACCTCCACCAGCTTGTGGTTGCTGCAGTCGGCTATCCCTTGACCTTCATATTTCTGAGCAGTTCTTTCTCTTTGTAAGCATGAGGTCCACCAGAGCACTCCCCCTCACTGATTTTTGTTTCTGAACTGCATAGTCCTCAATGGCTGGAGACAATTGGGTCTCTGCTGGCAAAGCCCAGGAATGGATAATGCGGCCAACCTTATAGCCACTAGTCACATACAATGAGACATGGCAGACTCAAAGTGGATTCCTCCACATTCCTCATTCCTTGCCTCAGCTCTTGGTTCAAGAATCCAGAACAGTTGTGTAAAATGGTCTTGCACAGTTTGTGCTTCTAATGTGTGGGATGAAACTCAAAAAGCACCTACAGCAAGGCTGTTCTGGCAGAGGCCCAATGCCCCAGGTGCTTGCTTCACAAACTATTCCATGTAATAGGAACTTGCAAGGCTGAGAAAAGGTGAGACAAAGCCATCTGCTTGAGTAGTTTTAGTTACAGAAGCAGACAAACCTGATAACCGAGGAGCTTTACAGTGCTTATGTCAGCAACCAAGACTATTACATGGAAATCACATTTGAGATTCTGGAGGCTTCCACTTGTGGGATCAATGCAGTTATTTAATGTAGATCTGTGAGTGTGCTGGATGAGCATCTGCTGGAGGAAAAGTGGAGGGCTGGTGAACTGCAAGATGCAAAAGACCACTCTCCACAAATGGAGTCATGATGAGTTCTGGGAGTGGCTGAGCAACAGGATGCAGATTTGCATCTGGTTCACAGCCAAGTCCAGAACACATGCATGGTGCTCTGCAACTAAGAAGAGCTCTCTGAGGACTCTGGAGAGGCTTTCCAAAGTGAATACTGTAAGAGGCAGACAATGAATGGTCCATTACAAGTATGATCAGCACTATATTGATATCTATCACAAAAGTCACCATAGTGTAGACATACTTTTCAGTCTTTGCCTAATATTTTTCATTGAAAACACCTGCCTATGTTGAAATTCCTGATTGCATACAGTTTGTCTAACCTACATTTCTGAACTGTCCGTATGCATCTGATGCTTGCTGAAGCAATCCTGCTGAAATGAGGGCTTCACGGAGGCAGTAGTTCTCACCGGGTTTTCCCGCTTCTCACAGAAGCACTCAGTCACAAACCTGCATGCCCTGCTGAATCACTTATCCTCTGGATGATGTCCTCTGTGCTCTGGCTGAAGTCACCTTTGGCTCCATGTGCCATCACAACAAGGTGGCATGCCTTCTGCAGGCTGATTTGTCGCGTGCGTGGTAGTGGAAGATGGTCTTTCCTGTCCTCAGTCTTTGAATGGTGTGAAGGGAAAAGGTTTTATTCCTTGCTGACCTGGGTGACACATGCTTCTTGCAGACTCACAGGTGTATCATAGATTCATAGAATCATGGAATGGTTTGAGCTAGAAGGGACCTTAAAGATCAACTAGTTCCAATATGCCTGCTGTGGGAAGGGATATTTTTCACTAGACCAGGTTGCTCAGAGCTCCATCCAACCTGGCCTTGAACATTGTAAGGACGGGGCATCCAGAGGTTTTTTGGAGAACTTTTCCCTGTGCCTCACTACCCTCACAGTAAAGATTTTTTCTTTTATTTTTAATATCTAATCTAAACCTACTCTCTTTCAGTTTTAAGCCATTCCTCCTTGTCCTGCCTCTACATTCCCCTGTAAAAAGTCCCACTCTGTCTTTCTTGCAGGCTCCAGAAAGATCCTGGAATGTTGCAATTTGGTCACTCCAAAATCTTCTTTTCTGCGGGCTGAACAATCCCAATTTTCTCAGTGTTTCCTCATAGGAGAGGTGCTCCATCCCCCTGATCAACTTGATGGCCTCCTCTGGACTCGCTCCAAGAGGTCAGTGTTCCTCCTGTACTGGGGTCCCAGAGCTGGATGCAGCACTCCAGGTGGTGTCTCACCAGGGCAGAGTAGAGGAGCAGAATCCCCTCCTTTGACCTGCTGCCCATGCTGCTTCTGCTGCAGCCCAGGACACAACTGGCTTTCTGGACTGCAAGTGAACATTCCTGGATCATGTCCAGCCTCTCACCCACTATATCGACCATACCTTTTGGGTTTTCCTGCATGGGGACCCAAGTGCAAAGTGCACCTCACCTGGTGGCGTAGCAGTGTGAGGTGTCTGTGTGGGCACTCTGGTGCCATTCACAGGAGCTAAGCTGAAAGATCAGAGAAGCTGTGTAACCATGGTAATAATTTTAATGTGTATCTACGCACCTTTATATAATATATAAAAAATTATTAGCAGTACAATTTGTGAATAGTTTGGCACTCCGTGTGTTGTTCAAGACTTTCTCATTGCTCCCAGACCCTGCAAAACTCAAAGAAAAATCACTGATCTCCTTGAAATGCTTTGTGTTTTATTGCTCAATGATTTTGCATGCCTGCTTTAAATTAACCATGATCAGTATGTACACGTTCATGCACTGCACTGACCGCACTGTAACCATGGTTAGTATGTACAGGTTTGTGCATGGCACTGACTGCACTGTAACATGCACATACCTGAATATTATATAGCATGAGTAATGGTGAGTTCTTAAACATCAGCTTTGCTGGTAAAGAGGTTGAATGCAGTCATCTGTGTGACCTAAATTGCTTCATGAGCTGGGGCTGCTGAGAGAGAGTGAATAAGTGATGGGGTGGCATTATGAAATAATGTTTTCTCTTGTGTAGCTAAAAATGGCTGCAGTCAAAGAGAGTGGGCTCTAAGTTTGCTTTGGGGTGTGGTGAACATGTATATTTGCAGTTTCTCACAGGAAAGGATTTAAAACCTCCTTTTTCTGAAGGGCCACTTCACTGAATGTTAAGAAGATTGGGCAAGAACTACATCTTCTTGTTAAAGGAAATATTTGCTAGTTGAGTTTGCCCTCTGCCAATGGACATTTTCTCAGACGTTTTATACTAGAGGGTTTACAACAACCATTTCAAAGTACTGCAGGTACATACAGGCATAGCTCACCAGCTGTGCCATAAGCAATTCTTGACAGCTTCAACAGCCCCTGGCTTGCAGCAGCAGCACCACCAGTAGAGCAGCTGCATTGAGAGAACAGCCTGAAAAGTGCTGGATGTTCTAAATCTTCACTGATAACATGACGGATCAGCTTGTTTCAGGTTTTCTGTATAAAAGGGATACAACAAATTGTGACAATTCCAGTCAGTCAGGATAAATCACCTCTTAGGAAGAAAAGGAAAACAAAATTACTTGTAACATGGTAAGCTAGCACAGTATAGCTTTGCACCTAGGCTTGGCACAGCTCTATTTTTTCTTGTTTACAATGTATATACATATGAAGCCTGTAATTGCTTAAGTAAAGTACTTACGAATAAAGAGAATGTTCAAAGCATCATTTTGCAGTACTGTGGGGGAGATTCTTGAATATCCCAGGGAAAATCAAACCAAACTCCCCAAAGACATTTATATGAATTTCTGGTTTTCAATGGAAATAATGATTTTTTTAGTGTGATAAAGACATATCAAATCCTACATTCCTTCTGAAGAGAAAAAAAAAATAAAAAATTGAAGACATCTTCCAGTTATCAGGGTAGTTTTCAAAAGTAATTGTGGGGCTAAGAGACAATATTTCCATTTCACACTTCCTCCCTTTAGCAAAGGCTAAGGATTGGATTAACTCTTTGTTTGCTCTAATCATGGAGAAAATGGAGGAACAAAATGAAAAGGTACATTTATTATTTATAAAACCTTCAACTGTTTTGCCAGTGTGAAGTGTTCCCTATCAATAATTCTGTGATTAGTTACAACTTATATGGTATATGAATACTGTGAAGAGTTTACCAGTTTGCCCTTTCCCTTTGGCTTACTGCCTGTTTAGGAATATGACTTTGATGATCTCCCAGTTCAGCAAGCTTTGGTGCTTTTGTTATGTAAATACACATGAAAATGACTGTACATATCACAATGGTTATTAAATCATTAATGTCTGCAAACTCCACAAATGTTTGTGTTGTTATATGCATTTTAATTGCTAGCCAGACAGTATTAATTATGGGAAATCCACTATTTTGAAACAGCTCTGTCACTTCTTTTACAATGGTGAAACTCTCTTAGGAAAGACACTGAGGAAGAGAAGTTCCTCCTAATGGGAGAATCATACAACTGAATGGAAAGAGATACGATAAAATGATAAAATCTTCATTTAATGGTTTAGAACATTTGACATATTTTAAAATAATTTATGTGTCTGCCTCTTTTTCTGTCTATTCATCTATTCCTTCATACTGTTCTCCAAAAAGGGCATAATATTTCTAATTCTGGAAAAGGAAAAAGTCCATATGTAGCTCTGTCTTATGTTTCAGGTTGGTGTGAATAATTTTAAACATTACTAACTTTTTGTTGGCTGATAGATCAAAAATTGGATAAGGGAGGCATGTTTATGAACAGATCTGCCAACCACCCCCCCCAAATAAAAGGCAATAAAGGAAGATAAATGTTGATGTATTTCATAATTCTGTTGTTTACGTGTGCTTTTTGGAAGAATGAATCCTTATCAAAAAAAGAGACTGAAAGGATTTGTCATTGTGAACTGTGTTCTTATTGATTTTTAATTTTTTTTTGTTAAGAGAGGTTCAAATCCATACAATCATTTGGTGGTATAATGTAATTCCCCTCCAGCACTGCTGATATTGAAGTATTGAAAGAATAGTGAATCTACTCTGAAATCTGAATACTGAGTACATGATGAGCCTGTATTATATTTATAATCAGGAATTTAAACCAAAATTCTCAAAATTTTTAATTATCAGCTAGAAGACACATGTTGTCAGTCAGGGGTGGGTTCCTCTATGGTACTTTTGCACAGCTGGACTGTCAGACATGCCTGAAGTTGGCCTTTCTGAATCTTATCTACTAAAAATCCCTGTGTACTGTGGAAAAGCTTGGTTCTACACTTGCATTCAGGCAACAAAATGGGGCCTTTTTTTTCTTCAGAATCATAGAGCTTTCACAATAGTGAATACCTTTAATGAGGTCTGTGGCTGAGTAATTAAGTTGCCTGACTATAGATTAAGATACCTAGCAGTATTTTGAAAATGTTGGCCTTGTTTTGATTTGCACTTGTTGTCTTTACTGCAGCTGTCAGTCATTTCTTGACATCTCCTAGAATGTAAACTGCTTTTGTTGCAAATATATGTTTGTGTTTGTGCTCTGTCAAGCACGTGGGGACACGGGGTTTGAAGACACCCCTGCCTGGGTGCAGAGAGCACTGTCCTACAGCTTGGAATGGATTCGGAGCTGTGTGTGGGCATTTCCCACAGCACAAAGCCTGGTGTAAAAGCAGGTGCCTTCCTGGTGGATTCACACAAATACTGAGAGTTGTCCCAGTTGCATATTTTGCCTTGCACAGCTTATAATCTTTGCCAGTTTTGTCAATTTTTCTTCCTCAGAACATGCCTGATTTTTCCATACCAGTAGAATATCAATACTGATCCATTTAGTCTGGTGTTGTATCTTCAAAAGTAACCAGTTCAAGAGACTTCAGTAAAGGAATTAAATGTATACTAATGAGAAAAGAGCACTTAGGTCTGAAGAACTGATGAAAGGAACTGAAAAGCTATCAGAAATCCACTGTTTAATTTTTATTAGACAATAATAAGAGATATTAGAGTCTTTTGAACAACATTTTGTTACTGTAAACCTTTATTTTAATAATAAAGTAGACCATTATTCCCTCTACAAATTCTCCCGTGACGTGATACCATATATCTCTGGTCAAAATGTGTTTGTTTTTTTTTCCATTCCTTTGATCAGCAATTCCCTTTTAAAATGTCTCCTCTCAGCTCCTTCTTTGATCACCTTTGGCAGACTGCTAGAAACTGAAGGTCTAGTGCATTTAGAAAAGCAAGGAAAATCTCACCATACAAAATATATTTATATGAAATATTACTTAGACATGTCTCCAAAGCAGAAAGTCAGGATAAAAGATGTATGTGCTAGTGCAAAGAAATGGCAGAAGCAAGAAAAATTAGTTGGTGTCTCTGTGGTGCTGCAATTCATACTTTGCCTTGGGGTTTCAGCAAACATCATCTGCCTGAACCTAGATGGCTAGAAATCAATAATATAGATTTCATCTGCAAACAGATGCAATCTCTGCTCCCTTATGGAAGGAGCAGCCAATACCTCAGGCAGACACAGGGCATGACTTTCAGGTACACCTAGCGCATGCCCTGGGGGTGTTGTGTAACCTTGTAAACAGCCTGATTTTCATAAGCAGAATGACAAATCAAAGGGTCAGTTGTGAGGGGAGAAGACTAATGGGGACAAATTTAGGAGCAAAGAGTAAAATAATTAGCTCATAGACAGATTAAGAGAAGTATGTAAGCAAGACTCTTAGAAGTGTATCATTTCTTAAAAGGATAGCTGAGCTACCAACAGGTCATAGACTATGTTTTAAAGTATTTTATTGATTTCTATTTCCTACACACTTTTATTTCAGCCTGATGTTGCCTGTTTTCCTTCCTTCCTTCCTTCCTTCCTTCCTTCCTTCCTTCCTTCCTTCCTCCCTTCCTTCCTCCCTTCCTTCCTGCCTCCCTCCCTCCTTCCCTCCTTTCTGAATTCCAAATTCCTTCTGAATTCCTCCTTCCGAATTCCTTCCTTCTTTCCCTCCACTCAAATTCTGAATTCCTTCCAAATTCCTTCCTTCCTTTTTCCCCATTTTTCTTTTATAATTCTCTTTCAAAGATAAATTTTCCCTTTAGCATCAGCATGCGATTTCTCAATTTTCAAGGAATTTTCATTTCTTTTTGCTTCAATTTTCCACCTGGAAGTGAAAATATCATTGCAAAATAGTCTGAAATGATGTTACAAGACTTCCTGGATGATTTAAGAGTGTTGCAATATCTAGAGAGGGGACATAAACCTTTAGGGATAAAAAAAAAAAGGTAGCTAGAAGTGACATTGCCTTTACTTTCCTCTCTGCTGCAAACTATACTTGCTGAATATTTTATCACAGCACATGTAAATCACAAGTTTTTGACAGTAACACAACTGAGAAAACTGCAGAGACTCAAGGTATTGTTCCAAAGTATCTTTCACTTAGTTACATATTAACAGCTCCAACAGTTGTACAGTCACATGTTCAGATAGCATCCAGTTTAGAGTTCAAATGAAAGCTTCCTTTTCAGTGTATTGCCACTGAAATGAGTATATACAACTGTTCTGGAAAAAAAATAATGGATCTTTATATTGCACTCTAACAAGCTGGAACATATTTGTCTGACTGAAGTGCTAACAAATACTAAACTTTAATATTCATGGACTTCAGAAAGTATATGTATGTATTGAAGTTTTAAGACTGAGAAGGTACAGTGCCTACACTCAGTAGTGCTAGTGCAGTTTTGCATTAATGGCATAGAGAGTTCTCTAAAACTCTTATCACAGCAGTTCTGGCCTTTATCTATAACAACAACAACAACAACAACAATAACAAACATTACACATTGAATACACATTCAAACCATTTCTTCCTCCTTACAGTTCAGCTGGACAATTACTAATTAATTTTATTCAACTTTTGCTAAAAAGCCTATCTCTGAGTATGCTCTGGGCACGTGGCTTCCTTACTGTGTATGCGATGTTTTGCTTTGACCTGTGGTGTTCTTCCTGGCAAAAATATATTAATTTTCAAGGATTTCTAATTTTGTTGGAGTGTAATTATTTTTTGTTTCTTTTGAGGGGGTGGTGGTGACGGGATATTAATTCAGTACTTTAATGAAAAACATGAACGCCATGAAAGCCAAATTTCATTATGAAATATTTTTGTTGGAAATTTTTTGACCAGCCTTACCATTTATATATCTAAATTTTTGTACACTAATGACTCACATCTTCTTCCCCCTTCCCTCCTGATTTTCAACACCTTTGCTATTGTTTTCACAAACTGCTCTTTCCTCTTTCATTCTAAAAATAATACAAAGGCAGATGTATCAATCCTTGTCTTGATTTCCCTTGCCTTTTCAGCAACTGCTTCATTTTTTTTGGCTAAAGAAACAGCTCTTCTCTGAAATAGAAGAACACCTGTTGATTTTTCAGATTTGTCTTCTGTGTTACTCTCTATCAAAGGGATATACCAAATCTCACCACAGCTCACTTAATACCACTTTAACCTGCAGGTTGAGAATTGAAAATTACCTTCAGAAAAGTGATTGAAGGGAGGAGACAATAAATCACTGGTTCTAGACAGCTGCACTTCACAGAAATTAGTCAATATGCCAGATTTTAAGTTTATCTTTAAATAACTTGCCTATTCCTAGATAAAAAAGCACATCTTTTACACTTCCTCTCAATGTTGGGGTACCAGTGTGTTGTCACATTTTTGGAGCCCCACCTAGCCTGGTGGCACCTGACCCTCTTTGCCCTGTTGGGACTTTTGGCCAGTGACCTTGTTCAAGCTGCAACATTTCTTCTGGGGAACCTCAGATTTGACAAATTTGGGGCTCACTAGCTGAAGCTTCTTCCAGCCACATCTCGGTGGGGATTTTCAGAAACAGTAGCCACTCTGACCAAAATGTTTTAACTCCATAAAGGACCGGAAAGAGTGGCAGACCCTTCCTAAAAATCTCAGTAGGTTTTATCGCTTCAGACAGACATGGCTTGCACAACATTACAGGTTATGATCATCAGTCTAGGATGGGATTGTTCTTGCCTAAATTTCACGAGCCAGTGGTTACTAGTCTAGCCTATATTAGTCACCTAGTCCCCCTCAGTAGTCAGCAGTGAACTTTACACAGCTCCAGAAGGGATTCATTACTCGTAGGCAGGTCTATCAGAAGATGGGATGATGCACTGACTGCGGAGGGACCTGCAATGGGTAGGCAGGTGGGTGAGATGTACTGTGCTGCTGGACACTGTTTGTGTTAGCCTGCCCTCAGAACAAAGCCACTGCCTCAGCTGTAAAACATCCACAGGCCAGGCTGTATCACCTCCCCTTTGGAGTGGGGTAAGAGCGCACGCCTGGACAGTCGTGGCAGCTCACAGGACAAGTGCTGGCAGGTTCAGCTGCCATAGCTGAATAATGTTGCTGAACCCTTAGTACCTGCATCTCTTTGCAAAACTGGTTCAGAGATACTTCTGATAAAGAGAATTATGATTTGGAAAGGTCGTGAGTGCTTTTGAAATGTTACGCTATTTCAAATAGATCAAGCTATGACCAAATATCTTAGCACCTCTGCTTCTTGACTGCAGTGTCACATAGCTCTTTCTAGCTGTAACTACTACCAATAATTGATTGATTGCTCAGTTAAATACAGTGAGACTCTTCAAGACTGGAAAGCAAAACATTGTATAAAGCCAGAATCTAGTCCCTATGACTCCATTAAAATGATTCTCACATCAGCTTTCTTTTACCTTAGAAGCTCATCAGAGTCAAACAGAATAGTGAACCTATCCCAACTATTTATAAGTAACCCAAATAATTCACATGATCTCTCACTTTATTTCTGATGAATTTTTTTGCATTCTCCACACAACTGAAAACCCCATCATCACAGCTACATTTTCTTTCCAGTCTTTCCAGTTCACCTTATTCCTCATGTTCTAAGAATCATTCTTGAACTGATTTCATTTTCAGATCCTTGTTCAGCTACACTGGCTTTTCTCTTACTTCTGATGAATTTGGTGCTATGTGACACACTTCTTCATATGAAATGCATGAGTTCATGACTGAACATTTTGTGCTTCCATTGCGCCATCCCATTTGATTTCGCTCAGAACCACCCATGTTTACTTCCTGCTTGGTGGAATTTGTTGTCTTTGCTTTACATTTCATCCTTGATCATATTGGCAAAGGTGTAATCCTGACTGTCTCCAGCTATGACTTTGAGGTTAGTCATAACAAAGAGAAGCACTAGAGAAGGCTGGAAAGGCTGTGGGAAATGGACATCATAGGATTCTTGGTATTGGAAATATTTGTACTGGGCAATGTTTATGTTTTGCAGTCATGCCCGGGACCTTACCATGCTACATGCTATACACCGACAGCAAAACACAGCACTTACCCATGACCAGACACACTACATACCGCACATTCCTTGCAACACTCCTGCCTCCTCCACGGAAATGTGAACTTCCATGAACACCAGGCTTGTAGGAAAATTTCAAGTGTAAAATTGGTGTCCTTCTGTTTCTTGTTCACATTTAGTAGCTGAACAGTCCTAGATGTTTGGATGGTTTTGATCTCAATCATAACTGCGTTTATAGAACCATGAAAAATTTTATTTGAAATACACCTATATATAGCTTGAAAAGATATCTTTGTGGAAGAATGTTGAGTAAAATCAACTGAGAAAAAGTACAGGACTCTTTGGTCAGTGTTCATTTTAATTTAGGAATAAGCTAAATCATTTTAACTGGGCTCAAACAGGAAATACATATTTGCAATTTATTTAGAAGGACAAATACAGGATTTTTTGAAATGGTAGATCATTCATTTAGATGAAAATAAACTGTCCTCTTCATTTGATTTACCAGTATGTATTCTTGTTACGCAATAGGAATGGGCCTTAAAGCTGAGACAGCTATCGTTGAGAGAATGATCTCTGGCGAGTGCTCTTAGAGTCCAGGTTGGCCATCTCTTCTTCCTAGCAGGCTCCTTTCCCATCACTCCCCATTCCTCCATCACCTCCTGCCACACAGACAATAACCTGAGAAGATTCCCAGATGTGCTACATCACTGAAGCAGGACTGGAGGTGGCCAGGCTCGTTTACTGTGTACTTCAGCACATGTTGAAGGCCGGATTTGCAGGTGAGGGATGCTAACTAGCTCAATGGCATTTGATAGCAGGATCCCATTCCATGGCCACATCTCAGCTAAATGAATGTTACAGTTTCAAATATTTCCATTTTTTTTCTGTGCAGCTGAGCCTTGTGACAAGCAGACTTGAACTAAACAGAGGGAGGACTGCTGAAGGACAATCGAGCACATGGAGGTTTGCAACACTTTTGAATCAATTTCATTATACAATTAAAGTAATATAAATAGATTTGAATCCATACTTCTAATTAAAACAACAGTTTCCTGTGCCTCCCAATTGCAGGCAGGGTCTGAATTCTATTCTGTGAGGAAACGCCTCTTGTGCAATTTACTGCAATCTCTCCAGATCTTGCCAGTCCTGCTGATCCATTAGATATGGTTAAAGTACTCTGAAGAAAGACAGAAAATACATCAAATTATGTAGCTTTGGAAGTTAAACATTCTTCCGTATTATTTTCCTTGTTTCCTTGACTTCTGTGGGACATTATTTTTTATTGCATCATATTAATTTTTTCCACAACAAATCTGACAGATTATCCTGTCTTGTGGTTTAGTCAGCAGACTCAAGATTTTTATGTATTCCAGCATTTGTACAAATGTTTTACATATGAAAACTGTTGCTAACACTGTTCTCTGCCCTCAGGTAAAACAAGATGCTAACCTAATACAAACCACACTGATTTATCCTGTAAATATTTGAACATCACGGGAATTTATTTGAGACCAAGCATAGGTAAGTAGGGATTTTGGACACAGTGGTCAAGGAAGAAAACCATCCTCTTGGATAGTGCATGATAAGACTCTCAGGCACATGGTGTGATTCTTGGGGTTGTCCAATGCTGGGCCAGGAGCTGGACTCGATGATCCTTGTGGGTCACTTCCAACTCACTTCCAACACTATGATCAGAGGGCAGAGAAGTCCTCTTACCATCCCATCACTTTGTTTCCATGATGGTTTTAGAGCAATATAAGATGATCTATGAATGTCTTACAGTCTGGAGGAATGAGATGGTCTTTCTTCCAACAAGTGTAGGATAATAAAATTATTTAAATAACTGAAAATCTAGGAAAATTGTATCTTCCAGATTATTAGTCTGTCTGGAAAGTATCATTGAAGGCCCATTCTCAGAAATAAGACAATTTTCAGCCACTTTCTAGTAACTGAAATCAAGGAATTGGATTAATTTCTACATCAGGGAGAAAGAACGGAGATCTATTCTCACTGCTGTCACAGAGATGGAGGCAGCTCTGCAGATGCTCATTTTAAACCCAATAGATGTCTGGAGAGTCACCACAGCTTGCATTTGGAGGTGAACCCAATAGACTACATCACCGTTTGATGTTGATTGACTTTTGCATGTGATAAAGTTCTTCTTGAATTTATTTTCCTGGATGAAATAAATGTTGAGTGAAAACTGGTTCTCAGGAAATGAGTGGCGAACTGCATCTTTCCAAAAAGCTCAAGAGATACCTCGCTGCCCTGGGTCCCACATGGAACTGATTCAGGTGCATTTCTTCTTTCAGTCCTGTTGCCGCAAGGCTTGCCCAATTTGCTTTCACTGGCCTAATATTCTTATTTGGCCACACGGAACTTCTTAAAAGGTTTTAGCTATAGTATGCCATGAAAAGGCTTGTGATTTGGCATTTGATTTTGCGGTAGATGGGCTCAGGGCTCTTTGAAGACAAAGTGTCACTACAGCTCAGAGAAACTTATCTAGAAGACATAAACAAAGCAAAATATGATATTGCAAACAGGTATCAAAGAGGAAAACAATGAAAAATCATATCCTAAGTTATGGAGGAAGAGCTATGCACATGAAAAAGACTAGAGACTCAGTCTCTGATCTTCTAAGCCTCTGCTTAACTACACAACACATTAATTTCTTGATTTTTGCATGATTAGTCTTAGTTTCCATGGGGTTGAGACAGAAAAGATTGAGTAGAAGGACATAAAACCTAACCGGAAGCATTATTCAGAAAAAAAAGATTACAAGAATGAGGTGAGGACAATAGTGCCTTGTGTAATGATTTGCACATGAATGAGTTCATTGGAAATGTAAACACAGAAAGGGACTGTCAGAGAGGGCGTAAGACGAGCAACTCAGACTGATGAATAACTGTGGAAGTGGCCAAGACTTCCTGCTCACCAAATTGAAAAACAGTGATGTAAGAAGAGGTTGGGCCAACAGGAAGGAGTAAGGGCAGCATTCCCTTCAGTGTGCTCACTTGTACCTGCCTCTTTGTGCATGAGTCTGATCTCAGTGCTGGCTGGTTCAGCACTTCTATGTCAATTGTCACCTGAACAATAATCTCGTGTTTTTGTGGGCAACTGTTGATGATTGCAACCCTCTGGTTCTTGCCACCCGCTATGAAGGAGAACATGAAAATGTGGAGCTCTTGGTAACGGAGGCAAACACTGAAACCCAGACAATCACAGCTCTTAGATATTTTTAATAATAACTGCTGAGGCAACTCAACTCCTGTACAAATGTATGAGCTAATTTTACAGGATTTCATGTTCTTCCAGTAGCGAGACTGATTCCTCGAGGTGGATATATGTAACTGCCTTTGATCTGCACGTTGTTTTTCTCCAGTACTGTTTCTTTTTCTGCTATATCCCGAATTTTATTGGCAAGTCTAAGTGATCAAAATTCTCAACACCTTTTCGCAGGAAACCTCCACAGACTGAGCTGCTGTTATACTGTTGCCTGCAAATGAGCTGAGTAGTCCTTTTCTAAAGGTATTTTATTTTCAAGGATGGGGCATCTACTACCTCTCTGCAACATTATACTTTAGTGAATTGATATAGTCCCCTCTAGTCCCACCAGATAAATCCTATATAATATGGCCCAATCACTAAACCTCCTCAAAATCTGAAGGCACCTCTGCAAAGTAAAGCCAAATCCTGTATTTGCTTATTTGCCTGCTGTTGACATAGGCTGTTCTTTGGCAAAAGCTCTTGGAGATACTAAGTACTTTTGCAGTTCTGTGTTCAGAATGCACCAACAAGTAAAGTACACCTGAAAAGGCCTTTTTCTGGTTTCTTGCCAACACTTATTTATTACCAGAGATGACTGAGAAGAGAAGCAGTGAATCACTAGGCTGTGGACTTTTAGAGGTTGCTTGTCCAAGAACAGGAGTTTACAAAACCTTATCTCTGGAAGAAATAGACTGGACTTCATAAAATATAGGACAAAGGTGCTATGTGGAAAGTCACTTAGGAATGGTGTTCCTAAATGCTAAGCTGGGTTGTAATCACAGGTTATTCACAGATGGTGATGGCTTCTTCCTCTCTAAAGTAGCGTGATGAGCAAAGGCTTTCTATGGGAGATTAACTTCCATAGGAAGGGGAATAGACAAATTGTCACCCCTTTCCAGACTTGCCTTGTACCTTGCACTGAGATAGGTAAGCCAGGGCTTGTGAGAGGAAGGTTATATGTCAGTGATGACAAAGTCGCTCTTGTGTTTTTGTGGAAGGGCCTAATCTGCACAGCAGCATCATTTAGCTCTGCCTCCAGTTGTGTTCCAAAGCTGCTGGTGAAACATTTGTGTCTGAGTAGGTTAGACCACACCAAAATGATAACTATGAAACTGGAGTGCACTAGTCTCTGATAAAACCTCACTGTATGCAACCATTATTTTTGTGGCTTTCTTCACAAAGTAAGTAAACAGGGACTTACAATCATATATTCAATTCTTTGTATAGAAAGAATAGTCAAACAGCAGCTTGTTAATAAGATTCTGGAGATAACACGTTTTCCAAGAAGAACTTCAAACTCCCTGCCGCTCTGGATGCTGGCTATGAAGAATGTGGTATTGCCTGCAGCACACTAGCTTTTGACAGTGAGCAAAACCAAACATAATACTGCAGTTTGGAAAAAAATAGCATCCTTCAGAAATCAACTCTCTATCTTTTCATCCATATCCTGAAATTAAAAATATTACGCTATTGTAGAACAGTCCTAGCCTCATATATTTCTAATAAGAGCTAACAGTTATTGTGTCATCTCCTTGCAAGATTCCCTGCCTAAGCTCTCAGCAAGCGGTCTGGGCATGGCCTAGGGAAGTACTGCACTTTCAGATGTTCACAATCCAGTATCAGTCTTACTTAGGGAATGAATTCCCTAATGGGAATTTAAAATAATAGCTTTAAAATAATAGTATCTTAATGGAGACAGCAAAATAAAAGTATACTTTAAAAAATCCAAACATTAACTTTCAGAGTGGTAGTTTTATTTGTATGCATTCAATAGCACACAGGTTCTTTTACGGAAATATAAACATATCAACAAAGAAAAATCCACACCAGATGTGACCAGTACTCCATTTCAAAGGATTTAAAAGCAGGTCCAAGAAACTTCATGGGAGGCAATGACAGGACAACTTGCTCCCAGAAGAAAGTTTCTGCTTAATTCCCACAACTGTAATGCTTGGCCAATTTCACAAAACATGAGGACTTACATCCCTTAGAAAAGTAACATACATATTATAGAACAATCTGTATTTCTTACTTAGAGATTTCTGTACAGAACTATTTACAATATATTGCAAAGATTCCAGTGGCTATGTAATTGCAAATAATTGATTACAGCCATAAACCCCTGACTTTGTACCTCTCTCTTGCTACGGTAGAGCCGTGGACATTGCCCCTTGTCCCAGCACTGGGGCACCTTGAAACACCTGGGTGTAAACAGCAGCTCACTCTGCACACTTGCACACCATTTGACAATTTTCGTTTACATAGTTATAGTCAAACAAAATCATTCAACTTATGACTTGCCTTTGTCCTCAGCCCCAGTTTAGGCTCCCCAGAAAACAGGAAAACCAACTCTGCTGCTAAAGCTTCTGTTCAAACTGCAATGGCCCACTTTACCACAGCTTTTTACTAAAGCTGAAAAATCCCACCCTTTTTAAAGCATGTCTTTTATAATCAGATAGTAAAAAAAAAACCAAACCCATAAAAACCCTGGAGAATTTTTTTTTTTTTAATAAAAAGATAGGTATTGACTAATATGAGGAAGTTTTTTCTCATTTTGAGGAATACATCTGAAAAAAACCCAGATGAAGAAGGGAAAAGCCTGTACATGTAACAGTAACAGGAGCTAAACGAAGACCAGAGCTCCCACTATTTGGAAAAAGCACTGAATTACCCATTCCCAAGATGTATGGGAAAAGAAAGATTGTCATCTACTGTTGTTCTGACATACTGAGAAATGTAAATTATTAACTTCCCCAGAGGTATTATTAAATAAAGGGCATCTATAGATTACTAGGGAAGATCTTAGACAGGTCCACATCTGAAGTAAATGATACCTGGGAGAGCTTGGAATTCCTACAGAGCTTGAACAAAGAGAGAGAAATGTTGCCACATATCAGTGTGGAAAGTTACCCCAACCCCACCAAACTATTTCCAAAGACAAAAAAGGGGATTAAAAAATATTCACAATGGGGCCAGTTCTGATTTCATAACTTCTGCCATAAAACCTTCATCGGTTTTGAGAAAGGCTGATGTTCAGTATTTTCAAGCAAATTAAACAGATTCCTTCCTAACATTGAAAACTCATGACCAATACATCTTTCATCCTAACTTTTGAGAGGTGCTCAACTGAAAGAGCAAAAACAAACAGAAGTTTGAAAATGAAACCAAAAATTTCCTTGGAAACAAAACAAAATAATTCTCTTCTTCTGTGGCAGGGCACTGAATTGCAATGCAAAAGATTTTTCCTGCGCTCTGAGCTGTCTACAGTCATCCATATTTTCAAAGAAAAGCAATTCTTAGCTCTGACAACTGTATATAAATACATATGTGGTATGGCACCTTGCGAGTGTGAACAGAAAAGATATGTCAGGTCATGTTCCTGACTAATAAACCTACACCTATCCCTTAAAAACCTGCACTATAAGTGCATAAGTCTTTTTATATTAGCACCATCTTGGAGTATTCTGAGAATCATCCTTTCATAATAATGTAACAAATGCACATGGAAATTTCATTATTTAAGAAAATATCTGTACTCTCCCTCTAAATCTGCAGGAGCTCACTCACACAAACTATTTAGTTTTATCCCAAGTAAAAAGTGGGTTCAACAATTATTTTATCTGGAATTGTTACATAGTTATCTCGAGAACTTCAGACATGTAGACCTTAGCACGTAACACTAGAAACAGAAGACAAACACCTTGCATTCCCAGACTGCTGCTGTAATTGAGAACCAACCATCCAGGGGCTGACAAGTACATTTAAAACATATGGAATCGAAACTTGGATGATATTTAGATGATGTCAACTAAGTCACTCAATGAGCTCTTCAAGGGCAACTCTTCCATATCCACGGTGACACAAAGTTAAATTTTAACCGCTGCAGGACCCCCAGGTCAAGTCCTCATTTGCCAGTGGGGCAGCTATCACAGATGGGCATCCATGCAAACGGAAGAGAAACTAGATTTGGCTTTGGGTTTTTCATTTTGCACTGTTTTGTGGTTTCTAATGTCCACATAGAAATGCTTTGGTGCGAGATACTTCCCAGCAAGCAATGAAGGATTGGGGTGTTTGAGGTACAGCCAGCAAATTCCATGAGTTATTGCAGAGGCCTCATTCACTGATGATCCAAAGTATCAGCTTTTAAAACACGTTTAGCTTGGCCAGCCCAAATGAAGCATTTAACTGATGATATTGAGTAAAGTGCTGTCTACACTGAGTGTCACAGGCCTGCCCCGGCCATTTCCTGGCCTTTTGCCTTGCAGTGCAGGGATGCCACCTTGCACAGCCCTACTGCAGACCCAAGCTAGAGAAGCCTGGGATACAGTTTCCTAATGTGATTCTGTAAGCCACCTGCTCACTCACCCTGCATAAAAGTAAAGGTGTTAAACCACAAGCTGCCAAACCTTGCAGTATTTGCAATGTCAGAGTTGGGGACACATTGCATCAAACTGCAGTGTCCTGCAAGCAGAAACAATGAATAGTGCTCCCTCAATACCTGTTTCTTGGAACCACGTTCCTGGAAGTATTTTGGGCTATTCTTCCCCAGTGGCTGATCAAGCTGTGTGGCAAACTAGCACGAGCAAACTAGATGATACAAGGCGCACCAATACTCTCAGAGAAAGAGAGGTTTGGCAGGGATCTTACAACATTTTTGCCAAATACCCCAGACAAAGCTGCCACAGTTAGTCCTCACCAGCCAAGTAAATGATGTTGAACGATGTCAGGATGAGCTCTGGTCATACAGCCCTGGTAAGACAGAGCCTTTGAACATGCAGGTGGAGCCTCTCTGCAAGGAAATGCCTGACCTAGAGGTCATTGCCACTTCATTCCCACTTTCTCTGACCACCCCTGTAGACAAATTCATTGCTGGAAAGAGATGGGTGCAAAACACAGACCTTCTGTCACAGCCTGGACTGGCATCCTGAGGCAGTGAGCTGATGCTGAATGTTATTGTGGATGGCAGCTGCTGCCATGCCTCGCTTTTCCAGGAGCTTTTGTTTCCCACTGTCTCTGTGGGGCACAGGTCACAATCTCCACTTGTCATCGCAGTCTCGGACACCCTTGGGCTTGACAAGAGTGAGGCTTCCAGGGAATAGGGGCAAGAGTAAGAGGTAATAATAAAATACTAAACTTGGACAAAGTAGCCATAAGCCAGATGATGGAAGAGTTTCTTCCTGTGTCTGGTTTTGTTCAACTTCCAAGTCAAGAATTCTGAAGAAAGAAGAAAAAAGTGTCATTTGTTATTTACTACATCAGACAAGCATAAGGTAATACTCTAAACGTATTGGCTATTGCCAACATAGTAATTCCCCTCCCAAGAGATTTCCACTTGAATAATGCCTATCCATTTAGGAAGGATGCTGAAACTCGAGGGTGAATTATTTTGATTCAGCTCAGGAAGGAGGATGCAGAGTGAGCTCCCCTTCCTTCTTAGAATCAAGCACGACTGACAGTGAGAGGAGCTGAACTGCAGTGTTCCACCATGAAACAGCAATGTCCGTCTTGCTGAAGACTTGTTTTCTGAAGCTCACACCCCACACTCAGACTCTGCAATCATCACTCTGATGAAACATGTTAAAGAACTTGATCCTTCAAATAGCTTTTTATTTACATGGTGCTCCAGGTCCCGGAAAGCTCATGAAAAATTAAACAGAGAACATAAAATATGAATGAAATGATCACTGGCCCATAAGAGCCCAGCAGTTCTTGAAAGGTGTTTTATACATAATGGATGTTGGGATTTCGAAAACAGGTTCCTGCCTCATTGTCCAAAGCAGGTGCAACAATTTTCAAGCCTCTATACAAAACAAGGAACTTCTGAGGATGTGCTTGGGAAAGCCATGAAGAGCACATTGCTCCCCAGTGCAGCACAGGAGTCTCCTGCTAATAATCAGTAAGCAAACTAAACAGAACCAAATACTTGGATGCTGCAGAAACACAGATATCCAACTTGATGTTGCATTGTCAAAGAAAGTGTAGGACTGAAAGAAAATTTTGGTCAGAACTAAAAGATTCATCTTGCAATCACGTGGTGATAAAAAAATCTCTCCTTATAATCTCACTGGTAAATATGTAACTTATGGTGGTTGTTGATGGCCCTTGTCCTTTATTCTGGGTACCGTGTATAGGTTGCTTTAGCTGACTTTCTGAACTTCCTGCTTCTGTGGCCTAAATGATAAGTATGTTCTCAGTTTTCAGAAATTACCCTACTACTGAGATCTGTCAGCTGCAAATCAGTCCTAGTATCCTTAAAATTTGGTTTATAATAAGGGCCCTATGAATTAGTTCTTCATAGGCTGTCAAAAATATTGGTGGTGAAGGAAATTGCTGCCAGTGTGAAGTTCTCTCTTCTTCTAAGTATTAAAATTATTGCAGAATGACCATAGACTGATTTGAAAAAACCTGATGTTTACTTCATGGAGATCTTTGTACCAACCTGTTACGCTATGTGCTATGAACTAATATTTTATCTTATATGTTAAGAACAAAAAGGCATTGACCAAGTTCATGAGAGGTTACACTGGTTCAGCCCCTGGAAAAGTACTTCCCCCCTCCTGCCTTTGCCTTTACCCTGGTGCAGCACCTCCTCTGAAGAGTCCAAGCTCCCTGGGTGCTCATCAGCATCTTCTGCTGCAGCTGCAGCACTGGACAAGCTTAGCACTGTGCAAAAGGATGGGGAAAGGGCCAGTTGTTCCCTCTGTGGTCTTCTGGCCCTAGACCCTAAATGCAGCAGGGTCATTCAGGACCAAACAGACTTTATTCTGTTTGTTTTTCTTGTGTGGTTCATGCTTGCTGAAATCTTCCTCTCATCCTCTGTGTTTAGCAAGGTTGGCAGCTGCAAGGAGCTTCACAAAATGACCACCTTCCTCATTTTGTTTATCTCCCTGGCCTATTACACACAAGGATGTATAAGGAGAAATGATTAGCTCAGGAGAGCCCTTTCTTCTCCCTAAGGTAATTTGAGAAAGGATCTGTTACATAACAACATTTCTTTAAGTTGTCAACCAGACACCTGACAAGCATTCTTATTTGCATGGGCTTGAAATGTCTGTGTGAAAATGGCTCTCTCCCCCTCTTCCTTCTCTTGCAGGAAGAAATTAGGCTTTTGAGAAAAGTTCTATTCTAAACATGAACCAAATTTCACATAATTAAAACCAATTTCAAGGAAGTAAATGGATTTTTGTATTATATGGATTAAAGGAATCAGGAGTGACAGCCCCACATCCATGTAAGAAAGGGGCTCAAGCACTACAATTCTCTGCATTCATAAGGCCCACATGCTCTATCAACAGCTGTATGTGATGTCCTTCTCACGCACCAATTACGAACTGTCAGAAAATATACATGTAATCCTTCATATCAAGACCTATTCATGCAATTTTTAAATACCACACTAAGCGGTGGTACTTATCCCAAGGGCATTATGTACTGGAAGGAGAAAAACTGCTATGTCCTAGATCAATATCAAATGCTCCATGAATATAGTTCTTTTTCAGGAGATCATATGCAAAATAAACACTGCTTTTATTTAAACCAGAATATAGGCCTTCAGCAGGGCTAAATTTGTTCAGCTTCTGTCTGTGAAGTAACTGATATCAAAGTCTACATCCGCACACTTTTGTTAGTTACCTTTAGTTTAAATAGTGAAGTACCCCTCTGACCGAGGCAAACCGCACAACCCATTCCCAGCTACCACTGCCAAACCACATGGCAAAACCCAGTGCAGAGGAAAACCCAAAGCCTGTGAAATGCTAGGGGGTCACCTGGGACACACTTATGGTCCCAACAGAAAGCTGTGGAGGAAATAAGATTGCTACCAGGAGCGCTGACCCAGTTTTGCTTTCCTGATACTTGGGGTTGCCTATGTGTAAGGGGAAAGAGAGGGAAGGAAAGCAAGGAGGCGAAAACTGTAGCAGTACAGTATAAATACAGTGTACTCCTAATGACAACAGTTTTAGCAGTATAGTATAAATACAGTATGCTCCTAATTAGTAATGGTTTCAGTTCAGTCTGTTATCCAAGCAAAGAGTCGAATACTTTTCTAAGTTGTGTTTTGCTGGCTTTTTTTTTTTCCCTAGCATTTAATACAGAAGATAAAGAAAACAAGCTCTTTGCAAAGCAGGAATCTGCAAAGTACAGACATCCTTCACAGACACTGACTCTTTAATTTCATGTGGGGGGCCTGATCTAAACCTGGTAAGCTGCAAGCATTAATTTGTTTTTATTTTGGTTTTTGTAACAACATGGATATCTGCTTTTCAAAAAAGTCATACTTGGAACACATAGTAAAGAAAATTCACTTTCCTTCAGCCCTTCACGACAAGATAATATAAACTAAGGAAAGCCAACTACTCACTAAACAGGAAAGAGAAATACACGAATCACCAGGGCGCTGCTTTGCACACACCTTGAGTTCACCAGGCTGCAATGCACGCTGAAAGAAGCCATCACGCCAGTTCCTGGATCATCTTGGTATTTTCCGTGGCTTTCTTACACGTGTACAACCATTTGATTATCCGAGCGTTGCGCTCGACCACGGAGGTGCTGCTGGGGACCTGCCCTGTGAGTTCATCCTCCAGCAGCCCCTCATCCCCACTGTGCCTCGTGAAGTCGCTCTCGGACGTTGCCACACTGATGCTGCGGATCTTGAAGGAGACATTGTCAGACACCACGGAGAAGTTCTCTCTTCCAAGATCCTCAATGACCTCCTGCTCCAGGCCACAGTACTTGAAAAATGTATCAGACTCAGCAAAGTACTTGGAGTAGCGAGAGCTGATGTCTGACTGGGAGCGATGAAGACCTCTCCTCTTTACCTCCTTGACCTCTTCAGGAGGTATATTCAGTTTTGAGGGTGTCTCGGGAGGTATATTCAGTTTTGAGAGTGTCTCAGGAGGTATATTCAATTTTGAGGGTGTCTCATTCTCTTTCGTACATACCCCTGGGCCTTTGGTGCTCACAGGGACAGTTTGCTGCACTGCGTGGTCGCTTGGCTCACGGTCACCATCTCTTCCTGAGACAGCCTCGCTGCTGTCGGTGGCTGCAGAGTCCTCCATGACTCTGGGCAACTCAGGGGAAGCCAACTGCTTTTCCTTTATGGACCCCTGGAAGAATCTCCTCATCAAATTTCCCCGTGAGCTGTCCTGGCTTTGACCTCTGCCGAACTCGCATTTCTGACGGTAAATCACCAGGGAATCCGGCCGCATCTGCCTCCTGTGGGTGCTGCGCCTGGCGATGGGGGGGCCGTGCTGCAGGGGGGCGCGGCAGGAGTACGCTGCCTTGGCCAGCTCCAGGGGCTTCGAGCCCTTCCCTCTGCCCAAGTCCCTGCTGACTGCTTTGCTCTCCACCGAGCAGGTCTCGCTGCTGCTCTCCGAGGCTGAGCTGAGCGAGATGACGGGCTCCTGCCTGGTGCTGATGACCTGCTGGCTCTTCACGTACTTGGCCTTATCGGCGGCCAGTCTCTCCACGGCACTTTTCCTGCCCGGTTTGCCGGCCTCCATCTGCCTGCGGAGGTACTCGGGCCCCTTGTTGAGGAGCCGCAGGGGGAGGGAGGAGTGCAGGTCGGAGACGGCGTGCATTCCCACGGCCCGGGAGAGTTCAGCTGGCATAGCAGTTTCAGGGACGCGGATCCTGCTTCCAGTCCCGGGAGGGAAGAAAATAATAATAATAATAATAATAATAATAATAATAATAATAATAATAATAATAATAATAATAATAATAAAAGAAGGGACAAAAAGACAGAAAGCGGTGGGGAAGGAGCAGCCGACGCGCGGCGGCGGCAGCTGCGAGGGCCGAGCTCCGCGCTCCGCCGCGCCGTCGGGGCGCCGCTGGCCCGTCCGCGCCTCCCGCCCGCCCCGCCGGCCGGGCACAGCCAATCCCGGCCGGGAGGAAGGCAGGGAAGAGCGAGGGAGCCGCCCTGGTGGGGGCAGCGGCCCGGCCCCCCCACCTCCCGCGGCACAGGGGCGGCCGGAGCCCCGAGGGCACGGCACGGCGGTGGGCGAGGGGTGCCCGCTCCGCCGCCGGGGCGCTCTGGGGGTTTGCGGCCATCAGGAGCATCCTCTCCCCGGCCGCCTCCGGGGCACGGGGCGCTGCCTTAGGGCCTGACCCGGGAGACCGCAGCGCAACTTCCCGTGGGGAAGCAACACCTCGCACCGCTCCCTTCGCGGCCCTGACACGTCTCAGTGCCCCCCACGCCGCCGGTGTCGCTGCCCGGCCGTGCCCGGTGCTGAGCTCAAAGGCATTCTTACCACTGGAATGGTGTGGCAAGGACGGGGCTCGGGCTTCCAGTCCATAGAGGCGGAGCAGGGTCCGGGCACGCCGGGTGGGCAGCACAGTTGTGCCTCCAGCTGTGCCTCCAGCTGTGCTAGCAGCATCCTGTCCTTCCCGGGTCATCGGCAGCAGCAGGGCGACATTTGTCCCTGGCCCACAGCTGTGCTGCCGCTGTGCACAAGTAAAGTGCTGTGGAATGGCTTAAATCTGAATTGTGTGTTATAAACCTTTGCCCGTCAGAAAGAGGGCAGATTGGAAAAGGGACAGAATTCTCATCCGGGGCTGGCAATTCTGAAGAGGCAGGACAGAGCCATTGGCTGTAACGTAAACACCTGAAGATTAGACATATAAGTCATAGATAACCACCTGGGGCAATCCAACTCTAACTCATGATGACATGTGACATGTACCTCCTCTGAGGTCAATAATAGATAACTTTTCTTCTTACATAAGAAGCAAAAGTCAGTTTATATCTGTACGGTTTTTCATGCATATGTTTTGTTGTTTCAGTTTGGCTTTAGTTTGCCTGTTACTTTTGGAGGATTCTAATATCAGAACGCTTTTTTGGTGATTGATTCATACTTGATCTTTACAATTACTAAACTGTAGCAAACAGGTTTACAAAGAGAGACATGAGCTATGAGCCTTCCTGTCCCCATTATGAAGTCTCAGGGTATACCACTTTTCTACCAGCAAGGTTCTCACTGTGATAAGGGAAGGGTTAAGAGCAATCCAGGAGTTAGAGTTTGGGCTAGCTTTTCAGCAAAGACCTTAGAAACACAGAAAACGGAGATATTCTCTTGTCAACATGGTTCTACACCTGGTTTTCCCCTTAATTTTACATTATCTTTTTTCCTAGACATGTTGGTCTGAACTGCAAAAGCTCCATCACACAGCAAGCCTGTTCACAGCGAGGATCCCAGACGTGATGCTTGCCTGAATCAGGACTGAAACTGATGACATATACTTTGAGATCACTTAGAGCGAAATTGTCGTGATTATGTAGAATAGGTGTATTTTTTGAGAAAGAGCCTTTTTTTTTTCTTCTACAGGTATACAAGTAGAGCTGGTTTACATAATGACTTGCCTAAAAAGTAGTATTCTCAAAAACTGAGACATAATAAGAAAAGTTTAAGCACAGTTAATTTCCAGGGAGTACTTTCCTGTAAAAGCAGCCCATAACACAGATGTGTAAGAGTGTAGTTAATATCATTACATATTTAAATGCTTCATGGGATGCTGGGTATATAGAGAAGACTAATATCTTCTGATGTTGAATCTGAGCAATAAACTGATAAATGTGATGAGTTTAGTAATGAGATTAAAGTTTCATTCCCATATTGACAAATCTGTCGTAATTTTTTGCTTCAGCCTTTTACTTGGAGCACTGCATGATGTAACACATATTCACATTCCCCCATGAATTTTAATTTGTTTGTTCCAATTTCTCAAGCCTTGTATCTCTGAGCTTTAAGAACTTAAAAAAAATCATTCGTTTGCATTTATTTGAAATAATGAGAAAAATGAATACACATGATTATCAGTAAGAGTTTTCTTATTAAACAACTCCAATTAATTTCTTTATCAAAGCTGTTTATTCACTCCTTGCCAGATGGAAAAGCCATTAGCTAAAGCAGATATTATATAGATTTTCTCAGTGGACAATAGATTTGTGTTTAAAGTTGATATACAAAAACAATTGAAAAATATTGTTTTGGATGAAAGTAAGTTTAAAACATTAAAAGAAATTGAGACATTTTCCTTTCTGGTAAAATGTCCTTGGTTTTGAATATATGCCTGACAGACAAACCTGGACACTTTTGTTAGAACAATTCCTATTTTCAGTCTGTTTCATCCCCTTCTCACTGACAAAGGAAGATGCGAGTTTTGATTTGCCACAAAGTGCATGTCACAGGAAATTTCTCATGAAAAATTGCAAGAGCAATATTCAACTGCCTTTCCTGATATATGAGATGCTTTTCCCCCAGAATCCTGGGTGATGACAACAACATTTAAAGTGGGAGAAGAGTTTTTCCAGGGTCAGGAAACACTGTGAGCAACAAAATTTTATAACCCTGTCTCCTTTAATGAGGTACACCAATATAGCAGCTGCTCATTTATGTGATACTTTAAATATATTTAGGTCATGTATTTTAAAACTTAAATTAATTTCAGTTTAAAATATGATTTTATGATTTGAAATATTTATATTTCTATCTCTTGGAATTAGCTCTTATGGATATACTCTTACAATGGTCAAAGAAGAGAGAGCCACTGCATTTCTTCTTTCTGGAAAGCAGAGAGAAAGAGAGTATATTTTGAGAGCCACAAGCAAACCACCTTTGCCCCTGTCCCAGCTCAGGCTTGTAGATAATAAAATGGAAATAAAAACGGGTTCAGCAGCACCAATCCGTCAGCCCGTCCACTGTCATCAGTCTCTCTCTGGCATCAATGCATTAGGCAAAGGTAAGAGAAGCAAGTCCTGCACACACTAAGCCTTAGATTACATCCTGAATTTTCACAAGAAAGGGAGTTTCTCAAAATGCCTTTGAGTCAGCTGGCATTTAAAGTTATCACTAAACACAACACAGTTGAATTTTAGGTGGGGTAAGGCAAATTGCTTTTTACTCTGTTTGCATTAATAAGAGATGTGTTTGGGGCACATTTTCCTTCAGCTGAAGACTGGAAAGTCAGTAACTGAGAGTTGCTGCGACGAGACTGTAGGCAAAAAGTACAATGTGTGCAAAGCTTGGGTCATTGCCGTCATTGCTCCAACCCATTGCCAATGTCAGTGACACTCCTTTGGTTTATAGTGGTCAAAGGGCAAAAATGAAGCAGTGGCAGTGGGAGGTAAAGGCAAAGAGGAGAGAGAAGGGAGAGCTCAAGCTCTAACAGAAGTGGGATGCTCCCGTTTTGGAGACCATCATAACAGCTGTGTCCCAGGACTGAGGTTTCTCTCTGCCAGCAGCATTCAGTGACAGGCGCAAGTATTTCAGCCCAGACCAGAGGGTGCTTCGCTCCTGCTGTGACACACTGAGTGGTGCCACTGGGTGTCCTGTTGGTACATTCTGATGATGTAAAGCAGCCACAATGTGGACGTGAACAGTTTCCAAACAACTGCCTCCAGTGGGGAAATTTCAGGCGCTTTGACATGAAATCAGTGAGAGTCCTAATTCACTCTCAGATTCACACACTAGAAGATGTAGGCATGCCTGTACATCTTCAGGCAGAATTTTAAAATTCTGGGCCTGAGCACCATACAGCAGAGGCAGACCCACGTCAGTTCTGTGTCCTCTTTTAGTCTCTCCCACCACTGCCAGATTGCTTGGCATCCTTTTCCACCCTTGTAATTTTGGACTGTTTGCTTCATTAAACAACTTGGCATCTTAGTCAGAAAACATCTTCCTCCTAAAATCAATCCAGCTTGTTCACAATTGTCATTAGTTGTCTTTATGTTGTAGTAGAATTTTGGAAACCCCAGGTGTACCACTTTCCAGATTGAACAACCATCATGGATCTCAACAGGACTGGGTAATTTACGTCACAGTGATTCATGGCAACATATGGGGAGCCTTATTAGAACAAAGAGCAGAAGAAAAGTGATGAAATAACACAGTGAGAGTAAGAGATGAAAGGGACAACAAATACAACATGCATTACACCAGGCAGTGACAACAGGGAAAAGTGCAAGCCATAGCATGTTCCCTTCCCCTTTTATGCCTTTTTTTGCCTCTAGTACATCTGAGCCTACTGATTCTTTTTTTTCATACACCTCTGACATACCTAATGTAAAAAAATAAAAAATCCAACCCAAGTTTGATACCTAATGTATTTAAGTGTGTGTTAAAATGTTGCAGTTCAATATTTTGATTTAAAAACATTTATCCATTTTTCATGTACTCTGAGGGATCCAATTCATTGGGTAGTGTATAAAAGAAGGGGAAGAGACAGAGTTTTCACAGTAAAATACAACTATGATGCTCTAGAGGAAATAAGTAAGTTAACTCCCAGAACAACTCTGCTTGATCCTGAAAGGGATTCTTTGAATTTTGAATTGAAATCCTTTAGGAATGAATGCATGTTATATGTGTTAAAATAAACTTCACACTCAGTAAAATGTTCTTGCTGTTGCTTCTGTTGTGAATGAGTTGGATAAATGTTCCCACAGTCATAGCTTGCAGTTGTAAAATTGCCTCCCTCAACTGTTGCAAAACCCTTTACAAATCAACTAAGTTCATACAGTCATTTCACTGAACACAGGGATGGGTCAGAGCACTTCTTAAGAACTCTACACTTCCCAACACTGTAATTATAATTT
>JAWWEW010000112.1:95293538-95486337 GCA_035583185.1 Anabacerthia variegaticeps
GTCATTTCACTGAACACAGGGATGGGTCAGAGCACTTCTTAAGAACTCTACACTTCCCAACACTGTAATTATAATTTCATTGTCACTCAGGTTCTGTTGCTGAAAACATTTTTATTCTGTTTGTCTAATTAGAAACTTACTGAAGGTGGTGGACAGGATGTTAATTCTATAACCTAGTATTCATGCACTTAGGAGGTGCATGTATTTTCAGTTAATCTTGCAAAGTGGAAGAATTTAAACAAGGAAGGTTGAAAAAGTCTCACCTTTAATGCTGGTCAAGGTATTCACTGGAGACATTCATTTAAATCACAATAGGGTATCCAAAAACTTCAGCTGTTCTACCATGCGTGCTGTTATAAGCTCTTTCAGTCTCATTTTCAATGATACAGACTCAAATTTAGAAATCAAACTACAGGATAATATTCATATTTGAAAATCCTAGTGATGTGTAGGAACTGAACAACATTCAAAGCAGTCTTCAGACATTTGAATGCCCTACCAGCTTATGGAGGTGTTGCCTCACACAGACACTGACTGCTGAAAATCCCATTCCCTATTGATCTTATCCATTTTCTGTAGAGGATATTAAATGTTTTATAACAAGTGGTGAGTCAGTCACTAAACCCACAATGGTTATTTTAAGGCAAAAATTTTGACACAATTTCCTTGAGAGCATGGTCATAGGAGTTTTGGCACTGCAGCCTTTCCCACCAGAGCTGAGCATAGTTCTGCTTCCTTATGCTGGTGGGAGAGACCCATAAATATCATAGTGATCTCTGAGAAGGCAGCAGACATGCTCTACATTTTCAGTATCTCCAGCAGTACTTTTAGCTATGCAGCTTCTCATAATCTGGATCATTGCAAGGAAGGTGGCAATACACACAAAAAAATCGTTGCCCATCATGGATGTCCTTTTAAAGGTAACAATAAATTTTTCCAACACTATCTATGATGGACACGGCTCCTAATGTTTAAAAAAATCCATCTGTCAGTCAAACACCAAAACACTGCAAATATCACCCAATGAGCACAGTACCAGAACCTGGAATATACAGATATGTGTAACATAAAAAGTCTGTCATATTCTGACTAAGGTTTTAGTAACAAATTGAATGAGTTCTTCTTCCTTCCTAAGGCTTTCTTGTAGTCTGACTGAAGATTCAGCTATCCATCACTCAATTTTTCTTATCAGTGGTTGCAAATTTCAGCCTCCTTCTTTATGAAATCTGTGAAGAATCTGACCAAAGACAATGTTTTATCTGTACATCCTTTATATTAATTTAGGGCTAGAAGAGCTCTTTCATGGTCTCTCTAGCAGAGTTACTAATGAATGAAGTCTGTGTTTTACCTTTCTACAGAAGGAGCCAGCACTTCTCACTGCTGGGATACCTTGGGGTTTTCTAGGATTTTGCAGAGCATAGAATCTTTCTCATGTCCCTTAGCATGCAGATCTGTAGTTTAGTTCTTGATGGACCTCTGATAGTTAAGGGAGGCTGCTGGAGTACAGGCTGTCTAAGGATTCCAGAGGGTGATTACTTTTACTTTTTAGGCACAAGAAATATGCAAATCTAGGAAAACTGGTAAATGTGCTTGTATGTATTACTGCAGGTTGTTTGATTCCCTCTTCTAGGTATTTTCAGGTCTCCTTTGGTTTGCTGATGCAAGAGCTCCTTTCAGAGTTTAGATGGGAAAATGAACTAATTTATCAAGGCAATTCCCCTGCCAAGGACAAATCTTTATATTTAATAGTCGTCAGTCACTATACCTCTGAAGGTGTGGTGGTTTATCCTGTCACTTTCTTAAGGCCTTTTGTACAGTTGAGGCATGAAAGGCAAATATCGTCCAAGCTTAAACGGGAGCCTGCACTATGCCCCATATGTATGTACTGAGGAAACAGATTGGCTATCCTTCCTTTGCCTGACTTTAGGACTTAACATAGGCTATTGGCTATTGCCAACTATTTTATTTGGCTAACAAGTGAGTTAAATAGTGTAGCTGTGGTCAAATCATGTCTGATTTAGTATTGAGGCCAGTGAATAAATCTGAGCTTACAGATGCAATTCTGATTTCTCAGTATAAATTTAATTAATTGTCTGTTTGACCTTCTCTAGATATTCACCATGGCATGCAACAATTCTATGCATATGTTTATTCTGAGTTGGACTGAGACCATTTGATAATTTTCAGCTTTGGTTCAGGGAGATGAGTAAGTTTCTGTTACACTACAGAGTTCTGTTTTAACTAAGCTGAGTAATGCCTGTGTTGTAAGTGGGTTCTCTGACACAGTTGTTTACATGGGGAAATCGAACCTTGTCCTGAATGCTTCTAAATTCACCCCAAAACCACCTGAGCTCCACATAGCAGCAAAAGAGCATTCACAATACTCTTGAGATGACCCGATTACTAATTCTTGATTTATATTAATTTATCTTGAAAATTATGACAGATTTCTTCTAATCTGATTGACTCTGAAGGTTAAATAACTTCTTGGATAAAGAAAGTAAAATAGCTTAGCTGTTCTGTATAATTATACCAATTCCAAAGCTATACAAAACAAATAAACATAAGCCCCAGTATTCAGGCCTCATTAGGTTTATGTTGCAATAGCTACATTAAACAAAATTACAGATTCAGTAAGATCTTATCATGCTGGTGTTGCAGCAGCTGCTCTGGACATGATCGCACAGTTATTCTTACTGCAGAGCTTTTCTGGGAAACAACAGTTCAGACCTCTTACATGAACAGCTCCACCCCTGCCCTGCAAACATTAATTCAGGTGCTAACAAGATGCTCAGCCTCAGCTGAGAAATTATCAAAAAAGAGCTGCAAGTGTTGGTGATTTTAATCATTCATTCCGTATGACTGTTCAGTGTCCAAACAGGATTTTACCTGTCAGAAAATATTCGTCTATCTATTTCTTATTATTGTCCATCTTTGCAAGTACAGCTGGTACGGGAACCTTATTTATGGCACCCTCTCTATAAACCAATCTGTATGTTTAAGGCTTTCTAAGATATCTTTCATAGAGAAAAACAAAAAGGGGAATGTTGTCTGGATTTCTAAAGTAGATGTGCAAGCTCATTGGGTTTTTACTAGAGCCTGAGTTGCATGGTGGTGAGCTAAACCAAGGGATGGATTTTGACCCGATAGGTGTGAGGGTGCCAGGGAGGGAAGGTGAGTACTAGTCCCCTTGTTCCCATACTGGCTCTGCTTTGAAGCCTCCAGTCACATTTTTCTGGGAAGGCAAGTCCCCTGGGTGCTGCTCAGAGACATTCCACTCACAGAACCATTTTGAAGGAATGCATAGACAAGACTTTCCCAGGTCTGGCTCCTTCTGCCCTCCCTCTCTTGCACCCTGCACTCCCAGGCAGGCACCATTTGGTCTCCACCACAGATAATTCAGACTGGACAATGCATGACTCTCACTTTTCAGATGTTTTGGACAAAATGACCTCTTCCCCACTCACACATATGATAATTATGTCTCGGGAGTAACACAGGAGTTCAGAGCAGAGGGGTGTGTGGTGACTGTGGATTGGCTCTACATGTAGTGTGGGTGCAGTGGTCTGCTTTCACTCTCTGGTGCCCTTCTCCACCATGGGCATTGGAGTCAGCCCCAGGACCTGAGGGATTTGACAGTGTGGATATAGCTCATGAGCATGCTTCAGCTCAGAATGGGGTATAAGTGGAGTCAGCACAGGCCATAGGATTGGAGGGAAATTCATGTTGAAAGCAACTTCAGGAGGTGTCTAGTCCAACCTCCCACTCCAAGCAGGGTCAGCTGTAAGGCCAGAGCAAGTTATGGCATAGACCTAAAAACAGTGTTGTGAGAAAGGATTATCCTGCAGAACAAGAGGCATAAGGCAAAAAAAATTAATAGTTAATAATTTGTCATTCTCAAACAACTATTTCATTTCCATTTTTACCATGATCCATTTGTTTAAGTTTTCTATATAGATATTAGGCTTCTGTTTGTGTATTAAACTGGTTGGTAAATTACCTAGAGCATCTTTAGGCAAAAAATAAAGAAATGCTAGCAATATTAAAATCAACTGACATACAAAGAAATGGGATACTATTTATTTACAGTCTAAAGTAATTATTTATCCTTACTGAAAGTCAGTCTTCACTGAAGAGAAAATAACTTCAGTTTCTTTTCCTTTGGCTTTAAATAGAAAGTTTCTATTATTTTAGTACCAGCTGAACTTAGAGGGAGACCTATAATATAGGCCTAATATAACTAATTTCTTGTTATTAAAAGTTAAAGAGTAACTCCAGATAGTAATATCAAAAGCACTTTAAATTTCTTCTTAGAAAATGGCCTCCATTACCCCATTTGCTAACCAGTGCCCCCTCCCCCAAAAAATCTTCACCCCCTAACAAGATCACTTTTAAAATATTTTAATGATTAGACTGGATTTTTTTCCCTTTCACATCACAAGAAAGTATTTAATTATTCTATTGACATGTTCAGGATCTGTGTTCAACATCTTATGAAAGTGAATTAAAAAAGAATATACAAACTCAAGTAATGCAGTATGTTGTAGATTGAAAGATAGTTGAAATACCTGATCCTTTGTTTTAAAACTGGTACTAAATAATGAATGAATAGATAATCTGGTAATCCAGATTATGATTCTGGATTACCAGGAAAAACAGTATTTCTAAAAAGCCATAATTACTAAGGTTTCTGGTCTGGGGTTTTGTGCAGTGTATGTGTGTGGTTCCCCCAATGACCCCAAGTAGAGAGCAAATTTGATCCATCCAATTTTGTAGCATTGAGCATTCAGCCCAGACTGAAGAGCCCCTTCCTGGGAGTGCAAGGCAGTGTGCACCCAGGCACACACAGCGTGAGCCTCCTCTTGAGCCTCTGGGCACCATCGGCACTCAGCGCCTTGCATGGTCAGCCCTGACGTGGTGAGGGGAGATGGGACAGAGCTTGGATCAGCACTCTCTCTTGTCCTGAGCAAAACTCGTCTGAGGCTGGAAGGGCAAGGTCTGGTTGTTGCAGATGTTTTACAGAATGGGGGAAGCTCTGTGGGGAGATGAGTGTGTACCCACCAGCGCTCCTCCAAATCCAGCACTGGCTCTGGATTCATGTGCTTCCTTGGGGTGCTTCGAACTGCCCTTGATCTGATTTCAGCAGAGCCAACATTTGCTGAACCATTTGTGAATCACTTGATGCTTGCACAGACTTGTTGAGAAACCAAAGTCATCTGCCAGACCACAATGTTCCCGGCTTTTCTTTCCTTCCTTCTTGAGCATTCTTCTTCAGCCAACTGAAATTACATGAGCATGGCAGGGTGAAGAGAGGCTATAGATGGTGAAAAATAATTGTGTCCTCATAGGTTTCCATGTGAAAAAGACCTTCTGAGTATCAGTGAATGCTGCTAAACTATAAACAGCTCCAGTCCCCACTGGCTTCAGTCAGAGATAAGGACATGAAGCATCAGGCAAGTTTGTTTGCTCAGAGATACAATCACTCAAGAAATAAAAGTAACGTGCATCCTGTGAAGTTAGCAGACAATGTCAGTGCTCATTAAACCTTTACAAAGGCTTTTGAATGGACACCAATACTGTAAAGAGCTTAACTTATCAGTTAACTAAGTATAATATTTTATTTTTAAATAATTTCAGATAAAATAATAAAATATAATCTATTAGTTATTTAACCTTTTTAGAAGCTTAAAAGTACTGTAGACAAAAATGCACACATTAGATTACTATTGCCTAACTTGAGAGATTTATTTTTGTTCGTACTGTGTAGGCCTTCCTAACACTGAATATATAAATGGATATGACATCCAAGTGTCAGGTTGTGCCTTTGAGCTTCAGTGTCAGTGCTTTGCCTTTTGTGCTTCTATACTGTTCTTTGAAGAGACTTACGTTATGCATTGGTCACTATATTGCCCTGTTATCTTTTAATGGATTTTAGAGATTGAAGAGGGATGATCAGCAAGGATGTCAGCTGGCAAAATCAACTTCCAATTCCAATCTGCTCAACAGAGCAAGGAAAAGGAAAAAAAGGCACAAAATCTTTCCTTTTCCAGGCAAAGAATATGACTGATAGGCAATGTGTTTAATGAACACTCAAATAATTTTACACATCATTTGAAGTGGTGGCACCTCCAAATCCTTCTGCTAGCAGAGCTGTTAACTAGTGTGGGTCTTGTGTTTCTATCTGGTGAATAAAAATACAGCACTACAGCAGCTCACATCTTGGAGGGCACCACACAAAGGCTGTGGTCCCCATCTGTCCCCCTCACCCTCCCAATGGGGCTTAGCACCTTCCGAACTCAGCACTGGTGTCTGCAGTGAAGAATGCATCTTCCTCTACATCAATATGAATTTTCCTTCCATCTGAAACCATACTGCCACTTACATGAACTACATTTGTCCTGCTTGGTGCTGAGTGTCTAACTTACAGACCTGAAGCCTGGCCACATAGCATCAAGTTCTCTGTGGCTCAGCATGAGAAATAATGGCAAAGCACATGGAAATGAGGACCATGTTCACTAGTACAACAACAGCAAGGTTTTGCTTTCTTTGCCAGCAAGACACAGTTGAGTTGCTCAGTTGAGCTCTGTGTGGCTTGAGGTAAGGAGTATTAGATTACTGGCAAAGTCATTGGACTAAAATTTTGTGCTGGAAGAGGCTGAAATGCATTTACTGACATAATGTGGTTGGTATTTTATTTTATCTCAGAGCACACAAGGCCCACTGTCCATCTTTTCCACTCCCTTCTTCCTCTCAGCTCTCCCCCTCTGTTATCACTCTCCCTCTCTTCCCACTGTTGCTCCCTCACTGCTGTCTTTGGCCAAACACTCAGCAGCCTGCAGGGGAGGTGGCCTCCCACATCACGCTTGTGTTAATTGGGGCCTGAGGAGAGGCATTTGCTTTCCCCTCTGTGCTGATGGCTCCCCAGCTGGGGCCCTGGCTGGCTCTCCCCTTGCCGTGTCTCGGCTGTTCCAGAAGGAGAGCAGATGCTCCCTGCTTCCCCACAGAGAACAGCTGGCTGCTATCCCTGCCATGTCACGGACCACCTTGTGCTTCATGCCACTCAGCCAGGACACTTGGAGTCCTCCACGGCCATCCTGCTCTGCAGGAAGAGTGCTGTGCTTCAAAAGAAATCATCGTTTTCTCTCTCACATAAGAAAAATAACTGGTTGTGTCCTGGTCTCGGTGTTTAAAAGAGGAACGCCTCCAAGGACAGATAGAATCTCTACTGAAAAATACTCAGAGTTTGGTGAAAATATTGCTGTGAAAATGGCTTCTTAATTTTTAAATAGTAACATGGAATTTAGAAAGAGCAATATCTGATGGCTAAGGGCAAGGCATGGCCACGCACACAGAGCTCTTCTTACAGGGGTGTTTCTGTTGGTGTTTCTATACCAGTTATTATGCAGTTCAGGCATGAGTTTTTCAACTCAATCTCCCAATAATCTCCTTTTGCTGCACTTTGATTTGTACTTTAACATGAGCTCGGATTTCCTAAACTGGACCATATTTGATAGAAGTGCACCAGAGCACCCTACATCCCAGTTACTGACAGGCAGTCAGTGGGAACTGGTCCAGCCTGGGTGTCAGGTCAGTGGATGTGCTTCCCTCGGGCTGTGCTGTCTGCTGTCCTCATCCATGCACCCCCTAGAGCAACCAGTTCTGGCCTCAGTTTCCCCAAGATGGTAACAACATGGTAACAAGACCTCCAGCCTCTCATTTCAGGTGGCCTGACAGAGTTCAGGTGGCCTGACAGAGCTCATCCCCCTTCCTCTGGCTGTGTAGACATGTGTTTATGTGTGTACACTGTGCTGGAGGGAGGGCATCCTCAGAGCCTTTCCAGAGACTGCAGCAGCATCATTCCTGTTCTGCTGCTGGAAGCAGGGTGCTGCCAGGGCTTCACACTCAGTACAGCTGCAATCCAGTTCATCCTCCAGGTGGTTACTTCACTCCTGTTGATTAGATCATTCACTCCTGGGAACAGATTGAGTTTAAAAACAAGATACGGGAAATTTTGACTTCATTATAAGAAGTCACTGAGGTTTTGTTTTGCTTGCAAGCAGAGAAATGCTAAGTTGGTGGTCTTTAGTCTTCAGTGCACTGTTTGTAGAGCAGGTTGTGGCCATTTGGTCTGTGGTCCCCGAGGACACACACAGAGACCCTGACAACATCACTTTAAATAGGGCCTGATGTCAGCTTTCTCAAAAGCCAGAAGAAACAATGAGTTTTTGTAAAGTACAAGTTCTCCCAAACATGTGGGTTGGAAAGGAATAATGGTGAAAGAAAACTGTTGTCACTTGACTGTTTTAAATCTTAAAATATTGCAATTAGCTTTAATCATTTTATCACTTAACTGTATCAGAAAAGCTGAGGTTAGTAGAAGGCTCTGAGCACTTTTTGAACAATGCTTCCTTTGAGCTATTTATCCACATAGTGCTCCGCTGGAATGCAACCAGCAGAAATAGTATCTGATGGGCTTCTGCAAAGCCCACTTAAGGTATATTATGTTGTCAAGGCAGATCTGTAAACTAGCTCCTTCTGATCAAGTGTTGTGTGTTTGATCTTAAATCTTCAAAACTTGGCATATAAGCTGAGACAAGAAACCACCACTTAGTCTTTGTCCACATCTCTAGTGTGCTGCAGTGAGCCTTCTGACTGGGAGAGTTTGAAATCCTGGAATCAATACATTTTATATAATCTATTATGTATTCAGATACACTGACTCTATGTCTGGATTTGTGTCACCCAATGTTACTGGTGGGGTTCAGCAAAGGACAGAATGTTGTGTTCCCATGTAGGTGCCATGAATCTAAACTGCAGTCATGGTCAATGGAGGTCTAGTCAACGCAATTACTAGGCAATCACGTACATCACTCTAAAGCCCACCTAAGTTCAGATGCTGCACCATTTGACTGACTGAGGGTCAACCCATAGGATTTCCAGCTGCTGCTCTGGAAGGAAATTGGTGCACCATAGGATATGTCCTATATTTGATGGCTCCATGAGGCTACTTTATACATCTTGTTGTGACTCAGATGACACCAGATGTCTATGCTTAGGGTACTCAGACCCCATGCAGCATCAACACTGCAGACTTCTGTATTTGTACTAATCCTTCTGTGTTGTTTCCCTCTGCTCCTCTGTTGCTTGCTGGTGACATCTGTTTTATTACAAGGCGAAGTGTATCTTGTAATACCTCTTTTACTGCATGAGGACTGCTCAGGTGATGGGCTTCTGTGTTAACGATATTGGGGGCAGCTTTTCCTGGGAATATGCATACTGTAGGAGGGAGAAGCCCACAGAGGGTAATGCTGCATATAGCCCAGGTGTTGTGTGGAATAGGTTCTCCAGTCACACCGTGCTCACACACCACTGCTCCTTGTCACCTGACTACACTTCACCCTTCAGTCAGGACTTCTGGCAGTTTCGTACTATGTCCTTGGCTGATACTGTGCCAAAGTTCACCCAGGGTGTGGCACAGGCAGGGCTGGCACACTCCTGCTCTGTGTTTGTTTAAGAAAGAGTTCAGGGAAAATAAGTTTCAGCATAACGGATCCCACTTTTTTCTTAGGAACACCAAGAAGACACTTCATTCATTGGCTCTATCACAAAAGTGAAGGGGATAGAGGGCTTTAATAAAACGTTTCTTCATAACCAATTGATCCACAGCCAACTGTCTTGCAGATGCGAAAAGGATTTGAGATATTTGTTCTTTCTCTTCCTGTCAGTGGATCTAAGAGAGCAATTTGTGCACCTGTGCCTTGGCTTGTGGCAGGCTTAGAAGAATCAGAATCTTGGTGTTTATTCTTGCTATATTTTTAGATAATGTTGACCTGGTAGTGTGCATGAGACTCTCTTCTGTTATGTCTCCATTGCCAAGGCTTAAATTTCTGTGTCTTTGCTGAAAGGCTTTTTTTCCACCTGCTTATTCAGTTTCTTCGTGAGACAGGTTGAAGAGAAGAGACCACCTTGGATGCAGCAGGGCTGCTCATGCAGTGAGCAATGTTTTGCACTTTTTGTTTTGCTCATACATCTGATCGGGCTCAGCTCTTTAATACAAGGGTAGATTGCAGCTGCCTGAGTAGACTAAGTGCATGTACAGTCAATGATTATTTTATAATGGGTCTTAAGCTCAGCCTTATGTCTCCAGGCTAGTGTGCTTCCTCATACTACTAAAACTCTTTCAGAAGTTCCTATCATAAAGGCTACAAAGTCTTGTATGTTATGCAAAATGCATTACATCTTGCTTCCTTGAGTTAACATTTTATGTTTCCATCTTCATGATTTCTCTCTATATATTTTGTTCATCCTGGAAATTGTACCTTTTAACAACAAACAATTGAACAACAAAAATACAAAACCACAATCAAACAAAAAATAGCTGATGCCTTATGTTTGGCTATTTGTTTAACAAAGTTCTATAATGATGTGCTAATAGTCCCAAAGTGCTTTCAGCATAATGTGTTGGGTTTTTTCCCCCTGATGCTCCATTTTCAGCTATTCATAGTTCTTTGAATTTAGGTCTGCTATCTGAGGAAATCCTGTGCCAAATGGGATCTTTAGATGGTAAAAAGCACAGGTAACTAATGTCTTTAAAGATATTCTGAGTGAGTATACATTATAAGAAAGTAAAGAAGAGTGCCAGGAGCTGTCAGTTTTCTAATCATGGTTTATTTGGTCTGGGTTATTAATGACATTCTCCGAATAGTTAATTGCTCACTTTTCCTTAGCCGAAGCCTAACTAGAAGATAAGAACACCAAGACTCCATTTCTTCTTTTTCTCACATACAGGAACAATATGTACCTTTAAAAAGGGTGCAGACACATACAAATTAGATCACGATGTCAAAAATTTAAGGAGATTTTCTTGTTTCTCCTCAAATATGCTGAAAAATTGATGTCTAGTATTGCACATAAGTAAGTTGCATGGAGAGCACCATGTTTTCTCAGCCAAATTCATAGGGCAAGTATATAATGGTATAAGTTACATATAGGTGACCTGTTGTGTGAAAGTAGGAGGCTTAATTTAATGCACACAGAAGAACGATGGCTTGTAGAAGATGCAGTAGATGAAAATGGGTGTAATAAAATTGTATGAAAAATCCAAGTAGCCCAGTATTCTCCCACTGGTAGGGTCCCATAATGGATGCTAATCACAATCAGGAACCTGGCTCAGGAATGCTGCCATGGATCTGTCTCCCTCTGGGATAAGCCCACTTGTTTTCCTTAAGTTATAGTCTGTCCACGTTGTGCTTCTCTTTAACTGGCTCATCCTGTGCTAACCATGCAGCTTTTTCAAATTAATCTTTTTAAATTAAATTTTAAATTAATTTTTTAAAAATTAAATTTTCAGATATTCTCCTAGATGCACTCATGAGCAAAATTAAAATAAAAGTGGGGAAAATCCCACTGTAAGCACAGATGAGAAATGCATGTGATAACATCAAAGACAGGTTTTAAGAAAAGTCTCAAAGAATGGCCATAAAGATTGCAGAAGGCAAGGATTTCATGCAGTGGAGCAGAGGATTGCAGGGGTTTGACATTAACATACAACTCCACCATAATCTGACACTTATGATGTGATCTTTTAGCTTGGGCATTTAGTGAAATATGTATTAGTAGAGCATGAAATTTCTATGGCATGAGTGACATCTGTGTTTACTGGCTGTTTTTTATTGCTAACACTTTTGACTCCGTAGTATCCTTAATTAACTCTGCATGGTTTTTTAGGATGTGACTGACTGAGGGACAGAGTCGTTGCTGTAGAAGTTTACAAACAATAAGAAAGGAGCAACACAGGAAAATAACAACCTCGCTGCTGTTTATTTCATATAGCTACTAATAATACATATTAGAAAATATCAATGTGTTACTTCTGCAAAGGCAACAAGGTCATAAAAGTGGAATGATTATATAAAACTGAAAATAATTTTGTGAATATAAATGGAACAATAACAGTATCTAGCCCATACGGTCATTTTAATCTTTCAACTTTTAAAATGCCTACAATAGTCAATTTGTACATCACTTAGATGAAAAGTTAGCTTTGGTAACTGAAACTATATTTACATGGCATACAGTAGATCTGGCAAAAGGTGTGTGACAACAAAAGGTACCACTGCATCTTACTCTGGTGTTTCTCAGATCTTATACAGAGTACCAAATTATGCCAATGTATAATGATGCAAAGCTTGAGGAGCCAATGTCTTTGTGCTACTGTCTTGTCCTTGTCACCAGTAGCACCTTTTTACTCTTTCAAAAGTGATACCATTGCACAGGGAGAAAAAGGTGTTTGTATCCACTGAATTGAACTAACCTATTCTAAATTGTATGGATTTTTTTTTTTTTTTTAGAGGCTATAGGAACAATTACAATGTCTGCACTCATCTGAGAGTGGAAAATGCCCAAGATCCACCTCTCTGGTTGGTGGGAGCTCCAAAGTGAGTCTTGGTAGAAGAATATGGTTGTTTTCTGGTTCTTTCCCAAGTGTGGTGTAAGTTTCTGACACTCATTTGGGGCTTTGGTATTACAGTGAAAAATCAGTCTTAAAGATCAGCTGAAAATACTCATTACAGTAAGGGGTTTTTTTGTACATTGGCACAGCAGATACTTTGCTCTACCACACACAAAAAAATAGTGCTCTCACTTAGATGCATGTTCATGCTCCAGATGTAGTAGCTATCCTTGAAATAACAGATGCACTTAAACATGTCTGGGGTGTGGCCTCATTGGCTTCAGTGGGGCAGTTCATGAGGTTAAAATTAAAGGAGTGTAGGCACTTTCCCAGGTTGCAGTCATCATTACATGCTCCCAGGAACTCTACATCGCAGTGAGATGAGCTTCGTTTTGTGTGAATAAATAAAAGCTTCAGGATTAAAAAACGTTTTTTAAGAGCTGCAGAGGAGAGTGACGTGGCAGGAAACAGATTTTCCAACTTCAGTGACAGATGCTGGAGTGTGAAGAATGCTAGCATTGGTGTGTTACAGGGGCTCAAGGGTCTGCACTGCTGGCACAGGGGAGCCACTGGTCTAGTTCTGTTTCAGAGGGTCCTGCGAACCTGCACAAGCACCAATAGTATTCCCTGGCCCTGGGCTTGGTGTGATGAGACAGCCTGCACAACTGGTAACATGTTGATAACCAGGGTCTGCAGCTGTCCTGGGGTTGGCTTCTGCTTTGTTAGTACCTTTCCTTTTGACTAGAAGTTTCAGAAGCCTGGGATTTAGCTCTGTCCTGACTTACAAGTTGTAGCTTCCTTTCTTTTGATGGCTTCTCCACTCTGGATTGTGCATTTCTCGATGCACTGAGTTCTAAGAAAGATTAAAGGAAGAGTCTTCCCTCTTCTCAATTACTTTGCATGAATTGATAGCAGATTCATTCAATTTTAGGGCCAAAATCGCAGTCTGTGTTGGCAATTAGTTTGGTTCAGCACAGCATGATGTTATGAAGCTCTTTTTATAGCCATTGATACTGGGAGTTGACTAACCTATGAGTCACAGAATATTTCAGAGGATAAGGCTAACATATTTTTGGCATGCAGCTTCCAGGAGACTCAGTCTAACACCTTCCTGGAAGAAAGACACTGGTGTTGCTCCAGAGGACTTGAAGAATCTTGACTTTCTCTGTATTTATAACATAACCTCATATGTCACATTATGCAGGTATAAAAGCAGAGAAAAGATATTTGAACCCACAGGCTTCATCTATTCAAGTACGTTAAATGTGCTGGAGTTGCTTGGGGTCAGGGCTGACCAGCTAAGTTAGCCCATGCACATGGCATTGAACTTGCCCATCACGCCAGCCATGGGGACCACATGCAGCCCGCTGGGGAGCAGGCCAGTGCCAAACCATACCCCAGGGTGGTTCAGGATGTTGCTAGTAGACCAGGACTCATGTGCCAGGGGCTGTTCAAACAATGCAGGCAAATGAGTTGCAAAGCCTGGAACCACTTCTGTTATAGAGGTACCCAGTTTGTACTTGGGGAAAGACTCCAGTGCAGGTAGTGGTAAGGTACTTTCGTCCATGTTTGACTATCACAGATTACTCTAATTTACCTGTTTCTCTGATGAGAAAAGATACAGCTAGTTCTATTGAATTTTCAGAAGTATATTAAAAAACAAAGGCTATCTTGTCCTTCTGTCTTCTAGGAATGCCACAAAAAAAACCCCAAAAACCTCTGCCTGAAAGGAGGTTGTGGTGAGGTGTCACTCTTTGTCCCAAGTAGAGAGTGACAGAACAAGAGGAAATACACTCAAGTTGTGACAGAGGAGGTTTAGATTAGATATTAGAAAAAATTTCTTCACCAAAAGGGTTGCCAAGCATCAGAACAGGCTAGCCAGGAAAATGGTGAAATCGCCATCCCTGAGGGTATTTGAAAGATATGGCAATTGGAGACATAGTGCAGTGGTGGTCTGCAGAGTTAATGGTTGGACTTGATGATCTTACATGTCTTTTCCAACCTAAATGTTGCTATGATTCTGTACAATCAGGGCAAAATTCAGCTACTCTAGCTCACATAAATGTTATTTCAGTGTTCCAGGTCAGTTTGCTTGACAATTTGTCCTAGTTGTGGTAGCACATAAAAGACAGCACAAAGCTTTGTAGATACAAAGGAACAAGGCCAAAGTCTCATTGTTAAACATGGGCCAAGTAGACTTTTTTTTATGATCTTTAAGCTGAAAAGGAGACAACGTTCAGTGGAAGATGCTTGATCTGCTGAAGGTGGTAAAGGATGTCCAAAATGTGTGCAAGCCTCTTATTCAAATTTATGGGTTCCTCTACCACTGTGTCTGCTGTGTAGCTAAAATACTATCAAGTTATGAGTTAAAATACTGAAATTCTACTTTTTAAAAGACTAAACAAGATTCAGAACTGACATTTGAGCAGTGTATAGAATAAAAACCTTGCTGTGGTTTGAATAAACATGAGTATTATAGAATGTACCCCCTTCAATACATTGTTTTGACAGCTTATCCCTTGGAGTCTGCATGAATTGTAAGTCTTTTATACAGAGGCTTCTTCCTCAGATGCTGCCTTAAGGGAATGAAGGATTGGTTTGTAACAGTGGATGGGGAGCTGAAGGTCGGGCATAAATTCTGTTCACTGAAACATATACTGGTGCTTAATCTGATCCAGGGTGAGCTCACTCACATAGCAGAGTTTAGAGAAAGAAAGGAGAAAAACCTTGGCAACTTAATTAAAATGATTGGTGGTATGTGTAGGGAAAGGAGAGAAGGACAAGGAAAGGTCCTGCTAGTAGAAGAAGGGTAAATACTGGAGAAGATGGATTTTACTTTCAAAATAATAACTGTGTCCTGGTCAAGTATCCCCATAAATCTGTAAAGTAGCCTAGGATTTGAGAACCAAATCCCCTTTCTTCCCAAAATAAATTTTTGAGACATAATTCCATAGCTCTTTTTAACAAAGGAAAAACATGACTGGTTTGTATAATTTTATTCAGCAACTAAAATTGTATTTTTCATCACTGGTTTACTATTCATTTGGAAAGATCTTTCTGACACTGCTAAATTGTTATTCAGTACCACATTTTACTTTTTGTTCAGAACTGTCCATTGACCTGAAAAAAGTATGATCTTTTAAAGCACCTGTTTGGAAACAAGATGTGTGACTTCTGCCCCTCTTTCCATTGTTTAACATAAGAGGCTTTGAGGTTAGTTGGTTGAGTCTTTAAAAATAAGGTACTCATTACTTCCTACTTTTCATTACTAATATGGTGATGTTTTTTTAATTTTGTGAGAATATTGATCACAAAAAAATTCTAAGTTCAGTGTGGGACACAGACACCATCCTTAGAAACGTGCTGTATAGAAAGTACCTATGGAAAATGTCTCTGCCTTTTCCCACCAGCACACAGTATTCATCCTGCCGGGAGGCACTGTCAGAGCCCCCATCCAACACTGGGGGGCCAACCCATGCCAGATTCAGTTCATGGGTGCCCTGCTGAGCCTGTGTCAAGTCCCCCCTTCACTGTCCTGATGTCTACTCATTGATAGAGTCAGAATTGCATATTGCCGTGGGGAAATTTTTAAACTACTTCTTGGTCAAATTGTAGGTGACATAGATTTGACATATTTAGTGCAAGGGGAAATGACTGCCAAGTCTCTCAAGAGGCTGCTTTGTAATTGCTCTCAGCAAAGCATTGTTATTACCACTAATAAGAGGGCTGGAGTTGAGAAACAGCACTCATGTCTGCAAGCTGGATGTGCAAGAAATGGAGTAAGTAAGGAGATGTCAACAGTTGTCAGCATCCAAATTCTCCAGCAGTGAAGATACAGGAGATAGAATGTTAATTTCTTTCCTGGAAGATGCCCTCTAATATGGGACTTGCTTATATGAGTCTTCTGTATTCCTACAAGCTTTATTTGAAATTCAAAACCAGCTTTTCTCATCAGTGCATACCAGCCAGAGTGACTTTTAATTTCACATTCCCCTACAGACTTTCACCAAATGTTAATAAGTGATTGTACACAGCACAGATGGTTGAAGAAGCAACCTCAGAAAAGGTTGCAGAAGCACGTTGTGCTATAGTTTGTATCAAGATAGCATCTTGGGAACCAAAATTAATTTGTATTTTTGCAGTTTGTTTTCTGTGTGCTTTGCATTTTAAACTGCTTTCATATGTGAATCCTTCGCTGCCTCAGCAGGTTGCAAGTATTTAATCTCCACAGTGTAGAGGGAAAAGAGATAAAGGCAACAGAGCTGCAGAGTGTCTGCCCAGCCCAGCTGGTATCTGCAGGTCAGGGTGTTGGTGGCTGAAATGGAACAGGAGGATATTAGGAGCTGGTTGTCTTATGCTCTGCAGAGATACCCGATGACAGTAAGTGCACTGAGGAATTTATAGTTTGAAGGATGAGGTAAACAATGGAAAAATGAATAAATTCACTCCAAGTGACACAACAGATAGAGGGAGACCTGGAAGAAAGATTCCAGGATCTGCAAGTGTTATGCAGCACCCACCCTCCATACCTCACAGTGCCTTTTTGACATTACACACACACGTGACAGCTGATAGAAGAGGTTGCCTCTCTTGGCCTCTAATTTTCTGCCAGAGGGCACCAGTAGCAGAGATCTGTGTGTGCTCTGGGGTTCATAGCCTCTCACTCACACCTGGGCTGGCAAGGCTGAAATGAGTGCAGCAAATTGTGTGCAAAGAACAAGTGTCCCTTGTGCTCTGCTGCCACCAGGCAGAGACGGGCAGGAGCCCCCAGTAGCCCCCTGTTCATCTTGCACTCCTCACCTTCCCATCTCCTGGGGGAGGCAGAGCAAGACACCCTCCTCCCCTGCAACACCCCTGCTCCTGCAACCATCCCATGCTGCTGCAGCTTTCAAACTCGCTCTGCTTTGATGGATTAAAACCTAGTAATAATTTACTGATCCATGAAGCCTGATATTTCATCCAGGAAATGAAAAAGACATTCACAGGATGATGCACTCCCACCACCTTATATCATCAGTCTTCCCTTTCAATTTTTCCAGGTAGAAACTATACTGGGATTATGTAGTACTTACATAAGGGGGAACTTGAAACTGAGCAAAGCCTTCAAATGCTTAATTTGAAAATGTGAATCATGCATGTGAATCCTGAACATAACATGCAATTCTTCTGGATTTTCATATTCCAAAATAACTGAGATGAAAACATATTCATTTTCCTCTTCAGATACTTTGAATGATACTTGCCAGCAGAAGTCGCAGTCATATCTTTTAAAATACAGCAATATTACAAAGAACTATTTTATCAATTGGCCTAAGGTCTGGTTTAATTAGTCTAATTCATACACAGAACTACAAAGTCTCAAGAGAAAGAAATTAGAATAATGTAAAAATGCAGCACATGCCAAAACATGTAGAAAGAGATGGAAAGTCTTAAATGCTGTTTTAAAAACTGTTTTTATCTTAAAAATCAGGGAACTTTGAATTAACCAGCATTAGAAGATTTTAAAGTTCTACATACTCCTTTAAAATGTGAATTATTTCCAGTATAATGTAGACTTTTACATCTAAATCTGAGCACAGAGTAATTACTTATTTATGAAAGCATTTTTTACCAAAAAAATTAAAATATTAGTCACCAGTTTACTAATTTTACTTTTCCCAAAATTTGAAGGTCAGTGTCCAAGCCCTGCTCAAACTGGAGCCTTTTACTTCTGCCAAGAATCCATAATCAGAAAGAAGCATCTCTCACCTGTCTGAGCATTTTTGCAATGACCACATGTCGTATGTGACAAATGTGACAGTGAGCAGGGGAGCTGAAGACTGGAGAACAGTACAACAGTCTGAGTCAAATGGGTCACTGGCTCCAAGACAGACCACAAAATAAAAGTTACCCACTAAGTAATTTACGTATTGGTGGTAAAACTATCTTGGTTTTATTTAGCAGCGTTTCTCAGATTTTGTTACATCTACTTTCTATGTATGTTCTATATGGTCTTTAATATATATTACAGTAATTTTTTCTGTCTGACAGTGCAATAATATTCTTGCCCCTTTCAAAATAGGTCAAACCGTCTTTTCTGTCTGAAATCTTAAAAGAATATCTACAGTCACTCTGCAAACTAGTGCCTCCCCCATGCATTGTAGTATGTTATTTACCCCAGAAAATAATGATAGACATCTCAGTTCCAATATTGTGAATAGTTGCTGCACAGCTCATTTTATCACATACCTGCTATAGGCTGCTCAATGTAGGAGGCAGAACAGGGATTTGCCCCCTTGGCTGCCCACAATTATCATCACCTATGATGAGTCAACTGGCTGGCACATGCCAAACTCACAGCAGGGCATGGCATGAACCATCTTTTGTCACACTGGTGTTTGGGGAGATGGGGGGGTTTGTTGGGAATGGAGAATGGGACGGGTGACACTAACAAACAGACATATAAAGTGGAACCATTTGGGATGGGATAATGGTGGAGGAAAGGGAGGGCCAAGACCCTGATGTTGGGGGCACATCAGGCAGTACGAAACAATGCTCTAGGAAATCACACTGGCAGAACTATTTGTGTTAGTATATTTGAACTCCAACCTACTACTGACCTTGAAAACCAGGAACAAGACTTTTGAAGTGGTTATGGGAAAGATGTAAGAGGCAATAGAGATTTCCAGAGGTAAAAACAGGAGAGTTGACATCCAGAACCTTTCCTTTTGACAGCAGACTAGCCAGCCCCAGGACATGGTGATTCAAAGGCTGACAATAAACACAGAACTAAAGATACTTCTCATCTCCGGGGCTTTAATTTTACCTGTACCAGGCTGTTTCAGAAGATATTACAGCCTCTGGAAAGAGGCAATAGGAAACTTTAAGCTTGAACAAGGAGCTCTTTCTTTTCTGGCAGAGGAAAGGGCAACTTAATTACCCTGTTCTGCTTTGCTCAGCCATCGTGTTGTTCCTGCTGAATACAAAGTGCTGAGCAGGAGTGGAGGCTTGATAGAAGAACCAGCACTGAGCTGATTCACTCTGTTCTGAGAAACAGCTTATTATTTTTTTGTTGATATTAGTTTTGCCATTAGCTCTAAGGAGAGGAGTAAACACTATTTTTCTGATGCACCCATGAGTCCCTCCTTAAAATGTACAATTATTCAGTTCTTAACTGGAGATGTTTTTATTGTAGGGTTGCAAGCATTTTGGTTGCCCTGCTGCCTCCTTGCCTATGGCCATTCTTTGATGCTGTTGAGAATTTACTGAACCTAAAAGTTTGTATTTTTAATAAACAAAGGTTTGCATCATTAAGCTTTCACGTATCTTCCATCGCATTTTCTTCCCTGTCAAAAGACTCTGTAATCCCATGAAATTATTTTAAAAATGCCAAAATAATGATTTTCAGTTAGCTGTTTCTGTACCTAACTTGCCATCATGAGATTTTAAAAGTGTGGTATAGTTTTGTCTTTTCTTGGTCCTTTTGTGTGTGTGTTTGTGTGGGGTTTGCTGTTGTTGGTTTGGTTTGGGTTTGGTGAGTTTTTTGTGGTTTCTTTTTTGCAAGTTTTTTTTTAGGTAGAATTGTCTATGGCCATTTAGTCCACTGATTTATACAGCAAATGTAAGCCAGATTCTTATTTCTGCACACTCAAAATAAAGTGCATGGCTACCACAGAGATTCAGCTTGTACCATTTTTATCAATGAACATATTGGCTGAAAAACGAGCTGTTTTAAATTTGAAGTATCTTGCTCTGGTATCATTGTTTTGCCCCTATTCATAACTGATGTTAATCTTTAAAAGTTTATCTAATTCTACTATGGATATTTTCTTATCAAAGGGAAAAGAAAACAGAAGTCCTTTATACATGCCAAATAGCCATGTATAGAGGACCATTTTCTTTATCTCACTGAAACTTCAGACAGATGAGTTTAGTTGCTTAGGGAAGGAACTCTGATGTCAGGATTATAAAAATATACATTTTTCTACTGGTGAAAGATCATAAATTTGGAAGTTCTTAAAGCTTTTCTACCACCTGATAAAAACCTGTGAAGAACTCCTGGACTGAGATGCTTGTTTATTCTTCTTCACTTTTTGACATTTTACGATCCCACACAGACTAGATGAGTAATTTAATCAGTGCTAATTCTAACCAGATAATCAAATAAAGTGTGAGTAAAAACATCATGACTGTGGGACAACATCCCCTCAGAGACCTCATTCACATTTCCCTTTCTCTGAACCCTCCTTCTGGCTCCAGTCTCTGTCCTCCACATCCTGTTACCACTGTAAACATATAACATGACAAGGTTGGGGGATAATCTTTTATGAGAACAACCACTGTGTTTGAAAGAAGCAGATAAGCTTTCAGGAACACGAGTCTTTCTTTGGCTATAAAACTGAAGCAGCAAACTTCAGAGCTGAATCCTAGCTCCTCTGTATTTAATTAGATGTGTAAATCATTTAGGACAACTGAGAGTGGCTGGGCAGCTTGAGCCTCGGGAATAGCATGGGGGATATTAGATAAGATAAGAAGGTGATTATCACTTACTGAAGAAAATAACCAAAATAACAGGTGATGTATTGCCTAAGGAGGAGAGGAAGGTTAATGGGGAGGGGAGAGGAGAGATGCCACAGCATTCCATTAAAAGCGTCTATTGACTCAGTTTTATGGATCTGACTTCCTAGCATCATATTTTGAAAGTGTTTTGTTTACTTAGTAAGGAAAGCAACAAAAGAGGAAGCAGTGAAACAGAATAAGAGAGCAGTGCTGCTCTGTGGCCTCAGGATTGGAAAGCCATGCTCCTCTAGCATAGGACTCAAAAAGAGTGCCTAAAAAGCAGAGACAGAACAGTACCGGAGAAGAAAAAGGAAAATCAGTTTTGGCTGTGGAATGAGTCATTGTTTGAGATGGAACCAGTTCCACAGCTGGGCAGCTGTGCAGGTTGAGATGCAATAGAATGATTTTCACAATTACAAGAACTTCTTGCAGAGCTCTTTTATCTGACATTGTATGCATATACCTAAAGGAAAATTGTCGAGAACAACTAAGCAGGTGAGAGGAAATTTCTCTAAGGTAACAGATATAATAAAGATTATGAAGATGTATCTTCCCAAGAGACCATTATTGTAGGGAGGCTCTAAGTAAGATAAAAAGTAAGACAGCTTGTTCATTATAGCACACTGTGCATTGTATATCATAATAACTGCACCGTACTGATGTGCCAATGCTTCCAAAAAGCTTTACACTGTTTTTTATCTTTTTTTTTTTCTCTGTAAGCTCCCAATTCAGGATAATAGAGGTTCAAGCATGCAATCCTTGAAACGATTTTGCTAGTTACAACAGTAATGTCCATTCTATAGATTAACTGTAAATAAAAGCCATTAAAAAGCCGTATGAGTCAACATTTTGGCACAGCTCTGCTTATAACCCACCTCTCTATACAGAGATTGTCTGATTCTGCTTTATATTTAGACATTTAAAAAAAGCAGAGTCTCTTTAGAGCTTAAAGTACAATAGCATGACATAATTTACTATTGTTTGAAGAAGATTTTCAAATGCTCCTCCAGGTGCCTTTGAAATGACTAATTGCCTGCTGGTGTGAAAAATGCAGGACAGGGATGCCCGGTGTCATGCGAGCTCCTCAGCGTGTGAGGACCAGCCTGCTTCCATTAATTCACGTGAGCCGTGGGCTTAGCTTTTTACCACACTATCTGAGTTATTTGTAACTACAAAGAGGGTCATGTTCAACTACCAGAGGCAGAAAGAATGGATAAAATTCATAGAAATTTCATTCATACCTCACTCAAATGCAAAAAATCCCCTAAAAGGAGTTAACTTAGCTTTAGAAAAAGAGAACTGTCCTGTGATACTTCATATCTGAGGATATTTGTCCAGCTTATATTCACAGAACTCTGGAGTTTTCATTCCCTTATTATCTCAGGGACATTTCACAATAAAGGGAATCTTCCAGCAAAAGTCTAAGCACTCTATATATTCAACAGAAAAGTGGACTGAATACCAGATTCTGAGCTGTGTAGTTTGTCAGCAGTTTCTTGCAGTATCCAAGAGTTTTAATTCTACAGGGAAAACCTACTCTCCCATGCCAGCAGGCCTAGGACTGAATTTCTTTCATCACTCATGCAGTCAGTACAGCCACATCCCCACCTCTAAAGCTTTGCCCTGTGCTTTAGGATCTCTATCCATCAGAACAAGTAGGACCCACTGCTCAGTTAAGACCTTTCCTTGCTCCACCCATCCCAGACTGAAGGCTCTTCTCCGGAGGACAGACTACAACACATTCCTACAGATCCACTGAGAGCAGTGATCTTCACACAGTCTGCCACCACTGAATAACCAGTTGTGAATCAATTGATGGACATTCTGGACCAGGCAGTCTTGCTATGGGAATTAAACCTGGTCCTGAGCAATGCCCAAATAGGATTTGTGACTCCAAGACACTCCTTGCTTGTGAAAATCACACACTGGAATGGTCATTGAAAGAGTGACACTTTGACAGCAACAAGTAAAACCAGAAAAGCAGTTTTCTTCAGCAATGTCAGTCCTACACAAAGTCTTCTAGTGTTGTTTGAACTGATCCAAGTCAGTCTTTTATTCACAGAGTATTTGGCAGGAGCTACAGCTCTTGAGCCAATCCGAGCTAGAGTCACTTGGCACCCCGTTCTCAACTGTGGCAGGTGGATGTGCCAACCTCTGGCTGGCACTATTCCCAGAAATACCCTGGGAGTAAAAGTGACACTGAAGAGACATAGTATTTGTGTTACATGCTTTTTCCCAAATTGTTTGGTTCTTAAACTGGCTAGAGCCCTCCAAAACTATCACAGACCTTTAAGTTATTTCTCTGTCACAGAAAACTTTCTACTGGTCATAAACTACTTCTGAGTTTTACTAGAGTCATCAGTCACTCTGTGGAAGAACACAGTTCAATAAAGTGCACCAGGACTCAAAAATAATTCCTGGCAGAAGACACCAGCATGAAGGGTGATTCACCCACAGGAGGATTACAGTAAATTACAAAGCAACCTGGAAAGCTGACAGCAGTAACAAACACAGGAAAACAAACATGATTTTATGTAGTAGGAACTTGATATGTGAAGGAAAGTTAAGATCAAGTTGAGAAAATGATGACTGTGCATAATCAAACAGCTACATCCATCTCATTAAAACAAGTTTATTTTCAGCTCATTAATTAGATATAACTTTCTTATGCATTCATGCTATATCTTTAGTCTTTAATGAAGGAAGTTGAATAAAACTGCCCATCAAAGAAGGTTTATTTTACCCATATTTTGAGATACGTGAGCCACATGTACACTCAGGCAATGGGGGATCTTACCCACAATACTGTGAACTGGAGCATTTTGTAGGCATATTTAATTGCAAATGCAATGCTGGAGGCTGTCTGCTCTGCACCTACCTCCTGCAGCTGCTGCAGGAGCAGATCAGGGCATCCCAGCAGCTCCTCCAGATGCAGAGTTACAAAATTCACCATGATTGGAAAGGAAGGGGTAGCAGCACAGGCTGTGCCTGTACACATCAAGACCACATCATGGAGAGTGGCTTGAGGTAAGAAAGTCTCTCTTCTTCATGTGATTGTCTACAGATACATTCACACTGTGGGTCACTCTGTGAATGTTACCTGCTTTCGCAGAAAACTGTCAGAAAGGCTTTGCTCTTTTTTAAGCTAAAGGAAAGAACAGAATGCATGGACTGAAAAGTCTTTGTTACAAAAGGTGTAAGAAGTGGGCTCAAGTCTCACTGGGGAGTCTGCTTCCAGAGGAAACACTGAAAACTCTCTTCAGTTGAGTGACAATACAGTAAGATGAGAGAACACTGAAAAACCTGCATTTTGTGGGTACAGAGCAGAGATTTGTTTTCCTCAGTTTTGGGAAGGAGGTCTACACCTTTTACTAGGTAATGATGAAGCCCTAAACCAGAATTTTAATACAGGTTTGCACATAGCTGGAAATCTGATCCCCTTGGCCAAATACATTTTAATAAAACTCCTCCTGCAATTGCTGAGAATGCCATTACCAAGAATAAGCAAGCTTGCTTTAGCCTAAGAGCCAGCCCAGGATCAGCCATTGCCCTATTGCTTTTATGACACTTAGGTGAATGGAGAGGGATTGGATGTTCTCCAATGGCTCTTGTGAATTTGAAAATCTCTGGCTATTAGTGCGCGCGTATAGAAACATCAATCACAGCATTATACCTATACACAAGCACTTGAAAAAAACACAGTCAGGATGTTTCTTTGTTCCTATACATATTTAATAATAACACATTCCCTCCTGAGTTGCCTCATTTAAATAGGAATATCTGCCTGCAGTGCAATATGCTGTTGGATTAAAGCTACAAAACATGCAGACATCAACAATATATTGCTTTCTGGTAACAAGGGTTTGTTGTACCTTGCTAGTTAAGAGTTTCATTTTCAGCCCAGTATATTGTGTGTAGGATGGGCTGGGGCCTCAGGCTTTAAATTAATGTTTTAAATGAGACAGAGGCATTCCAGGGAAGAGAAATTACCTGAAAATCACACATCTTCTGGCATATAATTCTGCTTCACAATTTTGACATCTGAATTAAGTTAGATTTGTATCTCTATTCCTATTTCAGAAGGAAATTTTTCCAGGCTTCATTTGTAGGAATGAGACCACAGAAAGGAGATGCAAAATGTACTGGAGAGGACTTCCATTTGCAGATAACAAACAAGTTATAAACAACAAAATGAAACCAACGTTCAGTAATTACGCTAGAATAATCAGAGACCAATGTTCAGTAATTATGCTAGAATAATCACCAGGATTTACAGACAAAAACAGAGCCTAGGACACTGATCCAAATATTTAACAAGATGAAAAATTCAAAATCTGGATGCTTTTCCATTTCAGAAGATATGTACTGAGAAATTTGAAATGGAAATAGCTGATTTCTCAAACACACAAATTGACTGAAGGTAAGTTGGAAAGTAATTGCTTAATAATTGTTAATACCCAGCTTTTCTTGTTATTCTTCCCATTAACTAAGGAGAAATAGATGATTCAGTGCAACTGTAGAAGGAACTTTATCTAGGCTTTATTCCTTGGGAGGACTCATGGCACAATTAGTAAATTTTCCATTATCAAGCTTTTGCATAGATTACATTCTTCCACAGTAAAATGCCATGGCTGAAGATTAATGTGCAACCAAAAAACCAACCAAAAAACCTCACCAAAAACCCCAAACAAACTGACAAGACTTCAATTACATTGTGCCTTCTTTAACACTTTCTTTATCAGCTCTGATTTTGGGGCCACCAGAGCTTGGCATGTGCATTTCAGAAACACACAAATGACAGTGCCCTTTAAAGGAAGACAATCTCTTTTAGAGGAATCATTTAATTTTACCAGAATAAAGGAGGCATAAAGAAGAAGTAGGATCTCAGTCATCTTGGCCTCATGCAGAGAGAAAGCCAAATATAACCCAAACAGTGTCATATTGCTGAAATTTTGGTGAAAACAAACATTTAAGTCATTTTAGATTTCCACACCATTTGAAAATGCAGGAAGCTTGTGTCAGTTCTCTATTTCACATTCACCCTTTGCTTTTATCTCATGTCTTTTTATAGCAGGAGTTCTGATGTGGTGGGAGTAAGCAAATGAAGGTAATAAAACAGGTGAACTGCATCTGACTTCCAACCTTGCTAACATTGAGTCCTGGAGTTACTGATCAACAGCAAAAGGTAATTTCTTTACATAATGGATTTTGGGCTGAACTGGGTTCACGCTTCTTGTCATGGTTTTCATTCCTGCTTAATATCTCTTTGGGAAATGAACAGTGGCACAGTACAAGGTAGTGGCTGCTGCCCAACTGTGCTGGGAGAGGATGTGGAGTCTAGTGTGCATTCACAGAAAATAATTTGGCCCTGCAAAAATAGTCCATCTAAGTTACAACTTTACAACATGACATTACAGTATAAATGCACTTTTTAATTCTACTTTGGTAGGTGCTTGCTAGCAGATGGCCCGGGGACAGGTCCACAGTTATCAGGAATGAATGGAAGTGGGTGAAGCCCTCAGGGGGACTCAGAGCTCTTGTTGCAGCAGATGTTCACGTGTCTTTCACTTTCCACTCAGAAACATCCTTATTTTGCCATTTCAGCAGTGATTGAATGAGGTGCTTTTGAGTCTTCTTTAGTATGTGCAATCACATTTTGTCCATGTGGAGCTTGTGGGACTGCTACACACATTTCAGCCCTCTACACTAAAATTTTGTGAATGTAGAAGGCTTATGTTTAGTTGTACAGTAAGAAAGTAATGCAAATAAGTTACTTCTGCCCTTAACTCAGTCTGAAGCACAATCTCATTGTTTACAGCCAGGGTACAGCAGTTCTTTATCAATGTGTACACACAGACATTTTTACTGAATTTATATGTCTGATACTGACTGGTAGGCCTGCTTTTTACAAAGGCTGCCAATAGCTGTATTTTCATCTGACTGAGAGGTATTTATACATAGAGGGTTTTTTCTCTTTACTTCTCCCAGTTCTGTAAAAAAATTGTAGAGATAAGCAACATTTTTCTCTCCATGAGGGATGGTATCACTCTCAAAGATATTTTAGTCCTTATAATGAGAGATATGTAGAAAAGCCAACCACTTTAAAATGCCACTGCACTATCAAGGTTCGTTGTTCTGCATATTCTGAATACTCGTGTCGAAATCATGGAGGCTCACTTGGGAAAAGACAGCAGCACAGGGCAGGAGAGTGAGGCCAACAACCCAGAAAGTTTGCTTTTCAGACATGCCAGCTGTAACTCAAGGCGAATTTAATCAAAATGGTAATTGTTTACTACTTCTTGTGAGTCTCCACACAGTTTCAGAAAGGTTTTATGGAGATTACTTCAACCAAAGTAAAACATGTCAGACAACATATTGGTGTGTCCATTAGAAAATATGAAAAGCACTGCAGAGCCTAGTTTGATTTTATACAATGTAAGCATACATTTCTGTGGTTGCTTCTCAAACTGTACTATAGGAATTCTTCATATAAGCTAGAATTTATTTTCTTCTTACTTTCTGTGTTTAATATTTTAGTGAGAAAAAAAGAGACTTTTTTCTATATTGATTGTCATCCAAAATCTTAGTACTATGAAGAAGATGAATTACCATGAACTCTATTTGCAGATGTATGCTCTTGGCTATCACAGCGGGATGTGAGAAACTCAAGGTCAGTGAGGCAATACTGAAGGAGAAAACATGCCCTGCACATCCTGATTCCTGTTCCAGCATCTCTCTGATGGTTCATCATTCAAATTACTGTGGGCATGAAGGGAAGGCTTAAGAAAGGTGCCAAAAATCAGTGTACCTAGACAGATGATATAAAGCAGAGGAGAAAGAGAATGTACCACTTCTTTGAATTCCTCCCCTTGCCCAAAAGCAGGTTTATGTATCTCTGGCTCTGCCCGTCCTGTTAGTTTTTTGTCCAACCTGTTCTTAAAAAAAGTCAGTGGCAAATCCCTCCCTTGATTAGGCAATCTTTTCTGGGAACTGGACTGTATATCCTGGGTCTCCAGATTTGCCTGTCCTTGCAACAGTTCTGGGGAACTGGCATTCACATGCTGACTTGTTGCGGCCAGTCTTCATAAACTCCATGAGATAAGATATTGAGTGGACTGCTGCTGTTCGGGGTGCTTGCTCCATGGGTAAGAGCTGGAGCAATGGGGGAGCTTTTGCATTGACCCATGAAGGGCAGGTGTGAACTGTGTGTATGTGTGTAGAGGTTTGCAGTTGTATGGAACATAAACTGTGGCAGCCATAGCCCTTTGGTAAAAGTTATAAGTGCTCTGACCCAGCTAGAGAGCTGAGCTAATGGTGCGGTGGGTATGCACAAGTCAGCAAAGACTTTCAGAGGGTCTTTCTGAGAGCGCAAGAGCTGCCCTGGCTTTGAAAGCAGGAGAAGGCCAGTGAGGAGGGAACAGGGAATTAGGAGTGAGCAGGGAATAGCAGAGAAACAACACATTGGAAAGTTTGCAAATTTTTAAGATGCTACAATACAGAAGTGGTAGGGCTTTTTGATAAAACATAAGGGATTGGTTTTCAACCTTGCAGCCCTAATGGCAGAGAATAAAATATCGATAAATCACATTTATTTTCCTTTTTTAATTGAGTCTTAGTGGGTGCTTTTTTAATACCACTCCTTATGTACCCAGTACTTATTCTGTCTAAGTATCAGTACATCAGTTAATATCTGTAAATCAAGATTAACATGTGTCTCTGAGCACGTCTGAGATGTAGTCCTAGTGACTACATCTATTGTAATGAATATTGTATTTTAATAATTGATGTTTCACTTGCTATATTTTGCCCTTCTTTGCACCGAGACCTTATTCAAATGCATCTGAAACACTCTTTTTAAATGGAAGGTAATGATAAGTGAAACAACAAGGCAATCTCTTCCCTTTTAAAGGTGCACAGAATTTACATGCTAAATTTAAGTGAATTTCAACTCAGTCACTGGATCCCTGTTAAAGTGCTAATGAATTGAAGTTTTGTGAACCCTTCCCCAAATTCAGTGGAAAGGAAGTCATGAAACATTCATTTAAGTAAATTACAGCTCCACACCCTATTAGTCATAGAACTTGGAAGTAATTTGAAATCTTGAGTATACATGAATTATTGAGCAATGAATGAAAATGAGAGAAAATGGGGACTTATAACTTGCGCTTCCACCATTTGTGTAAATTGCTGCTGTGGTCCCTCTCTTCAGTAATTTCAGGGCAGTGTTGAAAGAGCAGCAGAAACCTGTAATATTTAAAAACAGTAGGCTCCTTATTACATACCAAAGCCAGAAGGCAGCAACAGATCAAAGATGAGAAAGGACTTAAAAGGGAATATGGAGGGTTATAGTTAGTCCCACCTGAGCTCATGACTGGGTTGAGTTCTACACCTTTTCAGCTGGTTGCCCTTCTTCCATTTGGTTGGTGGAGAAAGACACCATATTTTGTTAAAGACAGCTGGGACAAGCTATGGAAGTATGCTCTAGCATCATCCTTAGATGATTCATGTCAGGGGACATGAATCTATGGTATGAAAGAGGCAAAGTGAAGTTACAGAAACATCTCAAACATTTTGAATAAGTCATATTAGATGAAATGGAGTCTAAAATGCATTTAATCATCCAGCAAAATTTCCTGTCCTCCAGGAAAGGAGAATAACAGAATAGCCATTAAATGTATTAAATATCACAGCAGATTTTGAAGGTACCTGTAGACTTCTTATAATACAGGGACAGGCACTGCAGAATAACTATACAGAGATACAGATTCAGCTGTTAGGTCTATGAGTAACGTTAAATTTTGAAATAGATATTTTTTCCCTGTTTAGTTTTTTTGCCTATTCTGAACATAATTTTTATGTGGCTATTTACCTAAACAATTTTAGGATCCTTCTTTACAATTTTGTCCTTTCCTTGCTATGAAGGTCTGAGCAACACCGTTTTTATCTCTCGCCCCCAAGTCTCATTCAATTTTCTGAACTCCTTATCATCAGTGCCTTCACTCATTAGCTCTTCCTGTGTCCTACAGATTTCCCTTCTGGAACTGAATAGTATTTAATATGGGCTCTTTTTGTTAATCCTTCTAAGTTAGTTTAACCCCACATGAAGGAGGACTACCTTCTGTGGCCAGCACTTTTACAATAGTCTTATGTTTTAACAAAACTGGATACAAATCCTTTCTTTGTTCTCAGTTGCAAGCAAACTTCTTGACTATCAAACCAGATATCTGATTTTCATGTCTAATTGATACCTGGAAGCTCAAAACCTTTTATTGTCTTTTATATTATTTATCTTCCTGCACTGTTAATATCTTTTCTAGGAATCTTAAGGAATCTTCTTCTATACCATCAACAGTACTGAAGAGATTACAGCAGTCTGCTGTGTATTTCTATTTTCTCATTATCATAAATACTAATCTTGATTGCTATTTGACTGTGTTTTGGTTTTCTCTACAGTAAATGTATCTCCTAGTTTACTACATAGAAACTCATTAACCATACCTTCTATCTGATGACTTTTTAGAAGAATCATTCTTTCTTTCAGTTCTGCTTCTGCTGTTTCACTACCCATTACTACATCCTTACATTCCTTCCTTCCTTCCTTCCTTTTTTTTTTTCTTTTTTTTTCTGATCAATAACAAGGGTCTCCAAGATCCTTTACCAATTTTTTTCCTTTGGTTCATAAATTAAAATTCATAGTCGTGCACAGACCTCACACAGAGACTTTGACAGAGTTCAAGAGGAGTCCTTTCTCTACAAGTGCTTTCTGATGCTTTCTAATGAAAAAACTTTCTTATACTATCAATCTTGTGCTCACTTTTAATATTTATTGTTTTGACATGTCACTTCATTAAAGCCAGCCAAGCTACAAATGTCTTTTAGTAAATGAGTTTTTTAACCTTGTCTGTACAAGAAATATTTCTTTGCAGTTGTCTCTGGGAGGATATGATCCTTCAGTTCAAAAGAAAAAAAATTAGGCTGGCAAAAGGCAAAGCTGGGAAAGGCAGACAAGTTATGCACTTGTAGTTAATTTTAGAGTGAGCTGAAGATCTTTTTGGCAAGTACAGGCTGTACTTTCACAATGGCCACACTGGCATGGCCTACAGAGCACTGGAAGGGCCAATTGACAAGCTCAGTCTGCAGTCATGCAGTAAGGCACTGGCCAATACCTGTGAGTACTCATAGGAAAACCTCAGTGTGCTGTTTGCGCATTGTCGCAAGAGACCTGTTGGGAGGGTTCCCGTGAGCAGTTTGGAGCCAGGCCATGCACCTTAGTTTGCCAGTCTAAATTAACAGTTCACGAACAGGTTAGTTTGTGTGAGGTATCTGGCACCTAGACAAAAGTCAAACTGAGAGGAAACAGGAGTCCTTTGTGATTGTCTCACAAACAAGAAAAGAAACTAATTTTATTGGGCTGTATAGAAAACAGATAATATGATCCATTCCAGTTTTAAGCCAGAGCAGTATTATTGAACCAGCTGTAAGAAAAGGAATTTAGATTGACATAATGACAACTTGTGAGCTGTCTTTTGCAAAATCATTGTGCCATATTTAAATAGTTAATTGATTTCTTTAGGTATCAGGGCCCCAGGAAGTGTTAAGACCACTTATGAAAAGGCAGCTTGGGCAGTTTGGGTGCTCGCTGCTTAGTAAAGTATTTGTAGCATTCCAGGTGAGATGGACTGCACATTGCCATGCCTACTGTGGACAACACAGGCTAGGACAGGCAATTCCTTGATGAAAGATGGTGTTCTAAGAGTCCAGAGGAAAAGGAGAAGTTTTAATTCTCTTTTTACCTGTGTGAATATAATACAGGACTTCCGCCTGATTTGTAACACGAAATTTCTATGCGTCCATTTCCAGTGTTGTAAATAGACATAAAAGTGTCTGAGTAAAACTATAACCTGAAAAATAAAAGTGCGCTAGAGATTTTACCCTCCAGCTCACCAAGGGCATTAATCAGTACTCAAAAATGCCTCTTCATCTCAGCTTGTACCTCTGGAGCAGTCACAGAATAACCAGTATCTGGCCTCCTCATTTAAGCTTCTAACCCCATTGTGCAAACCCAGGGAAAAAGCAGCAATGATGTAAGTAGGTAAGTTAAGACTAGAAACAGTTCTGATCTCTGTTCCTCCTCCCTTTTCCCCCTTTCAAATTAAGAAAACACATACCAGGATTTTTAAGGGGTACTGAGGAGTTAAACCAGGACATGACTTTTAGCTGTGACAGGAAAGGGACTTATCTTGCTGGTTTTTGTTCACCAAACCTTTTAGGACCTGAAGTGGGGCTGTGGGAATTCAGTTTGCTTGCATGGGGAGTGACCATCCACGGTGTTAATCTTCTGTTGTTACTTAATTTAGCAGTGCAAAGAACCCACTAATTTTACTTGGGACTCTATCAGTGCTGTAAATGTTGGCACTTTGGATAGGCTGAGTTTATCTCAACAGATAGTTCTAAGAGCCTGATAAATTTAAATGCTGATGCTAGTGTTTAAAAAGTGGAGTTATACCAGCAGTGCCAAGCCAAAATAAGATGCAGATAAGTGGAGCCATTAAAAATGTGGTATGTTACTGCTGGCAAAATTCTGTTTCCTCTTTCAGCTTTTATTTAAACAACAGCACTTCCAGTTTACTGGAAATAGCATACGGAGGTTTTTATTTTAATTTACTTTCATTTTTGTATTGTTCATTCTTTATGATCAGCATTTCACAAGGTGTGAAAGTGATGGCAAAGGCCTATTTTATTCTTTACTTTTAATGCTCTGACACTGGACATGTCAGCCCCTGTGTGAGAAGCACTGCTCACCTCCCACCACACAATCCCAGAGGGCTCTCCAAGCTGGCGCCTGATTTAACTTAGTGAATGTGCTACCCATTCACTGGACACTGGTGGTGGTGTGGACTAGGGGAAGGCAGTCAGTTGTAGTACATGACTCACTGCTGAATCACCACAGCAGCTGGTATTAGTTTTGCCATATAAACCCTATTTAATATATTCTCTTCAGGTATATGAAGGAAGACAGGCATCATGAAGATAGAAGGAAGAAAAAGTATTTTGCAGGCATCAATGCTATGGGCCCTTGTTGTGACAGACACAGTTCATAGTTTGCTGCTATAGGTCCACCCTTATTGTTACACCAGGAAACTTTCCCAACTTTGTTCTGCAACCTCCCACTGCATGTTCTTGGCAGCACCTTGCTTTTATTGTGGTTAAATGTCACTTCACAGAAAGTGCCCAGGGACACAATGGAACATTAGTCTATACCAGCAACAAGGATTAAGTACCATGCAAGAAATAATAGTGGAACCCAAATGAATTCCCACGGGAGAGGGAAGTGTTTCCCTGTTCCTCCAGTGCAGGTGTAGGCACTGCAGTGCCACCTTGCTGATCCTTCTTCCATAAAGATCCCTGACAACCAGCCAGTTCCCTATCCTCCTGCAGAAGAAAAGCCCTTTCCTCACCTTGAAAGAAGGTGATGCTTGCTAATGGAGGAATATCCAACTCAGTCAGTGACTGATCCTTGAAAGCAGCCCTTTTTGCCCTGGAAGTTAATTTAAAATGAGCGTATTTTTGATGCTGTCAGGAAGCTTGGCTGCTTAGTTCTCAAAGGTTACAAACAACGAGAGGGAGGGTTCCTGTTGTGCTATGGCAACTGTCGAAAACTCATGTACACATTAGGAAGATCAAACGTTTGCCCAGCCTGGGAAGGAGCAGGTAAACACCAGCTAATCCCTCTGGAGCGGTGAGACACACGGGCTGCCAGGATATACTGCTTTCATCAAAAGGTGCAAGAAGTCAGTCAGGATTTGTTTCCCTCCTGGCAGTTTGTTTATTCAAGGTACCCACGCTCTGATGGTTGGTGCTTTACAAGGCTGCCCTGCTTGTTCCTTGTTCTGCAGCTGTGCTGCTCGAGGTACAAGGGAGCGTAGCACAAAGGAAGAGGAAACCTTCAAAAGGTCAGCTCTGCACTAGGAAAGCACAGAGAAGCTGATAGCAAGGTCCCAGCGACCTACAGATCTGTGGCTGCAAGCTCTGCTGTTCCTTAACCATCAGACCTATCTGGCTCCTGCAATATGTTCCCAACAAACTAAACTGAGTGTTCAGGATGCATTTATAGAATGTGATAAAACACATTTGAGCTGATGCAAAAAGTACATAGTCATCATATGTGATTTGGTACCTGAGTCAGGGTTACCTCATGAGCACCTTCTTCCCTTTGGGAGCAAGGCTGCAAAGGCTGGCTGTTGGATGATCCCAGGCAAGCTCAAAATTATGCAGTCTAGCTTGACTCAGAAATTAACCAGGGCTAGATTTATTTTTATATCCTGCTAATGATACTGAAAAAAATGGTGTGTATCTCTGCTAAAACCTCAGACAGTACTACAGGCTGTGCAGAACACAAGTACACAATGCCTATTAGCCTTGGATCTATAATTATTTTCAGGCTATAGAAATTAAAGGGAAAAAACCCTAATTCTAAAACATTATTAAACATTGACGCAGACATCATCAGTGGTGCCTTCACTTTGAATCAAGCCAGGTTGGCACTATGGAAGAAAAAGAAAGTCCTGAAGAACTGAAAAGGAAATGAGAGAGCTTGATGCAACTGGAAAGCTGCTTCCTCATTTATCCAAACCCAGCAGCATCTGCAGAGCAGTGGTTTGGCTTGGCTACCTTGGAATATGTTAAGAGAGACTTGTCTCTATATAAATTGTTTAGGTTTTCTTCTAAATGTCTTTCCAAACTTGTTTTCCTAAAGCCTTACTCGAAGCTTTATAATGAAAAACAAAGATACATTTAGCAGAGTTTACTGGTTGTTAGTGGCAGGTTGGGCCTGCTAAACCTTGTGGAGGAAATGCTGCTTCCAGAAAGTGAAGATGTTGACGTGAAACAGAGGGAGACCTGTCTCTGCACGTCCTGTTGAGCCAGACAGACACACAGCTAGGGATGCAAGACAGCGGGTGGCAGTGGAGCTGTTGTCAGAGCTTAGTGGCCAGGACATCTTGATAAGGTACAGACGAAAGCCAGGCTGCATTCCTGTGTCCTGCAATGTTTACAAATGCATCCTGAGACAACAGAGAAAAAAAAATAATTTGGGTTTCTTAATTTGAAGATGACACAGACATTGCTTTGCCCACACAACTCAGGTGAAGATGCAAAATCTCACACGCACAGAGCTGTGCAGAGGTGGGCCACTCTACACCTTCTGCATTGAAAACGTGTCCTCAGTTGAGGGACTTGTCTGAAACTAGGGGAGTTTGGGGGTGGAAGTGCTAGAATGAATCTCAATTCGTGAAATTTCCTAAACTGCATCAAAGACATTGATCAAAGACCAAAATTTACATCGCTTCCCTTGAATCCGATGGTCTGTGGGTTGTGCAGAAAAAAATTAGGGAATTTTGTGCTCTCAAGGGGAGGAAATAATGAAAAATTCAGAGGGCTCACAACCTGTGGTAAGGTTAATAAACTGGGTGCTAATGAACTGCCAGAGTTGAGAGAAGGGACTGAGTCTTCATGCTACGACTTGTGACTGCAGTAAGTCTTGCTCTGATGTTACAGCCACCTCACATGGTAAGTGGATGGTAGATAATTCAAATCAAACCAAAAAAGCTTCAAAATTGTTTTGGTTTGTTATTTTCTTTAAAATGTGAAAGTCACAACTACAACTGGAAAATTTTTTTAACTTTTGAGGGCAAGAGCCATCCTTTTTCTGCATTTCTCTAGCACATAGTAAATAAAAGTGATCTTAGTCTACATCACCTTACCATTACTTCTACTACAATTTAAATCCAGTGAAATTGATGAAGGTTTTCTGGAATGAAATGTCTGAACATCTTGCAAAAACAGTTTCATATTCCTGGTGCAGCAGGTAATCTGGTTTATATTTCACTGTTTACTTTGTAAACAGGGAGAGCTTTGCTGTTATCAGATATTTTCCTACAGTTTTTAACAGCAAGATAGATGTACAGCACTTTGTGAATGTGACAGCTGAGTTCTGTTTCATTTCTCTTTAAAATTTTCTCTGCTTTCTCTCTGTTTAAGAAAAATCAAGGAATCATCAGGGATTTGCTTTTTCACTATGAATGCAAATACATGGGATGACAGCTGAGCCTCACTGATTTAAGGCTTCACAGACCCATCTTGTAAACATTAATGGCATTTGAGTCATCTTGTCTGCCTCCTCACAGTCATGCAGAAAGTATTGAATGTTGGGCAATCAGGGAGGTAGAGGAACCCTTTGTTTTATGATGTCGTCCATAGCGTTACAACTGTCATGAAAGTTCAGTCGGACTGAAAAGATTTATGGAATTTGGAGACCTTTTTTGTTAGTGTTTCCTACCTATATAAAATAAATAAAAATCAGACAAGAAAGCTTCCTAATACGGCAGTCTAGATCTGAAGAGCAAATTAAGGTCAATTCCTGCAAAGAATTCAAGCGTGAGCTACTTTTCTTTTTCAAGTAGTTTTACTTATGTTAATAGCCACAGTTCCTTAGTGTATGAATTATTCATGTGCATGAGTCTCCACAAGACTTGAGCCTGCAGGTTACAAACTTGTATTAAGCGCTGAGTGCCTTAAAAATACATTGTTAAAGAAGTACAGAACAACTTTTAATTGGTTCTAGACAGAATTGCAACAGCAACAGTTAATTATTGTGAATAAAGATGGTTAGACAAACACCACCTTCATAAGCAGAATGTAGTAAATATCTTCACTATATCTTCAGCATGCTGTATTGCATATTAGGCCTTCATTTTATGCAGGAATGTTGTAAGGAGCGTATGGCTACAGTCATCCAAAGGAAAATACACAGACATTAAGCAGTACATGTCAGACAGAGGTTTCAACAGAAGAATGACAACTCCAATTTAAAATCTTCTTTCTTTTCTTTGTATCCATCAGTGTGTTGTCTACACTTCTGAGCAAGGTTAGCCACAATTTTAGGAATGTTGGTTGTTCTAGTGGCTTTTTTTACAGTGGTGGCAATTCCTGGTGATTCCCACCATCTTGGTGGCTAATGATGAGCAGTATCAGCCTTCAGGACCCTGATCCCCACTCCCTGCAACTGATGTCTCTTAGCATCATGCAGGATACTCTACAACTTGACAAAACAGTATACTCAATATGCATGAGGAGCCTCACCTGCAAACAGGATCCTAGGAGTTCTGTCTGTATTTGATCCAAAGTTTCCATTAAAGTGGCAGAAGAGGCTTCCAAGACCTTGATGACCTCTTCCATTTCCCTTAGAAGTCAGTCCACAGTTCCTCCGCTCCACTTGTAGGGTTTTCCTACCCATTGTTCTTCCCTCTGCTTCCCACAGCATCAGTCATGGAAGCAGGCACCCAGCCAGAGAGCACAGCATGGAGACAGGGGTCAGGCAGGGAACAGCAAAAACTAATGGCAGAGTGAAGAAGAGGGAGAAGGGTTACAGGCAGCAGGAAGGTGGGGAGGGAAGTCCCAGTGCCTGCGGAAGTGCTGGAAAGCTCCAGCTGTACACAGACATGTGGAAATGGTGGCTGAAATGGCGTCTTCTCCATACTGTGACTGCCACATGTTTCAGTCATAAATCTGTGAGGTTCTCCATCAAGTAATTTTTCTTCCACCTTGACGCTCAGGCATCGGGTTTGTTTTGAATAACTGACGTGTGACAGACTCATCACATGTGAAACCTCTCCAGGAAAACTGAATGGATGGTTTGTGTTTTTTTGGGGGGTTTGCTTTTTTTTTTGTTTGTTTGTTGTTTTTTGTTTTGTTTTTTTTTTTAAATCTTTATACCATCTGTTACATACTGCCAAAAAAATTTCAATACTGTGCAACAGGATCCATGATTTGGAATTAGAATGAGTGAAAGAGGTTAACTGCACCTAGGAATGGTAGGTTGCCGTGGATATAATCCAGTCCTTTTAATTCAAGAGTCCATGTTTTTGAAAGGCAGCCACACTCAGAACAACACTGTAAAATTTCAAAAAAAAAAAAGATAAAAGAAACACAGCCCAAAGACAGGTTGTTCATGTCAGCTTACTGAACTTGGGAAAACGAATACCCATTCAAAATGGCACTGCATGAAGCAATGCAGCTACATGGGTGAGAAGCCTGTGGTGTGGTGGAGGAGAAAGCAAGATGAAAATTGTTTGTATTCTCACTTCAGTAAACTTTTTTAGCCCTGGGTTCTTGCCCTTAATCAGGCACTGGGGAATGCTGCACCCACCAGCTGTAAGCATCCCTGCCCTGCTGGTCCCAGCCAAGGGACCTCTGGTCTTTTGCTCCACAATTTCTGCTGAAACCATTAGTGTTATCCATTCTATCTGTCCTCTTTGTCTTAGTAGCCCAGTAACTATATCCCATTCTGTGCATCTTATGCCACAAGTTGAAATTTGTCTCCTGCCAGTTGGTGCTGTTTCAGTTGTTCACCTGCCAATGTCTAAAAGCTCCCTCTGCCCTTGTGACCTGCCCCATTAAACAGTTGTCCCTGTACAGTAAGGGCGGCCTTTCATGACATTTGGATGCTTTCTGTGCTGAGTAGCAGATAAGACTTCGACATATCTGACAAATGATCAGGAAGGGTAGAAGAGATCTGTACGTGCTGGATCTCATTAACAAAACGAAGTAAAGAGCTGAGCTTTCCTGCCTGTTTACCACCAGGTTTAAAAGGTTAGGCTGGGGATGATGTCCGTGAAGGGATTCAGAGCACTGAGGAGATTGTCACCAAATTGTAAGCATTGTTTTCAAGTGCCAGTTGTTTAATTTGCAGAACAGGTATCAGTGTATTCTTAGTCTTTGCTGGGTGCTCTGCCGAGCTCTCCCTCCTTGCTCTGCATATTACACAGACACTCAGGGAAGATGGGGTGTGTGAGTGCATGGGTCCTTGGGATGCTTTTTGGGAGACTGGCTCCACCACAGGTATTTTTTGGACCTCGAGTAACTTACATGGCTTTCTCCATCCAATCCTCTCCCTCTTAAACAGTAGTGTATGTGTGCCTGGCATATTGCAGCAGTGCACCAAGATACCTGAATTGCCTTCCAGCCCCTGTGAGACAGAGGGTGTATTAATCCAAGTGAAGTATGGCATTTATATGGCTTAGGACTTCTTGGCTGGTTCTTTGATACATGATACTGCACTGAGCCACATAAAAGCTCCCTGTTGCCAGTGTTTTAATGTTTTTCACTTTTGAACCCCTGAAACAGTTCAGGAAAGGCACAGTCAACTTCACAAATGTCCCAGATACAGGTTTTGCGTATGTGAATGTCCTTTCCTTAACCACCCCCTTCAGTTCACATACAGGTCAAACTCTTCTGCAGGAAGTACAATGTCTTTTTTTATTTTTTGCAGTGAGCAAACCCCACTCAGTGTTGAGGTTGTAAATAGCTTAGCCCAGGCAGTGAGAGTGGGGAAAACACAGAGGTGGGGCGTCTGGGTAATGTTAGTCACTTGGGGACCCCCCAGTGACCCTGCCCAGCCAGCCCTGCCACCTCCTTGCTCCACACTAAGCAGAGCCCAGGGCTGTACACACACATGCAGCTGCTGCACAAGTACAGACACAAGCACAACGTGCTTCTGTGCTTCTCCCCACAGCTAGCCCAGAGCCTGCAGAGACACTAAATTATATAATTATGTGGATCTTGGATTATATTATCCAACTTTCTCTTTCCTTTCTGGAAACATATATAAAGATATATTTTCACTCAAATGCAGTTTGAAGACTTTTTTCTTTTGGTCTTCTGCTTGCTCTTTGTGTTGATGGGCCTGTTGCTTCTAACTCCAGTGACATTCAAAGTTGTGCAAGTGCTTTGCAAACATTCAAGAAGATGAGTCTCTGCTTGAATGAGATTATAATCTTTGAAGGCAACAGCAAACACTGACCATGTGAATAGCTCCTGAAAGCAGGTCTGAGAAAAACTGGTCGAAAAACGTTGTTGTTAGAAGCTGTGTTAAAATTCCAAACATTTTAAACCAAATTAAATTCTCTGATTTCTCATAAATTGTCATTTATTGTGGTTATTATTCTTTGTGCTTTCTTGTGAAGATGTTGCCATAGCATTTCTTAATGTCTTTTCCATTGATTTATCAGAAACTGAGATTTAGCAGGTAAATATTTTAGCAGCTATATCTGTAACACTATGTAAAAACACGATGAAAACCAATTAAGCAGCTCAACACTTTCACAAAATGAGGAAAATCATCTTATTATTGCATTGCAAAGAGTTCTGTTTTGTGAAAAAGTACTTCTTGTCAAAGCCATTTAATGAGAAAAAGTCAACTGGCTTTTGTGGCTTGTGGTTTTCAGAGAGCCTTCGGCTTGTGCAATGCAGAGCCTGGCCCGAGGTACGAGGGGCAGTTTCTACTCTGTGACCTGAGTTGCTGCCAGGCAGCTGCTTGTACATGGCTCAGTGTGGGTGAGGCAGGTCCACTCCAACCCAAGGCAGAGAAACCTTTCCTACTATACCCAAATCCCTGCTTTGTAGTCTGTGACACAGAGCACAGTTTATTCATGTGCATCACTTTATTTCCACCAGGGAATTTACAGAGCAACCATACATTTCCTCATTGGGATTTAAAGTTCTGCCCAGCGAATTAAAACAGGTTTGGAAATTGCTCTCCTTGGCCTGGAGGTTGAAAAGCAGCTTAGGCACTTTACATGGCACTTGACCTGCATCTCCTCAGCACCTCATCTTGGGTCCCTGAGCCATCATTATTATACTGTGGAAGGTTATTTTTTTCCCTGCTAAAAGTGTCTGAAAAAACATGACAGTTTTGTCATCAATGTTTTTTCCCCTGTAGTAGGAGGGTGGTGGTTGTTTGCAAAGCCCGCAGTGTGGTGTCCTGCCATGTGGAGGCATTTCTGGGTGCAAAGTCTGTGCACAGGTTGAAGGACAGAGCAGAGGGAAACAGCCTGATGCAATCACACCCATCCAGCTGGAAACTGGCCCTTGCATGTGGCTTCTCCCAAACCTTGCTCTAGCAGGATTTGGGAAAATTTCATCTGGCATGCACCAAAACTTCACCTGGTAGCATGTTAACCATTAAACAACCTGGATAATTGGTGGGACACTGCTCAAACCTGCCTCCTGGCCGTGTTTGAGCTGATGGTGTGGATACTGTGCTGCCTGTGTTGAGGAATAGGATGGGACTGTCTTTGGCACCAGGTATTGGCAGTGGTAAGGAAACTGCAAAATGTCTTTCAGTAGTTATTTATCAGATTCTATTTTAATTGCATTTTCGTTTGATGATTCATTGTTGTCCATTGAATCTGATGTTTGTCTTTGAAAATTACCAATTTTCTTCATTCTGAGTCTTCCTGAGTGCTGAACTCCTTGCAAGCACCGTTAGCCTGCAGGCAGTCTTTCCTCTGTGCTCCCTCTCTTATCTTTAAGAAGATTACCACTTGGCTAATGATTTTATTTTTTCATTCCTCTCTAAAGGTTCTTTTCTGCTACTCTTCAGACACTAGGAAAGTGCTGCAGGGCAAACTTGCTACCCTAACTTTGTATCACATTGGGAAATAAATGGAGAATATGAACAGTGAATGCCTTTCTAATAGAGAGGAAGTGGACCTGCCTCTAACAAGCCCTTGGCAATAGCTTTTTATTTCTTTTACCTGCCCCACTGCAAGCGGGATGTTTTTTTCTACAGCGCATTTTCCTTGACCAAGCCAGGCCCATGCATGGTCATGGTCCAGTGCTACTGTACCTTGCTGTAGCTCTGATGGAGTTACATTAGCTGATGCTCTGCCCTATTGCCCGAGGCAGAATATAACCAGGCAGTGTTTCTCATGCACCATTTAGGTGACTTAAACATTTAGAAGTTTACATTTGCCTTCTCCTTTTGATGAATTCCTCATCTGCATTCCAAAAAAGAGCCTCATTACCTCAGGACAGAAGCATTATTTACCTACCATTTATTTCTCAATATTTTGCTCTCACCCAAGAGCACACTAATGTTCCCCACAGCGTGAGCTGCCACCAGCCCTGCCCTGGTGAGCTGACTAACAAATCTCAGCGACCGTGCTGCAAGGGGGCGGGAGCTCTGGAGGGTGAATGAGGGCAATCTTAGGAGGATAATATGGCATTTGGTGGCACTTAACTATAATGCAACAGAGCAAAGAAGGCTCTTCTAAAAAACCCAGCTCGAATAAATAAGACATTATTAGAAGACCCTTAACCAGCACACTAGTTATTGTTATTATGAAACCTAAGATCAGTATAATCCTTAAAAGGCTTTTAATTTCTGTTTAGAAACACCTGCCCCCTCTCATGGCACTGAAAGGTAATTTTCCCGTGAAGAGAGATTCCACATTTTCCTGGATCAGTGACAGGCTAACGCTGTATCTACATCTAGTGGATTTCCCACAACATTGCCACTGGCTCCAGCCTGGGTGCAGCGCCGGAGCAGCTCTGCCCAGGACAGCGAGGTGCCCTGGCTGTGCCTGCCTGGGAGTGCCCTGTCGGCACCAGCCTTTCCCGGGCCCATCAGTCCCCCCCCAAGTCTGATCAATGTGCATCTATTCACGTATACACACTGTAACCCAAATAGAGTGGGGGGTGTGTCTCTGTGCAGTATCGCACCACAGGAGCTCACATGCCCTGTGCTGTTATGCTGGTCACTTACATCTGGTTTTCTTACATGTATCAGTATTGATACAGTCATTAACTGGGTATCACCTCTGTCCATAGTTAGTATTCTCAGTGCCTTTCTCTGTGCACGTCAGAAAGGGGGAGAAGACAGGAGGAGACGGAGTGCAGCTCAGCTTAATGCTTCATTTTTATTTTTCAGAGAACATTATCATTAAAAACAATCAGAAGAGCCGTGTCTCACTCCCCAAATCTTCCGTACCTCCAGATACATCATTCTGGACATTTCTCTTTCCCCTTCCCACTTCTGTTTTCCACCCTACCCCACTGGAGCTGAACTGCTTATTCCACGCCTCTTTGGGGCTGCTATTGCCTTTTTCTGTACACTTGCATCACAATGGACTCCTGGAGGGCCTCAAACATGGATATGGTTTAGATATGGTTCCTTAAGGTGAGGTATGGCTCTGGCTGTATTACACACCTATGGGAGGGGCCTCAAATCCCCTTGTGCCAGTAAAGGCTGCCTCTGTCACCACATGCAATGACTGTCTTCTGTATGCCCTTCCTCGTTACCTGTGCTCCCTGCCAGAGCCTCCTGCTTTCCATGTCAACCAAAGGGACACAGCTGGCTTCATTTCATTTCTTTCTGTGGCTCAGGAGAGGACCCTCATCCTTGACCCCACACTGCCGCTGGGGAGATGTGGTGCTGCAGCCCCAGAGCAGCTCATCTCCCAAACACCAGCACTGCGATACCAGGGCCAGGGGCAAGGTCCTGCAGCACTCCAAGCGCCCCATCCAAGGTGTTCATCACCATGCTCCCACTGCTTGCCAGAGCTGCAGTAGATGTCTTTGCCTGTTTGGATGGCAGCACAGGCTCTGTAGTATGTGAAGAAGCCCCACTTTCTTGAGAGCTCCTTCAGCAGTAGGCACAGGCTTCACCAGAAGAGAAGCTGAGGGAAGGAATGCAAGGCAGACAGCAAGACACAATTGCATGGCTCAACAATTTTTGTATCATTGTCAAATCCACGTGTTGAAACAGCAGGAGACAGACCCTCAAAATAAGGAGGTTGTCAAAACCCTGGGATTTATTTTAAAAGCCCTTTGTGCGTGTCTCTTTAGTTCCTGTGCATGTTCAGAGGAGGTTTTCAAGGTTTTTACTGCAGCCACCAGCCGGGACTTGGCTGTTTAATTCAGTTTGCACTTAAACTGTACTTGCTTAATGAGGCAATTCTCCTCCAAAGTTAAAACCCAAACTCCCTATACAGGCGATCAAGAAAGTAGCTGGGGCTTCTGAAAGCCTCTGCAGTTGGTCCCATAAAAAACATTACCCTTCTCAACAAATCTTGCTTTCTTCAGGCTAGGCACAAAAGAAAGACATACAGAAACTCTCCTTGGGGGTCTAAGTAGCTCCTTCTCTGTGCTGACTGTTCAGCAAGTCCCAGGTGCTGCCTTCAGAGGAAATGTTGTGGTTTTTTTTTTTTTTTTTTTTTTTTTTTTTTTTTTTTAAATATTCATCAGCTGGAACTGGGCTAGTAAGTAAATGCTCAAAGATTCAGCATAAACCTGCAGAGTAAAAGAAACTAGTAGATTCAACAGCTGCAGGTAATTGCAAAAGAGTCTAATATTAAATATGGCTAGAAAATGTAAATTGCATTTCATGTTTCTTTATAATTTAAGTAAGATGTGTTCTGGAATATTCAGTCAATATTTTGGTAATGTCAGAATTACATTACAGGAAGTACAGTGTAAAAGACATCTAAATATGTTATAAAATTAAAAAAATAAATCTAAACTATAAAGTTAAAAAAACCTTAAAAATCAAGTATTTGAAAAGAGAGACGAAATGGGTTTGTTAGGCCTTCTTTTCCTGAGAAAAAATTCTCTAAATTAACTGAGACCCACAAAACCTTCTCCTTGAACATAAGGGCACTTTACAATGGAAAACTGTTTTATTAAAAAGAAGACCAAGTGTCATTGGTACCAGTAAATATAAAATCCCACAGTTGATATGAGTCATAAACAGAAAAGACTCATGAAATACAAAATCACTTCAATAAAAGGAACACTGAAGTAACTGCATGTATCTTCACCAAGGTCTCCCTTTTCCCCTCACAATTCCTGCAGGATAGATGTGGAATGGATACATTCAGACGACAGGGAAAATTATTAAGATGGTACTAAACTAAATCCAAGAAGAACTACCATCTAGTTCATTCAATATGGACAAAATAATGTGTTTATCATCAGCCCATTCCAGTGTAAAGAATTGTGGAAGTTCTCCAAAAGATGAGTCCCTTTCCAGTTCATCCTCTAAGGGATCAAAAGAACCCTCAGCAACCAGTGAAAGATGCAAGCGACTCTTCAAAACAAATATGAGTCAGCCTCAAATACTGGGGGGAAAAAAAGATCAGGTGCTGGTTTTCATGCGATCCTCCCCCTTTCCCTACCCACACCCGCACCAAACTCGTGTGTTCCTCTGTAAATCTGTAACAGCACTCTTTTGTTCATATATCGTGTTTGTCTGGAGTTGAAAGAGTTTTGAGGAAGTTCTTTGTCAATCAGTGTTATTAATGATGTGGTTGTAAATCTCACTGTCATAGTATTGACTGAGTAAATAAGTACTTTGTGACCTAAAGGAATATTTTTCCAGTGAGGAAACTGGTTTGAAAAAAACTGACTCATCTTTTTTTCCATTATACCCCAAAAGTCATGCGTGGTACTGGGCACTCATTCAAAGATGAACTCAGACTGTCTGTATTTCACAGGATCAGTAATGTGGAGATTTTTTTTTAATTATTATTTTTATTATTTTATTTTGTGTATCTGTGCTTCCAAGTAACTCTAGGGCTTGCCTGGAAACAGACCAGGTTCAACCATTAATTTCCCCTTTTAAAATGAATATTATCAGTAACCTGCCTCAGTTTCTTCTGCTGTAGAGTGACTCTCCACCTCATTGCAGGTGTGACAGCTTGCTCATTTAAAGCCAGCTACAAGCCATGCTTGTGTGAGTGGTATCACTGCCCCAGGCCTCTGTCTAGACAGTAGCTGTGATAGGATGGGCAGGCTGGACAGAGGCAGCAGGAGGAATTTGTGTTGGCAGCCAGGTCCAGATTACAAAAGCTGTACCCCTTGAGTCTCAGACCCAGACTGTCCCTCAACACAGCCAGGTCAAGATCCAGTAGATCCAAGCCTTTGCCACCCACCCCTGAGGAGGTTATTTCCTTTTCCCTGCTGCTGTCGTCCTTCACAGTTATCTTTCTTACATCCCTCTGAAGCTCAGGCTGCAGGTACGTGCTCAGCACGGTGCCTGCACCGTGTAACCATCTGCACACCCGTGCTGTCGCCAAAGGCTGGGGGCTGCGTGTGAAGTGGAGCTGTGCTCTGGCAGCACAGAGAAACTGCTGTGCTGAGACTGGCGGGACCCTCTGACAAGCTGTTTGGGAGAATTCAGGGCATTAGCTTAAAGCTGTGGAGGCTTAAGCAGTTCCTGAACTAGTCCTTGACTCGGCGAAGACCAGCAGAGTGTTGAATCTGCACTTTGCCAGCACAAAGCAGAAGAAGCTGTCCCTGGGGTGATCCCTGCAAGGAGTCCCCATCTGAGTGGCTCTCCCCAACTCTCATGCATCACTCCCTACTCATTAACAAACCCCACAAGCTGTAATGCTCCTGGCATGTTTGGATTCCTGTGCTAAGGTGGCTGCTCAAGGGAGTGAGCAGGGTGCACCCACCTTTGCTGCTGGAGGCACCCTGCTTGCAAGACATAATGGAGGTGTCCAAGGAGCTGAGCGGGTGCCTGGTGACCTTGTGTTGAGATCTGGCTGAATAGATAAAATCATCTTTCCTTTTTCACAGAATCACACAATAATTTAACATGCAAAGGTCTCTCTTCAGATCATCTGGTCCAATTCCTGCAGGACTCAAAGTGAGACCCAGCTTTGACATTAGACCATATCACTCAGGGCCAGGTGCCCTTGAGTATTTCCAAGAATGGAGATCCTACGAGAGATTTCAACAAGTTTTATGGGTTTTATGCCTGACGAGAAATCATCCAGAAGTTAATTCATGCCCTTGGATCTACCATAATCTCTGAAAAGTAATTAAGGTATTATGCAATGTTAGCATTGAAAAAGTTGCACAGGACATTTATAATGCAGTGTAATGAAACTACATAATACAGTGAATTATTTACCTATTTTTTATTTTATCCTACATATGAATAATATGGCAGATAAAAAAGAAATTGGTTTCATTTATTCAAAAAACCTAATTTGTAGCTCTTTTGTGTGCCTGTGCTATCTGTGTAATTTATTATTTATTTATTTATTTTTAATTCTAGGCATATTTGTTAGAGAAATCTTCATGAAGATATACTGTATCCTGGATAAGATTTCTCTGTGTATTTGTGATGGCTGGTTTTCACTTCATAGAGAAATAAGCACAACTTTAAAACAGACTGTGGAAGTAGTTTTAATACAGAAAAAATGTCTTGTAAAATATTCTATTTTGATAGAGGATAAAAAAGGTGTATTCTACTACTTCTTTATTAAATATAAAAATAGTATACACAATAAACAGTAATCTGGTTTTCTTAAACTAGAAATATATTAATATTAAATTCTACTTATTTCAATTTGCTGGAGAACTGTAAGACTGGATTGTGATGTTGACATTGACAGAAGGCGAAATCTGAAAACATGATGATATAAGAAGCCCCAGAATGGGGGGGGGGGGGAGGCAGAGGGGTACAACCTCAAAAAGAGAACTTAACAACAAGATAAAGAAATGACATTTTGTTTTTAAAAACATGGTCAGCACTTGCCAGACAAAATCTCAGAATCTCTCTTTCTAAATTCTCTCAGTGGAACTTTATTGAATCAACAAATGCCTTCATTTCTTTATTTTGTCCTTCTCTCTGTGCAGGGATTGAGAAGTTTTATTAAGCAAGTCTGACCTGTTACCCATGTTTCAGTGGCAAGGGAGTCAGGTAGCCCTCTTTGCCATACTGTTTGTGCCTGATCCCCATCAAAACAAGAAAGATAAAAAAAAAGAAAAACAACATCAACAACAAATCACAAACAAAACAGACAAACAAAAAACACTCAAAACCCCCACCCCTCCAAAAAAACAAAACACCAAAAAAGCCCCAAAACAAAAAAAAAAAAAACCAAAACCCCAAACCAAAGCTCAAAACCCACAAACCACGCCTCCCCCCGCCCCCAAATTAAACCCCACTATATCCATAGGTGTAGACTTGTTTATTTGTTTTCTAGTTGCTTGGCCATCCATAGTTTTGGGATAATTAATCACAGCTTTCTTCCACTAAAATAAGAAGAAGTTTATTACCGATCAACAATCTAGTTTCCTCCTTCTGTCTCCCCACATGCTTGGCTGGCAAAGATTTCCCAGCCTCAATTCCTAAAATGTTTTAGGAGCTGGTCTGTGATACACTGTTTATGAAAAAAAATCCAGGTGTTTTGTTTTGTTTTTTTTTTCACCAAAACAATTGTGACTGTTTTTATCAAAAGAGAGTTGTTGCCAGTTTTACTGAGCTGTCTGGTGACCACCTGATCCTAAAGACCTGCTTTAAGGGCCAAGTTCACAATTCTTCAACTAACAGAAATGCGGTTGAGGTCAAAAGGAGTTTTTGTGGTTTAGGGGCAAATATTGTAGGCCTGGAGCAAAACAGTAAATGTTTATATTCATTACACTGACAATGTGAGAAAGAAAATATTATTTGTTAAAAAAAATAACGTCACAAACTCTAGTAGTTAATCCGGATTATTTTGGAGTAAAGTTGTATACAGTAAAAGCAGTTTTATAATCAAATAAACAGTAGTAACCTCAGGCATTTATTTTTATTGCACATCTCCTTAACCTGGTAAATATCCTAAAAATTATAAGGCAACTAAATGCTGGAAAAAATATATTTGTATTTCAATGGACAAAAACATCATTATTACTTTACACTGCCAAATACTATACAAATTCAAATTACTCTTTCATTGTTCAATTCCAAAAATCCTGTAGATTCACTGTTGCATTGAAGACTTTCTGTGGAGATCATGAGTTGATTTAAACATTTCAGATTCAAACTATGAACTGTCAAAGGCAAAGCTAAAAATAAATGTTGTGTATGGTTTGTCTCGCAAGGGTGAGCAACTAATAGAAGAGCAAAAGGTTATTGAGTAAATATAGATTTTTAGATGGGGGGAGTGGGTATAAAGGTCCCAGATTTTTTAGTGCTTTTATGGCAGACTGACACAAACATTAAGAAAGTTTGACCTACTGTGTATCCAAACTGCAACAATAAGTGATTTATGGCTTATTTAAACTTGTGGTACTGAGGGGGAAGACATTCATCTCATTCTACGGATGCTTAGAATAAATCAAAACTGATTTGTGGGTAGGACATTAAACTTGTTTTGTATAAAATTGAAGTTAAAAAAAAATATACCTGTGCTTTCTCAGACTAGTTTCCATAGCAAAAAAATAGTCAGTAGAATGGTTAAAGAAAGTCTTCCTTTTCCTACCCAGCAAACATGAACAGCTGCTTGGTTTGAAATGTTTCCCTTGATATGAATAATGGCTCTGGATGAAGGGGTCAAAGTATGAAATAACCGTCAGTGGAGCACAGGAAAACTTTTGCCAGTGAATTATCCAAATCCCATTTAAACACGTTTTCAGAAGATCTGATATTCCTTTTGTAGCAACAGTGAACAGGGTGAAGCCAAGGGGAAAGAGAGCAGATTTAAACAGAAAAATCATGGAACGGTGGTTACTAGAATTTGGCACTTTCCTTAGATGCTGAAAAGCATCTTGTCAAAACTAAGGGAAATAGCTTATGGCACTTCATGTGTTTCAAAAATACCAATATGTAACAATCAAAATAATTAAAAAAGAAAAAGAATTTTTTTTTTTGTTGAAATTTGATCTGCTTTTCTCAAGATTTCTAAAGTGATCAGGATTTCACTGATATCAGAATTTCACCTGGAGTAACTCCTATCTTCATGTATTGCTGTCATAAAATTTGGGGTTTAAAATAGTAAGAACTCTTGTTACCAGAGATATGTGTAAAAAAGCACTTTCTCAAATCGGATCTTTAGGTCACAATTTTTGTGGAATTCACTAATCTTTGCCATGTCCATCTTGCAGTGCCCTGCCAACATCATTAAAGGTTTCATTTATTTTATCTTTTAAAATTTATTTTGTGATGACTCATTAAGACTTAACAATAGCAAAATCCAATGTTTCTATTTGGACATCTGCAATTAGCACACACTTGAAAAGCATGGGATTTGGACTTTAATTGGACCAGTTTGAAAATGCTGCAAAAATAAACATCAGCATCAACTTTAGTTCACCAAGACCGTACTCTGAAACTTTCCATTCTGCTTCTTTCAGAGTTTCCTTCCCCTTGGTCATAGATAATGCTCCAAGCATACTTGGTGGGAAAAAGGAGGGATTTTTCTTTTAACGGTGTTCTCTTTGGGGACATGAAAATTACACTGCAGTTAATTCAGAAAAGAAATTCTAAGGCTTCTAATCTCTCTCAGTAAATACAGTCCTGCTGAATTACTACCTCTCATATAACTTCTGCGCTAGTTTCGCATCCATAGATTTACAGGTATTGTCCTCTGCCCAATTTCTATGTTCAGTAAAGCAGAGAAGGGATCTTGGTTTTAATCCAGCATAAATCCCTGGTTTGTTTTATGAGGCTACGTCAGACAGGGCACAGGGAGCAAATACAACTGCAGCATGTACCAGGACTCAGGGATGAACAGAGCCTCAGGGGGGCTCAGGGCTGTTTTGAAGACTTTGGGATTGATTTTTCTATTGTATTGGTGAACTCTTGGTTTTGCTTTGACTCCTGGTCTAAAATGTTTGATTTGTACTTGGCTTTGACTTAATAAATATTTGAAATGGGACTCTTGAAGGAAAAGAAAAATTAAAACTTTCCACCCTATAGGGAGAACAAGGATGGACCCTTATCAGGAAACCAAATGGGGGTTGTTTAGGCTGAATTATTATCAAATCTCCCTGTCAGACTTTACCTTTCTTTGCTTAAAACAGCCAGGGTTTTGTCTTTCTGCAGGGAGGCCAGTGGCAGAGAGAGGGCTCTGCCTTAGTGCCAGGGTCTCCCAAAGCACAGGAAATGATTTGAGGGGAGTGGGGCAAAGGGAGGGCTTGTGAGGAGCACCATGACTTCAGCATCCTGGATATCTCTGGAAAAGCTGAAGGCAAAAAGGACAGAGGGAGACTTTTGGGGGTCTGGCAAGCACAGGGTGTCTTTTGAGGCTAGATACATTGCTAGTTGTTGTTTTTATCTTTTTAAAAGCTGTTTCTGCAATGTGAAATGCTGATCCCATTTGGCAGAAGGATGTGGAGGAATGAGCCACTGTTCTGTGACAGTAGAGGGTATCAGATTCTACCCTAATCAGAGAGGTCCTTGCACTGGTGCACACTCTGGAAACAGTCTGTGAAAGGCCAAAAAATTGTGCTGAATCCAAAACTGTGATGTTGAGGAAGTGCCCCATCTTCCTGAAGGGACAGGGAAATAGTATATGTAAGGTGACAAAATCTTTCAGCCCTTGTTTTCATACAGCTTAAATCCAGAGTAGACTATTTTATTTTTCAGTGTGAACTCAATTTGACTCATTGAATTGCATGCAAACACGTGTATAGATATATATGTGTGTGTGTGTGTATATATATATATATATATATATAGGGAGAGCTCTATAACTACTTAAGAAAGCATATTTCCATTCTCATAGCCTCTGAGAGACAGGAAATGAAATAAGAAACAAATAAAAAGAAGGAAGGTAACCTCCACGGATATTTGCAGCCCCTGCACTGCCAGGGAGCTGACCACAATGGTCAGATGTTGAGAGGCCTTATTGTGAATGAGGCAAGATAGCATCTTGCCTTCATCTCATGTCTGAAATGACATCCGATCATTTTATGAAATGATATTTTCTGAAACAGTCTTCCAAACTGTAGATATTCTTGATATTCTCTTGCATATAACGGAATGGAAATGGATTTTGTTGAAATAAAATATTTGCCTCTAGAGCTTCAACTTCTATATAACAGATATTTATTCTTACTATTTGCTACCTTGCCAATTTTTTGTGTTATTCGAAAACACAGCAGCAATGATTTTATATCATCTCAGTCATATGAACTGCTTTCAATAAAGAACTGATACCCTGTTAGCAACTACCTGGCTAATGGACACCCCTTAATCAATAATTTCTGTTCTGAGATCTGTCACCCAGCATGCCTTTTGTTTATGTGATGTGTGTTCTGTTCATTCCAAATATAGTGCAGACATTTTGGTTAACGTACTATGCTGTAGTAATAAATGTATAAAAATACTATGCTGTAGTAGCAAGTTATTGTAAAAATTAGTTGTCTTCTCTTTAACAACCTGCTGTACCAAAAAGAAGGTAGGATCCCTTCACTGGATTTGCCTTCTGTAAAGCCATGAGATATATTTACTGAGATATATTTTCAGTTTTAATTGTTTTTTGTTAGAATCCTAAGTGACCAATTTCATGTTTTGACCTGTGGTGGCAATACTGAAATATCTTCAGTTTTTAAGATTTTCTCAAATTGGACTTCAGTGCTTCAGGGATTCCCTTGATGATGCTGGGAGAAGAAAAGGGGTCTACTGATTTCCAGAACCTTCCAAAACTCCTCTGGACAAGACCCTGAGCAACCTGATTTAACTTTGCAGTTAGCCCTGCTCATGCAGGTAATGGGTCCAGATGGTCTCCACAAGTCCAATCCAACCTAAATCTTCTTATTAACATATTTTTCATTTTGTATTTCAAATCTGGGTAAATAACCCAGAGAGTTATTTACCCAGAGAGGGGGAAAAAACAAGATAATCATGTAGCTGTGTCATACTGCAAGAAATTTTTCAGATGATCTTAAACCTATAATCCATTAATTTTTGACAACTTGAGAATTTTCATGTATTTTTTTGTACAAGGTATCTCTTGACTGCTCTGAGTGCCTAATGAGAATTAACATGCTGGTATGGAAGATTTCAGTGGGAGAAGAAAATCAGACAATGCTGACATCGATAAGACCTTTCATTGTTTCATCAGTTGCTGGAGCTAAAAAGGTTTCTAAGAATCTTTTGCTCAAAATTAGTATGTAATTGAATGTCATGACACTAGACAGAGATGCAATGGACTTTGTCAGAAGGGAAAGTGTAATAAAGCAAGGGCAGCTTGAATTAACCTCTAAGTTAAAGGAACACATACCTAGTAGAAACATCAACCAAATACATCAGCAAAACACAGCATAGCTTGTTGCAGAACCTCAGTGCTACAGCAATACTGTCACTTTGGAGTACTGAAGTAGAGAGCTGCGGTGATCCTGCCTGTAGCCTGATCCTGTAGCTCCTTTAGCTACATTTTCCCTCAAGAATTAATTCAGAATTTCACTTTTATACTAAGTGCAATAAATCAGTTTCTCTGCAGCTGTGTCTGAAAGAAGTACTGTGTCCTTTATTTTTAGATGCATTAAAATCAATTCATTGTGATTAGTCCTTCTCCTTTACTGAACTTCCTGCTTTATGAGCTAATGACAATTAGTCTTAGAGAGCAAAGTGCATAAAGCTCTGACGTAGAGTCAAGTTCTGCTTCCATTTGTCTCACTCTACAGCCTTTTTTTATCCTGATTTCAAGACTCTTCACTCCAGCCATGTACCAGTTTGACTCAGGCTGGAGGATCTGACACAGCAGTAACCTCTGCAACACTGTTCTTTTAACAAAAAGTGTCTGAGGGGGATTTTGTATGCTCTGTAGGAACCTTCCAGCTACCAGTGACTCCTGCAGCAGAAATCCCCCCTATCCTGCTCTGGTCTTCCCTAAGGAGCTATTTCAGGGAAGCAATTTCATTTAGTGCATACTGAAATGCCTGGTTTACTTTCCAAAGCTAATCCAAGTATGAATAGTTAGCACAACTCTATTTAAAGGAAAGATAGAATTCTATGTACTGAGTCGGAAGAGATCCAAAGGACCATTGAAGTCCTGCTCCTGATTATTGACAGACCAATTTAATTTTTCCTGCACTTGATCCATAAAAGGATCAACCACAGGGACTTCAAGTCGCTGCTGTTGGCACTGAATGGACCCCTCAGGCTCCAGAAGCTAATGTTACACTCATGGGCATGCACATCCTAGCCCAATCAAAGGCCTGTAAGAGGGTACAAAGGATGGTAACCACACAATGAGTTGTCAAAATAGGGGGTTTGTACCTAAAATATGTTGAGGGCAGAAGATTGCCCTAATAGGTCTGAGTTTGTCTGAATAACAGAGCCCCCCGCTGCTCCCTTGACCACTTTGTCTTATTAGCTAGGGAATTTTCTGAATCATCCTGCTGCTTTTAAGGCAAGATCAGCTTGCAAGACCAAACCTTTCCCTGTTTATACATCCAGGAAGGTGCCTGCATGCATATCCATTTTACCCTTACCTTTTTAATCTAATCAAAGTAATTTTTCACTATTTTACCTGAGAAGGTTTTTAATGGCTCTTAGGAAATGATACCTGGATTCCCTGTCTATGTTCTCTGTGAACATCTATGTTAATAGTGGATGGGATCATACTAGGTAACAATAATGTTACTACTGTTACAAGCTGTTTTGCTCTCCTCTCCCCTAGCGCAGCAAAGGCTTTGCCAAATATTGTTCCTGTTTTTTCAGTATCAGCTTGAAAAATGTGTTTCTTCCTAGTTATCTTTACTGCCAAAATGAATTCTCAGCTTGAACACTGCAGCCTCAGCACTGCAGCCTCTTCCGTGTACTTCATACCTGCTCATCTGAGTACCATCAAAGCCTTCATTCACTGTACCTCTGCCTCCTGCTTTGAAATGTTGCTTTGGCTTCCAGCCTCCACGGAGCTCATTTCTTGTTGTCTCAGGTCTTGCTCTGCTGTGTTAAGCTTTTAGACATGATTGTTATTCAGAGCAGAGCTCGGGTTGGGAGCCAAACGAGCACTTAGGCAGCTTTCAGATACCTAAATTGCAAGATGTGAGTCACAAATCTCCTTTCCTCTCCCATCTTTCCCCTTTACTCAAAAGTGCCTATTCCTGCAGACATCCAAGATGACCCTGCAACATCCAGAGGACTCATTACCCTTCTACAGTTCTGCAAGTGCCCTGAACTGCCCCATCTCTGCAGCATCATGTCTATCATTGGACTATCTCCCAATGCAGGTATTCTATATAATTTCTTTGGCAGGCCCCACACTGACAGTTAGGCACCTAGGCAAATACTTGGAGGAAGGGAATGATGTGTCCTCTTCTTAGTATCATTTAGTGGCTCCCAAAGTTTTCTGTCATGACCTCACATTCAGCCACAGTTTATGACCTTGCTGCCAGCTGCAAAGAGGGGACTGTTAATGTTTTCCAACACCTGAAATGTTTCACATCAGCACCCACCTGTTCCTGAGCTGTGCCCTAACCACAGACCTAGATGAGGGAGACATGCTAGCTCTCTCCCCAGTCCTGTGCAATTTGTGTTCCTCACTAGGAAAAGAAGAAAGCACCTTCAACCCTGTTTTCTACACCATAATCAGACACTTAGGGAAGTCCCTTTGCAGGTCAGAGTGATGGGTTTGATCCCATTTATTTGACCTCCACTCCTAGTAAAAAGGGGAAGGCAGAAATTGAAACTTTTATTCTCTGGTCACAGCTAAAGCCATTAAAACACTACATAAATGCGGGGCCCAATACTTTCCAGAGCGTGGAACAGCTCCCATCATCCAGGAGAGAGTCAATCCTTATTCCCTTCAGGGTAAGGTATCACACCACCCAACTTGCTGTTTCCTACCTACTTCCCCAAATCTATGCCTTCACCCAAATTTCAGCATTTAAAATTTCTGCTTTGTTTCAGCTTAAGTGATTTAGGGAGTGGAAAGAATGAACAGATTTTATTTCACATTAAACTGGCATTGCACAAAGGGATATGGCTGGATTCCATTTCCATTATCTAGTTTGACCATTATTTGACATTTCAGATGGAACTGATTTATTGAAATTATATTACCTCAGTGCTCAGTGGTTACTCACTGCCTTCAATTGGAAATTGTTCAGATAATCCATTGGGGCTTCATTTAAAAGGGCTGTCTTAGAGTACTCCTGCAAGTAAGGCAAGCAGCACTGGATCAGCATGGCTAATGGCACCAAGTGGGAGGCAAAGTCTAGCTGAAAATGGTTGAGAAAGTAACAATTTATTGAGAGGATTATCGGATACACATTGCAGTGTTCTTGAAACTAATCCTATTGATTCCCCTTTCTTTTGATCTTTACTATTTTCCCTGTTTCACGCAAGCTGAAGGAACAAAAATGTACTTCAGGTTCAGTTCATTCTTTTTACTTCATTTATCTGTATTCTACAGACACCCACATAGAGAAGTTAATCTTTTATTTATCTGAAGAATATTTTATATGTATCATCCCATAACAGCCTTTTCTACCACTGCAATAGTGAAAGTTCTATCGGCAGTAGCATGAACAGATGAGTCTCATTTTAGAAAATGTAGTTGCAAAAATATGGTATGGGTTCAGACTCTATACTCAGCAATCAGAAGGCAATTGTTTTTTTTTCTTAACACTCTTCTACAGTAATGCAGAAGATAAAAACTGAGCAGAGGCATCTATAAATACCTAAAGTAGGAACCAGCAGAAACAGTTCAGAGCATCTTTATGCCTACTCAGTCCAGTATGCTATTGAGCTAATTGAGCATATTTAAATGTAGCTCTGCACTTCAGATATCCTTAAAATCACATTTTAGTCCATCTCTATTTTCAAACTCTCTAATGAAGATGAAATCTATACATCCTAAAATCTTAATTTTGGTGATCACAGCTTGCACAGGGACCGTCTAAGCTTTGAAAGCCTCACTAAGGCACATGCTTTTGCATGAGCATTTTTTGATCTCTTCATATTAAGCTTTAGAGTGTTTGTGGGGGTTTTTGTTGTTTTTCTATTATTATCTTTTTTTTCTTATTATTTTCTTGTAGAAATTCAAAATCTGATTAGTGATGTTAACCACAAGACTATAAAATTAACACGTAGTCTGGGTGAGCTTTTTGTAAAAAGCAGTATGTTAACCACATCCATATATTCTCTTTGGTTTATTAATAGTATTAGGTTGTTAACACAATTTGAAATCCTTTATATAAGCCCTCACCTATCTTCTGTGGGCCACTTTGCAACTCATCACACCAAGTGAGAAATGTTGCTGTAGGCTGAACAAAGCTACTAGCTCTAGAAAAAAACTGATCCATGGTATGCAGGTGCATCATAATTGTTCCATTTTGGCCTTAAAAGTCTGAGAAAAGTACAGTCAAATTGCTTTCAGGGAAATACTAGTAGGAAACTCTCTATTGGTCTGCAGTGAGAAGAGGGGAGAACACTAAACCTTTAATTTTGCAAAGTTGCAGATTGGTGAATTATGCCAATTACTGTTAATAATACTTCATCTGAAAGTGGATCTTAAAAATGTTTTCTTGTCCCAGAAGAAAAATCATGGGTTTATAAGGAATAATTATAGAGGTTTGTGATTATAGCCACTAAAACTGCATGTTTATGAAGCAGAATAGTTCCTTGTTATAGGCTAGTAAAAGTAAAATACTAAAAGTACTAAAATAAAGACACTACATGCTATAAATGGAAAAGTTGCTACTGGTTTCATTGGTTCTTCCAGCTTCTCATTGAAACTGCCTTGAGAGGTGTCCCAAGACACGTGCACTGCAACTGCTGCTACTAGAACAGCACTGAAGAGTAAATGTTCTCCAAGGCAATGTTTAGCTACTAGGGGAGGCACTGAAAAGAATTCAGACCCTATGGAAGGCCACCTGCCCTGAAGTGGAGGGTGCCAGCAGTGAGGATCACAGCTCACTGGTGCTGACTCAGCCTGGAGGGGCTCCTGCTGGGCAGGGGCTGTGGGACTTTCATTTTCAGCACAAAGGGATATTAGCTGTCTTTCAAGCAGTTACCTGCCTCTCTTTAAGTGGGTGGGAAAAGTTCTGCAGTGGGAGAGTCTTTGGGGAGCAAAGAGTGGAGAACCCCTGCCAGGCAGGTTATCTAGGGGAGGTGGGAGTCAGGGGCCTGGGAAGAAAGGGTGGGAGCAGGGCCTGGGAAACCACTGAAACATTTCTCTTCCTTGCCTCTAGCCCCTATCCTCTGGTTTTTGGTGTCCAGCTTATTAAAATCGCATTTTTGGAAGTTTAAATACACTTGGCATAAGGCTTGAACAGATCCTCAACTTTAAAATATTTTGATGATATTCCTCTCAATTGTCTCTGGGACATAACAGGCTCTTACGGTTCTAGAGGAGAGATCAAGGTTTGGACTAACTAAGGATAAGAAGAGATGCTTAGTTTGCAACTGTCAGGATAAGTGTCTGAAAATCAGTGGATTTTGTACTGTGGAACATGTTTGGAATTAGCCTGGAATAACAGCGTTTCTTGTGAGGTGAAGGTTTGCAGTGGATGAGAAGTGGATGTTGAGTGGGTTTGAAACTAAAACTGAATGCAGAATGCTACCGAAGGAGTTCACAATATTAAATGGTAAAATGACAGATGAAATTCAATGCCATTAAATGCAAAGGAATTCACATAGAGAAAGGTATCCATAACTGTACATGCATAGTGATGGATTGTAAATGAGCTGCTACTGCTCAGAAAATGAAGGTTTGGGACTGTTGTGGCTAATTGTCCTGAGACATCAGCCCAGTCCTTACCTTTGGTTGCAAAGACACAATGCTTATTCAGCACCACTAGCAAGAAATGAAACAGAGAACTTAATCATGTCACTCCTCATCTTGAAATCTTTATGTGTTTCTTGTCATGCCACCTCAGGAGGAACATGGCAGAACTAGGCTCATCTACCTCCTATGTGACCTTTGCCATTCATTTTTTTGAACATAATAAATATTCAAGTATTTAGGAGGCTGTTGCTTCCCTTGTTCAGAAAGAAATGAGCTCCTTCATCACTCTCTCTGTTGGAGAAGACGAAGCCACTCCACCTTGCCTCTTGGCTGTAAGTCTATGGCTTGTTCATGTTAAGGCAAACTCACAGTCTGAAGCAGGTGAAGCTTGAGGTCCACCCAGGGTTTGGGAAGTTCTTTTAACAGCAAGAACAGGTTTCCTCTGTGATTTAGTGTGGTGCCAGGGATACCAGTGTTGGTTAGGAGTTGTAATTGGTTATTTCTACATCTAAAAAGTACAGTTTGTTTAGATGTGCAGGTTAGGTTAAGCAGAAATGACCCTGAGCGTAGCTTTTTTACAACATATTTTTTGCTCTGGTCCAAGACAGTATATGTTACACTCCCTTTTCCATCTTTGGGGGAGTCATAGTTTTAGCAATGAGATAGTTTAATCATCATACAATCATGGATATCTTTTTCTGAGGCTGGCAGATGGCTTGAAGCTGGGCACCATGATAACAGCATCTGAATTCCTTTTAAATCACTACAGAACTCTGCAGCTCTGAGGTCTTCGTAGCCACAGTCCACTCAGAGGAGAAGAATCTCTTCCCTTCTACCACTCCAGACCCAGCACATTCCTCCCTCCTCTGAATGTAAGACGGGCATTGCTGCTCCATAAATTTCATAAAAATCAAGGAGCAAGGCAGTTTCTGATGGGTCCAGGAATCGTCTTAAAGAAAATAATTGACATAAGAACATCTGTAATGGAAGCAATCCACATGAAAGGGACAGTATATTTTTCTACCTTTTCTGCTTTCTTAATTTTAATTTTAGTAGTCACCTGCTAAATGTGTTCAAGTAAATTCCTGCCTATATGTAAAAGCATCAATAAAACTCACAAAAGATTTTTTAAGAACTTCAAAAAGCAAACCCAGAAAGTGTGAAGTATATTTAAGGTTGTTCAGAATTTCAATGTCAGTATGAACTGCGCAGGGAGAACAGACCTGTCCAAAATTAAGAATTTAGACAGACATTGCATACCTGGGTAACCTAAACCCAGAAGCCCATCAGAAAATGTAAGATTATGTGCTTTGTGGGTGAAATAACATAAGAATAAAAGAAAAATTCTGAATTACCCTTTCTTCTGGCCAGTCTCAGGAAAACAAGGATGGGCTACAAATTACCTCCAGCAAAATGTAGCTTTTAGAGGACATTGACTATACAAAATAATTTATTTGGAAATAAGGTATGGTGTCAAGTTGGAATATGGTTTTGGAATGACTGTGAAGTCAGTCATCTAAGGCAAGCCTTAGATGTTTGTACATACAATTGAAGTGGTAACAACTCTTGTAATTTTATCTTAAGTTGCTTGATATGTGACAGCTTTCTTAAACCTCAGCTATGGAAGTCAGAGGGCTATGGAAGAAAACCCAACACAATCCAACATTTATTTAAAACTAGAAAGGTTTAAGGTTTGAGTCTTAAGTGAAAAACCAGAAAGTATGACCAAGATGTATGCTCAAATTTAATCGCAGGAAGTGAACTAGTTCTTGCCAAAGGCTGACTAGGCTTTCCAAAAACATTTTCATGCCAAACATGAGCAACAATTGTTTATCTAATAATAAACATTACAAAAAAAAGCAGGTATTCACACATCTTGCAAAATGAAGTCATGGGCTGAATTTGGGCCCCAAGGCCACAGGGTTTTCCACCTTTGTTATACTAAAAATTGGGCTGGAATTTTCCATCAGGTGTTTATTTTAGCAGATAGAAATTAGAAGTCTAAATGCCACTTCTGGTGCAAATTCAGTAGTTATGAACCTTCGATGGGCACTCTCTGACTATGCTATACACATAAGCAGTAAGATGCTAGTGCATGAAGGTAAGCAAAACTTTGTTTCCATATTTATATATCTCTCCTATTTGAAACTGTAGAAATATGCAGAGGCTAGATGAAAGACAGTTTGTTCCTAGAATCCAACCCCAATAAGAAAGACAGGATGTCTTACTGTATGGCCCTATATTCACTAGCTACTACTCATTTTGAGAGGACACTCTGGAAAAATACTGCCCGTGTTTTATTTTCATCTAACCTTGTTTTTTACCTTAGTTTGGCTTTCTTCTTTCCTTTTATTGTCTTCAAGGCAGACTCTTTGTTGTTTGGCATGCATGAAATGGTATGGAACAAAGACACCAGAAATTACAGTGAAGAACAAACCATTACATTTGCTTGCTGTGTAACAAAAACACATGCTGTAAAAGACCAAGAATAAATCAGTGGAAATTATCTCCCTGGTGCATGTGGGAAGGGAAAAAAAGAAAAAAGTAAAAACTAAAATAAAATCTCTAGGGCACCAGGTATGTAATATAGCCACTATAGCTGAAACACAAGATGGAATAAAAAGGATTGTAGGTTCTGAGCAATTTTCAAATTTGTTGTCATCTAATTATTTACTGCAATCAGTCTTCCATTACAGGAATTACGGCGCGGCACATACGGGCATGAATGTTCAACCTATAAGGTCATAAAGACTTGAGCTGTTTTCCTCTGGAGGTTTTGATGGGAACTGAGCAATTCTTAGGATGCCTCATGCCATGGAATGTGCTGATGGGAAACTAAAGGGTGTTAACAGCTGCCCAAAGCCCAAAAGAAAAATTCAGTCTTTCTTGGCAATACTCCAACATGGTCTCCTTTCAAATTAATCTGTGTCATTCTTCAGTCTCATTAGGAATTAGGGACTCACAGATTCCTGTCGACATTAATATCACAAAGGGAGAAGTGGCCTCTCCACAAAAAGCAGAAAAAATTACTGTAACAGAAATATTTAAAGGCAAACTCTGCACTTATTTACTCTTTGATAAGGTTATTACAGATTGATAGATGATATGTGGAAAATGGCTCATCTTGGTTAAATAACACTGGCCTGATTTTCAGTGCTGTGGAGTGATTTTCAGCTGCAGGCATTTCATACTTCTGCAAAGGAATGTCCCAGTTCTCCATAGTATCCTTTCATTTGGAGTTGTATTTTTTTTCTTTTACTAAACCACCACACATACATTTCACCACTCCCCCCTCCCCCCCCAAATTCTCTTTTCCTTTGAAGTTTGCTATATGGAAAAAGTAAAGCTGCTTAATGAAATTTTTATTGTGTTGTTGCCCTTTGCATGGTGAATTTGGGACTGAAAGACAAATCTGCTCTGTCACTGTAGCAATCAGGTGCAAAGGCAGTACATTGCTATGCCTTTGATCCCAGATCATCTGCAGTCTCAAAGTGGCGTGGGTGATTTTGCCCATAAAACGATAGTTTAGATTTGAGGGCTTGCAGTGCGGCATTAAATGCACTGCCTCATGTGCCGTGAAACCATAGCACTGACAGTGCCAGGCTAGTGAGAAAGAGGAAAGGTAACAGTTGTAAGGGATAAGGTGTGGGGACTTGGTTGGGTTTTAATCACTCTTTTTTTTTTTTTTTAACTGATGGAAATATATAAAACTCTAGATTTTGCACAGTGTTTTAAAGCAATGATTTAGTACGGCTTTAGTAACATGGATGTGAATTTGAAAAGAAAGCCATCTACTATAGATAGAAACAAACTGTAGTGAAGATTGGTTTCCTTTGGATTGAAGTAGGGTTTTCTCTTTAAATGCAGAGGTGGTATCAAGTTGCTGTGAGATGTGCAGCGGAATGTGAAAACAATTTAAGTTTGCAATTATTTGACATGTTTCATTAAATCACAGAATCATAATTACTAGACTTGGAATGGTCTGGAGGAGGTCATATAGTCTACCTCCCTCTCCTCATGGATATTTCTGTCAAGCCACCTCTAACCATGCAGGCTTTACAAGCCTCCCCATAATTGGTACTTCACAACTGTGATGACTAGGGAAAAAAATTCCTAATGGTAAATGCAAATTTTTCTTGCTGCATCTTCAGCACTTTATAGAACCATAGAGTCACTGAAAGGTTTGAAGCCGTTCCACTTGTCCTATCTTTATATTCACTTGTGAAAAGTCGCTCTCCATCTGTCTCCTAGGCCCCCTATAGAAGTGCTCCAAGGTCTTCCATAGTGCCTTCTTTTCTCCAGTCTGAACAACCCCAGCTATCTCAGCCTATCTACATAGGAGAGGTGCTCCAGCCCTCAAACTTTCCCTGTTGCTTATTAGACGCCTCCTGAGTGTTGTCCCAGGGACAAGCAGGCGAGCTGTCAGTGTTACCACAGCAGAGTACGTGCTGTGGTGCTGAGATCTTGAAGCCCTCAAAGCTTCTTGGGCCAAACTGGCATTTTGCCCTCTGTTTGCAGAGCAGTTGAGTCCACTTTTGTGGTTGGGTTCTTAGTCACTTTACAGAATAAAAATAACTATTTTCAATAATTACAGTGTCCCAAGGTAATGATGGCACAAGAACTGTAGAGCAGAGTCGTGCTGTGTTCAATTTAAAATCTAGTCTGAATTTTGTCTTAATTTCCTGGGGTGGTGTCTGTGGGAGCTGGCCTGTTCTGACCATCCGAAACCAGTTCAGATGAAATCAACAGTCTCTTCAGTGCCATGACTCTTGCACTGCTGACGTTTACAGTAAATCCACATCTATCTATGCGAGTACCTTTGATTTCTTATGGTTCAACCCATGCCTACTTCTTCACAGAAAACTGTTGTATTGTTTTATTTCCATTTAATATGGAAATAATACAAGAAATATATTAAATTCCCCTAATTTTGTCTGCCTTGACCCAAATTTGTCAGATACAAACTAAAAGCTTTGCTCCAGAGCAAAGCACAGCCAGAGGTAGCTGAATTACCAGTGAGCGATAAGGAAGACAAGTTAAAAGGAAGCTAAACTTGTGCCATTCAGTAGGCTGAAAAAGCAGTGAAGTAGCCAAGACAGTATAAGTTCAGGTATGATTTAATGTACTCTGCAGAAAGTTCCCAGATGTCCTAACCTTGAGAATAAATCTTCAGATTAGAGTGTTGTTCTGGCAGAGAAGGCAGTGCTGTTTGACTAAGAGGAAGCCTGCAGCAGCAACAGAAACACCTACCTGGATTTACTGGTGGAGCATGTTTCTGGTTTACAGCCTCTCTTCTGTAAGCACAAACCCCATGAGACCTTTGTTGTTGTTGTTGTTGTTACTTTTCTTTATTCCTTTAAATGTAGTCTGTTCTCACTTTCTTTTTTAAATTGAAGTGCTTTTCCACTTGGGAGGGTTTAAAATGTTTGCAAGTATTTTTCATTTTTATAAGGAAAAAGCTGCTGGACTAATACAATCCATGCCAAAAAGATTGCTCCTTTTGGGGCTGCTTTGGGAATCCAAGGAAATACTACGCATCAATGTGTAGGTGATACCAGTTTATATATAGCACAGTTTATAGTATTGCAATATAATGGGAATGATCAAAAATATCACCAGTCACATCTACCTTTGAAAATCTGCCTCATAGGCCTTCTGGTTTGTCAAAGGCAGCCTCTTAACTAAAGTCCTTGGTATGAGGGGTAGTACTTTACAAGAAAGTAAGCCCTCTTTAGGTACTGGAAGGCTGCTACAAGGTCTCCCTTAGAGCCTTCTCTTCTCCAGGCTGAACAACCTGGAGGACTCTCCCAGCCAGTCTTCATAGGGAATGCTGTGTTATAATGGTGATACTCATCAGGCAGCCACAGCAGTGAAGTGACTCTGTTGATCTCACCTGAACTGGTTCAGATGGTAAGAACAGGCCAGCTCCCACAGACACCACCCCAGGAAACCAAGGCAAATCCCAGACTAGATTAAAAACTGAACATGACTGCTGGGCAGGGCCATGGCTAGACGCCCTGGGTGCTGCTCCCCACCCTCTCAGCCCTGGGGGCTCTTACAGGACCAGGTGCTTCTGAAAAAGAAAGGCATGAGGTGTGGGCAAGTTGCTGTGGAAAAGTAATTTCATGCAAGAAAGAGAAATGGAGGGATTTCCAGAAGGACCAAAGGAACAGGATTTTTTCCTCTTAGTGGAGAAGCTGCTGGATGAGGCCCTAAGTCACCTCTAGAAGGGAACACAAACCACCTGGCAGGTCTGATGGAGCTCAGGGGCAAACTCAGCACTGGTGCTTGAGTAGCTCATTAAGCTCCAACTTTCCTAATTTGCAATATGGAATTACTTCACCACTCAAACTGAAGGACTGAATGCAAAAAGGTTTTTTTGAAAGCCATAATTTTCCAGCTAACAGAAATACACCATGCCTCCTGCATGAGAAGTGCTTGCTGGGTGTAAAATGTCCTGGTTTATATTTAATCCAGCCGTGGTGTTCAGTGACATCTAGGGACTGCCTTCGAGAATTGCATTGCCTGGAAACCACATCATCTCCACATGTCTCCTTCAAACAGCAACTGGGGGTTTGAACCCTAAACCATCACTTCCAATGACAGTGGTCAGTGCTGAAGTCTGCAGGTAGACATTCCATCTTCACAGTAACTCAGAAATGCAGTAAGTCGTGACATGTGGAAACAGATAAATGCTGAGGCACTACTCTGTATTTTCAATGAAACATTCCGAGCTACTTAAATATTGCAGTTTTTGACGTGAGTAGAAAGTTTGTGCTCACCCCTCCACAAGGCATCGTGTGCAGGGGGAGATTTATTTACTCAATCCACAGTAAATGTAGTGGGGTGCAGGCAGAGTGTCCTTAATCACATCCTAGAGTATCTAGGTTATGAACCAACATACAGTATTGTTCATTAAGAAAAAAGATTCTTATTTATTAGTCTTGTGGAGGTTTTTTTTCCCCTATTCAATAGGTGAATAAACATCAGTTTCTTCTTATGCAGCATTTCTCCTCTTTCAATTCCACTTTGGAGAGTTGGGGAAGCTACTTTTAATTCAATTTACCTTTCAAGTCCCCTGCTGTTGGTATTTCTATACATCAGCCACGTGGAAAGCACCTGCTGAGCTGGAGGAGCAGGGGCCCAGTTGTGCCTGGCATGGGAGCACAGAAGCAGCAGGGCATTGGGCACCACAGGGTGCTGGGGGATACAATGGGAACAGGTCAAGGTATGTCTCAAACTAAAGCAACTCTACTAAAAAATCCTCCCTTTCTAACACCTAAACCTGCTCAGGATTGCAGAAATGAATGCAAAAACCAGAGACCAAAGGAATCATATTGTTCTGCACAAAAAATACTCTGGAAGTTTCATTCCCATGACAAGATTGTTTCAAACTCAGGATTATTTTGCTAAGACGCCAGCTGGACTGTAAAGACAAAACAAGTCCATGCTTGGTGGACTGAACAGTAGCATGAGTTGTAGTGGAACTGTGGGGCCTTACACTGTCACTGTCATTGTGTTGCCAGTACCCGCGAGCCCTGGTAACTGCACCAGAGATGTTCCAGCTAGGAAGTCTACTAGTTAAATAGAAAGAAAGGCAAGATGAACCACCAAAGGGCCTTGTAGTTTAAGGTCCCAAAGCAATGTCTATAAAAGAATGCTAGAGTTTTCTGTCTATTCCCCTTCTCAGATTTAGTAAGCAATGTCAGAGCATTTCAATGGCTCTCAGTTAGCTGTGGGAGAGTCTCCTTGAGAATGTGACTTGGATATGTGGTGGGCAGCCTTTCCTTTGACTGCTGAAGGAGGTCAGCTGAGATGATGTGTAAACTGGTACCCTGATCTCCAAAAAAATGGCATGAATTTTATCCTGCATTTCTGGTGTGGCAACCTCAATCAGCTCTGCTGACAGTTCATTTCTCAGTAAGAGATTATGTACTGAGGAGTGGTGGAGGGCAACATGCTTACTTGCTTATTTGCTTTATTTTTAAATTCAGATATGTTTTTTGAATGTTGCCTGTAACACTACACTGCTGGGAGGGATTCCAGTGCCTTTCATTCCTTGAGACTTTTGGATCTGTGGTTACTCTGCTGTTTGTTGGATAGCGTTTACTGCATGTGTTTATAACCAGGGGGCCATTTGTGCTATTACAAACATATAGGTAATTAAATAACCCTGTTCTGTTTTGAATTTCATATTGCACATCTTCCCAGGGATACCCTGGCTTTCAGTCAGCTGGGCAGACTGCAGGGATGCTTCCCAGCCCTGGAGCACTCAGCTAAGCAGTACTTACACCTTGGTCCATGCACCCCTTTTGTTCTCCTGCTCCACTGACAGCCTGACCCAGAGAGTGGCTGTGTCACACTGGCCCATGCTCTGCACAGACGTGGCTACTGTACCTTCCTGAGTGAAGCTCCTGGCTGACCTTGGATGGGGTGGAAAGGGCATGAGGCTGAGTGCACCAATCCACATTCCCTTGCCCTGCTGTTTGGTGGTCACTTGAGGTTCCAGTTCTCCCTTCTGCCATTAGTTTCACATAGGTTTTTCTCATGTTAATTACTAACCTACTTATTTGCTTATGAATAAGATAAATTATGTTTCTCCTTGGAGAAATCAAATACTCCCAATCCGAGGTTGCCTCAGAGAGAAGCCTGTGCCCAGGCTCAACAGAAATAATTGCCTTTGCCCCAATGGAATGACAAAGAGACAAGCAATCTCTATGGCCCAGCAGTTTAGTGAATCTATCTTCCCTTCTGAACAGATGGATTAGAGCTTTGTGCTCCCAAGCTCTGGAATAGTTTCCATCTCTCAGAGAATACAAATAATTACTAAGAAAAAACCATGCTATCACAGTTGTAATACATTTCTTGGTTGAGTTATCTGCAATAACTTATCTATTATCCAAGGTTTATTGTTTTGGCACCTTTGGGAAACATACATGAAGCACAATGAATATAAATCATGTTGCATTTTGACAGTATCTTGAGATTTATGGAGAAACACATTTTGTATGTAGAAAGATGGGAAAATTATTGATTCAAAACCTGCTTAGAATGGTCTCAGTCTAGTAAGACAATGTGAGCGTAAGTTTATCTTCAGATCCATGGAGTAATGCCAGTGACCTGAAAATAGTAAATGATTTTTAAGCAGCTTCACTGGAGTCAATGGGGGCAGGGAGGGAAGCATTTTTTATTTAAGTCGTGGGTAGGCTGACAGAGAATGCTTTTGAAAATCGTGCCAACAATTTGTACTGTTTATAACAAGTCAAGAGTCACAAGGAAGTGTTTTCTATTTGATTTTCAAGGAAAAATGTTTGCCACCAGAAGAGCGGGAACAGCCTTATTACAACCTCTATTAAACACAGAGAACCTGAAGCTACAACACCACTGACATTTTCCATGAAAACAATTTAATTTCTAGTCTCTCTTGTACAGATTCTTTATTTCCTCCTAGGTTCTGTAATATGCCTCTAATCACTAAGGTGATTCCCAGAGCATGAAGGTGAGTGACATAACTTCTTTTCAACTGTATTCAGCCCACCTGTGTCCTAAGCAAATCTTTCAGCTTCAAATCAGATGGAAAACAAAGAAAAAGGTTCTGCTTCTGTTGCCCCAAGAGAAGGACAAGTTGGCTGTCAGTCCTGTCCCTGGCTGCCCACTCAGCTCAAGGTTCAAGGTGTTGGTCTCATGACATCCATCTCTGGCAGAGCACAAATCTGCATCTTGTGCTTCCATAGCTACTCCAGTAAGACGTCACACAGAATACCAAGTTGGTGCATTTTGATGAATGAAAATTTGATTCCCACTGAAAAATTGCCATTGTGATAAAACCTGGATAGTTGGAAACAAATCAAATTGGTTTGGATTGGATTAATGGCTAGTTTGATCAAAAGTGCTCTTTTAAGAAATATAAAAATATTTCCACCTCGAAATTATTAATTCTATTAGGCCAGCCATTAACTTTCATTAACCCATATTTTAGAGGTCAGCCACTAAGCCAAGTTATTAATTATGCACATAGACATAATTTTTAATTTCCGAAATAGTGACAAAATAGTTAGAGTTCAAAGAGGGAAGCAAAATGAAGAGAGATTGATTAAGAAATTACTAGAAAATTAAATCAGAAGAAATAAATGTCTTAACCAGGTGTTTCTCACAGAAAAACACAGTGAAAGATGACAAATCCCAAAGTGAGAGAGGATACTGATAAAGCTCTAAACACATATACTTCTATCTTCTGTTCTCTTCAAGAATACACAAACTTCTCGTTTCTGCTGGAAAGGAACATGGAATGGGGAGAAAGCAGGGGAAATTTGAGTGGACAGTGGATTCTAAAGACTTTTTATGTTCATTGTAACTAAACTCTCTTCAGATTAAATAAAAGAGCTGGTAAAACTACAATCTCCTGTTGAACGTGCTGCATACCAGTCTGAAAACTGGCAACCTTCTCTCAGGCTATGAATCAGATTGCAAAATCTGATGTTCACATAACTAAACATTTTCCAAGACAAATGCCATCCGTGCCTGCTGCCTGCCTCAGCTTGCTCTGCTGGACATGATATTCATAGCACTGACTCAGGAGGGGCTTGGGAGGAATATGTTCCCCAGCAGCTGAGGAACAGCAATAAGAGAATTTCATTGCATGACATGCAGTGTTGGAGCCTTAGCCCTCTGAAAGGAGGGAACGATGAGGAATTCCTGTAATATTGGGTCCATTACTTTCTTTCTTTGTGGCCTGCATTTCTTCCCAGTTATAAAAATGATCTGGGAATGGAATAGCAGTAAAGCATTATCATAGCTTTTCTTCTGGTATGGGGAGATTCGGGTCTCCTTGCCCAGAATCTCACATTCAGGGTGCAGTGTCAGTAGTGTTTCAGGAGATGCTGGAAAAGGCTCACCAGAAGTGTGTGGGATTCAGGCATGTGATAGAAGCTCAAAATGCGGCCCTGATGTTTTGGTGTTCCTCTGTGTCCTCTGTCCTTGGACACACCCAGATGTCAGGGTGCTCTTTGTTCACGTTCCTTGTTGAGGGGGCAGGATGCAGGTACTCGGGGTACTGCTGACTGCCTGAACTATGCTTTAAACCGAGGTTATTTGAGTTGGAACTAGGTAAATAAACTGGCAGAGGCTGCTAATATGTCCTTTAAATATTTGTTTACTTACTGCATTCCAGTGGTGTGGCTTACACACTATCACATCTAGTTTTGTCAATACAGGAAGAAAAGAAAACCATTCTCTGCACTTAGGGTCTGGAAGCCAAGTATCTGTCTGGAACAATCTTGAAGGACTGATTTATAGACATCCAGGAATATATATTTATAAAGAAGAGGCAGAGTGTCCCAACGCCATACATAAAAGTGGGGATTGCTACAGTGCCTTAAAAAGCAGAATCATAGCACAAAACAAAATCATCTAGTAGTTTTTAATAATAAGTTTTTAACCTGTTCTCTTTGAAATAGTTCTTTTCCTTAAACGAATAAGAGTGGGGGAGATCCAATATCTTACTAGATATCAAGTTTACCCGTCTGAAAATTATTTTCATAGTATTTGTGTTAGGGTTTGCATATCCTTACAAGTGCAACTATTTTTTCTCTTGAAAGAGAAGTATTTGTTCAGCAATCTCACACAAGTTTGTGAGATGGTGTATGTGAACGTAAATTCTACTCCTAAAATGAAGTGTCTCGTCGTCTTTCAATGGGAAGCTATGCTAGAAAACAGAGTGTTGACTTATGGTTATGAACATTACTGTATACAAATGGCAGAGAGTCTCAAATAGTTCACCACACTTCAGCCAGAGGGATCAGATGATCCCAGAACAGTGAGAGAACTGGCACACAGAGGTAGAAGTCTGATAGAAACCATTATAAATACACCCATCATACTGACTGTGGTAGCTTTTGACTAGAGAATAATAAACTTCCTAGCTATATTTAATGAAAGAAAAACACAAACCAGGCATCTACTGAGCCATTTGTCAGTATTCATGATTTCAGAACAATTTTGAAGAAAAACATAAGTATAAATGTGGAAGAAATACAACAATACTTACCAAATATGGATTCTGCAAAGCTTATCTGGCAGATTCTGTGCTAAGCTATTCCTGGGTAAGAGGTATGAACGAGAGCCAAACCATCCGGACTTGTCTAAAACACTTGCTTTGATCATGTCCTACATGAGAACTGAACTGAGATGGAGAAGAGGAGGAAAATGGAAAGCAATCATCAGGATGGAAATACTTCATCAGGAGAAAGTGAGCTGTTGCTTCAAGTGGGTGTCTATGGAGCTGAAAGGTGCTTTTTTATTTTTCAGATGTTAGTCATGCGATGGGGTTGATTTAATATTTTAATTGATGATCTTCATATACAAAATGTGTACTCACAAAGTTAGCTAAAAACAGCACAGAGTAGAGGTACTCTGCATCAGGGGACTATGAGTTAGTTTTAGAAGTAATGTGTTTTAGAAATTAGGCAGTGGAAGGTCCCCAGTGTTCTGATGGCAAAGTATAAACCGACTTTGAAAAGACCAAAAGGATGTTTACTTTTTTGCCAAACTGTTCTCAATATGTGGTTTTGCTGGATAACCTTGAGTTTTGTGATACATTTACCTAGAATTCTGTTTTCCTTCTTCAGCACTGAATTTTTCTGTTTCTCAGCTTCTGAGTGTTCTGAAGTGATTCTCATGGCAACCATTGGGAAGGAAAACAAAAATGAAAAAGAAATAAGAGGAAGAACTCTTATGTTTCAAGATAGAAGCAAAAATGAGTAACTGGCTCACTGAATTTTCCTTTGTGGTTTTTTTTTTTGTTTTGTTTTGTTTTGTTTTGTTTTGTTTTTTTTTGGCAGGGTTATGCAAAAAGCAGAAGGACTTTTTTTAAGGATTAAAGCAGATGCTTGCTGGAAAAGGTAGCTCCTACACAGGGTTTCAGACAGCTTGACAGGGTAATGCATTTTCACTGATGCACTGGAAGAAAACCTCAACATGTATCAGTAACAAGGTTTTTGAAGGGTAAGGGCGCCAGTGAGCTGTGCTGCGTGCATTCGGCGTGCAGATGGGCTTAAGCAGCAGTTTGTGCTTAAGGGTGAGATTGAGGGGGAGAATGATCTTGCCACATCATCCAGCTCTCATGTAACACAGTTCCTGGACTTCGCTTGTGGGAAAACTAGTTTCTGGGGGTACCCACAGGCAGTCAGGAGGATTACACTAATCAGTGCAGGTGCAGGGGACAAGGTCTGACTTGCTTATTGAAGACCGTGCTCGGGAAGAATCAAGGGGGTGTGTTTTCTGCTGGGGATTTTTTAAGGGCAACCCGCCAAGCATTTCAGCAGCTAATTATATTGGGAGTTTATTTTTTGAAGTGTTTATAAGTGATCCAAGAAGAGAGAGGTTTGATTCTTCCACTTGACATGTGCCAAATATAATTGGAATGATCACACACTGGTCAATCTGTGAACAAATTGGATTTGTAATTTTGGCAATCACCCGGCTTTTGAAAGGTGGTCTGGAAATCAGGATGGTTTGTTTCATGCAATGCTGACAGTTTATGCACCAAAAAAAAAAAAAAAAAAAAAAGAAAAAAAGAAAAATAAGCACTTTCTTGCTAGACAAATAAGATCTAGGATGAAATCTGAATCTTTTGAAGTTGATGGCAAAATTCCCATTGGCCATGATTTCACCCCAAATCTTTCAGCAGTGGACCTAGTAGTTCCTGGATCTGCAGAAAAAATGCAGAAAATGAAAACTAATCTGGTGAGTTATGTTTTTTTCTTGCAAACATTCCCAACTGTAAACACTGTGTATGATGAAACTGGCATTGTCCTACTGTAAAACTACCCTAATTTATAGAAATTAGGAAGGAAGGAAAGTCAATACTTTCTTTAGGTCAATAACATAATGGGAGGGGAAATGTCTAAAAGTGCTTAAAACAAAGGCTGAGAACTTTTTCCATTCTGTCTTCAGTATTCTTGACCATCTGGTCTCTTAACTTTATCAGCCTGTCATTCTGGAAGTCTGGCTCAAGGTCAGTTGTTTCTAGCAATTTCTTTACTTTTACTCCTTATGCACTCTTCTAAATGGTTCTTGTCCTTCCTTTTCAAAGTCTGTGGGGCTTACTTTTTAATAAACCTAGAAGGAAAAATGGGAAATAAGTAATAATTTCTTGTTCTGAATGTTGCTATTTCATCTGTTCTCCCTATTTATAATTATAATGATTATTATTTTTATCATTAATTTTAGGATTCTCAAAATATACTAATATACTAAAAACTACAAGCCAGGAAAACTATTCCTTTTTTTTTTTTCTTTTCTTTAACGATTTAATTTAGGCCTTAATTCAGCAAAGAAACTTAGTTCCCTGTTAAGTGTAAACATTTATTAAAGTTCAGTGTGACTTTAACATCTTATATGTATTTCTTAAGAAAAATGGAACACATCTGTATATCTTTCACCTATAGAGCAACACACTGTGAATTTTAGATTGCCACTGCCCCTATCAAGTAACCTTCACTCTAGGTTATTCTACTATCAGCTCAGCTCTTTTGACTTTAGTGGCAGCAAAATACAGTGCTTAACTTACTTTTCTGTGTTGGATATTAGTTGTTAAATTTCATGACAAAATCCAAACTTCAAGAGAAGTCATTGATGTATATTTGTGATTGTGACAAGGAGCAAAACCTCAACAATTCCTTAATCTTCCTAAAAAAATATCATTTTTGCATGATACATTAAAAACCAAAGAAAACTACAAGTGTTTGTTCAAATAAAATATTAAGAATCTAAATCTAAATGCTCTGTAATGCAATATTGCAAAATATGAATATAGGCACAAGGATGCTAGATTTCTTTCTAATTCAGATGTTCAGTTTCAATGATTGTAAGTTTTTGTCAATGTAATGGTGGGTAAAAATTGCTTTCAAAACAGTTTGTTAACCCAAGTGTCTAACAAGAAGCTCTATCAAAAGCCAAGTTAGCTATTGTTCCACCGGCTGCTACGGGCTGTCTGAGAGCAAGACTCCCACTGAAATGGACTGAGCCATCAGAGTTCTGTGTCTTTGAATGGCAGCCAAACTACACTCAAAATTTACTTCTTTCATGAACACTGTCCCTACTGTATATCATTTCCCCAGTAAATTTTGTTCCATAATATGAAGTACAGATACTCAGTTAACAACCAGGTAAACATAAAAATTTAAAAGCATATTAAAATCTGTGGAACTCATACTAACGTTAGCATTTTAAAATCAAATAAATGTGCAGAAAGGACCATCGGGTTATGTAAATACATGAATTGTGTTGATTTTCTGTAGTTATAGAATCACCCGATATGTCAAGATATTCTTTGCACTCCTTTCCACAAAAATATCCTTGCAGCTCAGTATGGCCGGTGTAATCGTAGTAGTGACCTACCACAGAAATATCTAAGAATAAAAGTAACAATAACCATCATTTTCCCCTTTCTTTCCTGTGTGCCAGATTTTGTATTGAGTTTAAAAGCGTATTTTTCTTTGATTCCACTGAGTTGACACACAAAAGCATGGGAGGGGGAGAGAAATTCCAGGACAGGGAATGCAAAAAAATAGATTTTTTACTTTGCTCTGAGTGGTCTTGGAAATGACGTGTGTTAGGGATAGGTGTGCAAAGGCCACAAGGAGAACTGCTTCACTGAGGTTTGCATGGTCCTTTGCCCATACATTTGCTCACAGCTGAACGCTTCCAACCTGCTGCCATTCCCCTGGCAGGCTCACCCTGCCCGGTGCTCGGGGTGGCTGTTAATAATCCTCAGGAGGAAGAGTTTTGCTATCAAAAATTACAAACAGCTTTGCCTGTGACATAATTTTTCTCGAGAGGGATTCCAAGTTCCAACTGTATTTCTGGCTCTGCAGAATGCTACATGGGTTTCTGTGCAGTCCTTGTGTGGGGGCCTTGTCAATGTTCATGCTGTGCCAATTTTAGGCTTTTGGCTTTATGGAGAAACAAAAGGATGTTTAATACCATCTGGAGCAAAACAGAACGACAGACATCTCTTCTATTAATCCTTAGTTTGTTCAACAAGACCTGGGCTTTGACTCTTCCTGCTCTGTGTGCATGAGAAAACTGGTATCTGGGCAGTAGTGTCTTGTGTGTCTCACACTTATCCAGAAGCCTTGGTCAGCTTCTCATATTGCCCCTGTGATATTAATTTCATTTAGAACTTATAAAGTTTATGAAAAAAACAAACAAACAAACAAACCAAAGATAAGAGGATGGAAAACATGGATACTCTTGAGCTAATACAGAGCCCACTGCTCTTCTTGCTGACATCCATGGTTTCTTTTCATCTCTGATTTGCCTAGGCTGTAACCCTACGGCCGTTGGCACATTAGCTAACAGCTCTGTAAATTAAATGCCCTTTACTTTATTCTAAACTCTTCAAATACATTCAATAAGACAGTTAATTTCTTAAAAGAAGAATGTCCTTAGGCCTTCAATATAAAACTCTCCAAACTTAATTCCTTATGATTTCTAGAGGAATTGAATCATACCTTTTTAGCATACAAGCTATTTTAATCTGCTTTCCTTTTTGGTTTTTTGTTTGGTTGGGGTTTTTCAGTTGGTTGGGGTTGGGTTTTTTTGTTTGTTTGTTTGTTTGTGTTTTTCTCTGGGTTTTGTTTCATTGGTTGGTTTTGGTGGGGTTTTTTGGGGGGCGTGGAGTGGTGGCGTTTGTTTTGTTTTCATTTTGGCATTTACTGAAGGGATTATAGGACCACAGTGGAAAAGCAGCAAAAATGAGTCTTTTCTTTCTTGCATTCTTGTTTGTGTTTTTTTTTATTGGCAAGGAGAACCTCCAATTCTGTATTTATCATTCATGTGATACTTCTTTCCACAGATGTTTCAAATTACATAGACTATGTAGCATCTGTGTACTCTCACCAGCAAACAGCCAGCACCCAAACTTGCCAAATGAGAAGGCGCCTTTGCTTGGCCTGGTCTCCTGTTGGCTTTGGACCTAGTAAGCACAAATCATGGCCATTTTTAGTGTCTCTAAGACAGACTATTTGCTGTCTGTTTGCTTGAGGGTGAGCCAGGCAGGTGCTTAAGCACCAGTGTCTTTCTAAACAAAATAGACATATATGCAAGAGAACCTTGCACAGAATTCCACTCTGCTGGGAAGAAGAGTTACTGCAATCACCACTCTTCCCCCACCGCATTCCCACAGGATGGATGCTTATTTTAAACCTCTTTCTTTTTTTTTTTTTCATTTCCCACGTTCTTGCTCCTTTTTTGATAACATACATAAAATTGTGAAAATATAAAGGGGCCAAAGGTTTGCTTTTGGAGTAATGGATGCCCAGGACAGTTGGGGTTCATCCAAGACAGCAAGTCACCATTAGGATACAGCTTTAATTATTTTGTGGGCACATAGCAATATTACAAATAATTTGCTTTTACTTTCATTAACACCATGGAGACCACAGGGAGATCAGCATATTACTGTGCTGTCCTTTAAAATAAGTGACTAGTCCAAAATGACTGTATACAAGTAGTAAGTTGAGCAGTGTTGTCAAGGTACCAACAGAGAATCTAACAGGAGTGGTTTAGAAAGAGAATTCCATCTTTCAAACATTCCCGTGTTCAGTTCCTTCCATGTATTAGTCCTTGAAGTGTTTTAAACACAGGATGTTCCTCACATTGCACATGGGGATAAGTAAGTGCAAGGCTGGCTCAGCCAAGAGATTGCAACCAGCAAGTGGTGGATTGGCGAGCTGGATGGACATAAATGCCCAGCTTCTCTTCTCTGTTGTTTTCCCATTTTCCCAGCCTGGCAGCCTTGTCCTTGATCACTTCTGTTTTCAAAAAGGTGTGAATAAAATTTCATCTTCCTTTCTAATGCGATGATGCTTCATTTCATGCCACTAAATCTGTTGTGAAAGCTGCATATAACACCTAAATTCAGGAGTATTAAAAAGAAGGTTGTCAGACTTTGAGAATAAACTCATCTATGTTTGCCCAAAGAAAACATAATTTTAGCATTTTTCTACATTGACCTTAGAAAATCACTTAATTCTTACTTATAGGAAGAATTTTCTGTGCTGGTTTACTCCTTGGCTGCCTTGCTGAGTATACGAATATGGAAGTTTGTTTCATATGTGGGGACAAAATACACTTTTATAATAGAAAGCAAAATTATTTGATTTGGTTCTGTTTTCGATTCATGGAGTAACCTTGGTGAAGGAATTATATCCAGGCACTGAAATTAAATTGTGCCTATATCATATCTGCACCCTGAGTTATATTTGGCCATGTACAAGTATGTTGAAAGTCATGGGAAGAGAACAGACCTTGAAAAAATATGGATACTCCAAATGTTGATATCACTGCTGTAAACTTTTTCATTGCTCTGGTATTTGGAGTACTCTACACTGTTTAATTTGAGCTATTAACATTCCAAATGAAAGTAGCAAGAACTCCACTATAAGTTTATCTTTCTTTGACTAATCTTAACATGCACCCAAGTCCCTGTCTCGCTTTCCAAGAACCACATGGTATGGTTATATTTCAGAAGCATGTTATCTATGCTGTTTGCTTTAGCCATTTACTGACACTGCCTAAGTGCCCCCCCTGGAAGCACTTACCTCTCTCCAGTGACTATATAGGGAGTTTGCTCTTCTAACTTTTCTCTTCTGAATCAGAGCAAAATTGGATCTTACAGTAGACTAAACCAAATGATGCCAGTAAGTCCACCAGTGTCAAGTTAGAGTTTTGATCTGTTAAATCTTATTCATGCAAGTAAATCAGCAGTGCTGTTTGTGGAGTGGAAGAGAAGCAAAGCTGTGTTATTAAAGGGCATGGGACCAGGGCTTCAAAACTTCTATGGCTTTTTCTCCACTCAGCCTTAAAATTCTCATGCTCAGCCCCCTCCCTCCATTGCTGTATTTAAGCCAATTTCTAAATAATATTCCCAGCACAATATAATCCTGAACTTCAAAGAAAGTTGGTTTTTTTTTGTTTTTTTTTTGTTTTTTTTTACAGCTGTAGTTAAATTACAGTTATGAAAATAAACATCAGCTAATAATATCATAATGGAAGGGGCAAGACACAATATAATCTAATCAAAGACATTGTCCAGCATTCCTTATTCACCAAAGACCACATATACATACACACACGTGCAGATGCACTCATGAAACCTGGTACATGGAATCTACCCTTACCCTTACCCAGTCCCTCCACTTTATTACTGACTGATGCAGTAAAGCCTTTTGGCATTAATTTAAAAAAATGCAATGAACACTTATAAAAGATACTGAAGAAAAGGATTTGAAAGAACCTTTTTTCTCTGCAACCACAGTTTCAACTGGCTTTGCTGTGTTTTAACATTCAAATCTGAAGTGTCAGAGCATTTTCTTTAGTACAGACAATTACTAGACCAATGTATTGTTAGTACAAGAAAAATAATGCCAGGTAAAGAAAAAAGGAAAGCACTATGATTATAAAGGACCCATTTACAGCTTTCTGTATCTCTGATGCACACACTCTACTGCAGGGATTTCAATTCCTTTTTATTTCAGTAAAGTTTATTTGCTCTGAAAGGCCTTGAAATGTACAAACACAAACCTAAGAGTAATATGTATGAAAATTACTGAAATATTGTAGAATGAAAAAAATATGGGGAACAGTATAAAAAAAGTCTCAGAGGGCTGGAACACCTGAAAAACACTTGAAGGAAAAATTATGTTTCTTGTTCTAAATATTTTCTGTTTCAAATACTTTTAAAAATGGGCAATTATTGTGGAAGGCAGTGCTTTGTGGAGAATTCCATTCTGTTGAAAAAATTACTTTTGGCAAAACCAAAATTCCCAGCTGTGATTAAAAGAGGCAGAGAATACCACATACCAAGTAGAGCACATTCCCCTTTCAGCACCCAGAAAAGGGGGCACTGCCCTCCATACACTTCTCAGTACTTATGCAAGGATAGTCCCTTGCTGTCATCATTTCAGTTATGTAGGTGTGCACATGGTATGGTGATAGCTGTGTGCCTGTGGTAGTGCTTAGGTAAAATGTAATACAGGGAAAGTTTTGTACTTCCTGAGGCACATATGGCACGAAGACACTTCTAGCTCAGATCCTCGGAGTATCTGCTGACATCACCTGCTGAAGTAAAAATCTGTTTAAAATATATTGTCATTCCAATTAAAGTTAATTCTGACACAAAAGGAAAACATGCAATATTCCTGTAATATTATGTCTAATTCATTGATTGTAATAGAAGCTGGTCATCAAATTCCTCTTAGCAGTAGAAAGCAGCAGGCTGCTTGCAGTATTATTATTCTTAGGCAAATTGAAAGGTGTTTTAGTGAGAAAAAGATAAAGACAACTATAGACAACTTCAGAAAGTTAAGAACAGGTACTAGATTGTAAACAGAGGACATATTTTAAGGATACCAGCCATGTTATACAGGTGTTTCTCCAAGATAAGAAAACAAGGTTCGAATGTACTGTACAAAATCCCCTGGGGAAAGGTGAAGTGAATACTTGGTGACTGCTTGAGAGGACATGGGGGTGCACTGCAAGAGGGGAGAAAGGAAAAAGAAAAACTGCAGCCAGGAAATCTGACAAGCTCACCGGCAATAATACACACAGACTTCAAAGAACACACAAGCAAAGAATAAAGATTTAGGTAGGAGAGAGGAATAAAGAGTTCTTGATATTTTAACCCTTTTCTGCATTTATCTCTGAATTGTAAGAGAGTGTTTGAAGAAAGCCAATTCCATATGACTGGTCATAGGTTCTTAGATAAAGGGATACTTTTTCAGTGTCAAATACAACTGAGTTTATCTTGCCATGTCATCTGGAAGCAACAAAGTGCAACCATGGGATTCAGTTCATTAACTCAGATTAAAATGTGATGACATTTCTGGCTAGAAAAGGATGGGAGTTCAGACTCACCATGGAGTCCAGGCAATTTTCAAAAGCTTTTATTTATTATACATTGCTTCCTTAGATTTTCAGATTTCAAGTCATACTGCAGAGGAAGGATTCCCCTTTCTTTCCTTATTCAAAAATTACTTAGGGATGTAACACAAACTGAGGGGCCAAGGCACCAGGAGGGATTAACCAAATTGTTCATGTTTTCTGTTGACTCTACTTACTGCACCACATGAGCAAGTATTAATATGGGCTGCAAAGAATGACTCTATCATGGATGGTAGAATCCATATTCACTTTCTCAGAAAAGAAAATATCTGCATAAGAAGAAGAGATCTTTGTGGTTCAGTAAAGTGTGAAGTTCTCTAGTTTTTGAACAGTGCACAAGACCATTACAAAAATGAAGTGTAGGCCCCTGAGGACTCATTTGCAGGTGGAAATGTGAAAATGGTGTTGAGAACAACCTGAAAATTTTATTTTCTTCCATGAAATCTGTTGGAAAAATTGACAACTATTTTGGAATTAAACTCTGATGTGTTGCACTGCCCAAAATCATCTTTCCATTGCTCCTGCGGATTTCAGTGGCGATCAGATAAAGATGTGACTTGATACAGAAGATAGTACAACATAATTAATTCTGTGCTTAGAGATGTCAGACCAGATTTGTTAATATGTTTTAATTGCTCAGCTGCCATTGAACCAAGCAGAGGCAGGCAGTGTAATCATACTCTTCTGAAATACCTGAATCAGATTAGATGACTTAAATCTTAAAGCCATTATATGAATCCCTGTGATCAACTAATACTTCAGATCACTTACACTGATCAGGTTCATATTTTTAATTCAAGAAGTAGCCTTTAACATGCAATGATTTTTCATCCAAGATTATTTGTTTGTTATGGACTAGTATCTATGATTCTTGGTTTAGCTTTTGCTACCTGCAGAAAACTTTGAAAAACAAACATAGAGAATCTATGGAAATTATGCATTTGTTTAGACATATCAGAATTTTTACTCTGCTAATTATATTAACCTTTACTTATCTCATAGTCTGCACTGTTCAGACACCTATTCTGATTTTCACAGCAGTTTATAAAACACTTTCACTAACATCCAGAAAGAAACTCTCCATCTATCATGGAGGTACATGACTTTCTTTAAAAACAGCCTAGGCTTTGCGAGAGAAAAATGACTTTTTTATCTTTGTGACAGAAATCCCAGATGACAGCCCTGTTTATGCTACAGAAAATAATGACTGCTGACAGTCTCAAGGACCACCCGGTGGATTATTTACATTTGAAACATTTGAAATCAGCTCTGTTTAGATAATGTTTCAATTTTGCATCTGGCTTGCCTGCACATGTTGCTTGTACGCTATATTAAAGCTAGTACATTGGAACTGTAATCAATAATGTCCAAGTTTCATACTGTCAGCCAGGATCTATTAATGTGGAACTGCTGAGTTTCATGCTAAACATTTTGTTCATTTGGATTTTGGAGCCCAGTTGTTAACAGAAAACTCTTCATGTTTTAGAAAACTGGCATTTTTAAAATGTAAATGAATTAGGTTTTTTATTCTGACATTGGCCTCAGGAGAAGAATATAAATATATATTTGTTATATTATAACATGTAAAAGAAAGATATTCCAGGCTACCTGACTTCCTTAGGCTTGGACTGTACACTGTTGTAAGACATCATCAAAAAGTAATATTGTTAAATTAAGAACCCTAGATTAAGATAACTCATATAGCAATGTATGATTTAAAGAGTTTTGAGAAATAACAACTTTTCATGAGATCTGTATTTTTTCAGTTCAGGAAATTCTCTTTTCAGCTTTTTGTTTTGCCAAGAATATTTCTAAACTGATCAAAAAAATAACTTGAAGGGTGTTCTATTAATCTAAAACAATTCTCTGAATTTGAAGTTAGATAGATACGTATTTTTATCCAGCATTTTTCAAGTACCAAAAAAGGCAATGATGAAAATAAGCAGATAGCTTGAGTGTGTCAAAACTAGCAACTAAGATTAATATCCCATAATAATTCCTATTACCAAAGTAGATATGAACTTCTATTGCTGTTAATGATACCTTTCTCTTTCTTAGATTTTTCATTTTTCATTCACAGTGGCAGTGAACCATAGTTTCAGTTCATGTTCCAGTTTGGAAATATTTGTTAATAGGATTAGAAATTGCATCTCCTTCTTTAATTTCGCAGGCCATGGAGGAAAAAAATCATACTTGTTTTTGAAATGCAAGTATAAAGCATTTATAAACAGAGATCATCCTGAGGCATTGCCAACAAAATTAAATTAGGATGGCAGTTTCAAGGAACAAGTTAATTTTCTCTGCTACAGACTCCAGAAAGCACTCTAGAAGGCATATCATGAAACCTTCCTCTGTTAACTGGCTGCCTTGGAAAAACAGACATCCAAACTGGGAGGACTCCTAAGCCTATATGAACAGAGACCTGAAAGTAGATGGCAAAAATCTAAATATATTTTCAAAAATAGAAGTGCTTTTTGAATGATGTGTTTGTTGGTGCTGAATATGCTTCTCCTCCACTGCAAGGCCAAGTGCAAGACCCTGCAGCTGGTTTGGAGAAATCCCAAGAACAAGTACAGGCTGGACAGAGAATGGCTTGAGAGCAGCCCTGGGAGAAGGAATTGAGGTTGTTGGTGGACAAAAAGCTCAACATGACCTCGCAATGTGCGCTTGCAGCCCAGAAAGCCAACTGCATCCTGAGGTGCATCAAAAGAAGTGTGGGCAGAAGTTTTCTAGAGGTGATTCTATTCCTTTACTCCGCTCTTGTTGAGAACTGACCTGGAATTCTGTGCCCAGTTCTGGGGCCCCCAACATACAAAAGACATGGACCTGCTAGAGTAAGCCCAAAGGAGGGCCACAAAGATGATCACAGGGCTGGAGCACCTCCCCTGTGAAGACAGACTGAGACAGCTGGGGTTGTTCAGCTTGGAGAAAAGAAGGCTCTGGGGAGACCTAAAATCAGTCTTTCATTACTTAATGAGAGGGCTACAAAAAAGCCGGAGACTTTTTATGTAGGCACATAGGGACAGGACAGGGGTGAATGGTTTCAAACTGAAAGAGTGTAGGTTTATACTAGGTTTTAGTAAGAAATTCTTTACTGTGAGGGTGACGAGGCACTGGAACGGGTTGCCCTCAGGAGTTGTGAATGCCCAAGCCTGGAAGTGTTCAAAGCCTTGCTGGATGGGGCTTTGAGCAACCTGGTCTAGTGGAAGGTATCTTTCTCTGTGAAAGAGGCATTGGAACTAGATATTTAGGGTCCCTTCCAACCCAAACCATTCTGATTCTATTATTCCATTTTTGTTTTGTAGCATTTATCAGCAGTGTGGCAATGGGTGCTACTCTACAGAAGGGGCCCCCTGTGTATTATAAGATAAATCCTTGCTACAAGAGGAAAATTCTTGATGTCACGAAATACTCCAGCTTAAGGTAATGTTCCAAACCTGGAGAAGGAAAAACAAGTAGATAGCTATAGGTTTTTACTTTTTATATAGCAAATTCTTTTTTTAAAAATGCTATCAAAAGAGCAATTGTGACTGGAAATCTTCAAAGAGAAAATCTGTTTCCTTTGGCTGCCATGTTTGTGACCAGACTCCAAGGGTTTTATAGTAAAGGATGCTGGCACTCTGCACAGGAATCTGCAAAACTCAGGGCTTGTTCAGAGCTTAAGTTGTAACAGGCTTCAAACACGTGAGATGGCTTTTTAAATGACGAAGTAACTGATCAGAAGAACACATAGATGGTAACACAGAAAAAAAAATACTTGGTATGGACTGATGCAAAGCCAGTATCCTTTCTGCTAAGAATGTGAGCTTCTGGAAAGCAACATTAAGAGTATGTATTGCTTGAGAGTGTGATGGCCACAGAGAAAATACTAATTGGCTTGTTTTCATAGGCATATAAATACATCAATAATCTCTGTTTTAAGCTGTAATTTGAGCAGCAGTTTGGCTCGTAGTAAAGTCAGGAGAGTAGTGTAGATTTTAAGTTAATGTAGCACCATTTAACATCTAGTATACCTCAAGCTACCAAATGAATCCCACTGATGTCAAATCAACTGGAACAGGCCCAAGTATTTTCAGCATTCCCAGAAAGGTACCAAGGAGTTAGTCTGAAAAGTATGAAATCAGATATTTAGAAGGACTGATCCAAAACATATCAAATACAATCTTCGGCTGCAAAATCTTAAAGCAGCTTGTCCTGGTTCACATTTGTAACAATCTGATGGCTGACAGAAAACCAATTAGAATAAGAGACTGATGTTTTGAATTTTTGGCTTAACTGTGGCCTGAATTTTGACATCAAATATGACAGAAGGAAATGGGAAAATTAAAATACAATATGCATTAAAGCGAATACAAGACTGAGAGCAAGTAATTGCCTGAGACAGGTTTTAAAAGGTAATGGGCAGGCCTAGTTTCTGCAAAAAATGACCATCACAGAACGTGTAAGACAAATCAAACCTAGTATTTTAACAGATTTTAACTCAGCTTAAAAAGTTATTTTTTCCCAAATTTCTGTAGTTGATAAAATATTATAGAATGTCACCCATTTAAGTGACTTGATGTTTTAGTAATCAAAAATGTCTCCCAAGAAGCTGGAACTATCAATCTGTGACAATACTTTTGCATCCAGGTGCTTTATTTATTTCCCTCAAGAGCATTATCTAAATTTAATGTGAGGCATAAAATCACATGCAGTTGGTATGAAAATTAGAGTCTAAAATAATTTAAAACCTTGGAGAAAAGGATTTGACTACAAGTTGCCTTTGGAAAATAAAATTAAATGTCTGAAAGTATAAAAGGCACCGCAAATATTGTGAAAATACAACGTTCAGAAACTCAGAATTCTAATAATGTTTGATGTGAGACCATATATCTGATATGACAAAATAACAACTTTCATTTTGAAGAATGATGTGAGAATTTAGGCTGCCCAAGCCAGTTAACTGCTCTTTTTTTTCCCCTCCACAACTATATGGGACAGTGGTTAGCATTACTCAGATGTTTAGAGGAGGGCTACAGGATGTTGAATGGAATATGAACTTTGCCAGGTAAAAGGTTCGAGAACTGTTGAAGAGAACTGCAAAGTGGTGCTACCTATAAGCTTTATAAATACAGATGCAAAGGCTTATCTTAGTGATGCAGATGGCAGAATTCCTCTGCAGTCTACAATTACCATATTTTTTATATTTTACTGTTAACAAAAGATGTAGGTATGCAGATATAGGAGAAGATGTAGCGTAAGGATTAGAACAAATTAGTTCATACATGCCTGACATTTAAGGAACTACTTGCACTTAAATTTCAAATGAAATTAACTAAAAATCTTTTCCAAAGAATGAAGCCTACTATTTCTTTTTATTTATTTTTCTTACATTACTTATGGCATGGGAAAAGCCCAAAAGGTTTTCTTTGCAGTATTTCTAATTCAATTAAGACCAAGAACCAATTAAAAACTCAAATGGTTTCCCATGAACTTTTAGACTGAAGTGTTGGATAAATTTAGATTCCCAGTAAAACCTAATTTGATTTCAAAATGTTCTGGCCAAGTTTTTTAGAAATAGATGCTTATAGGTAGGACACTATGTCTGTATTTTTAGATAACACAGAAGAAAGATCTATAATTCAACATAAGCAGCTGAAGTTCAGCTTCCTTCAGATCATACAATTCTTTTAAAGATCTTTTGCAAACGTGAACAACTCCTTTTGTCTTCCTTATGATCCTATAGGCATAGGCTATGCACAGAATTGACAGAAATGCATGAAATATGGATGTAGGTCTTTACAGTTTGATTCAATTTGCAACAATCTGGCTTCAGTATTTGTACAGACATAATTATAGTTACTGTAGAAATTTATTGAGGTTTTAAAGGAGAAATATAGTAATTTTTCAGGGAGATGCCAGTATTCAATCAGGAATTTCTGCCTGCCATCCTACTCCCTATTTATTAAGGCTAACAGAACAGAACATCACTGAGGAAGAAATTCAGTCAGATTAGGCTTGTCCTTATCCAAACACGGATCTAAAATAGCTGCCCAGCGTGTGTGTGTGTGTGTGTATGCACATACAGGAAGAGTGAAACAAAACAGTTAATCAAGAAAGACTGGCCTGAGAAGCTGCAAAAGATTCAATAAACAGGAATGATTGGCCCGATATGAGAAGGGAGAGTGGTATTACGTGTGCACTTGTTGCTGAAGATGTGGAGATATTGCCACGAGGGAACTTTACATCTGCACCTAACAGAAATATTTTTTGGTCAGCAGTGGCCAGCAAGTAAAAAAAAAAATAATGGAGGTCAAAATTCAAACATAAAGGGAAAAATTATGTAAGCTGCAAAGACATGCTAGGGATCCCAGAATCACAGAACAGGCCAGGTTGGAAGGAACCACAATGGGTCACCTTGTCAAACCTCCCTGCTCAAGCAGGGTCATCCTGGAGCACATTGCACAGGATTGTGTCCAGATGGTTCTTGAATAGCGAGGGACACTCCACCACCTCTCTGGCCAACCTGTTCCAGCGCACAGTCACCTGCACAGTAAAGAAGTTCTTCCTCATATTCAGGTGGAACTTCTTGTTCATCAGTTTCTGCCTGTTGCCTCTTGTCCTATTGTTTGGCACCACCAAGCAGAGCCTGGATCCATCCTCTTGAGATCCTCCCTTCAGATACTTAAAGACATTGATGAGATCCGCTCTCACTCGTCTCTTCTAGAGGTTGAACAGGCCCAGCTCCCTCAGCCTCTCCTTGTAAGAAGATGCTCCAGTTCCTTAATCATCTTCGTAGCCCTCTGCTGGACCTGCTTCAGGAGCAACGTGTCTCTCTTGTACTGAGGAGCCCAGAACTGGACACAGCACTCCAGATGTTGCCTCCTCAGGGCAGAGTAGAGGGGCAGGATCACATCCCTTGACCTGCTGGCAGTGCTTTTCCTAAAGCACTCCAGGATACCTTCTGGCCACAGGAGCATACTGTTGGCTCATGGACAGTTTGCTGTCCACCAGGACACACAGACCCTTCTCCACAGAGCTGCTTTCCAGCAGGTCAGCTCCTGTACTGCTGCCTGGGGTTATTCCTCCTCAGGTGCAGGACCCTGCATTTGCCCCTGTTGAATTTCAGACAGTTCTTTTCTGCCCATCTCTCCAATCTGTTTAGGTCCTTCTGAAGGGCTGCACAGCCCTCTGGGGTATTTGTCACCCCTCCCAGCTGTGTGTCATCAGTGAACTTGCTGAGGAGGCTTCTGGCCCTTCACCCAGGTCATTGATGAGTTAGTTTTGGTAAGTTAAAAAATACTGGGCCCAGTATTGAACCTCGGAGGACACTACTAGTGACAGGCCTCCAACCAGACCCTGTTCCACTGATTAGGACCTTCTGGGATCTGCTGTTCAGCCAGTCCTCAATAAACGGAATAAGATTGTGAAAAAGGTTCTGAAATCTCTGAAAGCATAGATACTATTTTAAATAGTTCATTAAAGTGCAGAAATTAATTAGAGTGGATGTGGAAGAAAGATTTGTTGATGTTGATAACAGCTGCACACTGTTTCTGTCTGAACAACTAGCTGATAAAATACCTGTAAGAAAGAGAAAAGGCTTCTTTTTCGGTTTTCTCCCTGAAATTTGTATTTTCCACTGGTATCAGAATAAGTGCTTTGGGTTTTAAGCTGCTCTTTTCTTGCATTTTTCTTATTTACTTAATTTGTTGGTGAACAGTTGCCTAAATACTCTGAATACTGAAAACTTTGGAAGTGTGGAACTGCCAGGTATTATCATTTCATCATTACAAATGTTATGTAAAGCTTGCTGTGTTTAATAACTATGTTTTTCTTACTGAGGTTATTTTTTCTTGTTTCAATGAATTCTCCTTGCAAAACTAACACCCTCTAGACAGCTAATGTAAATTTTCCCAAACAAGATAAAACAGGTATCAAGTATTTTGAAGTTTTAATCTCTGGAAAGGGTGGATTTGAAGAAACTAAGCTGTCATATGACTTGAAACCACATACAACACAGAAGAAGAGTGAGTCTTGATCCTAAAGCTGATGAGGGAACGGATCTTCTGTCAAATGAACTCTTGCTGGATAGACTTTGTAGATAGTCTTGTTAGCATCAATATATATTCTCGGGTTAGTTTTCATAAACAGCCTCATAAGGAAAAACTTGCACTATAAGGACAAACTCAGATCAGTGGATAAGCTACATTATCTTAACATGTCTCAGGCTCCAGAAGTGCCTTCCTGTAGGTGGTAAAGGGAGCTTAAGAAGCAATTCAAACTCAGGTTTGAAAACCTGGAGGGAAATACAGCTTATTAAGGCTAAGAAATTGTAAAACATTGTAAAAAAAGGAGTAAGACTTAACTTTTTCCCTTTATCTTTCTCCAGTTGTAAGAATGTTTCACAAATAGATATAGATGGTAAAGGCTTTAATAATCTCAGACGTACCTCAAAAAATTCTTTGACCCTTTAAACTCTTATGAGGAACATCTTTGAGTCCACTAAAAACCAAGCAAGACCTAAACTCATGCTGAGGGTATGAAAAAACTAAGTTTTAAATCTTATTGTCCTTCAACTGTGACATTTATGAAAGTATCTCAGTTTCTGAAAGGCTGAACAGACTCAGATAACAGGGAAGATGAATTCAAATGGTTGTAGCAGACAAATCGTTTGATATTTTATAAAAGGCCAGAGTTGGTGAGAGTTCTTGCACATCTGCCATCAATATGTGTACATGCATTAGCAAGTACACACCAGCTAGGCTTGTCAGAAGGACAATTCTTTTGCACAGCTTGCAACATTGATCCATCAGTGACCCATCTGTAATTATAGCCTGAGAAAAATGCTTAGAGGTACAACAGAAAGAATATTCCTTGGCATTAGGACATTCAAAATTTGAAGGTCAAGCCATAAGATTTCCCCAAAGAAAGAATCCTACTGTAACTATTTAGGATGATAAAACACTTCATGTTAATACGAATAATGATTAAGTTACCTGATGATGTTGAAACAGAGCAAACAGTCCCAACTATGACCCTTCAGGAATCCCCTTGCTCAAAATAAAGCCCATGTAGACTGACAGGGAACTGAGCTGTCATATATAAAATATAATCACAAAATAAATATGTAAAGTACCTGTATTATATATACAGAAATTACTGTTGTTTAATTAACTGTGCTTCACCAATGACAGTAGTTGTTTTGCATGCTGAAGGTAACTGCTCATAAGAGTAAAATGATGAATTCAACCTACTCAACACCACAGCAGAAGTACTTCACCTGTAATATCTGTACCTTTCATTAAAGTATCTCCTTGAGGGAATCCTATGGCTCCATAAGTCAGTTTTTCTTTTCTAGGACAGATTCCTACTGATTTGGTGCCACAGACAGCAATCCTCCTCATACCCCACTAAAAGCTGGATGCCAGATACCTCATAATTGGTTGACAAAAACACATTAAATATTTTGTGCCAGAGGCAGCATCTTCTTCAATAGCTTCTCTTTCTTCGGGATCTGGGTCAGGCATCCAGTAGCAAACGAAAACATACATGGATCTTCTTTGATGGAAAATCTCTCTTACCAGAACGTGTGTCTCATGGGTGACTCTGTGAATCTCTAGGTTTTTGTCCTTAGACCTATTGCAGAGAACCTGCGATACCACCACCTGTTCCTTACAGATCTCTCTGAAACGTGCAGTGTGCCTTTTACTGTAAAGAGGTTTTACTGTAAAAATGCTTTTGGAATTAGCCTAAGCCCACTGATGTGAGCTGACACAGCCTGTGCCAATGACATTTGGAATCAGGCAATAGAGTTCTGCAGTGCTCCAAGAAGGTTTGTTTTTGACAACCAATGGCTTTTCTTGCATCAGGTTAATTTGCTGAATCTTTTTCTATACTGTATTAAAATGAAGTAAGATATGTTTCACTTATGAGATATGCTTCCCATTTAATATTTTGCTCTCAAAATGCAGATTTGACTTAGTAATTAATCACTGATATCCTACACAGTCTACAGACTATCATGAACACTTAGATTAGACAACCCACATTTTTCTTCAAACTCAGCTAAGGCAATCCAAGAAACTGAATTTATATAAACAATAAAGAGATTTTCCTATGCAAGTTCATAAATTCTGACAGTTTTATGGAAGAAAACATTTGAAATGAGTTAAGAAGCTTTAACAACTCTACACAAAGGCAAGTACACTGGCTGAAAAAGCAGTCAGCTTTCTGGAAATGACTATTGAGGTATTACAGCACAATTCTGCTAGTGGATGCTTCAGCTTATACTGTGTAGCTAAAGAGCAGCAACAGGGTATCATAAATGCAGGAGTTATTCTTTGTGAACATGTGACATATCTAACTCCTGGGTCTATGATACTATTATAAATCCTGTTCTCACTGAGTCTTGATAGTGGATTATTTAGTGCTTTCTGGCAATAGATGCAGTCTATCAAAGACAGGTAAACACAGAACGTGCTTTCTCAACTCAAATTGGTAGATGCTACAACGGTCCCTCTAAAGGCATATATTAACACTTCCACTGCAGCTATGTAAAGTTATATAAGTCATTCCCACTGTCTGGAAAATATTTTCTAAAACAATACCTGCAAGCAGTATGGATCTCTTTGGTGGTGGTACCTATGTGAGGACAGATCACATACATCTGTCTGGTCTGTGAGGAAAAGCATATGCAGGATTTGGATTGAAAGGTAGTAAACACATTTGACTATGGTTTTAGTCTCTTCTGTCTCATTTTGAGTTTGCTTATCAAACATGTGTGGCTCAGTCTGAAAGAAATCCAGAAAGTCTTGTCAATGAGTAGAATGGAATGATTTCCTAATGATGCTAAGTCTTCACTCACGCTGGGCTTAGCCTTTGCCATTCAGATGGGATAACGTGAAGCTAAAGATTACCTGATAGATTTAGTGGATCGTAACAGCAGATCAGGGGTAACTTGATTGCTGGAAAGATCACACATACTAATTTTCTGGTACTCATGGCACTGTTAAAAGAAACAGGGATTTAACAAAATGCATTTTCAGGTGGGGAAAAGCTGATACTTAATAGAGCATAATTATCATCTTGGCATTTACTCCACATAAGAGGCAAATTCAGCATATTCAGCATCGAGAAGGAAACTAAACTGGTTTCGTTTCTCAAAGTAAACTTCACTTTACTCGTTCAGTAAACTCCAAGTCTCATTCTCACCTCTGCTCTGTCACATCAACCTTAAAGTTGTATCTGTAAAATGAAGTTGATCTACAAATATACACTAAGTTGAAATCTGAGAATGACAGTGCTACACATTACTATTACATATATCCTAGAGAAATATCTTTATCTTACTTACATATCCCTTAGTTACCGATACTTTACTTTATAAATTTACTCTATTTACTTTGTAGTTTACTCTGTGTTGCTCTTTCCTTAAAGATTAAACATTAAAAAAGCCTTTAATGGGAAGAAGCAGGAAGAATTCAAGCTCATTTGTGTACCAGGCAATAATTTCTCTATCTGGTCTTCCATCTGTGGAACAAGTGCCTACAGGAATTAAGGATAAGCTCATATATGTTCTGAGGGACTATTCATGCATTTATTAAAAAAACTTTCAGTAGTGTTTAAATTCTTCAAAGATGAGGGCAATATATAACAAGGTATCAGAGAAGCTGAACTGCTTAACTGTTACAGAGTAGTTTAAAGAAAGGTCTTATGCTTAACAATGACAAACATTAGAGACCAGACCTAAAGTAGTTACTAAGAAAAACTGAAACATCTACAGTGATTTTTAAAAGCAAGTATAAAGACAATTTTATCTGCCCATACCTGTAAAAAATATCTGTATTTAGTAAAAATAAAGAACTCCAACTCAGAGATGGTTTGAAGTAAATATGAACACGTTTATTGAAGAGACCATAAATTATAATTTAATAACAATTACCATTTTTCAGCATGTCCAGTTCTAAATTGTTTGCAATTTTTTCCTCATGTGAAAAACAAATCCATATAGCAAGACAGAATTGAAACTAGACACAAACTGGATTACTTTTTATATAGCAACTTGCTCAAAAATAAAACTTTCATCAACTATCACTTACTGTTTATTTAAGAAATAAGTTTAGGGGAAACTTATGGTCATTCAATGGATTTCATGTTTTTTGTTAGAATAGTCTTGATTGAGAACATAATTTTAATAAAATCTGAAAAGTTAAAATATATTTTTCAGTGTAAATATATTACTGCCTCAACATTTTGTTCTGTACAAATTTAGTTGTTACTTATGGCAACATAATTGGCTGGAAAAATGCCAGTTTGTCCTCCTAATCTTCCTTCCCACCAGTCAAACTGGGAATTTGTTTTAGTTGTGACTGTGATTTTGTCTCCAGCTTTGAAAGTCAAGTCACCTGGCTGTTGTCCTTCAAATGAATAAAGTGCTGTCACCTCTACTGGATCACTCAAAGAGTTCTCTGAAATGAAAGAAATTAAATAAAAAGGAAATTACTAAAAGGAAACTACTAGTGTCTGCACATACACTAAGTTCTTAAATACAGTATTCTTAAATGACAGTAGCAAACAGTGGCAAAGGCACCAAAATAATCTATATGAGCATATAAACCACAAATGAAAAAAACCCTTCCATTTTCACTCTATTCTTAAGTAAGTGAAATCTGAATTCCAGCCTACTGGCACAGTCTATTTAGTAAAGTAGTACACTATACAAAATAAAGATCAGCCATTTTTTCCATATGCTTCATACAGTCAGAGACAGTGGGAAAGAAAAGTGGTGTGTTGAAGAAAGCCTGAGTGCTTCCTGAACAACTGCTAATGGAACCTCGGCTCAGGTTTTAGTTTTGGTATGTGTTATGACAGTTTCCTGACAGGAAAGCAGAGAATTTGATTTTTTACTCAAAACTTAGAATACAGGATGGCAAAATGCAAAATATCCACACCACTTTCTCTTCTCTTTGCATAGGGTTTGCAGTGCCCAGGATTTTGGTGCATCTTGCATGTTAAACAAAACACATCAAACGTGTCAGTAGAAACAACTGATCATGGTTTGATGTATTGGAAATGACTTACTTTGCACAGGGATATTTTAGACCACATATAAAAATGGCTTTTACTCTCTTTACACCAGTCTCTTACATGTCTCCTTCAGTCCTTAACTGGGGTTGGAATCATGTCATGAGTCTTCTCACCTAGTTTTAAAATCATCAGAATCATGGATACTATTATCCAGCATCCATTCCAATTGAAAATTTTTAGTCAATATCTCACTGTTTATTACTATTGAAATTTTAATCTGAGCATCTTTAATTTACTAACAGCTCTGTTTTCCCTCAATTCCTTTAACTGTCTGAACTATATGAGGTAGTTGCATTTGTCTAATGTTGATTTAGGAAACAGTTAAATCTCTTGCATGAATGCATCTAAAACTGAAAAACTGAAGGTGCAATGGAAGACTAGTTAAGAGGAAATAATGAAGATGTTTACACAGTCAGATGGATAGATTTCAGGATGTATTGCTCATATGGACACGATGGCTGCACAAATGCTCAAGCATGCAAGACTAAAGGCTTCTAGCATTAGCTGCACCTGCTTGCTGCCAAAACTGTTGCAAAAGGGGAAACCCAAGCTCTTAGTAGTCTACACATTGCAAGCAAAGAGCCAGAAAGGATGATGAGAGAAGCATTGATACAACATTTTTTTTTTGTGGTCTGTCTTCAACAACTGATACCCACAGACCTTTTCTTCTTGTTGCTTTTATCATTTGAAAAGAAAGAGGAAAAAATCTTTTCCCCCAAGGCTCACAAACACAAACTGTATCCAAAAGACAACAGAGAGGAAAATTGGACTACAAATGTATGCATAAAAATCTGTTAATATATATGTTCATTCTAGAGGCCAGTTCTTTCCTTTCATGATCTCCATTTGTGGCAATCATCAAGGACTAATATAAAATTATTTGGCCATGTGCTGGGAAAAAGTGGGTTGCAGAGAAGTCAAATGCTGTCTTTCTTGATCATACAATCCGTCTCTCTTTCCTGATATCTATATTCATGATCTAAAGTCACACAACACTATTTCTTTTGATGTAAAAATAAAACCACATTTATCAGGTCCGTATCTCCACCAGTTACTCCTACCAAAAAAAGGCAGCAATACAGCATTTCTAAACAGCCTTTTTACTTTCACACTTGAAAGCCTGACAGACTGAGTATTCAGCAATTACATGACCTTCCTCCAAGAATTCAAGCAACTGATGCAGTCGGGATGATATGATGTACTCCTATGCAAAGTGTGGTTTGAAACTAGATATTTTGATTGAGGAAATCATAGCAAAATCAACAGAAGTAAAAGACTGACTTCTTTCTCCTAGTATTAGTTGAAGAATAGTCAGAAAACACCGTGAGTCAGGACTCTTTAGGTGCTAAGGCATGAAAACAGTTATGACTCCATTGCACATAAAAAGGAAGAGGGGGTATGTTTTAACCCTCTGCCACATTCAGACAGCACATATGGGTAAAAGTGCATTTAATATATTACAATGAAGGCAACAAATTCCTGTCCTTTGAGTTCTTAAACACATGTGTTTCCATCACCTAAATGTTCAAATGAATAATCACTCAAAGAGAATTAGTTACTATATATTTATAACTGCTCAAAATATGTTAATATACTTGGAAGAATTAGATATTTGGCAGAACAAAAGAAGAGATTGAAAGGGCTAGAAGTTTTGTGAGTGCTTCTTTTCATTACATTCAAAAGAAGAGCTGTCAAGGACACTATAATATGCTGGACCCATAGCAATGGCAACAATTAATAATTACCTCCTCCATGATTGAACTTGCATCAAGACTATAATTCCTTTTATACAAACTAGTGAGTATTCTGAAACTAGCTCAGTAAAAGTAGGAAGAAAAATGAAGAGAAACTAGACACAAATTAAAGCAGGAAAATATGAAAAAAAAGAAGCACGTGTGAGATAGTTGAGTGTAGGAGTACATTCAATGCATCACCACCATTCCTCCAACTATTTGCTCTGTCATATGAACAACATTATTTTATGTGTTTTCCTTCCCACTTTTTGTCCCTGTACATGTGTATCTTTCCAAACATACAGAGACCTCAAAGCACTACAGTTGAATATGGATATTCAGTCCTGTGTCCTTTCCCTATCTGCTACCTGCTGTCATTTAATAGCATTTTGCAGCTAGTTCATAACATTTCTCCTTAATTTTCCCTAGCAGCTTTTTCCCATACTACAGCTTCATTTCATTTTATTTCCCACAAAGATTCCAATTTCTGTGTTTTAATTCTGTAGTTTTGTAGCATAAAGCAGATAGAATGTATTTTTATTTCCTCCAGACTGCAGCATCCCATGTCTCATATTTATACGGATCATTCTAACATCTTAAATGAATGCACTATTACAAAATCTATCACATAGACTATAAGGGGGAACTATTTCATGTTTTCATTTCCCAATTTCAGTTTTACATAAAAGGGTTTTAAACAAAATTGTTATATTCAAGGTGAAGATTGCTGAATGCATATACAGAAATCACATTTGCAGCTCACACAAGATGGTGCTACAGTGCTACATACAGCTCATGATGTTGAAATCATTGAGATTTATGAGTATGCACAGTGCAATAAAAACAAACTACACAAACTACATTGTGGAAAATCATTGGTTATTGGTATCTGAACAGACACACTACACTTTCACAAACAGTGGTCAAAACAGAAATATAGACATTTTGGTTGAAGATCAGTTAGTGCAGCAGTCAGCATATATTCAATGCTCTAGCATACGTGGGTATGACATATGCTTGATAACAAACTGCTCTGTCCACAATATCCTTTCATTTTTATTCATATTACATACTGTAATGATTTGAAGTTCTTGCTAAGGACTACTACTATGGATAAAAGACACGGTGAGGTACAAACTAGAGTGAATTTACAGCCTCTTGAGTGTGCTGCAGTGCCAGTCCCAGGCTGAATAAAAAGAGCAATAGAACTATCTTTAATTATGGCACATTTACCACAGAACAAAAGCATTTTCTAAAAAGTTGCTGTAGAACAGATACCGCCTACATTTCTGTGAACCAGCTGAAGAGTGTCAGAGTCTTTGATTACAAGGCCCACTGGCATAGACTGGCCACGTACACGCTAGCACACACTCACCATCCAGAGGGGAGAGGAGAGTCACATTCAAATTGCCTCCTGGTTAGAGTGGAGTAACCCCTAAGCCACATCTAGGAATTATTAGTGAAAGGGCAAGGTGAAAATAATGCCAAGGAGTTTTCTAACAACACAAACACATAGGTAAATGAGTTATAGTGCTTGGGCCCATCTCTTCACACTGTTTAATTTACTAGGAGATATAGTAGCGACTATTTTCGCATTCTAATGTGAACATATAAAGTATTACTAAAGCCACAGGCTGTTTCTAAGACTAGCTTTTAGAGAAGAACAGGCATTTTACATCATTTTGGCTTGAGCTTATTATACTTTCAAAACCCAAATCTGAGTTGGAACACAGTATAGCACAGTCCAGCTGTGGGTCCCAAATTTAATTTTACTGGCATAGATGTATGTATCCCCTAGTCACCAAGTGCCTGATGTTGAACAGCTTGCAGAAGACGTGCTGCTTTTGGCCATGGACACAGCAGTAAAACTAAAATCAGTTTCATGTACTTAAGGTTAGTGGTGAGATTGCTAAACATCCACTTTGCAAAATTTGCTAATTGTCAGCAATTTGAGAACTAGCATGATTTTGTGGATCACGTGTGCACCTATGTCACGGTTTAATGCCAGCTGGCAACTAAGTCCCACACAGCTCACTCCCTGCCCCCTCAGTGGGATGCAGGAGAGAATTGGAAGGCTAAAACTAAGAAAATTCATAGACTCATGGCTTGAGAAAAGAACAGTTAAATAACTGAAATAACTTAACAATAATTTAGTAAAAAATGCAATGAAAAGGAAAATAACAAAAAGCGAGATAAATAAAACCCAAGAAAAGCAAGTGATGCAAATGAACAGCAGTTGTTCACTACCAACCAAATTATGCTCAGCCTTTTCCCAAGCAGTGGCCCCCCAGGCAGCTTTTCCCCAACTTTAGATACTGAGCATGACATCATATGGTGTGGAATATCCCTTTGGCTAGTTGGGGTCAGCAGTCCCAGCTGTGTCCCCTCCCAACTTCTTGTGCACCCCCAGCACACTTGCTGACAGAGCAGCAAGAGAAGCTGAAAAGTCCTTGACTTATGATAACCCCTGCTCTGCAACACCTAAAACATCAGTGTATTACCAACATTATTCTCATCCTAAATCCAAACCGTAACACTGTACCAGTTACTAAGAGGAAAATTAACTCTACCCCAGACAAAACCAGGGCAAACTATGAAAGCAACTACAAGTGAACTAACATAAACTATTACTGCTGGTTTGGGGTTTATCTAAATCATATTAAAGAACTTGCAAAAAAGAGCCCTGTGACTCGATTGTCACCACTAATGAGCCATCTGATCAAGGGTACTGATCACTGATAGGGTGTCCCTGTTGCTGACTGTCCATATATTATGCATTTTCTGCGAAACACTCCCTTTAGTAAATGGACTGTGGGTTCGGTTTCTTTGAAGTTGAAAGGTTATTAACATTTCTTCTACTGGGACACAACATTCCATATGAAAATGTGGGTGTCTATGTAGACATATTTTGCCTTGAAACTGAATAGTGTCTCTATCTTACTCAAAATTTTTGTACAACCTTTAGAATGCATGGGTGTAGTCACTGTTACTCAAAAATCAGCCTGAATGAGCAACACATTTCATATTCTGACTTCTACTTTCTTTGTGTTTTTTAAAGTAGAGAGAAGTGACTGGAACTACCACAAAATGTTACAAGTCAGATGAGACTCCAGCATCAGAGATGACAGAAGTTGTATAGTGCTGGCATAAAAGCTCCACCAAAAAGTGTCAGCTTACAGAAAAGTTGCAATTGAATTCTAATTGTTTAAATGGCGACCCAGAAAACTAAGCAACCTTATGGACCCTGTTTGTGCAGAAGTAAGAGAAAACCAACAAACAGACCAAATGATGGAAAACAACTAACAGATTAGGCAGATGCAAACAGCTATGCTTTTGAAAACAAACATATCAAGTATCAGAAAGGTTTAGTATACTAGGATACTGCTCAGAGACCTTCAAAGGATCAGGTATTACTCATAGGTTTTGGATGAGGGATGTTACTAGCAATGAACAGACAAATCTTAGCTCCTTACCCATTATGGGACACTGGGTTTTTGTTTGGAAAGGATTAGTATTGAGTTTATAATCAGAGTTCAGGAAAGAATCCTAAAGCAGGCTGAAGAACTAGGTTAATTACTGGGCCCACTGCAAATCTCTGAGTAAAAAATGATGGTGCCACCAACAATGAAGACTTTATAGGAAATTTTAATGGCCATCCTTAGAAAATGGTCTGGACAACCCCACCTGCTAAGATATGACCGTGAGTGTAAATACTGTGTGTGTATACACATATTGGTTATACTAAAATGCCTGAATTATGTTTGCCCTAAATCATCATATTAAAAAGGAAGACTATTATCAGGCCCCAACCAGACATGTTAAAAAGGAAGACACCATTAGTTTAACTCAACAGCTATATCTGAGCCAGCAACAAGTCATTGCAGCAAAGAAGGCAAACAGTGTCCTAGGCTCCGTTAGGCAAAGTATTGACAACAGGTCAAGGGAGGTGATCTCCTTTATTCAGCACTGGTGCTTCCACACCTGGAGTGCCGAGTCCAGTTCTGAGCTTCTCAGTACATGAGAGACATGGGCAGAGAGGAGAGAATCCAGAAAAGGGCCATGTGGCTGATGAAGGTAGTGGAGCATCTCTCCTATGAGGAAAGGCTGAGAGAGCTGTGACTGTTCAGCCTAGAGAAGAAAAGGCTCATCAATATCAATAGATATTTGAAGGGAGGGAGACCATAGGATGGAGTCAGGCTCTTGCCAGTGATGGCCAGTGACAGAGGCAATGGGCACATGCTGAAACACTGGAGGTGCCATCTGAACATCAGGTAATGCTTTTTTACTCTATGGGTGACTGAATAGATTGCCCACACGTGGAGGAGTTTTCATCCTTGGAGCTATTCAACAGCTATCTAGACATGATCCTGGACTCTCAATCCCCTGCTTGAACATGGGGGTTGGACCAGATGAGAGGCTCTTTTCAACCTCAACCATTTTGCAATCCTAAAAAGACTCTTTGGAAATAAAGTTGACTTGAAGTATTAAAAGCAGCATGAAAATTTGCCATTGAGGGGAGAGAGTCTGGACTGGAAAAGCAGTAATCAAACTCAATTTGATACAAATGGAAATCACTGTCAGGATCATCTCTGTCTAGGACAGACAGAGCAGACTCCTTTTCAGACACTGTCTAGTCTGTATCAAGCTAGGGGATGCCAACATAGAGTGCACCTAGTAGGGAGTCACATCTATCTGAGTGGGGCTTTCTTGCCAACATATGGGACAGTCTGTTGGAGGGAGTTGCACTGGCACACATAATGCTGCAGTACCCACATCTCCAGCAAGATGCTTGTGCAAAGCAGGAGAACCTGCATGGTCAGACTAGACTGTGTGTGCTCACAACTACACTCCTTGTGAGAGGGGATGTGCATGGATGCAAAGTTTTATACACGTAACACTTGATATGCACATATGCTTGGAAGTGCAGTGGAAACTTTTGACATTGCATCTAGAAAACTCAGGTGTTTAACAACTTTTTGTAGTTGTCCAACATTGTGATTTATTTTCTGTAATGCTGACATTGATCCTGAATGTATACTTCACAGATTACTAACTAATTATCTGCCACCAGTGAATTAATAAAGCACTTCGATCATGATTTTGGTTAAGCTACATTAACTAAGCAGTCTTTCCCTGTGACAGTTCTTGCAAAAGTGTCTTCTCCCACAGCAAATATTAGGGTTCAGGCTGAATGGGTCATGGCTGTTGCTGAGCTTTAACTATTAATTATAATGAAAGGACTTGTTTAACTACTGGACTAATAAGGAAGGCAAGATGTGTTGTGATGGTACAACTAAGCTGAGAGTAGGAATTCAAACATATGATAAAAAGCACTAGCATTTCCCTGAGATGCTAGAATGGATGACCTTTTTTGTAAAAACAAATCAGTTAAGCTTAGGACTGACAGAGCGGCTGGAGTTCATTAAAATAAGGGGTTGAAAGGAAAGATTCACTGGCAGACAAGCAATACCAGAAATGAGATGAGGCATTAAATGGCAAGAGTAAGTCTCTTACAGGTATGTCTGCATCTGCTGTGTTCCTTAACTGAAAGAGCTAGATATGAAAATGAAAAGAAACATTGGATCCTTGCAGGACAAGTGAAGGATAGAAAAGAGCAATAATTGTCTTACAGCTCATTGAGGGTCATATGAGTTACTGCATTATAGTCAAAGCCAGCTTTAAGGATGGAACTTGAATTTGAGTATGGCATCCAGACAGCAACAGTTATTCTGCTTCTGCACTCACTGTCACTAGGGGTCTGAATTGGCCCAGTTCTTACAGTGATTACACTGCCCTTCCTCCTTTATACTGCCTCTAATAAATCTTGAGATGAAGGGTGGATCGGTCAGGGAGTGCTTTTGGATCTGTTTGAGCTCAATAAGCCTTGTGGTTTACTGAGCTAGAGTTCAGGTAGGGTAGAGACTCATCAGAGATACTAAGCATTAAAATGTAAAAGGCAAAGGTTGGACAAAGCATACGGCATACAGCAGAAATTCTGAAAGGATCAGGGTAACTACTAATGACAAGGACAGCTTCTGAAGTAGCATTAGGATTTACAATAGTAGGAACTAAAGATGTAAAATTCTGACTTGAGGAACACAGAAGCACTGGGCCATGATGATGCCTAAAGGCAGGTGGAGACACAGCTTAAGTTCAACTTTGAAGTAACTAGGTTCACTACCAAGTCACAGCTGTAATACTAACAAGATTGAGATGAAATCTGGATCTGTCAGGGACTGCTGTTTTGTTTGAGCTCAAAGATATACTTAACATAAGAGTCAGTGGAAGAGTGTAAAGGGTGGGCAAAATCATAGGGCAGGAAATTAACTTTGAAGCAGGACCTGAATCTAGACGAGAGTAAAGGAATATTGAATTTTCAAAGGTCACAGAGAAGGATGTTGTAACAATTGAATCATAACAGGCCGAATGCATGGACAAAATTTGAGACAGAAAGAAAAGGCTGCATCTTTAAAATGGTATTCAGAGAATAGCTACAGAACACATTACTCCCACAGTGAAAGTGGGAGAACTTCTAAAGAATATCAAGTTGAAGAACACACAAGCTCTGCAGTGGTCTGTGACAGGAAATTTCAGACTCTATTTGACCATTTTTAGCTTGAATTCATAATTATTTAATAAAAAAGTACCAGAGTGAGGGAGAAATAAAAATAGTTCTTCGTAGCAAATGTTATCTAGCAAATGAAAAGGGACAAAGGATAGCTATCTGGGAAATCTTAACAAAAATATACAGGACTGATGAGGAAGCCTTCTCAGTGAGACACTTGAAATATAGACATAAAGGCAATTACAGATATAGCTGAGCAATAGAATTCAGGGATCACAATTATTACCAAAGAAAACAGAAGATGAAAATTAACCTATCAGGTTACATAGAAGAGGATGGAATACAATTTCTAATATGTGATTATAAAGAGGTCAACAGAGACTTGGAAGTAAGTTAAATTTACATCAGTGAATGGAGCAGTACTGGCCCTTTCCATGTTATGTTGCTTTCCCTTTTCCATATTACCTTGACATCTCCAAATCAGAGTACCTTCGTTCATATTAACTACTGGGCAGAGTCTCTGGCACATGCTAGCTTCCCAATTAATAAGGACGGTTCTTTCCACATCAAGATCATACCAGGAACCTGCTAACAATTTAACAGAAAGAAAATGATAAAGTTCCAGTGCCCAAGCACATTCCCCAGCAATGACTAATTTATCAGCAGAGATAGAACCAATGACTTGAACCGGGTGCAAGAAAAACTGCTTTAAAGAAGGTGAGGCATAGTACTGAAGACCTCCAAAACAAGTTAAAACATTAGGTAACAGCAATATAATCAACCTTGGGCTAAATAAGATGAAAAAGGATGAGACGATAATACTGTGAAGAACTATTGCAAGTTTGAGCATTAAAATAAGCGACTAGATCAGATGGATACCTGGGACAAAGAGAGAGGGGGTGAAACAATGAGAATCTTCTGTGACTATGAAAGCTATAGAGTTTAGAGAAGATAAGAGGATGAACAGAACTGCTGTATCTGTATCAGTATCCTTCTGAAAGATAGACAGTATGGAGTGGTAAGAGGGGACAGACCTCAGCTAGAACCTGAAGAATGGTCTGTTAATACAAGGCCGCCACGCAGGTGAGACTGGCAGCGCAGAACTAAATAAACCTCATTCTCTGAGACTTATGTCAGAGTCTGGTGTCTTGCCAGACAATAAACCACTTTTTTGGCCACTCCTTTTTACCCTCATTAGTCATCTTGGAAGGCTATTTCAGAGACATACTCTCCTGGTTGTTAAGATAGCATATTTAATGTCTAGCATTCAAGTAATTCAGTACTAGCATACACCCTTTTTCCGTTTGTTTTTTGTTTGCCAACATTGGTCTGTGAATGAAACCTTCCTTTCTTGACATTTATCTTCCTTATGCTTTTATAGTCAAATTTTTTTTTTCAGATTCGGACTGTTATACTAAAAATATCTTAGGTACCTCATATCAGTGACTCCTTGCTCCACTCATCGAACTTATTGTTCTCCACATCTATTCAGATGAACCTATTTTTCCTTGAAAGTAAGTAAACAGAATATTATCATCAGGTAAAAGGCCTGTAGGTAACTGACTTCTCACACTACCATTAAATGAAGAGTTGTTTAAATGGAAAGATGAAGGAACTAAAGGAACAGAGAGCTCATTTTATGGAGAACATGAGTTTATTTCTGAATGTGAAAATAGTAATTAAAAAAGATTGGGATGAATCAGCACAGGAGACTGTCAGAACTGTTTTTGGTTTTCTTGTGGGTTTTTTTTTGATGAGGAGATAGTCATGAATGAAGAAATCAGCAAATGAAAAATGGAAGGAGAAGGAGAGCTGAGAACACTGGAGGAACTGGAAGCCACAGAAAGCTGAGGTACAAGAACAAAAGAGGTATTAGTGATATAGCAGAGCCACTCTTTTAGCTGAAGGCTGAGCTGAATGCAGAATACGTGATAAAGCTAGACAACATGGAGCTAAGGGGTCAAATCCATTTAGAAGAATCTTAATGGAATTATAAAAACAAAGAACAAAGATCAAGAAAAATAAAGGGGATATGTACATAATTCACTGCAACATAAGAAAGATATTAAGCTGCTGGAGAGTGTCCAAAGGAGGGCAATGAAGATGGTGAAGGGCCTTGAGGGGAAGCCATAGAAGGAGCAGCTGAGGTCACTTGGCCTGTTCAGCCTGGAGAAGACGAGACTGAGGGGAGACCTCACTGCAGTTACAACTTCATCGTGAGGGGAAGAGGAGGGGCAGGCACTGATCTCTTCTCTGTGGTGACCAGCGACAGGACACAAGGGAGTGGCCTGAAGTTGTGTCAGGGGAGGTTTAGGTTGGATACCAGAAAAAGGTTCTTCACTCAGAGGCTTCCCAGGGAAGTGGTTACAACACCAAGCTAGGCAGGGTTCAAAAAGTGTTTGGACGATACTTTCGGGCACATGTTGTGACTCCTGGGGACGGTCCTGTGCAGGGCTAAGGGTTGGACTCAATGATCCTTGTGTGTCCCTTCCAACTGAGCACATTGTGTGATTCTGTGTAAAGAAACTTAAATATATATAGAGAGATTTTGAATATGAATGGAGGTATTCCATATCCCAGAACTCTAAACCCAGAGCCATATTAGAATTCAACACAATACAACACTGAACAAGGATATTAATCATTAGATTGACAATAGTTAATCCAAAGAAAAGTCATCAGTTCTACAAACTGCTTTAATATTAGTAGGTTTTTAAAGGAGAGAAATCTCTATACGGTAATGAAACAAAGGTCACCAAAAAAACAACAAAAAAGAAGCTAGCAAACAGAAGACTAGAGAGATGCAATGTTAGGAGGGAAAATAAAGATGTCTTTGTAGATTAGTGCCTTTATCTGTTCCCTGACCATAAGAATAAATACAAGCACATGAAGTAAATGGTGCAGCTGTTTCAAAGAGACTAAGGAAACAAGCATAAAACTGACCTGCTGATATTAATTTAGAAAAAACTTAACTTACAAACATGAAGTAATGCCCTACAGAGATTTGATCTCTTATCTGAATCAGGGATAGTCAAAGAAGCACTGCAAGGGAACTGAGAGGGAGTGTGTGGTAGAAAGATGTAAGGTTTAGTGCTGGATTTTTGAGGGAACCACTGATTATTCCAACATACCAGTTTCCTGAAAGCTTCTCAGTCCTTTAATATTAAGGACTTCACACCTTAGCTCACTATTACATTTTATAATTGTCTTAAAGAATTTTGAATCAGGAATGAATACTAGGAAATAATATGAATAAATGAATAGTTTTAAATTCAAAATATGTGAATTAATAGTGGTCTTGGTCATAATAATCTAATGAGTCACACTGAATTAGAAGAAAGAAACAACTGAAAACACTCTTTGTTGATATTCTAAAAGCAATCTTAGAAATAGTTCAGTACCTAGAAGCATGCATGTATGTGACTAAACTTGTCTCCTTAGAAACAAAGCAATGGAAATAATTTCATTTGCATTATGTTAAGAGTCAAATAAGCACAGAATACCTCTGAAAACACATAGAAACATACTTGTATGCAAAAAAATAAAGCTACAAAAGTACATAATTGTACCTTTATTACTACATGCACATATACAAAAAATAATCTTTTTTTACAACTAATTTTTCTACTCATGAGTTTAGAAAACAACAGAAATGATGAAAACTGCAACTGACAACAGTATTCTGTTATTGAAATAGTAAATACATGGCTGCAATGGATTTGACTACCAGTTCAAATATCTCCTCAAATTTATAAACCTCTTCCATATATTATATAATTCCTTTATTAAAAAGGACAGGCTCATTTACTTCCTGGAATATAAAAAAAAGAAAAAAAAATCCAAAATGATATTATGAAATACTGAAACAACACTGCCTCAAACTATCCCCTTTATGACACATGCAATAAGAACATGACAGATACAGTGTCTCATTCCATATGACTTTTGGAAAATTGGCATCTTGGAGATAAGGACTTCATTAGGTCTTAAATATTTTTAATGTTTTATGGATGCAGAAGTTTAATGCAATTAATAGTCTCTCTGATGATATTTGAATTCAAAGGCTTTACTATTTTTCAGTAATTTCTGAGAAATATTGTTTAGGTAATGTTGGCTTTGGCTCAAAGTTAAGGCTCAGAGTCACAAAGGTGATGTTGGGTTCATGTTCACAACTAGGATACAAAAGTTAAGTCGAACTACTGAGTTACCTAAGTTACAATGTCATGATTAGCGGAAACAAAACATATTATAATGTTGAGATTCCCTTACTGGGCTCTTATTGGTCTGTTCGCAAGCTCTCACTATGCCTGGCAATAGGCCTGAAGCAGCAGCATCTCTGGAAAGTGGGAAACTACTTGTTTAAAGATTTAAGATGGAAATGAAGCAAGGAAAGTCACAGAAAGAATGAAAGAAAGTGACATATGAGTTACTACATAGAGAACAAGAGGGCAATGAACTAAAAGGTGTCATGGCTTTCTTCTCTCATGTGAAGACAAAAAAAGTCAGCCAGTGGGGGTTAAAAAACAGGGAGTATAGAAGAACCATATTGTAGTATATTATACACTGTGACCCTGAATAAACTAACTTTTCAGCTCTTATATGACAACCAAATATTACACGTTCTAATGGCTACTTAGAAATAAAGGTCTTCAAGCAACTCTCATTTAGAAAGAAAAACAGTAGTCTAACTCTATCCTAAATACTAGAAGTCATGAAAATAATTTCAGTTCTTGAATCACACCAGTATACAGATGAGCTCATCTTCCATATTCGTAGCTCTCACCTCTCAGCTTTTAGCTGAAGACAAAAGGGGTTTATTTCAGCTTCTAGAACAGAACAGATGTATACCTACTGACAAATTTCATTTTAGTTGTTTCTGGGCAAATTACAAACCAAGTGTTTGTTCAGTCTTACAAGTGAAATCTCAAATGTTCTATTCAGATTAAACTACTAATTTCCTTAATGGCCTTTTTAATTTTGGTTGGTTTTTGGTTTTGTTTTTGTTTTTTAAATGTAGATTCACCTCAAAAAACCCTCAGCATGCACAAAACAACAGCCTCAGATCTCACTGAACAGATGTTTGGGAAGGCCTAAATATGCACAGTAGATTTGACATTTTATATCTACAGGTACTAATCTGCTATAATCAGATATATTCTGTACAGATACTTGAAGTATGTCATATACCACCATTGATCCAAATAATCTCCAATAATGCTCATCTGATCAAAGGTCAGGAGACATGATATTCAGCAAATCACACTCAGAACAAATAATCTCTTGCCTTAGCTATTTCTTTGCCAATAACTATGGCTTGTTTGGAGTAAGTAAACACAACCATTTGCCTTTCTCCACTTTCTGAAAAAAATGGTTCTTAAGAAACTCAAATTATTTAAATTCAACACTGAAATCTGAAAATAACTAATTCTTCATGCCTAAGAAATGAGGGTGGATTTTTGGGGGTAAGAGAGCTTCACTATCAATGTGGTAAAACAGTATTCCTTAAATGCCCCACAAATACATATTTTGTTATTAGTTACAAAAACCTGCCTCTGAAAATGGAGAGAAACCATGAGTTACATTGCTCTATACTACAATCACCTATAGACAAAAAATTGTTCTAAACCCAGGACACCTGATGCCTGTTTTGTTACAGCAGCTGTAGATTTAAGGTGATTTCAAAATCAAAGAATCATAGAATGGCTTGGGTTGAAAGATCATACAGTTCCAACCCCCCTGCCATGAGCAGGGACACCTTCCACAAGACCACGTTTGCTCACGTCCCCATAGAACCTGGCCTTGAGTGCTTCCAGGGACAGCGCATCCACAACTTCTCTGGGCAACCTGTGCCAGTGCCTCACCACTCTCACAGTAAAGAATTTCTTCTAAATATCTAATTCAAACCCACTCTCTTTTAGTTTGAAGCCACTCCCCCTTATCCTATCACTATATGTCCTTGTAAAAAGCCCCTCTTCATCTCTCTTGTAGGTCTCATTTAGGTACTGGAAGACCACAATGAGGTCACCCTGAAGCCTTCCCTTCTGCAGGCTGAACACCTCCAACTCTCTCAGCCTTTCCTCATAGGAGAGGTGTTCCATCCCTCTCATCAACTCGGTGGCCTCCTGTGGACTTACTCCAACAGGTCAATGTCCTTCCTGTGTTGGGGACTGCAGAGCTGGATGCAGCACTCCAGGTGGGGTCTCACCAGAGCAGAGCAGAACAGAGCAGAGGGGCTCCCCTCCCTTAATCTGCTGCCATGCTGCTTTTGCTGCAGCCCAGGACACAACTGGCTTTCTGGGCTGTGAGTGCACATTGCCAGTTCATGTCTGACATATAATCCACCCACACTCCCAAGTCCTTCTCAGCAGGGCTGCTCTCAATCTGTTCATCCCCCAACCTGGACTGATATCAGGGGTTGCCCCGACTCAGGTGCAGAACCTTGCACTTGGTCTTATTAAATCTCATGAGGTTCCCAAGGACCCACTTTTTAAGTTTGTCCAGGTGCCTCTAGAAGGCGTCCCATACTGCAGATGTGTCAACAGCACTGCTCAACTTGGTGTCATGAGCAAATTTGCTGAGGGTGCACTTAATCCCTTTGTCTTTACCATTAACGAGGATATTAACTAACACTTGTCCCAGTGTGGATCTCTGTGGGATACCACTTCTCACTGATACCCATTGGGACTCTGAGCCATTGACCACTACCCTCTGCATGTGAAAATCCAACCAAATTCTCATCCACCAAACAGTCTACCCATCAGATCCTTACGTTTCCAATTTAAAGAGAAGGATGTTGTGGGGGATCATGTCAAAGGTTTCACAGCAGTCAAGATAAGTGACACCTGTAGCCCACCCTTTGTCCACTGATGAAATCACTCCATCATAGAAGGCCACTGGGTTGGTCAGACAGGACTTGCCTTTGGTGAAATCATGCTTACTTTCTTGAATCACCTCCCTGTTTCTCCATGTACCTTAGCATAGCTTGTAGGCGGATCTGTTCCATGAGCTTCCCATGCACAGAGATGAGTCTGACAGGTCTGTAGTTAATGGGGTCCTCCCTTCTACCCTTTTTAAAGATGGGTACAATGTTTCCCTTTATTCAGTGGAACATATGTTCAAGATACATGGATAATATCAAGGAGGGCCTGTATCATTCCAGGAACTACACTCTTCAATACGCCTTGGTACTAAATGTATACCCCAGTTTTTGAAAGGGGAGCAAAATGAAATGTTAAGCCCTCTTCACTTCCACAGGGAATGTCTCAGCAAACCCTGTTTTCTGAATTGGTTGCAGAGCTAGGTGTTAAGTATTACTTCAACTGGGTACTTTGTCCAGGTTTCCAGTGTTACAAAGCCCTCCAGCTGATTTTCAGAATAACTTAATACCTACGTTCTCCAAGAACAAGAAACGGTAGCTGGAAAAAACCTATTCAAAGCAAAGTTAGCCAGAGATGTTCCATACAAGGTATGCCAACCTCAATTTTGCTCCAAAGCCTCAACAGATAAGACATTCATCATCAGCTGCAAATTTGTATGCTTGGAATGGAGGTATTAAAAGTATATATAATATATTAGACTCACAAAATCCAGAAAATGGCTCAAGTATTTTTGACCTTCTCTATATAAGCTGGAAAAAGATAATTTCAAAGCAGATTTCATGTCACCAATTTGTGCGGCAACTGAACAGTGTCATGTCTAGCACACAAAACTGATGGTTGAAACAGACCTGACTATATTTAAAGTTTAAGTTACTGTGCAAATTTAGCTCATTCAGTATGAAACATATTTCGCTGGTTTTGAGTTTCTGGCCTACTAGAGAACATGCTGGCTCATCATCTTCATGTGCTGATGGAATGCTTTCTATCTTTGTTTCAGCACACTCAGCTTTTGCATTAAAGAAGTGCCTTTTTTGTTAAGCATCTGTGGATGTATTTGATATTTATGATATAAAAAAAACCCACCTCCTGCTTGCAAGACTCAATTCCATAACAGTACTTTTGCTGATTACTTTTTGGATTTTTCTGCCTTTGCAAAACACAATTACATTTTAATTCAAACTGAAATGGTCAAATAAACTGTATCAGTGTCAAGGGCTTTATCACCAAGACTAACTAGTGCAAATAATGCCTGTGCTGAAATCATGCCACAAGGGCTGAGATGCAATGCTAATCATAACCTTCATAACCTGAAAAGTAAAGTACAGTGACAAGAACTGAGCTCTGTTTTATTCAAGTCAAACCAACGATTTAGGAATGATTTGTGGATCTTTTAGTTGACAAGCTTCTCCATGTTTCCTCTACATAAACCAAGTTAGCATCTCAACCTGAATACAGTCTCTGCATTTTGATTCTCAAATCTCTGTACTGTCAGATTCAAATTGTATTACTGGCAAATAAGCTAGTTCACTTGATAGAAGTCCTAGCTTTTACCCCAGTCCAGGAAACAATCTACAGCCTCAAGAGAAAAAAGAAAAAAAAAGGTACTAAATGCAACAATTCTATCCAGTTTCCGCAAGTTTCCTAGGAAAATGTTTTGTGAAGTACTGCTTGAAATTTTTTTTCAGCCTTGCATGAAGAAATACTTCTCTGGACTGGTTAGAAAAATGGTTAAAAATAATAAAATTGTATGAGACAAAGAGGTATGTCATATGGGAAACTACTAAATAATACTATTATACAAGGCCTCATTTGAAGGTGTGTTCACAATCCTCATAATCAATGTTTAATGCTGGTTGAAAAAATAGATGACAAAGAACAGAAAGACTTTTTTCAAGAAGAAATGATAATAAGCTTCAGAGAATGAAAGTGGTTACTTCACAGCTTCACAGATGGAAGTTACTATACGAGACAAAGAAATCAGACAAAAAAATTATTTTAGCTAAAGAACAGGTAAGTATGAAGAAAAAAATGATTTAATCTTTCTAAGAAAAAATACAGATGAAAAGCAGGAAGAAGATTCAAGTCGTCATGAAAGATTCAGAAACTCCTTTCTGTAAAAGGAACTAGCAAGTATCTCCTAATTATTTAAATACAAAGTCTAGCACTTTCATGATAACATATATATTACGTGAACACCCGCAATATATAGATTGCAATATATAGAATATGTTAATTTTAGTTGTGCTAAGGGGCCCAAGGACTGCTGATATCCTTGCCACAATTACTTATTCTCATTGCTTTTATGTTACTCTACCACCAGTACAATCATTATTAACTCTACCTATACCACAGGCTCTGTCAACTTATAACTTGAAAAGTTATTCAATAGATGTTCCCCTCCTCTACCACAAGCAATTTTACTTGCACTTGCAGTATCCCATGGCACAATCCTGTAATCATGTGATCACAGTCTAAACTGGTAGGAGAAAGGTAGACACCCCTATTTGTCACAGAACAACTTTAGTAAGAACTAGAAACAGCAAAGACCCATGAAGTAGAGACTAAGCTGATCAGTGCAAACTCTGCAACCTACAACATCTACCATTATGAGGATGAAGCATCCTGGACTGCCATCATCGCCCATGGTGTGTTCATGTTACACTTCCCAGCTGAGCAGAGCCAAACTTCGCAGAATACTCATTACATTGGCCTGGCTAAAAAATACAGTTATGATACAATTCTTGAAATGAAACAGTTAATAGTTCTGCAATTTTCACTTGAAATTTAAGAATGGTATTAATAGTATTCTTCATATTTTTCTGAACACAATGAAATGCTACATACACTTTTAAGTCAAGTGGAATATTGGACGTGTAGATGCTCTTTCAAATGAAAAAGCTTAGAGTAGCTACCTTTGTGAAAAAAAATATCCCCTAGTTCAAGAATGAAGAAATGCAGGCTTGCAGATGGCATTCAGCCACTAACTCAAATATGTACAATGTGCAACAAATATGAAGATAGATTTTCCCCCCAACAGTACCTCTAAACTTTCTCTGCTGTCCCAAAACCAGCTGTGCCACTACTCTCAAATTCTTTCTCATCCTTCTGTAGTTGCTGACAAATGGCAGAACTGGCATGAGTAGAGGAGGCACAATCTGAACCTTATGGCAGGGACCAATACATGAAACTGTACCAGAGCAAGTTTTCCCATTCTATTTTCCCTCACAGAGGAGTTTTCTATTTTCTTATTTTTAATCTTCTTTTGACACCTTCCTTGCTAAAGAGCACAGAAGCTGCTAGAATTACAAAAGCGACCACTGAGAGAAAAGGAGGAGGAAGGGTATAAGTCTTATAGTATATGAAAAAATTAATACCTCACTTTTCTTCCACGGAGTAGGGGCAATTTCCAGTTGAGGTTGCCTAATATTACAATGAAATGACTAATGAGAAAGAGAAATCCAATGGAACGCAACCAGAAAAGCCTCAGTGCAATCCTTGACGGACCTCCCCATGAACAGGTAAGAAGTTCCTTGAAACCTTGTCTTTTTTGTAAAAGCGAGAGGCATTATTGCAGCATTTCTAGAAAAATTATTTGTCATACTGATTTAGCTTGCAGTAGTGTTTGCCTTACTGATTTCTTTTTTGACAGCCTCCTATTTCTTATTCAGGAACTAACAGTTTTTCCACAAAAAGTGAATGACTTTCCTGGTCTAATCAGCAATATCTACCTGGCCGATCTGCACGATGTAACACTGAACCAACACAGTTAAGGTAGATGCAGGATTCCAGGTCCCTCCCATGACAGAGAACACATCACTTTTTGGGAAACTGCAGCGCTTAATTTTACTGCTCATGGGAAAACATAGTGGATGTTCAATCAGGGTAAAAAGTAATCAATTTCCAAAGAAAGGAAAGTATTATCAGTCTTCCCTTAGCATTTAGTATAAAGTAGATGTCCTTGTCCCTGCTATCAAGATGGATCTGTAAAGCATCACCCTACCATTACTGCAAAAAGATCTCCATTTCATAGAACAGTATTAGCTTTTGTCTTGAGTCAATCATGCACGGGGCATTTTACCTCAGTCTGGAGAGAAATCCTGTATATCTATCACTTCTTTGAGATTATCAAAATTTCTGTTTGGCTTCTATTACAATTAATGAAGCAGAAGCTCCCACACTCCCAAAGGTTTTTCTAAATATATAAATAGGAAAGCAATTTAAACTTGTTTTTGTCCTACTACTTGAACAACACAGAAGAAAATGCTATCTAACGCAATACACAGCTCTGAAGAAATTTTTTAAGCATGTATCTCCTAAGTACATTGCACCATTAATCTGTGTGTGTTACAATGGCTTCAGACAAGGCTTTAACCTATACCATTTAACATTGGTATGTTCCCATGAAGAATTTCATATTTTAATGCTGTGAATTGGAATCATCATCTTAATGGTGCTTTACACTTAAAAAATGAGCATATATTGCATAGAAAATTTCCTGTGCTTTAGCTCTCATTTCCTAATTTTTCCTCCAAACCATTTAAAAATGCCAAGAAGAAACAGTTACCCATGCCAGAGTATCTGTTTCATATTTAGCACAACAGTTCTCTGCCCACACATGCACACATCAGAAAGACCCCAATTTCATTCTAGCACGTCTGACCTCAATCTCTCTGTGCCTTGTTGTATTTTGAGTTAGCTGATTATATGCATCGAGTTATTTGTTTCAGTATGACCAGTGAACTCCTACATGCTACATATTTCCCCTCAGCTTGCCACAACATAAGCCATAAGCAGCTTGATTATCTGACTTATCACATTCATGACAATAATAGTAAGATCCTAGTAAAAGTGAATCAGGGATAAAAATAGTCTCAAAAATAATTTCCTGGGATTTCCTGGGTTTGGTTAGTATTAGGAAAGAGCTCATAATAGCAAGAAAATTAATACTGTGGGGGATCACCAGATGGATGTTTTATTTTTCTGGTAACTAAATATAAACATGTCACAAGTCCTGCCATGAAAAACACAAAAATAGACCAAGTTTAGCTAAAACTCTTAAAACAAAACAAAAACTCCTATACTTTAGTTTATGAAATTAGTAGACAATGTCATGAACAATTATTGGAGAAACATGACATATCTCACGCTGTAAAAATTTTCTAAAACAAATACCTATTTGTCACACTGAGCTGTCTTACTGATTGTACTGTATATAATCTGCTAGAGTTCCTCATCAAATTATAGTATAGAAGGAACAGATTACTGGATAGCTTGATGAGGGTTCCTCCTTACAATGTGAAATAGTTCTACTTGATCCTACAGCAAATCTCTTCCTTTCTTGGAACAGTAGTAATTCATAAACTGAAGAATAAAAGGTGGCTTTTTTTTCCAGTTTCGAATACATAGCACATATTCACAGCACCTAAAAACATATGCACATATCTGATTTTATAATGTTTCCAAGGATGATCTAATTTCCAGTTCAGAAGAAAAATTGATTTTTCTCCTCTCTGTGAAACACGGAGTCTTTCCCCATCCTTAAAAATGATAGGTTCTGGATTCCTTATTCATTCCAGCTCTATGCAGATATCAGGTAAAAAACCCCCATTTAATAATCTCACTTAACTAAAAGTTAAGTGTTTGATTCATTTTTGCTACAATTCAAGTTGGCAAAGGAAATTTCAGAATGATGACACCTTTTCAAGTCATTTTGATTCAAAACAGACAGAAAGAAGCAAATACTGAAACTGGCAACATCCTAGAAAGACAGACTTTAAGGATAAGCTTTATGACAACAAAGAAAAAGCAAAGATTCAGGTACTACACTGGGAAAAAGTTAACCTGAGACCACAGAGACTGCTGAATTTCATTGCCTTAAAAATGGATGAAACGTTTTTACTTTCCTATTGTGATGTTTAGTCTTAGCTAAAATAAAAATGTCCAAGTCAAAAGTCACTCATCAAGAGAAGATTTGGGCATGCATGTCTCCTATAACACAGTTGTCAGAATTTTTTGCCAGTGGGCATTTCTAACGTGGAACTGCACTGCTGATATAAATAGTTGTATGTTAGACTTCCAGTTGAATTTAAGTTGTTCCAAAATAGTACTGGTTTTGTTAAACCTAAGTTGAGAAGTATATCAAAAAAAGTGATTGCTTCAATACATGTTTTTCAAAAAACATGTATTGAAAAAAAGCTTATTTTAAACTTGCAAGCACACACAGTGATGCTCTCTTTCATCAGTTCTAACTAAAAATTCCATAGTTTCATTACGCTTGTGTTAAACAAGCTCAGCAGTACACATAATTAGAAGTATTAATTAATACAGAGATAACCGGAATGGTGTCCATGTTCCAGGTTATATTTTCAATTTTTCAATTTTGATCATTATCCTAGAAGGTAGTAGCTCTAAAAATAAGAAGATAGTAAGTCAGATGGAAACTGAACTGCAGAACAGGCAAGCAAGTGAAGTAAGTGAAACAGGAGGTGAAATCACGAGTAAAAATTATGTTATTCTCCTCAGAGAGTTGTAAAACAGATGTTTTTTAAGCTTTTTACTTCAAGAGCAGTCCATGAATTCTTAGTCCATATAACTGTGTTGGCTTGGGTAACACATTTTTAACTAGCCACAAAAAATCCATAATATACTAACAAAAGCAAATTCACACACAGACCCTCAAGTTTCCTTGACAAAATACATTTTAGAAAGCATGAAAATCTGTCTTGGAATTCTCTCAGGAAACAGATTTTCACAGATCCACTGAACCATCTGGCATTCATAGATTACCGAAAGAAACACAGATCATCTCTGAAATTATAGAGAACTGGGCCAGAGCTGGTTCCTGGAGAACTGTAGCAGTAAAAAGCAGCATCTCTGAGATGGATTTAGTTAACAAAGAGTTTACCACCTCATGGTACCACCGGATCAAAAAGGGTTGATATTGCCTCAACTGTTTTAACATAGATTAGTAGTGTGCAAGAAGGTTAAAATAGATGAATGAATAAATAAGAAAAAAGATAAGAACTGGAGTTCATTCCAAATTCATTAGAGCTTTTAGGAGTCCAAATCATACTGATCTCAGTGAACTCACAATTCAGAATTTGCTATTTGTAACACTACCTAAAATTTGAGAGGAAAGAGAAAATGACTTATGACAAAGAGCTCATCAATCTGTTTAGCATCAAAAGAAAGATTAAGGAAGACTAAAAAAGGGATTTGATCACAGCACAAGTGTCTCAAAGGAAACAAGAAAGGAACAAAATAAAGCCCCTCTGGGTACAAAAGTGCTTTTTAACATGGTGAATAAAGCCACAACAAATATTGTCTAAAAGCTGCAGATAAATTCATATGGGAAGGCATGAAATTTTAATAATGAGGTTGACAAATCACTCAAATCATCACTGAAGGAAGAAGGGTTTTTTTAGCTTCTTAAAAACAGTGACAAATTTCTCATCTTCCTCTGTGTCTTCATTAGCACGCTTGATATAGCACTTCCTTCACCATGCAAGAATACAAACATATGCCTAATGGGACAGTAAGAATCTGGTAATATTTTATTTTTTCAAAGTGAAAGGTTGCTGCTGAAAAAAACCCTAGATACACTTCATATTTTTGGTTTGTTTGTTTGTTTGTTTTAAATTTTACTGTAATGAGTTTCAGGTGTGCTGATTTTATGCACAAAAGCTAAAGTATTCAATGTCTGCAGATAGATAATTTATTCAGTTCAAAAATTAAAAGAAGAGGGCACATATTTTTTCTCAAGATAAAATTTAAAAATATTTAGTTGAAGTACTTGTAGAAGGTAAGAAAGACAGTGTTTCTGAGAAAAATCTAAAAAAAAAATAATATCCTTGAACATTTAAGCTTCAGAACCACAAGTTCTTAAGGGTTTCTTAAGCAAATCATATGACTGCTTAAAAAATGCAGAGAGCATCATTACTTTCTACAAATTATGATAAAATACTTACATTGTTCTCAAAAGAACTGGTTTTGTGTTTAATACAAGCATTTTGCCTTACAGCATTGTAAGAATTCAAGCCCATGGTGAGTTTTTGATAATTGCCAATGAATAGAAAAAGAACATTGATCAGAAGGAAAAAGTTTCTTGCATTTCCATCCCCACTACTGCCTCACGTCTGTTTCCTGATTGTTTCAGCATCTTGGCAATTTTAAGTGATTCTTTTCCAAATGTGAAACAGTCCTTTCTGATTAGCTGAGCTGAAGAAAAAGTGAAAAAGATCTGACTTCTGATTTGACCAAATAAAGAATCGTGACTCATTTTTTTTACAGATGTGGTACAGAATTCCAAAGAAATCATGTATCCAGAAAAAGAAAAGCTAGATTGTGCTAAGAGAGCTTGGGAAGACCAGTCAGCCCTCTTAGTAGACATTACAACAAAGAGGGGACAACCAGAAAAATGAAGATGAAAATCCCTAATTCTAGTAAAGGAGAAGACATGAACTTTCATACTCATAAGCAAATCTAATTTCTTTATTTTAAACAGTCTTCAGAAAAATCTCTACCGCTGTAGATATTCATAAACTTCACTGAACAAAAATAACTGTATCAGCTATTAGTTTGTTGTGGTTTTTTTTGTTGTGGTTGTTTTGTTTTTTATTTCCCAGAACTGTAAAAGGTCTCTCCAATTTTTAAATTTTATTTACATAAAATCTGTGGTATTCCCAAGTTACTAGAAACATTTAAGACATTACTCAACCTCATTTTACAACTAAATGCATTACCTTAAGCACTATTCAGTTTCATGAAAACAATCTCCTCGCATCTGAGTTCAAGTATCACATTATCAATTTAGAAAACCATGTTTTTCATTTATTAGTCTTCTTACATTTGAAATAGGTTATATTACATTATTTATTGAGATAACTCACGTCCCCAGAAAATAATTAAAAATGTTTCATCCACAAGTCTAGCTCTTCTTCCATCTAATGAGAAGAATTAATGTTTCAACCTTTCTACTACTTGTGTAACTGTTGCAAAACCAAATCCTGGTAGCACAATGCCAACATCCCCAACCAAAGGCAAGTCCTTATTACTTGTAACCGACAAGCTTGTTGCTCAACATCAAAACCTATTTCTGCATCAGCCTAAAATTTAGCCTCCTAAAGATTAGATTCATTCACTTTTAGTTATCTAAATGTATTTTTTAAACTAGAAAGACACAAAAAAAACTTTCAATACTTTTTTTTCAGATCACTGTAGAAGAACATCTGTTGCAGCAACTACTGCAATAAAGATTGACTACTACCTGCTATAGCTGCTAGGTAGCTCTGATGAAATAACTTGGACTATAAACAGGCAGAAACAGATTACTGACAGGTTACTGGCCTTAAGGCTCCTTCTACTGCATCCCCCAGCATTAGTACACCCTTTATTCCTGATGGAAAAGGGACTGAAACTCTCTTCCAGGCTCCCATCAACACGCAGGTAGGCTACAGTGTTGAAAATCCCAGGGAACCTGACTTCAACCTTGACTGCTCCCTGTGGTAAGAAAAATTCTTTAGCCTTTAGAAATATATAGTACTTTGGTGGATTCAGACAGCATTTGAACTGCTACCTACAGAAATATAATCTGCAAAAGAAAGCAAAATGTACCATGTAATCATTTACACAAGATCCTACTGCCTTTTGCATTCCTCAAAGATAAGCTTGTGTGTTTCTAGAAATTGTTAGAAATCCTCAGTAGTAGACAGATAGCTCTGGAGGATTTTTACCTTGTCACTTGAACCTGAATAGAAGAACACTCCCTTCAATATAGCAAATGTGTGCAAGCTTTAGAAACCTTTTCTCAGTTGCTCAGGGCTTTTTTAAGACTGGGAAAATTTAGTTTTAAAGGCCAGAAGACCAATCCTTCTTTCTTTTTGGATGACAGCTAGTGATTACAGACCACTAGAGTATCATCCCTTTCCTGGTAAGAGTTCTACAACACAACAAATTTTGATTCTCAGGAAGTCTCTGATCTGCAGAAGTCACATCAACAGCTCAGCTTAAGATCTTCCTATGTTGGTCTCCTCAATAAACACAGGTATCATCAGCATATATGGAGAGAACGTATGAAAAGGGAATGTAAAGACAATGATACACATAACGTATTTTAATTTTCAGTGAAAATCTCCAATTACTCTCTGCTTGAAACAGACTTTCCCTTGTGATCTATTATCAAGCTTGATTTTAGCTCTATTTGCAAAAGTAAAATAGAGATATTTTGACTAATTTTATTTTCAAGTGTGAGCACATATTCATATATATAAACATATATATGTAATATGGAATGCCTCGGTCTTGGTTTTGATCATAGTAGAAACCAATAATGCATTTCTTTAGCAATATATTTCTTGGGAGAAATAATTTATTTCAGTGACTTTGAAACACCTAACGGTTTTTTACCTGTGAAAGATGAGAGTCCTGGTGAGAAAGAACACTATAGAAGCTGAACGAACATACCTATTTATTTTATAATAAAATTTCTTCCTAGCAGATCACAAATTTCCTGATGATGACTCCACCATTCAAGAGTTACATTGCAAATAGGACAAAGTAAGATTCTCCTGTTAGAACTGAAACTGCTTTAAACATAAGAGAATCAGAAGAGAACAACAAAGTATCTTTAGAATAACTGAGTTATTCCAATATAAAAGCCTCAAGAAGCAATGTAAATCTGTGTTTATGCCAGCATGATCAGATATGATCTATGGAAGCACTTTTAAAATTAAAACAGGAATTACAGTACATTGCATAAGGACTTGGACAGAAGCTTGTTATATCAGCTTTCTTTTTCATTTCAATTAGGTGGTAACATACAAAACTTTTACTCTTCCAGGGCATTTTTCAAGCTCACAGAATAAAACAAAAGAACTCTTGCTGTTCAGAAAAAGAACATCATTGTTGGAATGTAAAGCCAGAGAATAAGACTAACATTTATGGAATATTTTCAGGAGAGCATACAAGACCTGAATCTCATTTAACACATAGAGAGAAATACTTTTAGATATTTTTCAAAGTAATTTTAGGACTTCTCAGATTCCACACTGCATTAATAAGTGTAAGCTTAGTACTTACCTGCAGATGCATAATCATTGGGAAGTTCAGGATAAAGTTTGTTTGTATTCTTTTTAGCTGGAAGAGAAAAGAAAGTAGCAACTTACAGGCCATGCTAACATATATTGTTCTATTTTGTATACTGTTTTCTTAATACAAGTTCAATACTTCTTAAATGATTGCAGTTATCTAAGGGGCAGCGCAGAACTGAAAAATAAGGACTTTGCCTGATAACCCCGACCAGAAAAGTAAGTTAACAGCAGGAGCTGCACAACAAAGCCTCCTTTTCACTGAAAGCACTTTGGTATACAAACTGTCAAAGAGCCAGAATTCTGCCTCTTCTGCTCTGCTGTAAGACCCCTATTGATTAAAAGATATTGACAACCTAAAAGAGAAACTACGATTTCTAGAAACCAGAAGTTTCTAGAACTAGGAATAGCAGTTTCTAGTAGAACTGCTCTTTTTACTAAGAAGTTTCATTGTACCATGAGGCTTCTACGCATCCAACACAGATGAATGTTTCCTTTGATTGTGCAACTATAAAAGCAGTTTTGATAGCAAATCTGGCAGAGAGAAAAGATTTTGTTAATATAAAAGAAACACACCAAGCTGTTATGCTTTATCACTCATGGCACTATCTCCACATACTTTCAGTGCTTGTCCAAGAAAGAGTATTAAAAAACATTTTTATAGAAGTAGTTACTATAATAACTGCAAAATATCAACTAGCCTTTAGTGGTCTCATTTTATAAAGAGAATTAATTAATCATTATCAAAATATTTTAACCTGGTGGCGTAGGTCTAACAGTGGGTTTAGGTGGCTCTGGTCTAGATGATGGTCTAGCAGGTGGGTCATTTACCTAAAATACACAAATTTTTGTAAAAGGTTGTATCACATCTGGAAATAGATTGTGACTTCAGAGCCTAGACGTATGTCAAGTTACATTGCAAAAAAAAATTAAAATCACGCTTTCTCCACTGAACTTGTAGGAACTCAAGAAGCATACTAAAAAATAGTGACATACACATGACACTTTAGTAATTCACCATAGGTTTAACAAAGCTGAAAGTAAATGATTGTCTATCAGCAACACCAACACCTACAAGAAAACAACTTCTACAGTCTTAGTATTGTACATGTGGTTGTTTGAATGGAAGACAGAAAAAGCAGAAAAATTACAAGTATCCACATCAACCTGGTACACTCATTATTTGTAATTAACTTGATTAGGAATACTTGATCAAACATTTCTAATCATTAGTTCAGATTTGATAATTTGACTATTATAAAACAAGGATATACTTTGCTATTCTGGAGGATGCAAAGCAAACCAAGCAACATTCTTATCCACAAGAGCCTAGCAGGGGAATACTTGAACAAATGAATTACATGCAATATCTGCAACGTGCTACACCTTTAATCATCCAATAGGGAAGTTAAGAATGCCATATGAACATCAGCATTAACACTGACTAGGAACAGTTCAGGAACAGAAAATGTCCATGTGGAAAAGAGATGCACAAACCCTTCTTTGTTCCCTTACAGATTTTCCTGGATTATTTTTTTGCTCTTCATTTTCATACACTTCAGTGAAGGATGCTAGAGTTTCATAAAGATCATCTGCTTGAGCAGGAAAAGGCACGTCACCAAGCAGAATGGCACTAGCACGAATATCCTGCCCGTAAAACCTGATAAAAAATAAAAATAAGACAGGTATTTTATTATTACGACAAGTTCTAGATAAATCCACCTTCTGCAAATGCTCTCCCTCTCCATCCCTGGCCCTGCATTTTTTCTACTGATCATATGCTGAGAAGTGACAGAACTAGTTCAATGCTGTAAATTTGGAATTCTGCCCACAACCCTCATTCCCCATTCCCCTACACTGCTCTGGAGGATGGTGCAATGAAGCTGTGAGTGAAGTTGAGTCCAGTAGAATGAAAGGTGTGGGGGGAAAGGTGTTGCTTTTTAGATTTGTTCTTATTTCTAATTATCCTACTCTCTTGTTACAGACAATAAATTAAACTAATTTCCCCAAGCTGAACGTTTTTTTTTCGACTGGTAAGTGATGTCACTGCCTTTATATCCACTCTTGAGTTTGTCATCATATTTTTTCTCCTCCAGCCTATTGAGGAGAGGGAGTGACAAAGCAGCTCGAATGGCATGTGGTGGCTAGCTAAGGTCAACTTGTCACACATAATCTCTAAACATTCAGCAGCATCTTAATACTCATTGCAAGATGCCTAAATTGAAGAAACCCTTGTCCCTCAAGAAACTCTAAACTGACCATAGCATGTTCTCACAAAAATCTGCTTTTCTAAATTGAATGTGTCCTAGTTAATTCTGTCACTATGCCTTCATTGAATGACAAAATTTTCTGGGTTGGAAGGGACCCAAAAGGATCATCAACTCCAACTCTTAAGTGAATGGCCTATGCAGGGATCAAAGCCACAACCTTGGTGTTGTTAGCATTATGATCCAACCAACTGTACTGATCTCAGAGTCTTCTAGATTTGGAGAGAACTTACTTGCGATTTGTTTCTTTCCTTTCAATTAAACAGGTTCCTTCTAGAGATACCCCTGCAAACAGTCCTCGAGATTTGCAGTATGTATAGACAGCAGCAGAGCTTCTCAGAGCAACATCCCCTTCTAAGTTTCTAGAAGGAAAAACAAAAATTGGATGATATTCTTCAATATGGCTTTTCAGCATGAACAGCAATTTTTATTTTTTTTTAATCCTTTATTTTATTTTAATCCTATTTTCAGACAGAACCCAGTACAAAGTAATCAATTGGTTTGATAAGGTTTCCTCTGAAGTAAAGAACAATGTTGCCTCATATGAATGCTTCCCATTAGGCCTCCTTTGAAAACTAGTAACCCACATTTTAATCAAATTTTAAAATGATACGATTATTCTTAGACTAGTGACTGGAACTCTCCACAATATATCCAAATCCTCCTAGATTTTCTGGTCAGCACAAAATATTTCAAGTATGGCCTTACCAGATTTCAATAGATTTGGAAGATTACAGTATTTTTCCTACATAGGATGTGGTGGCTTAGTTTGCTTGGTTTTGTAACAGGGCTATATCTAAGGAAGTATTCCACACCATTCCTTCACGTAATCAGCTGTATATAAGACGAGGAAGAAAGTTTCCTCCCTCTCTCTTCCTTTCAAGTGTTTGAAGGACAGAGGTCTCAGGGTGTCAGCTTAGCTCTTATCTATGAGCTGAGGTCTAATCTGAGGGCTGTTGTCCGAAAGCCGCACGGAGATGGAGAAACTGCTTCTCCTGAGCGGAGTTGGGTGAGAATTTATTCTGTTAGTTACTTATTGAGCTATTCCCTGAGTTTATGAGTGTGTGTATCTGTTTTGTTTTGTTTTGTTTTTACCGATTTTTGTGCCTCTTCCCTTTTCCCTTCCCCCCCCTTTTCCCTTTGGGGGTTGTTTGGAGTTCTTGTCCTATATATTCATAGTGCTTGATTGTATATAACTGTAATATATGTGAATATATATATATATACACTTTTACTACAATTGTCTTTGGGTACTTTCCCTTCTCTCTTGGGAGTGGGGAGTCTGTGTGGCCAGCAGCTGGGCTTGGCAGGGAGCCAACCCAAACCTCTACCTAGGATCACATAATATTTTAGGTGTGAAGACACCTTCACCTCAAAATGGATACAATACCAAATTGAGAGCAGGTTGCTCTGGGCTTTTTCTAGCCAGTTTTTTATGAATTCTAAGGATATAATTCCACAGACACCCTGAGCAACCTGTATCAGTGCTCAATTTTATTCAGGTCAAATTTTTTTTCTCTATCCAGTCAGAACCTTGTTTCAGTTTATGACTGCCACCTCTCATTGTCTTGTAATGCACCTCAGTAGAGAACTGGGTTCTGCCTTCTTGGTGCTTTCCTGTTGGGAATGGAGTCTCTTGGAAGACTTCAAGGTCTTCTCTCATCCAGGTTAAACAAGCTGAGCTCCTCCAGCCTCATCGTTCAGATGCTGCATGTCCCTGGCCATTTAGGCAGCTGTTCACTGCACACGCTCTAGTTCATAAACAACTTTCTACAGGTCACAAATGGGACACAATATTCTAGAGACAGTCTTTGAAATGTCAAGCAAAGGGGAACAATCATTTCTCTCACTGGTTACCATTCTGTTGATGCAGTCCCCTACACACTTTGCTGTCTTTTTCGCCAGGAATCAACTGCTGGCTCAGTCCACTGCCCACCAGGACCCCAGCAACCTCTCTATAGGGCAGCTGCCCAGCCTGGCAGGCTCTGCCTACATAACTGCAGGGGTGCAGAACTTAGCATGTGTCCTGAATTCCATGAGGTTTCCTGTTGGATCTTTCCTCTGCACTCTCTAGGTCCATTGCTCTGAATGGTGGCCCTACCCTAAATTGTATTGGCTGCACCCCTTGATTTGGTGTCATGAACAAACTTGAAGATGATATTTTGCATCTGCTCCTCCAGGTCACTAATAAAAATACAAAGTAGGAGAGCTCCCAGAAGAGTCTCTTGAGGAATTCCACAGAAACCTAGCTTCAGATGACAACATGAATCATTTACCACTGTTCTTCAAACCTGATGATCTGGTTCTCCCCTTGTTTGAGAAAGTAATTGCTCAGCATGCTTGTTAGTCTGCCCCACCCTGACACCTCTGTCCCACTTTGAACAGGGAGATATTGCAGGACAGTGAAATGAATGCCTTTGCAGGGCAGATGACATTCATTGACCTCCCCTCACCCACAGATCTCTCTCTCTTCTGTGTAACAGGTATCATCCTTTTATTTTGTCAGAAAAGATTAAAAAAAAAAAAAAGACATAAGGAGGCACATGTTCTATAAACAGAGTCTGAGGCAACTGTGCTTGCTAAACCTGGAGAAGACTTAGGAGGAACTTAACAACAGGCCTCAAGTATCTATGAAGAGGTAATCAAGAATATGAAGCCGGGCTCTTTATAGCAATGTATGGTAAAAGAATACAATGTTATGGACATAAACAGAAATAAGAAATGTTTTGACTGGATGCAAGGCAAAACTTTTCCCCATGAAGACAGCTGACCGGTAGAGCAGGTTGCCCAGACAGACCAAGCAGTCTCCAAATTCGGAGATGTTCAAGACCCAACTGGAAAAAAGCACTGAGCAACCTGTCCTAAAGTCATAACAGATCTTGCTTCAAGCAGGAGTTTGGATCAGCAATCTCGTAAGGTCTGTTACCAAGTTAAATTATTCTGTGATTATGTCATCTCATCCTTCAAAGTAAGCTGGTTTAACCACTTAAAGGTCAAAAAGAAATTATTTGGTGTAGTTTTTATTTACTGTCGGGCAGATCTGTGGTGACAGAAAGCACAGACCCATACATTAATGAAAATAATAGTTCTACTGGCACAGTAGCACCTGTGACCTTTGTTAAGCCCAGCCAATTAGTCTCCTGCAAAACGAGAGTAAATCTCAGAACACCTTCCTTCTACCAATAAATGACATAATCAGGAAGGAAAAAGAGAAAACCAAAAAAGTGATTGGTGAGAAGAATATGGTCCAGTCAACATACAGGTTGTCCAGGTTGTTCTGTAGCATAGCAAAAAAAGCCACATCAATGTTTATAAATAACTTTCAAGATTATCGTCCATATACCCCATATTAGGAAAGTATTTTACCAACCTCCCCAGAGGTCCAATTGCCACAGTAAGATTTCCTCCAAGTGTAAGATTCCCTCCTTTGGCAAAAGCTTCTACTGCTCTTTCATGATTCAGTATTATCACTAAGTCTGAAACCTATAAAATATAAAATATAAAGTATTTGTACTATGTTTTTGTACTACGCTTTACTATGTACTATTTTGTACTATGTTTTTTAAGAAGAAAAAAAAGTAGAGGAGAATTACTTCCTTTCTTGTAAAGGATTCTTTTGAAACAGCTTTCATAACAAGGTTGATTCTTTTTCTGCAAGGTATTTTGAAACAAAAATTCCTTCCAACTACTTTTTCAATCAAATTTGACTGATTTTTTTTCAAAGTGCTGATATGGTCAATATGTGATAAATAATAGTTATAAGAGAAACCCTACTTTAAATCAAAATTTCATAATTAACAATTTCTTATTTTCTTTAGCTTATGCAAACAATTATGAAGGCATTTTCAGATGTGAATCACTTTGATCCTTCCATAATTAAAATAATAAAAGGAAGATAGAACTTACTAAACAAAAATTACTGTTCAAGGAATAAAAAGCAAAAAGGACACAGGTCTCTCTATGGATAAAACTTTATTTTCTTGATAGGGGTTTTTTATATATCATATACGTGTGTGTGTGTGTGTATGAATTATTAACTAACTTTTTAAGACTTGAACATGAGATGTAGTCAGTTTCTTCAAGAATTTATTAAACAAAATAATTGAAGAGGTAGCAATGTATTTCTGAAAGATGCAAAATGAAAAAAATCACTATTTTTAAAAGACTTTATTTTGTCTGAATTGTGACATAAGATGCATGTATCAAAGAACTTCTACTATTTAAGATGATGCTTATTTCCATCAGTACTGTAAAGCTGTAACTCTTCTATTTAATAAATTTCAATAAAAGTCTCCTGCAATTCTTTTATCAAAATAGGAAGCATTTTAAAGAAGGAAAAAAGTCTTTCAAACACATGCATGATCCTATAAAGATCACTCTATCTTACCTTAAAGCTCAGTAAACACACTAAATGTAGTAAAACCCCCACAAAACTACAGCAACCTGTACGTCAGCCTGTGCAACACAGCAGATTACACTTCAATACCTTACTGTGACGGATTATCTTTTCAACAGGTATCATGACAACCCAAGGACTCCTGCACCTGATCTTTCATCTGGTGGACTTGACTGAAAGCCAGGTTCAGAAAAACTTTCAACTTACCCCAAATTCCAAAGAGTGACAGCAGGGAATACAAGAGGAAATACCAGATTATTTGCAAAACAAGGCTGGCCTAGAAGTATTATACACAGCATAAGAGAGGTCTTCATTATTAGCCCCTTGTGGTAGCCGCCACCCCATCCCAAACAAAAGATGGCTGACAGGAGTAGTTTTTGAATCATCCACGGATAGAGAAAATGTCATTCAGGATACTGCGACCTCCTCTTACTCCTCAGGAGGATGATTCCACTGCTAAAGTTAAGTGAATCCATAGTGAGAAAACCTTCAAGGAAAGTATTTATATGAATTTTAAAACTGGTCTTTGAGGTACTAAGTTGTTCACTGTGACTTCTGAAGTCTGTGATTTCCTTCTTGTTGTTTAAAACCATCCAGAAGTACCACTACAACTATTTTAACTATTATCTCCCCTATGGGAATAAAATTCAGGCAATTTCTAAAACATTTAAATTTATATATGAGTAAAAGAATGGTGAAATTGGACTCTGGGCTTCTTAGACACTCAGGTATTTCTGAATAGCATACATTTTCTAGAAGAAATAAATAAGATTGTGGTATAATAATGCCAGTAAGAAAATAGCATTTTGTACGCTGACTAAAATTTCAAACGAAGGGCACAATATTACTCACAGCATAACCCTTTCCACAAGCAGTTTCTGTATTGAAATTGTTTAAGTATGGCTACATTATCTAAAATATCAGATGTGGATAACTAAAGGAAAAACTTCATAGATTAACCAAACATACGAGGAGTCTGTTTAACTGTTTTAAAAAGAAAAACAAAAACTCTTAAGCCCCACAAAAAAAAAACCAAAAAAACCCAAAAAACAACCAACAAACAAACCACAAACTCTGGGGCTCAAACTCAATGTTTTACAGTGCATTCAGATCATGCAGTCATGAAAACCAAAGAAAATCCCCTACAAAAATTAATGATTTTGTATTCACAGCATCCTTTACAAAGTGCACTGCAATAATGCCTGAGATCACACAGTGAACAACGAGGATACAATAAAATATTGATCTGTTGCTCATTATGTGAGTGCTGGATGACTGGTTGCCATGACAAGGATAGCTTGTTGGTTGTAGGAGATGTACTGGGGGCTGATGTGGACCACCCACAACAGCTATACATGGATTCTTCTGAAGAATAGAATGCCCATTGCAAAAGATCTTGCTGGCAACATATTATTACTCTGATTTTCTTTGGGAATGAGCAGACAAGAAGCTAAACAGAAAGAAAAGGACAAGTCAGAAGGCCAGAGTGGAAAAGAGAAGGAAAGATGAAAACAAGTGTGAAGGAGCTGTGAGGAAGAAGAAATGGGAAGCAGAAGCAGAGCACTGACAGGACTCAGCTCACCAGGATTTCTCCGAACATGTTGAGAGTCCTTCACTTAACCATTTCTGCTGGCTGGAAACTGGCTCCTCCTCTGTAGCATTCCTTCAGAAGAGGCACCACCAGTTTTGGTGCTCTCAAACTGAAGGGGTGATGTCAGTAACCACAAGTGTGAGTGGGGAATGTGAGAAGTACAGAAACATCAGCAAGACTCCATTTTACTCCTCCTTCAATTCCTTTCACTGTTTCTTGCCAGATGGACTCCTTGTGCGCGCTAACACAGCATTTGATACAGTATTAAGTATAGGATACTGTTTTAATCAACTCCAACTGGCTTATACGCGAACTCTAACAGGAAGCTTTCCATAAGTGAAAAACTCAGACTGTTAGAAGTGAGAAATCAAGGAAACAAGTGTTATGTCCCTTCTTTTCATCTGTCTCCAATTAGACTGATAGAATCAAAGCCCCTATTTTGTCTTGCATAAATGAATTTTATAATAGCCTTTTTTTTGGACAGAAAAGTAGATTCTACTATTTCACTAGATGTTTGTCAATGCATTTTAATTTCTTGCAAAAAAAGACATCAACAAGTATTTCAAATGCAAAATCATACCTCAATTCCAATTTCGAAACCACCACCAAGGCCTGCAATTCCTATTGCAGAAGGAGCAGACCAGGCTGTTGTTCAAAACAAGATAAATGTACAGAATTTTAACCATGTGTTACAAGAAATACTTATTTTATTATTACAGTTAAAAACACTAACAAATTCTCTATTTAAAACTGTGTTCAAAACCACTACAATAGAATCATGTAACTACAATGCCTCATCCCACAGGAAGGAATTTAAGAAATACAAACCCTTGCGATCTAAAAAATCTTTCCTAGAAATTATTTATCAGACAGTTGTTCACAACTGTACATAATTAATTTTTCTAAGGAGCTTTACACTATGTGCTTTTAGATTTCATCCTTTTACACAAAGACACTGAAAGCATTTACATCTGGTCAAATGGAGGTACAAAAACTTGAAAACAGCTTTCAAATGAAGCATTGTCACCTACTGGCCTGACTCCTCACACATCTCACATTTTACGCTATGAAAAGAAATAATGAAGAAAAACTATTAATTCTCCCACGAAATACCAAAGGAAAATATCCACTTACTTCCATTAGGAAGACGAGCTAATACAATTCCACTTCCTCCTCGAGCAGTCACCAAAAATCCAGCTTTGATAACAGACAAAACTGCAAGGCCTTTGGCTTTAGCTATTACGTGAGCTGAAAGAGCAAAATCATTTATTCAAGATCTTGTAAGAGAAGTTCTAAGAGGAGGAGAAAACATAACTCTACATTTAACAATTTACAATACATGACAGTCAAATAATTGAAGCAAAAGCTTTAAAGAAAACTGCAAAAAAAATTGAACTGATGACAGCTCCACTCCAAAGTGAACCACAAAGTCAGTCACAGGTCACATCAGCCTGTGACAACCTGTACGTTGCCACAGCTGATTCACCTATCCTGATTAGCTCATAAAGAGTTAGTTTGCTTAGTGCCACACATTGTATGCGAGTTCCCTTAGCAAGACAAACAGAAAACAGGCAGTGAACAGCTGACAACCACATCTCCACAGATTTTTGGAGGAGTCCAAATTTAAATCACAGCAACACAGAGCAGCCTAATCAGCTTATATCATTAAGCAGTGTTTGTGGCAAATACAGTGTCATCATCCTGCAAGTCTTACTGCAGACCTTCCGGAAAATAACAGCTATGAATTCAAAGCCACAAACAGCAACTCCAGATGGAGGAAGACACTAGAGAAACATAGAGCAACAACTGCAAAAATAAAGAGGACAGCAGCAAATAGGAGTGCTTAGCCAGTATCAAAGGAGAAATGGTCCCTCATCCCTTTGCTTCAACTTACTTTCATCTAGCTAATTGTAATAAACATCAATATTCAAGAATCAGAGCTACTATTTCAGGTTCTCCCTCAAGAACATACATTTACAGGGTAAGCATGAGACAGTCCATCCACCCACCCATCCCAGAGGGAAGCTTTCCAGTGCAGGTACCCTCTGGTTGGTAGACATTCAAAAGATCTCTCCCCGTAACATCTGCCAAGAACGCAGCAAACTGAAAATACTTCAAAAGTATTTTCAAAGAAGTTATGGCACCTGAAATCTTCATTCATCTCTAAGTTGTGGTCAGAGAAAGCTGAGGGAATTAGTAAAGAGAGCATGACTGCAACATAGGGGAGTGGTTAGTTGAATCAAAACATTTTCTTCACTCACGAGGTATGATTTTATCTGGTCCATTTCTGGAAGTTATTTCTGTAAATTCTCGTAATATTTTAGCTGCCTTTTTAGCCTCTGATTTCAGGTTGGATGGTATAGGGTTGTTCACTGTAAAACACGAAAGAAATAAATTATACCTATGGTTAGTTCAGGATATCTCATATGAAAAAAACCAGTGTAATTTCTACGGGAAAAGGGATTCTTTACAAATAAAGAGTAAACCAAACAAAAACAGGAAATAAATGAAATTATCTTCTGCATCAGACTCAAGTTTTATCTCTGACAGTTTTAACAGATGACAGTACTTACTAAAACATGCAAGCCTGATTCTTTTTTGCATACTAGTTTTCTTGTACTAGCTCAGAATCCACATTGATAACAGCAAGGGAGTTGGAGATACATCCTCAGTTGTTCCTATCACTATTTATTTATGGGCTTATTGCATATGAATTTGTCTAATACCTTTTCAAATCTGCTGATACTCTGCCTTCAGACTTTTTGCTACAGAAGTTCACTGCCTGCTACTTAATTTGTGATATATTTTAAATTAATCTACTAGTTACAGTGAATGCCTGCTAGCTCAAGTCTCACAAGTTCTGATGAACACCTAGTGTATTCAACATGTCCACTACCTTTGTGCTTTTATAAATAACCACAGTCCCCAACCTCCTCCACTTTTTCAGGAGTCTCAGGCTTCTTAGTCTCTCCTCAAGACAGTTGCTCCACCACTGATTACTCTAATTGCTCTTCTCTGTACCACCATCAGCTCTGCTATCCTTCAAACTGGCAACTGTTGACCAGTGAACTCTAAATTGTTCATGTCTTTTCAGGACACTTCTCTTACAGAGCTAAACTTGCAGCATGTTTTGAAAGTGAACAAAATTCTGTTTCAGACCAAGAAATTTCCTCTAGAATTCTACTTCCTGACTGAAGAGCTTATCAGTATTTTCTTCCCAATGTGATCCAAGATAAGCTCTTTGTACATTTCAACTGAGAAAAAAGCACAGATTACAGATAAATTATACAGCTGCAGACTACAGTAACAAACACACAAAATCTTGAAATCTACCCCCCAAATCCACGAGATCATAAATTGTACGGAAGTGTGTTGATCTTATCTAGATCTACCAGATCTGCTGTCGTTAGTCAATGACTGAGCAGAATCAGGTATTAGAAAACATTAATATTTCACAATAATATAAATAGAATTTTAGGTATGAATAGTAAAGTTTCACCTGTAGGTTTGAAAAAAGATGCCTTAGTGCAGATAAAAAGATATGAGTTAATCTTAATTGTTACATCAATTAAAATCCCTCAAAGCTATGACTTAAATTATTCTTACTTTCCTGTCTGGACATATCAACACTGACTGCTTCCAATTTTATCAGCAATAAATTGTCCAGGTAACACATGAATACACTGCCAGACCAAAAATGCACCTAGTCTCACGTCGTGTCTCTGAAAAAAGCTAGCAACAACATTTCTATAAAATTCTACTGTTCTTAAATTTGCAAAGGCATAGAAAAGATCGTGTCCAGAGAAATAATATTCAGTCAAAGGTGTCCTAGTTTTTTAACTGGTGTTCCCTGAACATTCACTCATTGTTTTACTCTTCATGGGAAACATTACCACCCAAAAGAGGACTAAATATATTTTGAGATTAAATCAATGAAGCTTGGAGAGCAATTCAGTTCAGACTAAGTGAAGCACATAGCAGCAAGTCAGCCAAGTTTCTGCCCAGGCTCCATTGACTAGAATAGGAACTACACCTCCACTTTTCAAAATGAAGAATATTCCTCTAGTATGTTCTTCAGGCAAAGGAGGAAGATTCCCAGAACAAGATAAATTTTTACTGCTGAATCTCTGGACGAGTGTCCCCTGTTAAACCTTGTAGCAACATTTAGCTTTAGTGAAATTGCAGCAGGTATAACATTGGAGAGTTTGAAGTGACACAGACATCACATGGGTGTGCAAAAATATCAGCCTCTCTGGGAACAAAAGGAAATAGATGCATAGAATGCAACAGACTCTAAACCGCAGTGCTGTATCAGAGAAATACTAATTCTATCCCTTCTCTTTTCAGAAAATTAAGATGACAGCTAAGTCCCTGAGTGTGAAAGGATAGGAGAAGGTGAAGATCTAAGAGCTCAGGACCTTCTGAAAAAGCTCTTGGCATGTGAAATTTTCTGTGACTTCTAATGGCACTAAAATTGCTAGAATGCTTGCAGAAGTTTTGAACATGCATTTACTCTGTGATTTGAAGGCTCTACCAGGCTGGAACCTGGCTACACAGCAAGAACAGAGGCCAGTGTAGCCCAAACAAAACGTGAACAGACAATTGCTTTTGGTAGATGAACAAACTGGCCTGGAGCAAATGTCTTCATTACTTCTGCTTCTACTTGCCACTGCATTTTCAAGGTCAGAGGGTAAACATTACCAGCATGTTGTAAGAGAAAAAGATTTCTGCTTTTGTATGGAGAGATATTGAAGCAGGCCCAAAAAGCATACGGAAAAAATAATTCTTCTCAAAAAGGCATGAAGCATAAACTTAGCATATTATAATTTGTAATTAATACTTAACATTGTAATACACTGTGCGTGTCCATTTGCAAAATCAGATGAACACTTCTACATGTAGGTTTTCCCTTAAGATACTTTGCAAGTTCAGAGGTCTTGAGTTTGGGAAGGGTCACCTACCCAGTCTACCCAAAACACACATTTCATGGTACTTAATAATTATGGTTCAATAAGATGAAAGTGGAAGATATGCTTCATTCTAACTGTGGTCAAATGGACAGTTTGACGTGCCTGACCATGCAGGACTTCTAGCAAAGTGATCAAGGCAATGAAAATGAGATGCATGGACTAGAGTTAAAAAACCTTTGGGGAAATAAAAACAATGTCAAGATAAAAATTATTACAGAGCAAAAGCAAGCATTATCCAGCTTCTAGATTAGAGAAATAGTATAAATTTCTGTGCTCTTCTTTTACTCCCTCCTTGTGTTTGCATGCATTCCTTCCTTCCCTTTGCTTTTCTTTGGCTAATCTCAGAATCTGGAGAAACATCTCCAAATAATTCTTCCTACTACTGAAAAGAAAAAAAGCAAAAGCTCTCATTTCATACAGATTAGAAGAAAATCCCTTAGCTAAATCCATTGAGAAAACATGAGATGTTTTCAGACCTAAGAGTCAGCAAATAGAAAGGAGTTGGGGGAAAAAATAAAACCACTTTACAGTTTTCATATGCTTTTTCAGGTTCAGAACTGCTTCAGAAATATTTATTACTAGACAAAACTCTGTGCATGCCCCTATGAGCATAGGAGTAAACGATTTAATTGAAGAAAATTCAAAGCTGAACTTGATGAGTCAGCAAAACTAATCCTGTTACAACCTCACTGCATTCACTTCTCAAAACAAAGCTGGTTTCAAAATCAGGTTTTGGTCCCATCTTGGGTCATGAGAGATGATGTCTAAGTAATACTTTTCAGTGTTTACTTTGAAAGTTTCACAAGATACATGGTTTTCCTACCTGGCTTATTTTTATTCTAGTGTTTCTATACACGAAAAAAACCAGGCAGAAATGTTTTACAACAAGGATGGTGTTTTTATGAACAAGTTGCCCAAAGAAATGGTAGATGCCCCATTCACAAAGACATTCAAGGTCACACTGGATGGGACTCTGAGCAACCTGCTCTAGTTGAAGATGCTCCTGCCCATTGCAGAAAGGGTTGGACTAGACAGCCTTTTCCCTTCCAACCCAAACCATGAGTTACCTGCACTACAATTCCAAACATTCTATTCCAAAACACAAACTTTGCAAAGAAAAACAGCATTACTTAAGAAAACTGAAAATTAGGTATTTTCACTCCAATCCCTCTAAAAGGGTGGTGGTTTTTTAGGGTTTTTTTTGGTGTCACACAGTGTGGTTACCTTTATTACCAGGGTATAAAGATGGAGAGATTCTTCATCTAGCTGCACGCCACAACAGCAAGCACAAGAATAGCTTAACTTCCCATTTTTAAACTAACAGCAGAACCTTCACTTTCTCCCTGTATTATTTGGTCCCTACAATATTGGTTCTGCATTCCCTGGGTAGGTACAGGAATTCATTCCTCCATTGTCCTTTGCTTTTTCCCTTCCTGCCACAGACTGAAACAATGAAGGATTATTTTTCTGCACTAAGACACAGCAGGTGGATTTGACAACAGTATTCTGCCTGTTACTTTGCATGCAGGCACACTTCTGTGCTTTCAGAAGTGGGCTAAGAAATGGATGATATTTCTAAAGCATGGTAGAAATATAGAGAAGGAAAAAGGGAAGGAAAAAATGAAAGAGGTTGAACACTACCAACAGAAGAGCTCAAAGCTACACCTTGTAGAAAAAGGTTGCAAGTAACATGACTTACATTCGATTTTAATTTAGACAGTAGCAGGTATGAAAATCAAAGTGACTTTAATTGGCAAGAAAGCATGGCACAGAAAGGTTTTAATAACAATGTGCAGGATCAACAAGCCAACTGATTAAACACTTTCAGGCTGAAAACTAACACAGTTACTCAAAGTGGCTACCATATGATTCTTTCCACAGTGGCTCATTTTGAGTTCCTTTATTTACTTCCATAATATTGTGTAGATACTAAGGAACTGGCAGGATGCCTACAGGGGTCCTGAGGAACTGATGACTTGTTTAAAAAAAACAAAAAAAAAGTCCACACCCTGACCTTAATTATGTATAATATAATGGTTGATAAAACCTTGCTGGATTCCCATTTTGCCAAGATTGTTAGAACTGCAGCAAAAGAAATAAAGTATTTTTTATCCCTGGGGAAAAGTTGGTTCTCCCTCTTGGGTTATGCCACACTTAACATTTTTTTGGGCAGAACTCAAGATTAAATAAAGATACGAACAACAGCCAGCACTAAAACCACAAAGTTTAATGGTTTACTATATAGTATGGGTGCGGCCTCACTCTTACGATTAAATTTTAGATCAATAAATTTCATAAAACTATGCCCAAAGGTAAAGAAAATTATGGTTTTTTTCAGTAAAAAAACCCTTAATAAATGGAAAATAGCAAAAATATGTCAAATTCAAAACTAGTTATTCACTTAAAAAAAAAAAATACATGGAGGCTTGCACTATGAAATGGTGGCATCTGTCCCAAAATAAAATAGAAATAAAATAAATAAAGATTATAGTGAAGAGTGAGGAGCAAATTCTTGCTTCTCTTTAATTATTTTAATCACTGTATAAACAGACAAAACCATAAGTGGGATTTCTGTGACATCAAAAATATTTTCAGCTTCTGTTTATCTATCAAATTTTCCTCCTTTCCCTCAAGCCTACCTTAGGATTTGAACTGTAAAATTAGTTCCTTAAAAACTCCTTTAATAATGGAAGTCTATTGAAAAGATGTTATAGACATATCTGCTTTTTAACAAAAATACTGCATGAAATATTTAGACATAAACACAATTTCTGTGTGCCGTTTACCCTGTCAATAACACAAGGAATAATTCTATAGCACTGCCTTCACTATTAGCTTTTAAGTATGCATATATAATTGTCTGCTTGGTATTCAAGCAATGCTCAGGAAAGAAGTAACCAGGAGCAGTAAGACAATACTATCTATCAGGAGGATACACTGACTGATGGATTTGGAATGCCGTGACCAGCGAATGCTCATCTGGGAGCAAACTTCATTTGCACTCCTGCTTGTTGTTGAAAGGAGAAGATATTGAGCATATGTGAGTCAGCAACACAAACCCCATGGGGGAATATCACACCAAAATTGATTAACTGCTTAATTTGTAAGCTGATGAGGCAAATGCGTCAGCCTCTAATTTACATTCTGACTAACAGTAATAACGTGTTGGCTGAACGTTTGGTGAAATTATCTGAGCAAGGTGCAATAAAGAATAAATAATGCCTTTTTACTTAAAAGCTGTGGCTAATTCTGATATAATCGAAATTCTGCTGAATACGAACAGATGAAAAAAAGCATGGTGGCATTATGAGAATCCAAACATCAAAAGTACAGTTCCAAAGAAAGGGGAGACAAAGTCTCACATGCAGACTTCATACATGTGTTGCCCATGTATGTATGAGCTTTGAAGTATTTGGTGGTAGAAGGTGGTTTTGTGGGGGTTTTATTTGGTTACAAAAAAGAAGAAAAAACAACCAATGAAAATCCCTCTCTGAGCCTTAGACATTAATTCAGTCCTCACTTCACTAAAAAGTTCAGAAACAGCACATTAAAGCATAGCTGATTTGCAAGTACCCACATTTACATCAGCTACATAAATGCTAAAAAGCTTGTAGGAACAGAGGACATTCAAAATTATGACTATGAACATTCAACAACATGAGAACTAGCACAGTCAAGAAAAGTTAAAGAACAACATCTAATGGGAAAGAGAAACCTGTAAAACAAGACTGTGCAGCACTGGAAAAGAGCCTAAACAAGAGATTTCAATTTGGCGTTACAATCAAAGAGATTAATCCAATTTTGGTTTCACAAATGTGTAACGTGATACTGTGGTAGCCAGCTCCAGCCTTGAGATTCATCTGGTACTTGGAATTCCTTGAACAGCGTGCAAAACGCGCATCATAAGCATTTTGCCTGTCCCAAGAAAAAGTGATGCAATACAGAGCAGTGCATGGCAAGCAGCAGACTATGGTAAACATGTCTCTATCAGTCTCCATTTACTACTCCAACACTCGAAGACAATGATAAGACAACAAAGAGGCCAGGTCAATGAAATGTCAAGAAAAGACCTGTGGATTTCAAGGAAATAGTGGCACAAGTTGAAAAGCAGCCTGGAGGAAAAGAATGTAATAAAATAGAGCAATAACAACAATCTTTAGTTGAAATCCAGCAAACTACTGCTGTCAGAGGCTGAGCTCCTTACTTCTGGTTTTGGAATCAACACCAAGAAGCAGATACTGTTTCCTCAAAACTCAAAGGACCAGAAAGAGGAAAGGCTCAAAACCTGCACTTAGATCATCCTGCTGGAAAGAACTACAGGGATAGCAAAAATGAGTGTAGCTGAGCAGTAGAAGGGAATGAAAAAGTATTACTGACACAGCAGTTCATGCCAATTGGTTATGTTGTACAGTTCTGCCATAGCCACCTAGAGAACAGCAAGTGAGATCGGACACAACAGAAAATACATCAGTGTAAGGCAATGGAAACAGAGTTGAAAAGTAGAAAACAGGGTCTCTGTACAGTGAAGCTTTGCACTAATCTCATGTATTTCTACCATGATCTTTATCACTTGGATTCCTGAAATTTTACCAACTTTCATGCTGTGTTCTTCGTCAGCAACACCGGTGTGAGAAGTTAGTGATACGTCAGTGACACAGGAGTTATGGCAGGGTACAAGCAGGCACTCCATGGCCTTGCAGTGTCAGCTGAGCTGCACTAGAAGACTCTAATGTGTGCTTTCACAACCCTAATGGTTTGTACATTATGAATAAATGTAACTACACTTTCCTCTTTCCCCACCCTGGATAACAAGTTGTTTACTGGATGGTACTGCACGAAGCCAGTGCTCGTAGTGGTGAGGGAGAACAGACCAGAAAGGCCTGCAAAACCTGCAGCCCTCACTATATAGAAATCAAGAAGTCGGAAGCATTTTAAGGCTTATCTAAGACACATGGAAATATATTCTTTACAAACACTGCATTGGAAGGAAGTGAAATAGTGCTTAAAAATAAAGCCAAAAACTAAAAAAAAAAAAAAGCCCACTATTTTCCATGTTAAAACCAGCCTGTTTTACCTGCACTAACCTGCTAGATTTAGCTGCTGCTAACAGCCTGTGCACAGGAAATACCTCATGAATGTACTGAAGTTCAGCCTTCAAGAACTCGAATCAAATATGAAAAAGAAATGACACATCACAGAAGAAAGCACCTTCTCTAAAAGGAAAGCAGCTCAATAATCCCACATTTCAAAGAGGAGGATCTCACAGACATTTCTATCAATATGGAAAACTGAGATATTGACAGTATTTTGAAGAATGATGGGAAAGCGTTATAATAAGAAATTATTATTGAATTTATGGAGTTTATTTTTCAAAAATTACATACATGTCTTTAAATTACAGCAATCAGGGCGGGGGGGAAATGAGAAATGTAATTTTAAAGATTAGTACTTCTGAAAATCTTTATGGAAACTTATGTTGCATCTGTAGTTTGTTGCAAGGCACCTAAGAAGTCAGACAATGACAAGAAACCCAGCCATCTACCTTTAGATATTGGCACGCAAATACATAGTATGAAACCAAACCAAAACCTAAAGTATCACAAGTCTTTATTGAAAGAAACAACCATTTCAAACGCAGAAGGCTTTTCATTGGTAGAAATGAAGTAATTGAGATAGAGAGCAGATTTCTTCCTTGATTTCTTCCTTTGTTGTCATCTCTAAAAATGTGTGGGTTCAGAAGGGTTTTCTCTGTGTGATTTGTTTCTTTAAAAAATATACGAGTTATGACAATCAAAATACCCGTAAAGATAACTTAAAGGAAGTCAGTATTATTGGAAGCATGTAAGTGGGGTGACTCTAAACCTAGAGTGGCAAACTCCCCCACTGTAACCTGCACATGCACTACTTCTACAATTAGCCGGTACTCCAAGGCAAATAACTTTTCAGCTTTTACTACAGAATCACTGAATGATTTACATTGCAAGGGACCTGAAAGATCATCTTGTTCCAAGACCCCTGCCATGGGCAAGGACATCTGCCATTAGGCCAGCTTATTCAAAATCTCATCCAACTTGGCCTTAAATACTTCTACTGATGGGACATCCACAGCTTCTCTGCGCAACCTGTTCCAGTGTCTCATCACTCTCACAGTACAGAATTTCTTCCTAACATCTAATTTAAATCTCTCCTCTTTAAGTCTAAAACCGCCACTCCTTGTCCTACCACTATCTGTCCATGTAGAAAGTCCCTCTACCTCTTTTTATATGCCCCTTTTAAGTACTGGAAGGCTGCAGTGAGGTCTCCCTGCAGCCTTCCCTTCTCCAGACTAGACAAACCCAGATTACTCAGCCTGTCTTCATAGGACAGGTGCTCCATCCCTCTGATCATCTCTGTGGCCCTCCTCTGGATTTGCTTTAACAGGTCCATATTTGTCTTGTGCTGAGAATTTCAGAACTGGACACAGTGCTGCAGGTGGGGTCTAGGTTGAGCAGAGTAGAGGGACACAATGCAGTTGGCTTTCTGGACTGCAAGCACACATTGCGAAGTCACGACCAGGTCTTTGTCCATCAGAACACTGAAGTCCTTCTCAGGGGTGTTGCTCTCAGTGTGATCTCTTCCCAGTTTGTACTTGTGTCTGGGATTGCCCTTGCACTTAGACTTGTTGAACTTCATTGGGTTCTCATGGTTCCACTTCTGAAGTTTGTCCAAGTCCCTCTCGATGGCATCCCGTCCTTCTGCTGCATCAACTGCACCGCTCAGCTTCACGTCATCAACAAACTTGCTGAAGACAAGCACCTAACTGGTTTAAAGCTTTCTGCTATATCTTTTTTTAAAGGAGTAAACCTCTTCACGGTCATGTTTTTAGGCTACTGTCCTCTAAGCACAGGCATTTTGTAAACTTAGGCTTAGAGAGGTAGAAAGTGAGATGTTAGCTGATGACCTTTTTGAAAGCAATGCAAAATTTATTTGAAATGCCATAACTATATAACACATCCAAAACAGGCTTAGCTTCTGTACAAGATATCTGATACAAACTAAATTGTATGAAATGTGATAAAAGTATTTATGCCTTTTAGCTGTGGCATGTATAGTGTCCAAAAGCATACAAGATTTTTGTTTAAAAGCTGTCTTTTCAAATTTTGCTACCAATTATGTAAGCACCTCTAGACCATGGGAGCTCAATGTTTTTGATGTGGAATATCTATTTTGTTAATGCTAAAATAACCCTACAACATACAAAAAAGCTATGCCTCCTGTTTCACTGTGTGCATATTTTTATTACTCTTGTACACAAAGAGGAAAAAACTAACTCAAACACAAAGTTTATCACTTTGTAACTTTGTGTGATATTAGTCCTTATTCCCACTTTGAGTTAATTATTTCCTTGAGAAAAGTCAAGGAAAACAACAACCCTGTAACACAGAGTCACTTGCATTATCAAAAGTCTTTGACGAGTTGTGTTTCCAGCAGTTTTTGCACTGAAGTCAGCTTGGAGAAATTCTAATTAGAGATGCTGAATTTTCTCTCATCTCCTTTTCTGATGAGAGCTGGAATACACGAGGATAAAGTGTTAGTGACAAAGCTGAACAACATAGGTTAAAGAAAAATGTGTTCCCTTCGTATATGCAAGATGTTTCAATGAGGTTATGCCTCCTTATCTCTAAGGATCTGTGGCATGTGAAGAACAGTCATTAACTGCCTGTGTCACAGAGGATTTGTTCCAAAAAGCACATTAGACATCTGTTCAACTGCACAGGAGACAGGGCAGTGGAACACCTGTAGCTAAAAGTCTTCAAAAATCCGTAGGTTTTTAGTATTATTGTAATTGCTAGAAGTTATGAGTCCAGAGCAGAGTTCTACAAGCCCTTGCTCTAGAAGAAAGGATAAACACAAGAGATACGGGGAATAAATTGTACAAAGATAGCCAGAAACCAGCATTTTCAAGAATATAGAGACAGTGGTATGCTCTAGAACAAACATCAAAGGCAGAGTTACCCTGGGGGTTGTCTGAGACCAGCATGTGAACTCTTCCAAGAATTTGTACTATGAGAATTGCCCCCTTTTGCTCAAAATATGCCACCACACCTACCCACCCTACCACCCATGCCCCAGGAAACTGTCTACCTGAAATCCTTTTATTGAGTCCTTCACATACATACATTGTAATATGTTTGATATGTAAACAGTTGGCACCAAAGGAGTGCTACCCACCAAGCAAGATAAGTAGCATGACTGAAGCTAAGTCAGAGCTACAAATTCAGTTCCACCTGTCTCTCCTCATCTTAATACAGGAGTCAGTATGATATGTGAAATCTAGACATGGGGTCAGGGGAAAATCCCAAAGGGAATCCCAGCTTTGGCTTGCTAACTCTATTTTAAAAATAATCACCAATACACTGCAAGGCAATCCAAGGAGATAAACAAGTACATTAATCTTTGTACACAAAATTTTTAACTAAACCCAAACTGTTCTTTTTAAATGGAAATCCTAAACAAAATCTTGTTTATCTTGTCACCAGGGCCAGCAGTATGGAGAACAAAACCATAACAGACTACAACCCCAATGTGCATTACACAATTGCCCCATATGCTACCATAATAATCTACATTTTGTTTAAAAATAGCCACCTTAACAAAACACAGACTCCAGCTATTTCCTGCTGAAAATATTTAACACTTCTGTCAGCAAAACTGTTACTATCACATTTCCCCACTTCAGAGATGTCCCAATTTGCTATGTACAACAAATCTACGAAGTTACTAACTCCCACAATGACTTAATTCCTACAATTAATCACACAAGAAACATTTTTTTCAAGCCAAAAGGAATAAACATTTAAAAAGTGCAAGTGCTTGATATTTGTTAACCAAGAGTTTGAAGAGCCCGAGTTCTACCTCAGCTCTCAGTAGATAGCTCTCTATCTTGTTTGCGATAGGTTTTCTCTCCCACTAAATCACTCAGCCTCTCCTTCATAGCAGCCCTGCATTACAGGCTCTTTTACAACAATGTAATGACTGCTTCAAACCTCTGAAAACTATGAAGAGCTTATTACTTCAGAAATATTAATTCTTAATGATGAGAAACCATGACACAATGCAAAGAACAACAGTGAATTCTGCTATAGTTCAACGGAATGAAGTTGACATCAACTGAAGTAAGCAGAAACTGTAACTCTCTTCCACTACTGAGGGATGAAAATCACAGAATCACAGACTCATTTAGGTTGGAAAAGACCTCTGAGATCATTGAGTCCAACCTTTGAGTCATCACCACTTCGTCAACTAGACCACAGCACTAAGTGCCATGCCCAGTCATTTCTGCTCCCCGGGCAGCCCATTCCAATGCCTGACAACCCTTCCAGAGAAGAAGGCAAAATAACGATCCTCCCTTCCCCAAGACATGGAAACGTGAAATACTTTGTCTAAAATTACTGCTAGGCATGTACCTACATATACACAGGTACAAATCCTGGGTTTTATAGGAACTCTAGGATCGTCTTTCTATACATAGCCTCACTTTCCCTGACCCACAAATGCACAGAAAGGTGGTGGTGGGCAATAAGCTTCCAATATCAACACCTCAACGGACTCTGCTTGACAGAAAGCAGGAATAAAGGCACTCTACACTGCTTGGTTATATAATATGGCAGAGCTGCATCTGAGAATGACACAACTGATTCTTCTCACCGTCCTCTCCTTCACCAAGGCCAGGTCTGACAACTGAGCAGAGCCCTAGCCCCTGCCTGGCTCTACCACCTGGCATTGCTGACACCTGCACGCAGCCCTGTGGACAGCAGAGTGCTACAGGGCGTGAGGGTTGGGTAGAGAAATGAAATTTTGATACCAATTGCGTACACTGAGAAGAAAAATAAATTTAAGCATTAATAAAATGCAGTTGTACAACCACATTTACAAAAAAAATGGTGTATGCAGGATAGCATTTCAGCCTGCATAAAAGCAAATTCCACAGCAAGTACAAGCTCTTCAGCTATGGTTTGAAAGTCACAGATCTGGCACGAAAATTGATAATCTGGCATTTTTTATTAAACTTCTGAAGTGCTGCGTATAGACTGAAAAACCAGGCAGTCAAGTCTTTAAAAAACATCAGAGGAATCCAGTCCCGGCCACACCCTGCCCTGGTGGGGCTGTGGCTGCCCGTGTAACAAACCCCACCCAGGTACGCAGGATAGCCCAGCAGAAAAAAGGACACACAAATAAGCAACAAAAATAGAAATAAGTGAATAAAAATAATACATATAAAAATACACAGACTATATATCCATATATAATATATAACATGTATTAGATATATACCTATACGTATAATGTCACATATATTATATACCTATATGTATTATATAATACCATAGGTGTATACATAGATGCAGAACACAAAGAAGAGGCGATCAATAAGTAACCTATCACTCGCGCTCCCAAGTGAAGCCGCCCGTGTGCGCAGTTTCCCCGGCAGCAGCCGAGGCCAGGGCCTCCCTCGCTCGACGCTTCCCGTGTTTCTCCCGGGGGAGCAGCACATGCCGCTCTCCGTGCCCGAGCGGAGCCGCCCCGGCCGCTGGGACCGGGAACGGGACCCGGAGCCCCCTGCCCCGCTCTACTCACTGCTGCTGCTGCTGCCCGGCCCGGCCCGCACCGGTACCCCTCGCTGACGCTTATCCTGCTTATCCTGCAGCTCCCGCTCCCTCCGCAGCCTCTCTGGGCGGCGCCGGGCCGGCCCCTGCGGGCCGCGCACCTGCCGCAGGTGAGCCGGGCGGGGCCGGGGCCCCTGACAACCGCCCGCTGCCCGAGCCGCCCGCTGCCCTTCCCTCCTTTTGCCTTTCCTTCCGTTCCCGTCCCCACTCCCCTATCCCCCACTCCCCCCACCCCGCCGCTCCCGCCTCGCACTTGGCCGCGTTTTGCCCGCTCCGAACAGGCGAATCCCGCGGCCGCCCCTGCCGCCGGTGCCGTAAAGCGAGGCGCGGGCTGCGCGGCACCGCGAGGGCCCGGCGCGCAAGATGGCGGCGGGGGAGGCGCAGTCCGTGCTGTTCGTGTGCCTGGGTGAGCGCGGCAAGGCGCCGCTACTGCCACTGCCACTGCTGCTATTGCCGCTGCTTCTGCTGCTACTTCTGCCGCCGCTGCTGCGGCTGCTGCCGCTCCCGCGCTCCGCACGGGGCGCCGGTGGCGCGGGGGGTGCGGTGAGGCGAGGCGAGGGCCCGTGGCGGGGGTGGCGCGTCCCGCCGGAGAAGGGCCCCGCGCGTTTCCCTTGCCGGGGAGGGAGGCAGAAAGCGACATCCAGCTGCTCCCTGTTTCTCATAGGTCGGAGTAATGGGGAAGAATCTTATGTTGAGGGTGGCAGAGCACTGGGACAGGCTGCCCAGGGAGGTCGTGGGGTCTCCCTCTCTGGAGACATTCAAATCCCACCTGGAAGTGTTGCTGTGCCACGTGCTCTAGGTGAGCCTGCTTTGGCTGAGGGGTTGGACTGGATGATCTCCAGAGGTCCCTTCCAACCCTAAGGATACTGTGATCCTGTGAAAACAGTGGGAAATAACGGGTGAAGTTTAGTGTTGAAAGACTTTACGGTTATGCGTGGGGCGGAGCAGCACCTAAACAGGCTCTGAACTGCTCGGGGGCAGCGCGGAGTGGTGGCTGTGAACAACCCTCTCTGAGTTGTGTAGCACTTGGCTTCTGGAGCAGCAGGGAGGGAGCAGGGACCTGCCCGCACGTTTGCTGTTCAGAACACCTGGCGTGGGATAGGGAGAGAAAATTGCAACAAAAATGACCAAATTTAATGGAACAGTCCCTGCAAAAAGAGGAAAAATACTTTAGGACTTTGGTGGAGGCTGATGTGTTATGATCTAGTAATGAAATCTTGATCTGTTTTGAAAATGGGTGAAAAGGACTCTTGAAACGCTACCAAAATGAGAAAAATAGGAAACTTTAACAGATATTCTGTGTGTTTAAGTTGTTAACGCTGTGATGCAGAGTCATAGAAAACAGAAGTAAAGATGGGATCAGAAATCAGTGGAATATTTTTCTGAAGCTTAAGACAGTCTATTACTGGTAAACAAGATGATCACAACCAAGAAATTGCTAACTTGGCTGCATGGATTACAGAGCCATGCCTCATTTTGTACATGCTTTGTCTAAACTTCTGCTTTCATCAGGGGATAACAAGCTCTGATGGTTCTCTGCTCTGCTTTAGGAGGGCTTTTAACATTATCTGCTTCTCATCCTGTATAATCTTACCTGTGTGGTCTGAATCCCAGGCATTTTGCCAACTTTGTTACAAAACCATTGGTTAATGTTTGGGCTTTTTACTATCTGCTTTTCTGTTGTAATAAGAGAGATGCAGATTAATTGAACAGGAAAATTGAACAAGAGTTCAGTTTTGTAAAATATATTCTGATGTTTACCTTAGAGTGAAATCAGCCCCTAATAATAATTCAGGGAAAACATCCTTTGCTAAGGGATTATTAGTTCCTGTATGTTTGGGAACCATTGGCCTATACAAATGTTTTTGTATAAAAACATATTAATTAACATGAGTCCTTCTTCCCAAAGAAGATGTTCCAAAGACAGTAGTAATCACTGTCCCCATGTCCTGATGGACAAACCAGCAGGCAGGAAGATCGGCCTGGCTGGACAGGGAGCTTCTGCTGCAACTGAGAGAAGAAAGGAGAGATTATGACTCTGGAAGAAGAGGCAGGTGACTCAGGAGGACTATAAGCATGTCATGAGGTTATGCAGATAGAAAAATTAGAAGGTCAAAAGCCCAACTAGAACTTAAGCTGGCTACTGCGGTAAAAAAAGACAAAAACGTTTCTATAAATACATCAGCAACAAAAGGAGGGCTAAGTACAATCTCCATGCTTTATTAGATGCAGGAAGAAATAAGTGACACAGGATGAGGAAAAGGCTGAGGTATCTAATGCCTTCTTTGCCTCAGTGTTGAACGGTAAGACCTGTTGTTCTGCAGGTACCGGCCCCCTGAACTGGAAGACAGGGATGGGGAGCAATATCACAGAATCATTAAGGTTGGAAAAGACCTCTAAGATCATCAAGTGCAATCTTTGACTGAACACCAATCTGTCAACTAAACCACAGCACTAAGTGCCATATCAAGTCATTTCTTGAATACTTTAGGGTTGGTGACTCCACCACCTCTCTGGGAAGCCACTTTAAATTCTTAACCACCCTTTCAGTGATGAAATTCCTCCTGAACCTCCCCTGGCACAACTTGAGGCCATTTCTTCTTGTCCTGTTGTGAGTTGCCTTGGAGAAAAGACCAGCACCCACCTGGCTACAGCCTCCTTTCAGGTAATTTAGAGAGTGATTAGGTCTCCCCTGAGCCTTTTGTTTCGAGGGTAAACAGCCCCAGCTCCCTCAGCTGCTCCTCATAGGACTTGTATTCCAGACCCTTTCACTAGCTGTGTTGCTCTTCTCTGGACACACTCCGGCACCTCCATTTCCTTCTTGAACTGAAATGCCCAAAACTAAATGGAGGATTTGAGGTGGGGCCTCACCAGTGCCAGGTACATGGGGATGCTCACTGCCCTGGTCCTCCTGGCCACGTTATTGCTGATACAGGCCAGGATACCACTGGCCAAGAAGGCCACCTTGGCACACTGTCGGTTGTCAGCCAGCAGCTATAGGTTCTTTTCTGCCAGGCTGCTTTCCAGCCCCTTTTCTTCCACTGATGGAATTGCTGGAAGTGCTCACTGAGCCACTTTCCATCATTTAAGAGTAGTCCTGGTCAACTGGGGAGGCTCTTGTTTGGAGGTTGGTAAATGTGATGCCTATCTACAAGAAGGGTTGGAAGGACAATCTCAGGGAACCACAGGCCTGTCAACCTGATGTTGGTACCAGAGAAGGTCATGGAGCAGCTCATCATGAGTGCTGTCATGTGGCACATAGAGGGCATCAGGACTGGCCAGCACAAGTTTAGGAAAAGCAGGTTCTGCTTCACTGACCTGATCTTCTGTGACCAGGTGACCCACATAGTAGATGAGGAAGAGGCTGTGGATGTTGTCTACCTGGACTTCAGTAAAGCCTTTGTCACCATTTCCCACAGCATTCTCCTTGAGAAACTGGCTGTTCGTGGCTTGGACAGGTGCACTGTTTCCTGGGTAAAAAACTGGCTGTATATCTGGGCCCAGAGTGGTGGTAAATAGAGTTACATCCAGCTGGCAGCCAGTCATGAGTGGTGTTCCCCAGGGCTCAGTATTGGGTTCAATGTCTTTATCAATGATCTGCACAAGGGGGTTGAGGGCAACTGCAGTCAGGTCACAGACGACACAAATTGGGCAGGAGTGTTGAACTGCTAAAGGGTGGGAAGGCTCTGCAGAGGGATCTGGACAGGCTGGATCGATGGGCCAAGTCCAGCTGTGTGTGGTTCAGTAAGGCCAAGTGAAGGGTCCTGCATTTGTGCCGCAACAACGCCCTACAACGCTACAGGCTGGGGGAGGGAGGAGTGGCTGGAAAGCAGCCCAGTGGAAAATGACCTGGGTGTGTTGGTTGACAGCAGCTGACCATGAGCCAGCTGTGTGCCCAGGTGGCCAAGAAGGCCAATGGCATCCTGGTCTGTATCAGAACCAGTGTGGCCAGCAGGAGCAAGGAAGTGATTGTCCACCTGTACTCAGCATTGGTGAGGCTGCTGTTCAAATCCTGTGTTTAGTTCTGGGCTACTCACTACAAGAAAGACATTGAGGTGCTGGAGCGTGTCCAGAGGAAGGACTGTCCCGAGCTGGTGAATGGAGAGTTAGTCCTATGAGGAGCAGCAGGGGGAGCTGAGGTTGTGAAAAGGAGGTTGAGGGGAGACCTTGTTGCTGTCTACAGCTACAAGAAATAAATTGCAAGTGACAGGATCAGAGGAAATGTCCTTAAGTTGCACCATGGAAGGATTAAATTGAGTACTAGGGAAAATTTCTTCACTGAAAGGGTTGTCAAGCATTGGAAAGGGCTACCCAGGGAAATGGTTGAGGCCCTGGAGATATTTAACAGATATGTAGACATGGTGCTTAGGGGCATGGGTTAGTGGTAGACTTGGCAGTGCCAGGTTAACAGTTGGGCTCAAATGATCTTCAGGGTCTTATCCATCCTAAATTATACTATGATTTTGTGAAACAATTCATACATATGAGTTTGTAAGCCCATGCTGGTCATTTGCACTGTAACAAGTTTCTAATGCAGGTTAGTCTCTGAGGAGCCCTTATTAGTGTAAGGTAATATAATAATTTATATTAATTAATAATTAGTATTAAGCCTGAGGAAAGGGTGGGCAAGTCAGGGTGAGTGTTAATGGGATGGATTTTTTTAATCAAATCATGTGTTGTAAGTAATTTTTAATTGCCTCTTCTGTGCTACTGGGTTATAAAAAAAGAACCATAATGGTATGTGGTGTGAAAAAAATAATTGACATGATAAGCACTTCTGTTTTTTCCAGGGAAATGTACATTCTTTTCAGTTAAATTTTGCATACAACTTGTTTCTTCTTCCTGCTTTAAGTTTGCTTAATTTTCTTCAGTCGTTCCTGAAGAGTGATACATTTTTTCTCTTAAATTTATTAGGAATAATAGCTGAGATTATTGCTGAAAAGAGTACTAAACGGATTTCTAGAACTGCATTTATCTGTAGTATTCTTTACTGGTTAATGGAGTACATTTATCCTTAAGTTTGCCACATCCAGTGAGAGTGTATCCCAGAAAGTACAAGCCTTCATAAAAAACTACATTTTCTTTCTACATTATTGTGAAAGGACCCTATTACTGAAATATCTGTTGACTGTGTTCTTTGTAATGAAATAAGCAGATATTTGTTACACAACAAAATACAATCTAGTTAATGTGCATAACTACGTTAATGATAAGGGTTCCTCATCACTGAGAAAATAATGAAATAGCCAGCAAAATATGTAATTACAGTATATGAAAAGGCACCAGGAAAGCATTTATTTTCATTTAAGCAAGGAAATAATTAAAAGTGAAGGTGAACCAAAATGCAGTTTGCTCATTTTACACTTACATAGCTCGTAATTAATGGTTGAGCTCCAGAAATGAGCTTAATAGGATGCTGTGTTATATAAGTCAGCCTCTTTCTCTCTGATGACTTGTCCGCTTTAGACCTGGCCCTGGCTAACTGATCCCCTCCATGGATGGAGCAGTAGTTTTAAGACAGGTGTACTGTTAGCAAAGTGGGTTTGGCTCGGTCTTCAGAAGAGTAATGCTTGTTGTGAATCACTGAGTATGAGTATTGTCACCAGGGATTTAGACTGCATAAAATCATTTCTGAAATGGCAATTAACTTATTGGGTATGAGGATATTAGACGACAGTTACAGAGAGATTTGAGTTTCCTGATTCAGTTGTCACAATCCATTATAAGCATTTAGATACAGCCAAATACTAGGTTTCATGGGACAAAATGCTATTTATAGCTGCAGAATGAGAAAGCAATAGGTTGGGTAAGACATTGAAGAAGTCATGAAAAACATGCTGTAATGAGGATTCTTGGCAAGCTGATAAAAATAATTACTTCTTTTGATAAATAAGAGAATATTAGATAAATGTAAGGAAAATAAACTGCAGCATTGGTAATATAGCTATAAGAATGCAATATCTTAATCTGCATTTCAGAATTATGCAGGAGTACTAGAGAGTTGAAAGCATGGTTGTAAAGGAGATCTTGGAATTGAAAAACAAGATACATGCTTAAAACATGTTAAGAGTTTGATTGTTATGAGTAGGTGTTTGTGTTGAAGACTTGTATTTCCCCGGTTAACCCTTAGGTTGCTGAGAAAAGCATAATATTCCAGCAGTTGATAAATCAGTATAATTAACCTTAGTGCAAGGAAAGTGTTCATACACACACACAAATGGAAAGACCAGGGAATCCAAACGAAAATCAGAGCCTTGAATGCTTCCTTACAAAGGTAATTGAATGCTGAGTGTGACAAGATAGACTTAACTGGAAAGAGTTGTGAGCAGTCAGTTTTAAACACTTGGTTATGAAGGGGACCTGATGAATGATGCTGAGAAGCATTCTTACAGTCACTTGGATGAACTGACTGTGCAGAAAAATGAGTTAGAAGCAGGTTTTTGAATGCGAGAGGATGAAAGGTAGTAAAATTTCTGTTACAAACAGCAGACAGAAAAAGAACAAAAGAAAAGCACTTGTTTGCATTTGGGGAAGGTCTGAAAGAAGTGGGGGGCTGAATAAGGAACAACAAGGTTGCAAAAACAAATGAGAGAATAGATGCTTGGATCAATATACCTAGAAACAGGCAATGGACATGAGCATGAAATGGATTCAAGTTTTCTTTCCTGCCAGTAGAACCAGTGCTTCCATTTCTGTCTGAGAATGGGTCAGAGATTAATGGAGAGACTGGAGTAAGAACTCAAAAAGTTAAGCGTTGGCTTAGATAACTCTCAGTGGAGTCCTTGTTCCTAGAAATGAGTGAGAAAGCATGGCTTCTTAAAAGTGATTAACAAATGGTTCCAGTACAGATTCTGTGATTGAAAGTTTTTATCCTTGTATTGTCGTATTGTAGAGATGTTTGTAGGATTAGTTTCAATGGGTCAGCTCTCTCTGGGTAGCTTGGGTACTAGTTTTCTGTGATTGAAAATGTCACTACAACTTAGAGAGCTTGAAATGTAAAGAATGAAGGGAGAAGATGGAGCTTCAGAGAACTTGAATACTGATATCTTCTACATAAAACCAGCATGATTAGATCAGTCAGAAATACAAAAAAGGAGAAAGGAACACCAGAGAAGGATAGGTAGCAAAGATAAAGTGTAGATAATATTTAAGGAAAACATGGTTCAAGTCCAAGGAGGAAGGTAATTGCCCTATGATTTCTTTTGTGAAATTTCCCCCTTCACTCCCCAAATATGACTGTCAATCCATACCTTAGGAAATACTGTGCATCTGCGAGGAACCTCAGAAAGCCTGGAAAGACCAATATCGGATGTAAAACTGGATGTGAAATGGATAGAAATTATAGTGCAAAAGGTGACTGGAAAACAAGGTGAAGTTTGCATATGTCACTGGGATGAAAATAAGGCTTTACATCAATGTTGAGATGAATGGTAACAGTTACAATGAGTAGTGTGGGTAAAAGATTTGGTTAGAAATAAACGAATATTGCAGAGTATGCAGGGAGAAGAGCTCCTGTTAAGTCAGTTCTGTGATTCTGTCCATCTACCTATTGCTAGAAGTGGTAGTTAATATGCTTAATCAGCCAGTGACCCTGGTGCTGTTCATGATGGTATTTTATATGATATCATTAAAGATTATATTTATGGCCTTTGTTTTAAGTAGTGAGCAGGTTATGGAAAAGTGAAATTTGGAGCAAACAATTCAATCCATATAAAGCAGAAGGTTAAACAAATAGAAAAAGCCATGAAGGATTTATTTCAAAAGCACCATTTTGAAATTCTGGGGGCTAGTTAATGAGTTATGAGGACCAATAATATTAATCACTGTTTTTTACCAAAATGTTGAGTGTAGTCATGAAGGTTACTGTTCATGCACAGCTGCATGGGATCCTTTGTACAGATGAAAAATTTTGTACAGGAGGAAATAGATGGCCTCAACTGCTGGTGTAATGGAAACAGAATTTAACAGTTTAGAAAGAAGACTTAAAGATCACCTGTTTGAAGCAGTAGAGAAAGACAGGGAATGGACAAACTAGAAGTAAGGGATTATAATGGTAAATTTGATATGGATGAGTCAAATGTGATTGCAGAAGTTATCTTGTGTTATTTTCAAAATAACTACATATTTCAGACTTCTTTCTTTTATAAAAAAATTGGAACTGCAGTGTAATCTGTGATTTTATTTGTCAGTATTCAAGAAAAATTCAAATTAGAACAAGTGTAACTTAACTGGAATGATTAGATAAGGGTCAGTTAATTTCATGAGGAGATTGAGAGCTTGGTTTGTTTAGTTTAGCACAGCTATGCTTGGCAGGGGTTCTGTATCTGCTGAGGGAAAGACAGAGAGTGATGTTAGCTGGGATCAGATGAGCACAGACTTCCAAGAATAAATATTAAGTGAGAATTGTCAGGCTACTACAGGAAATCAGTATCTGGAATAGCCTTTTAAGATAGATGATGCTTTTTAAAAGGGTACTTGATTTGTTTTTAAGGGAAGTAATGCTGTATATGTGTGTAGTATTGAAGGATTTGGCTCATTGATTTAAAGGTTATATTCTGTCTTACGCTGTACCATGTTCTCAGTTGAAATTGTATTGTTTAGTGCTTAACTTGCTTACTCAAGTAAAGAAGCGAGATTAATTTCTTAATTTATTACCATATTTCTAAACATTTTTACAATTAGTAATACAAGCCTATTTTTTCATGTAACTGTTTAAGAAAACCCAAAATTTTACTGCTTTATTTTTCTTCCAATACTGTTTCATTTCTGTGCATGGAATAAACTAATTCAAACAGTGGAAATAGTATGTCTTTTCTTGAAAGATTTATTGCCATCAGAATTCACCTAATGTTTCAGCAACATCAGTTTGTCAATAATTAGCCCTTTCCTTTTGCCATTTACTGATCCAGTGCTCTCTAAATCTTTGACTGCCAATGTATATTGTTTCAGTCCTTGACTTCCCTCTTCGTGGTTTTCATAGTTGGCATGAGTGACAGCATGTTATTAAATGACCAGATCATACTTTCTTATAATTGCATTAACTGTTTCTGATTGACAGCACTTCAGCTTTGCCATGAGTTATGTTTTGTTCCTGATCCTCCATATTTTGGACCAAAAAAGTTTGGAATTCTTTTTTTCCTGAGTTGTTTTTAGAGCTTGTGTAATTGAATTATTTTTGAAGGGATTTGGAATTGATATCTGAAAGCTGCTCTTGATGAGTGTTCAGTTTGTCTTGCAGTGACCTCACTTCAGTGATCAAGAGCATTTCTACTGCAGGTTTTTCAGCCATTTCACTATGTTATTTTCACAGTGGTAGTGTGAAATGGCTGTGTTTTGGAATTGTCCAAAACTTTTTGTTTACAGGTAGGTAGTAATGTAAATACTCCAGGCAAATGTTCATGATTTGTCATTAGTTGAAAGCGGTATTAGTTGAAATTTGGCAGCGTGTAGGAAGATGTGAAGATAAAAATTATATGCTGCCATTTAAATTCTGTAGTTTCGTCTGATCTTCTGTGACCACATATTCTTTGTGGAGGAGAAGAGGATGATGTGCTAAAATAATATTCCTCCTATTTATTTTATATAAGATATATTTTCATACAATAATATGCATTTCAACAGGCTGATGGATAGTACAAAATCATAGAACGATTTGGGTGCGAAAAGATCATTCTACTCCCCTGCTTTGAGCAGGGATACCTTCCACTAAACCAGGTTGCTCAAAGCCCAGTCCAGCCCAGCCTTGAACACTTGCAATGATGGAGCATCCACAGCTTCTCTGAGCAACCTGTTCCATTATCTCACCACCCTCAATGTAAAAAAACCCACTTTCTTCATTATGTCCAATACAAATCTCCATTTCTGTTTAAAACTGTTGTCCCTTGTCCTGTCACTACAGCACCCTTTATGTATAGAAAGGTTGCAATAAGATCTCCCCAGTCCTTCTCTTCTCCAGGCTGCACAACCTCAGTTCTCATTCCGAGGTGCTCCAGCCCTCTCATCATCTTTGTGGTCCTCCTTGGGACCCAGCCCAGCAGGTTCATGTCTTTCTTGTGCTGGGGACCCCAGAGCTGAATGCACTAGTCCAGGTGGGGTCTCATGAGAGCCGAGTAGAGGGGCACAATCTCACCCCTTGTCCTGCTGACCACACTGCTTTAGATGCAGCCAAGGATATGATTGGTTTTCTGGGCTACAGGTGAACACTGCTGGGTCATACTCAATTTTTCAGCCACTGGTGTCCCCAAGTCCTCCACAGTGCTCCTCTCAATCCCTTCATGCCACAGTCTGTATTTATACTGGAGATTGCTCCAAGCCAGGTGCAGGACTCTGGGTTTTCACATAAGCAATACACGTTCTATCTAAGTAAGTAAAAATCTTTAATCTGATTTATGCTGAAAACTTCACACAATTATTGACTTTTTTGTTTTCAGTAGTCTGAAAATTCACTTTAATCTCTTGTTTCCATAGGAAACATCTGTCGCTCTCCAATAGCTGAAGCAGTTTTTAGAAAGCTTGTAACTGATGCAAAACTTGAGCATAAGGTAAGCTATTTATTTCTGTTTCTGCCCAAGAAATAACTGTCTTGTAGCCAGTTAGAAATGTAAGCTGTGAGAAAGGAAACATAAAAATATAAATTTGTTTTTCTGTAGTGGAGGATAGACAGTGCAGCGACGTCTGCCTATGAAATAGGAAGCCCTCCTGACTATCGAGGACAGAATTGCATGAAGAAGCATGGCATTACCATGAATCATATTGCCAGGCAGGTACTGTACTTTAAGTTTCTTTCAATATGTGTATGTATTTGTTTTGTTGTTACAGTGGATGACAGACAGTGCTGCTGTTTCAGACTGGAACGTGGGGCGCTCCCCAGATTCAAGGGCTTTAAGCTGTCTAAGAAATCATGGCATTGAGACAGCCCATAAAGCACGGCAGGTAGAAGAGAGTATATTTTCTTTCTTATTCATACTCATGCTTTGTTTAGTCCTAACCATTGCAATCACAGAAGTCATTTGAGCAATGCATGGTTAAGCATCGAGTAGTAAATACTATGTGCAGTTTTTCAAAGAACTGAGTGGCCTAACTCTTCTGGTTGGTCTTAATGAGTTTCTTGTTACTAAGCTTCATTGGAAGCATAACTAGGAAGCATTGGAGCAGTTTCTGCATTATAGAAAAATCCTGCCTTTAAATGTTTAGTATTTTGAGAATTTTTTTAAATGCTTTTTAAAAATGGACTTACTCTAGTAATCTGTGATGCCTCCTTCAGCAAGGAATTGCATATCTAGTTACAGGTCCAAAAAGAAATAGAATACCTGTTAGTTCATCTGTCACAAAAAGCTTCTGCTCTTGCATGAAGATCTTTTAAAAAATATTTAAAATGAATAATTAGAAATTACAATTAGAAAGCACTCAAACCCAAGATTAGGAGCACAGCTGGTGGTAACTTCAGAGGAAAACATACCCTTGAAGCATTCTTAAGGGTAAGACAGGTTTGTCACTTACTGAAATCCTTTAAGTTTTACCAAAACTCATATCTGTTTTTATTAACAAAAGAACATGTATTTCTATGCTGTATTCCAGAGAGATTGGAAGTAAATGTGTCTGCATCTATTTAAATTGTTCAGACACTCAAATAAATGCACATAATTTACTTCAGTTAACTATTCTCTGGATATAAGATATTCCTTTAGGCCTTGACCTTTACTTAGTTAGAGTTTATGCCACTAGTTCTTGTACTGACAAAAAGATAAATAGTCTTGTTATTATCTTACATTTCTGTTCCCTTCAGAAATTTACTAGACCTGACTGAGGTCATATTTACTTTCTTCACTTTCAAAGACCACGTTTAGTTTTTTGACTTTTTAAAATAAATTCTCTCAATTAGTCAATTGCCCTCTACTGACCTCTCCTGCTGTTAATCTCTGTTTATATAATAAACAAGATTAAGCCCAGCACCATTTCAGATTTTTAAATATCTTACTATTAGAATAATTACTAAAAAATGTCTGATATAGTCTTTTCCTGTTAAAAGTTCTAGATTTACTATTTATCAATGCTTACAGACATCATTATTTGTCAATACGCAAGCTAAATGGTAGTGAGACTATTCAGTCAGTGTTTCAGTCACAGTAGTGTAACATGGTTGTCTTCTTAGAAGACGCCTTGGAAACTTAAGAACTCTTCTTGGGTATTCTTAGAGTAGTTTATAAGCAGTTAAACTAAAGCAAAGGACCCAAAATGAGTTAATCCTCTGCCTTGAAACAAATCGATATATCCTCCTTTGGCAGAGAGGGAATGAAAACACTTTAATGAAGGCATTTGCTCATACGTTCTGGCAAATGAAGATATTTTTAAAGCAGAAGACCCTAAAATGTTACATATACAGGGAGAGAAAATTAACAAGAATAAGACAATAAAATTAAAGTCTAAAAGATGAAAATTTGTCGACAACGTCCCCGTAAAAGCAGTTTCTTTTATGAAGAAAATCTTCAAATTCCTGAGCTACAGCTAACTGTTCATTTTGCACTGATTTTAACTATGTAACTCCAACAATTTATTGTTTTTTCAAAACTTCTGTCAAATGGTTTCTGCTGATTCTCTAAACTGCAGACCTCATATCATCTTGTAGTACTTCTGAAAAAGAGGGATTCAACAATGTAAAATAGGACTTTTCAGAATGGTTAGGTTAGTACCAGTGGACATGTGTTTGTTTCACTCTTAAACTCAAGGATAGAATTTTTTGTGAGACTTGTTTCAGAACAGATTAAGGAAATTTTAATACAGAAGGTGCAGAAATAGAAGGGATTTATCTTCTGTTGCCTTCGAAATACTGTCATAAGTACCTCATACAATTATCCTCTTCACTCCTGTGGAATACTGGTACCCACCCAGTGAAAAGCTCCTTCTATCATGTAATTTTGTGCATAATTATGATAATCATGGATTTTACCTTTTTTTAAATTCAAAACCACAAGAATGATTTATGTAAAAGAGAATGTTAAATTGGTTACATACTACCATCATATACAGTGATATTTTAATTGAAAAGTGAAGTATAAAAATAAATGTATATACTTACATATAAAATGAAGAATTGTTAACATTTTAGTTGATGGTGGGCTGCTGTTATGTTTAGGTACTCGTTGGAATTTTATAAGCTCTTAGTCTTCATGCACAAACTAGATAGGTTTTAATCAGTTTCACTTTTATTCATGCTGAGGCCAAAATTTATTTTGGTATGACTCATACTATGCACTTGCCTTAAATATGAAATTGAGATTAGAAGAAGTTTGTATTAAACACTGTTTCAAAACTGGATAAATTTGACAATTACTGTCTCTTGGGATTTTAGACAGAGAAAATGAGATTTCCCTTCCGTAAATAAAAGGGAATGTTTAACAAATTAATAATGGTTATATGCATTTTTTTAATGTAAGGTTATTGTTGTCTGCGTAGTTCCATCCAAAGTTGAACTTGAACTCTCCACTACTCTTCTGAAAATGTACATAAATGTTTATGTCCTCAATTCCTCCAAAATACTCGTTTTTGTAATTTTGAGGAACATCTTCAATTCACTGGAGTTTGCTCAATTAAACTTTTTCTATCTGATACTGTGGTAGGGCTTAAGAGCACAAACCAAATGGTAATCTTGGATTTAGGGCTGCATTTGCATCTGTAGTAGTGCTTGTCATAGGGTAATAGCTCTCACATTGTCAAGTGGGTGTGTTTTTCCTTTTTTTTTCATTTATTTTTATTTTATTCTTACATATGTCTGTACAACAAAGAAATCTCTGCCCTCCTATTTTCATAGGGGCCAGTGTTTAGCTGTGTAGAGCATTCAGAAGCAGCTTGTAGAGGTACTGCTTAGATTTGCCAGGAAAACAGAGCTATTTCCACTGCAAAAATATTTTCATAGGTCAAAGGCACTGCATGAATACAGCAAATATTTTTACAGTGAAAATAAACAAGTCTGCATTAGTTTTCACCATTAACCCTTTCTTTTCTCATTCCCCCAACACACCTCATCCCTTCAGTTCTCTTTGTGTGTGTAGTGTTTCATTTATGGCTTTATTGTGATAATTTCTGTCTTTTCTTACTCCCTGTAATGAGAGCTTAATCAGTATGTATTTGCTGTTTTCACAAAATGCATATTTTGCCATCTAAACCATTTTTTTTCTTAATATGTAAGTAATTTTTACAAGTTAAACCTCTGACTTACAGGATGATGTTTTGTGTTTTTGTTAACTTACCTACTTGCTTTTCTAGTCCATCCTTCCCAGAGATGCCTGCCAGAAAAACCAGTTCCGAACAAACTTTCCAAGTTTCTTGGTTATGATACTTCAAATAGGACTATGTGTGAAATGCAGTCTTACTGTGAACTCATTATAAATTTTATTGCTTTTATTCATCCTCACTACAGACACTTGGTTCAGAAATCTTATTACCAGCATCATGGGCATTATTGGGAATATTTTACCCTGAGCTAACGCTTAAATCTAAGCTGAAATACAATGACAGGTAAATCTCTGCAGCCATCCTTGTAACAATACAGATGACATTAGTAGTTCAGTTGGTGGTTTATTGCTATGTCTGCCTATCTGACTCTGAACTCAGATCTCTGAATTTAGTAAACATTCATGCTTAGGAGTCAGTAAACTACAGGGGAAGAAAGAACAGATCATATAATAGTTAGGAAGATGTACAATAGATTTTTTAAGATCATACTATACATTTTGTGAATTTACATGGCCTAAAATACTGTGGATGCATTTGTTATTATGACATTGTAACTCATACCATCATAATTGAGCTTTGAATTTCACTTGGTAATTTTTCCTGTGGCAAATTTTTAGATTGGAAGTATTGCAGCTGATTCGGGGTTACCTACATTTTTGTTGTCTTACCAAGAAAGCAACTTTTCTATTTTATTTTTAATCATTTTTATTGCATAGTTTCCACAATTGGAACTCTGCTTTAGTTTTAGTAGTTGAAAAGTACTAGAAATGTCATTTGTAATGATGTTCTGAAAAAAAAAAAAAGTTAAATAGCTGACTTGGGTTTTTTTTATGAAATACTTGCAAAAATGGATAAATAATCATGGTAGAGTGTATTTAAAATGCCACGATGTCCTGTAAAAGTTTAAGAGGATGGAGCCTTATTCTTTCCACCTGTGTCTATTCTAGTAAATCAGAACTACAGAATTTGAAAATACTTTTTTTCCCCTCTTTTTATAAATCAAACGCAGTTTGCAGTCTAAAGCACCTATTTTTAATTCTAGGTCACTAAAGAGGATTTCCAGACCTTTGATTATATACTTTGTATGGATGAGAGCAATCTAAGGTAATGTATGAAGAAATGGAACAAATTCATATGGATTACTTATAGGGATGTCATAAGTCACTTTGAAGACAGATGTCACATTTTACTGTTTAGCTTGTCTTGGTGTTCTTTTGTTTTGGGGTTTTTTTTAACATGTATGTGAATGATATCCTAAATAAATGGATTCTTCACTTCTAATAAGTTTAATGAGGTAGAAGTCAATGCTTTATTTGTGTGATACATGTCACTCAAAGATTAAGGACATGTAAATTTAGTTACTTTGTGCTATATACAGCTGATGCCTGTATAGTTAAGAATGAGGATGTACTTGCTGTCTTGATTGAAGTGATCTTTCTAATTGCGTGGCATCTAAAAGACAAACTGTGGGAAGGATTAAATATGGTAAGGGGGCTTTTTACTTTATGGAAATAGAGTGAGCTCTGAAATAAGCAGGGTTGTTAGCTGAGGGAAATCTTGTTTTATTGTTAGCTGTGCTCTAATTAAGTGTGCTTTAGAAGGATATGGTGAAGTAGCTGCCTCGTGTAAAAATTTGAGTATCACTAGCAAAATTTCTACTCAAGTACATACATATTGAGGATTAAGGAGCTGACCTTTAATAAAATACAGGTGTCAAAGTGCTTGTCAGGGCTATTGTAAAGTTAGTTTAAAAAAGCCCAAACCAGCACAACCCACAACAGAACCCAAATAAAACCCTATTAGTAGCACACAAAGACTTCTAGAAGCAGCACCACTTAACTGAAATAAGTATGATTTTGTTGAATTTTCTAGAATGTGTTGAATGACCTCTCTTCTGGAGTCTGCACGAATAAAGGGTATATAACACTTGGCTTGATTGCTGTGTTTCAGGCAGTGACGTGACTAGGCTTACTTCTATTTTCACTTGAATTCTTAAACAGAAATTTGAATTAACAATTTATATGATATGAGCTGCAGAGCAAAAGAAACATCAGAACTGTAACTGGGATAATGCTACTGCTCGGATAGTGCTGCAGTTTCACTTTAAACTTGCACGGAGTTTAGCCACTTTGCCTGGGAATACCTATTTGTAGCAGTGGGAGGGCAGGCTGAATCCAGTTGTGGATGGAATGCCTGTCATATCAGAAAAGGAAGATTTGAGATCCCTTTTCTTTAGTACCAGGCTCTCGCCTGTCTGTCCATCAAGTGATATGCCAAAAGCCTTTAAGAAAACAGTTTGACATTTTTTTCAATAATGAAAGTCTAGAGAATGTATTGAAAATCTGGAAATTCAAGCAATACCTTCTGAGTTGAAAGAGTAGCCCTGATTTTTCTTCATGCAAAAGCAGTATTGTGGTCTCACTGCTATTTCTAAACTATATGAAATTAATTTATCAGAACTAATAATTAGGATTTAATTTCTTAAAAACTGATATTGTTATGACTAAGTATTCACAGAGGGGTTTTTTGCATTTTTAATGGCGAGTAAGTAAAATGATGATTTGGTATAGAGATGTGTAATATTAAAAGAATTTAGTATATTCTGGCAGTTCATTGTGAAAATCATAGTACTTTAATAGCCTTTACTCAGAAGATGATGAGAGGTGCATTTTAACTGTCCCTGGGATCATGGATGGCCACTTGTAAGTAGATGGGGAAAACGCTGTCTCAAAATCAGAATGTTTTATCAATGAGAGGCAATGTAGTAGGAAGAGGGTGTGACAACCGATGAAATATTACAGTGTATCAAGAGAAAAACAGATGTAGGTCACTAATTTACCATTTTCTGTTAACTTACTATAGTAGGACTTCACATGAGTTTGAGGTAGTATGGAAAGAGTTTGCAGCATACCAATCTAAACCACTTGCTTTGAACAGCTAGGAGAAGCTTACTCATACTTTTGGAGAAAGATCTGGGTAATTTCCGTTGTTTTTTGTTCAACACAAGGGAAGGGTAGATACTGGAAGTACTAATGATTGATTTGAGAAAGAAGTTGATGAACTTACTATTACAAAGTTTTGTTAATGTATGTGTCCGGTGCCTGACTGCTTGTTTATGCTCTGAAGTAAGTTTGTGTTTATGTCCTCCATGTTCAATTAAACAAGACCCCACATAACATGAAAGAAACAACAAGCAGCGTAGAATCCACAGGATTGAGTCTGGACATGTTATTTTCCTGTGTTGTCTAGAAACAGTTATGAACATCTTGTGCCGATGCCAAAATTCTGGAGAAAAACTGAGGGCAAAATTTTATTTTCTCTTTTACAGAGATCTCAACCGGAAAAGCAACCAAGTTAAAGACCGCAAGGCCAAAATTGAGCTACTTGGAACTTACGATCCACAGAAACAACTTATCATTGAAGATCCATACTATGTATGTGTAAGAAATACTTTGGGTGGCTTGATTAAAAATTGTGTATGTGTAGTATATACTCTTTCCAGATCCCACAGCTGGCATATGACATACAATCTAAAGTTATACAAAGCCAAGTGTGAACATATATTTTTTTATGACAAGAAAACAATATAAATTACTGGGATAGGAAAGGAAAACATGTCTTTATGCTTACATTTATTTACATTCAAATAATGCAGTGCACCTGTATTTTCAATATTGGGTGAAGCCCTGGTTGATCAGCATCCTTGCAGAGGATGTAATTAGGAAAAACAGAGACAAAGGCCTGGACACAGGTGGTCAAAGAAGTTGAATAATACCAGCCAAGAGCAAGCAATTAGATTCATATTCTACAGTGTAGGAAAGAGAAATGGATGAAGATGCAGTAAGGTTCTATAAAATCTTGATATCATGGGAAAAGCTAAATAAGGAATTCATTACCCAGGAAGCAGAAAGTATCAAATGGTATTAGTGGCAAGAAGTTTCAAAACAAAAAAAAGAGGTTTGTTTTGGTGGGTTTTTTTCCACTTAGTGCTTCTTTGAACTGTGAGACTCAACATGACAGGTTAGTGTGAACGTAAAGAAAAAAGGAAAAGACTTACAGGGGCTCAAAAAGTGCATGGAAGAAATATGTGAAGGAAAGTCACCCAAGACTGTTCAATACAATGTCACAATAGTTGTCTGTGGAAATTCCTGAGTTCAAATTGAAGAGAAATACACAGACTATCACCAAGTATTTGTACTGTTTTTATTCGTTCATAATGTCTGTTACTTGCCATTACTGACTGGGGAAACCAGTATGCAATTTTTATTTTTTTTCAGGCAGTATTGTTATTCTTACAGTCTTTTTTCTCTTCTTTTCTAGGGGAATGAAAAGGACTTTGAAACTGTTTATGAGCAGTGTCTTAGATGCTGTAAAGCATTTTTGGAGAAGTCTCATTAATGCTTCATCATTTAATTTCTAAAAGAAAATAATTAGCTTCTCCTGAAATACGTAAAGTTTACTTGATTGATGTATTTAAATTGTAAAATTATGCCTTTATGTTCAATACGTACTCAGTTATTCAATTTTGCATTTTAGCTTTTCTGTCATCTAATGAAAAAATATAGAAAGGTTTTAATTGGATTACATGATCAGCCATTTTGTCACACATCATTGTAGTAATAAAGTATATAATTAAGGATAAATTTATCTGTAAACTCTTCCAGTGCTTTCTCATAAGCACTGCAAAAGTAACATCTTGCTTTATGTGCTATGTTAACTAAACTGAGGTCTTGTCAATGTGTCCTCAGTGAGTTAATTTCAGTCAGTTTTCAGTGGGAATCTGTGAGATACTAGTTGATGTGTAACTTAAGATATGTCATCCCAGTATCATGAGACAGCCTTTGGATGGAAGCTGTTTCACATGGAGCCTGCTAAACTAAAGGAACTGCTGTCTGACAGACATTGCTCTTAGCACTGTTTGAAAACTTAAGGAAGCAGAACCTCTGTGTGTTTCATCAGGAACTGGTGAAAATAGCTTCTATCAGTTTAAATGCTTAGTTAGTCAAAGAAGAAATAATTTTTGTTCTGGTACGCTTTTGTACTATTTAAGATGAACACAGTTCAGAAATTGATTAGGACTTTTAGTCTTCCTTTGGTCTTCTGGTCAATTCCTAGCACACTGACACAAGTACATGTAACATAGCATTTACTTTGATGACAAAATGTATCAGCTTAAAAGCTGAAATGTGAAATCACATTTTGTATCTCATGGTGGTAAAATACTCAAATCCATGCAATATAATAGATGAGAAATTTGCTGTAATTCCAGTTCCTACATGAGTGTCAGACAGTATTTTCAGATTTACTCAAGAGAATGGACAGTCTGTTGAAAGTGTTCTGTGAGAGTATAGTTCAACCCAAACACAGTCCATCTGTAATATAACACAAAGTTAACCGAAGGCCAGTAAGTAGATAGTTCTGCTTGTTAAAATCTATAGCTGCTTGTCTGAACATCACCCTTCTTGTCTGCCTTAGAAATGTAAATGCACTGAGATTAGTAATCTAACTGGTACCGTGACGATTTTCCTATTTTGAATAATATCAGCATTGGTATGAACTAGCATTACCACATTATCTGTAAAACTGGATCTATAAAATTTGCTTTGTTATTTATTTAGTCGTTTTTTTTTTTTTTTTTTTTGGTCTCTTCCTGCCTTCCAATTTAGTAGTCTCTGTTTGTCACCTATTCACCCTTCTGGGAGAGGGATGTATTTCAAGAGAGGATCCTGTTATTCCTGGGGAGACTGGAATCCTTGTATCACTTTGCGTGTGTTGCAGCCTTCACAATAGGAATTAAGATTCTTGGGACTTTTACTGTAGAACAGCTGTGTTTGTGTTAGGGAGGTTTCTGTTCTGTACTAAAATTTCAGTTAGACATAAAACTTAAGAACCTGCTTACAAAAAGGCAGGTGGTAGATGAAACACAAATACAGAAATCAAAATCTTTGTGCATTATTGGATTACCGATAGTTTTGACTTTTAAAAAACAAGTTAGGGATTTTCAAGTTAATAGCTGTTTCACTTCAAGGACAAAGAGTAATACAGTATTTCAGGTCCAATTAAGCACTGACTCTGGAAAAATTATTGTCCATTTCTTCTATGCATGCTTTGACAAAGTAAATGGAGAAAAATGATGATCAGTTAGGGACAAACCATCTTAAATGCGGTTTTATGCACTAACCTCAAAAGTGGAAGTATTTAGGCGTAATCTAATGTTATTCTCTGCTGGAATGACCATTTCAAACATTCCAGTGAAAGTAAAATAACTCAGAAGATCAAAAACATGATGACTTGTGCTTTCCCATTCATGCCTGTGTAGGAATTCAGCAGTTTCCTACATATTGAAGCTAAGATTTAGAGGTCTTAAATCTTTTATCTTTTAGCTGCTGGGGTAACAAAGGAGATAAAAGGCTATGGTTGTTTACCTTTACTAGGCTTAGCAGTCTTCCTGTAAAGTGATGCTTAGTCAAAACTATTTGTGTTAAACTCAGGTCAGATTTTAAAAGTTTCAGTCTTGAGACAGATTTTCAGCAAGTAATCTATTGGTTAAATAATTCGCCAACTCTACTAGGAGGAATAAGCTGATTGATTTTCATCAATAATAGGGTTTCTTCTGGAAGAGGGGAAGGAGATCACCATGGTATTTTATACAAATTTGTAGAAGCCGAGAATACAGAACAGAAATTGCCTCCAGGAGGGACAAGTTGCACAGAACTGTTATTTGGGTTCAAAAAGAAACGATGAACACAGGATTAATACACAACTCATGTATGGTAGATAAATAAGTGCCTACACATTCAAAATACCAGTCATGAAAACTAATTTTGAATGAAAAAATCCGGAACTGACTCTTCCTCCTCTCTCTCTGTCCCCACAGCTTGTTATATTTTAGGTAGTAGAATTAGTTAAGACTAAATAAAAAAACCAGAAATCTGCTATAGTATAGTAGTATCTTCTGTCAAAGCATGCTGACTTCAGCTAAATCTAAAGAAAACTTCCATGGGATTAATTTATTTATATTAATTGTTTAAATCATTAAATACGTTACTGTTTTCCTTTTACAAGGAAACTTCTAGAAGGTTTTTGTTTAGCCAGATTTCAGGTGTCCTACTAGAAGAAGAAAGATTTACAATATTTTAAACTTGCTTTTTTAGTAGTAGGCTGTGATGTGACTTCATTCAGTGGAACCACAATGAAGCACGGAGTTCCACCCACATGTTTACTGCAGGTGAGCAGCTGAGAGAATCCTGTAGAAGTAGATTCCGTTAACAACCAGCCTTATATTGCATCCATTGAGAGATTAAACTTTAGCATTTAGTGATCACTGAAAGCAAATAAAAATATGTACTTCTGTCCTGTTAAACAGAAGCCATGTTCTAGGATGAGATTTTGTACTTCTGCCATTTTCTCTTCTAAAGAAGTGGATGCCGAAGGCTCTTAAGTGTCAGTTTCAAGAAACTCGGCTCTTAGAGTTCTCAGGGTGGGGAGGGACGTTTGGTTTTGGTTTTACATTTTGTGGTTCAAATCGAGGATAGAAATGCAAACTAAATGCCAGTATTAGATAAAAGTACGTGTGGTTCATCTACAGATTGCACATAAAAATTTCCTGTTTGACCCATTTTATTGTGACAACTGGATTTAATATCCAGTTTAAGGAAAAAAGGGAAATGTGTATGAAGGCTTCTTGAGTAATTGTTCACTGACTCCTTAGCAACTCTACAGTAGTAAAATGATTTACTGGACATTTGCTGATTATATTGCCTTTCATTATCATGAATAGACTGCAGATTATTTAAAAAAAAAACCAAACCAAGAAACAAACCAACAAAAAAGCCCCACAAATATGAACAGAAAGCCCCCCCAAAAAAAACCAAACCCCAAACAAAAAACCCAAACCAACCATTATTCATAAAAAAGATTCCATTTTATAATACCATAGAGAATTGGAACAGCCTTGTGGGCATTTTCTGGGATTGGGACATACAGATCCGTCCATCCTCACAAGTCCATAGAGAGTGTCCAGATTACTTAACTTCTCTGAGGTGGGTATAATTTTCCTTCCTACACTAGTGAGCTGTTATTGGAAAGAGGTTAAGTGTGGATAAATGATAGGAGCTACCAGAGGGTAGCTTGTTTGCCTGGATTCAGTGAACAGAAAGCAAACTGAGAACAACTTAATACCAAACACTTTATTACTTATGCTTGTTATTTACAGTATTTACATATTGCACGTTTGCTGGAATGTTTTATACATTTATTATATAAAGTAAATTAATGGCAGCTTGTGTTTTTGTACAAAATCCATGCTCCACTGTCCCAAAAAGTATGCCTACTTGAAATTACGTTCCTGTTTGTCATGCAATTCGTACTCCTAGGGTACAATGTGACCCCAATGCAAGTCTGTTTTAACCAGACACTTAAAAAATTGCATAAGCATGAAGGATATCAAGTGACCACAACTACTGTGGAACAGATCTTTAGTAGTTCTAGATATACAAACAAACATTCCTTAAAATTTTAGAATTAAGCAATAGAACATCAATTTCCTTGGTGAAATATTTGTGTTTACATAATTTTTGGCAGCATTACACATCAATTGTAAAGTGTGGTTTTAAGTATGGAGCATTAAGTACTACTGGCAGTTATGCTACTGTAAAGAATGTCAATCTGCAAACTGTTGATGACATACAAAACGCATGTTAAAAGAATTATGGGAAGTAGTCTGTCAATCTGCAAAAATAAATCTCTTGTTCACAATGGAATTTGCTAAAAGGTAGTAAGTTCTATTTCCCTGTTGGTTTCCAAGGCACTTCTCTTGGTTCTTGGTGTTTCTTGTCATGGTAATAACATCTGGTGGATTAAAAGAAAGAAGAAAATTGCCTTTCATCATTTTTATATTCACATACTTATGTTTGAAAATGTGTTTATCATAGTGAAAATAGTAAATAGGAGAATTCAGCAATAACTTTTGAAAGATCCAATAGTGCATTTCTGATCTAACTCAGTTCATATCACCCCAACTGCTAAATTAATGCTTTGTTTGTTAATCAAGGCTGAAATTTTGGAAAAGGTCCCTTCTTGTGCTTAGTCATTTTAGGTAGACATTTTTAGGTACTTTTAGACACTTTTAGTCTACATTTTTAGGTAGACTAGGAAAATGCAGTTCTACTTATTGAAAATGTGCTCATAGTTAAGTCTGGTCTGGTCTAATGACTGCAACTGTGAAGTCAAAAAGTGAATAAATCTCAAGAACAGCATTAACAGATTGCAAAATTCTGTCTAAATGCCTTGGTGTCAGCTGTTGACAGAATCTAGGAAGGATTTGATGTTTCATTGGGCCTATTTGTGAAGAACCTTGGATTCATATAAACAAGTCAGAGTAACTTTCCGAGATTTGGTCCTATAAATATAGCTCCTGGCTTGTGCACATACTGAGGCAGCACAGACCTGAGGAGGAGCTGCAGTGGTTCAGTTTGCTGCTGGTTCTAGAAACTCTTCCCAGAATAGTTTCTTGGAATGAAATCAAAACCATTTCTATGATACTAATAACAAAATCACTGATAAAAAATGACAGATTTCAGCATTGCTTATGTATATGTACTGTCTGTACTCTAGAAATGTCGATTGAAAGGTTGAGCACTGAAAGTTTTCACACCTCTGTTCCCCCACACCTTTAAACCTTCAAAGAAAATGCTGTGTAACTCTGGACGCATACCTAGAAGTCCATCCTCTTTCCAGTAATTGAGGGTTTTTTTTCTGCAACCAGATTTTCTAGATGGGTGACCACTGAATGATGAAAGTCTGTCCACCCAGTTTCATGTGTTTCTAAGCCTGTTACTCTTCTTATTTAGAAGTAAAAAATGTATTATGTCTTTTTAATCAGCAGGAACTACATAGTCAAAAGACACTGCTCTTACGTGCAGACAGATTCAGTTGAAGCTTGTGTGTCTCACAGCCATCCAAAGTCCATGTGGGAGATAAAAACCAGTGGTACTCTGATACTAGTGTTCTGCTGATGACATTTTTCACATTTTCCATATTGTCTGTCTGAAAGTAGGTAACTCTACTTCCCATGAACACTGTGAATTCTCTGATCCTCTGAGTTTCTCTACATTTTCTACTGCGTAAGTATAATTCCTAATAGAATCATTTGGATGCAAAGTCAGTTGGACTTGACATAATCCATTGGAAATCAAGCTATTGGTGCATACAGAAATACTCGTTAGTAGTATTTAAACATTTAGTTTTGCAATTTTTGAAAGCTGTTAGGAAATGTAATAATGTTACAGAAAAGCTTAATTTAATTTAGGGGTTTCCTCTGGCTTTGAAGATAGGACAATTGCTTTTGGTTTTTTATATCCTTCCTTAGAGGGGAAACTGATATAAATTTTCCTTGTCTTGCATTCTCATCTAGCTTATTTTCTGTATGTATGCTCCTACTGTACCCTACTTAGGCTATAACATTTAAAAGTGATGTTTAGGAAAAAATAACATGCTTTTGGTTTGATCAGTGTGTGGTACAACTGACAAGTTAAAACATTGAAAATGTAATAAATAGTTTTTTCATTACTAATCAGAATATGCAGCTCACTGAGAGTGAAAAACAGTGGATAGGATGCTCATCTACACCTGCTTTTATGGGTATCTGATCAAAAGCTGTGGATCCTAAGATTACCAGTGTTCAGGTAACTTAAAGTTTTCTAAACCCCTGCCATTTTCAGAAATCCTTGAAAAGGCCCCAGATTTTTATACTGGAAAATTGGACTGGAATTTAGCTGAAGGGTGACCAGGTAGTCTTAATGGAGACACTGAATATGATTTGACTACAGCCTTCGTTGAGAACAGCGGTAACTATATAATTCCTTTCCCCTCTTTAACTCAATATTTAGTTCTCCTTTGCTAATAAAAAAAAAAAAATCACAAAAGCCCCCAAACAATTGTTCCAATTTTTAAAAGCACAAATTAAAGCTTTTAAAAGCAGAAATTGTAAAGGCATATTACAGCTTTCCAGATGTTTCTAGTTATTATCTGCGCATGATAAAACTGTAAGAAAAAGTTGATCCATTTGAGAAAAATTTAGTGGTTTAAATATTAATATAAACTTTAAAATACTGTACCAGTTGGATTTTGTAGCAGAACTTCCGTCTGCTTGTATCAAAAAATTCTTGCTCAAGTGTGTGCACCCGGGTGAAAGTTGTCTGTGATGTCATCACAAGAGATCCATGCATTGAGGATGATAAAGCTCTTAATGTTCCATCTAGTGTTAGCCACAGACATCGCACAGGAAGCAAAACTACGAACTGCCTCTTAATAAACTTGGACTATGCCACACTAGTAACCACGTACACTGGCTGCTTATTTAATTCAAAGCAGTAGTTCTCATAAAAGTCTGAAATTAGCTACCTTAGGAACTAGTTCCTGATGCCAAGCAGAGGCGATTGAACATGCCCTGAGAAGCTGTATATGATGGCTCAAGCTATACGTTCTAGAAAACAAGGGTCTGCCTTCACTGATTAATACACAAACCCCTCATCTTAATTTCACCTTCGCTTTTATGAAATGAAAGTATCTGACATTTCTTGAATGCACTTGATGTTACTCTGAATAAGAAACAGTGTAAGAGAGAAAGCAATTAAAGGCTGTTGTTTCTACTGTAACAAAACACTTGAGGCAAAATTTAAGTGATCAGATATGATCTTGGTTTAAGAATAGCTTGAAAAAATGGATATATAAAATGGTGTATAGGAATGGGGTATTTAGTGGGGTATTCTAGTTTTCATGTATATAAAGTTTCCTGTATTTTCAGCATTTTTCACATACATTAGTAGTATGGTCAATACATCTTGAGGAGTTTACACAGATTTTTCTGAGTTCCAAAGGAAACGTGAGTTATCAATAGGCTTTAGCTTATTAGGAATTTTATAAAGAATCGTAGACCTTCGTATGTACAAATACTAATTACTTGTATCTGCTTCTTAAAGAAGCAAGCAACTAATAGATTTTTTTTAATGAACTTTTTATAGTATATAAAACCTCATTTTCTCAGCTTAGCCTGAGATTCCTACTATTTGCACCAGTCTTGTATTTATTAGTGTAAAAGTGTTTGTGTCATTAGTTTTACTTTGTTTATTTGAAATAACTGTAGACACTTTAAAAAAAAGTTAAAAAAAAACCATAAATACTTGTCAGTACAGACCTTAGAAGAAATCTTCAAAACAGAAGTATATAATAATATGTGATAATGCAGTCCTTAGTTTTTTAATGATTCTGCATGGTACAAGGAGAATATATATTTCAATATATATTATGAGATCGGTATTGGTCTCTAGCAAACATTTAAAGAACAGGTAATGGAAAAGGGAGGGCACTGACAATAGTACCTGCAGTTTGCAAACAAAAGTGGTAAAATCTGTATGACTGTAGCCAAAGTGGCTGTGACAAATCCTGTCAAAAGGGACAGATTTCAGATTCATCACCATCTGTAACAGGAAATACTCAAGATGTGAATTGGAAACTTTATTTAGGTGAAGACTTCAGGAATCTTGTTCCTGACATTTCTTGCCTACTGCAGATACAGGCAACATTACAGCTGTGGGATGTATCTGCATGGGGTGGAGCAAAGCAAGCATGGAATAGGGGAAATATTAGGAAGGTGGCTGAAGAACAGAACAAAATAAGAGTATCAAGGACAGGACTCTTAACATAGCTGTGCTGACCATGAGAAAGGGATTACAGAATAAAATTCAGAGACACCAGAGACAGTGCTGGTGGCAGCCAGGGAATACAGCCTGAGTTGCTGACTGGAAAAAGAAAAGACTACTGAGTGATGTGGTAATGCAAATCTGCTCTGGCGTCACTCATGCAATCTCAACAAGTTGAATGGCTGTTACTGAGTCCCTGCACTGCTCATATGTGTGGGATGGGCAGAATGGGAACATACACTCTTAAAAAAAAAAAAAAAAAAAAGAGAGAAGATGGAGCCCAGTTATACAGTTATATATATGTAGGATAAATGAGAAAAAGTGAAGACTCCATATGACATGTACTATAAACACACACATGGGCCCACTTAGGTATGTGCTGCAGCAGTCACAGATGTCTAATTCCTGGGTTTGCATCTTATTTTCTTGTTTAATCTGAGCTCAGAGTTTCAATATCTTTTTTTGTTTCACCTCCAAACTGATCTCTAAACATGGATAGATGTCCACAGATCTGAAAAAACACCAGAACTACCAGTTTGCAGGGTAATAGTCCATCTGTAGCCCAGCCCACTTATAAGCTTCCAATGAAATGAAAATCAGTTAATGAGCAAAACAGGAAACCTAGTTCCTTTCACACAAATTGAACTGATGCACTGGAAAAGCTTTGAGTAGAAAAGATGCTTAATCTTACGGAGACATCTGTGAATTTTAAGGCATATGTGGTAGAGAATAGTCTGTCTTTCTACAAACAGAGGTTGCTTAACAATTCTATCACTACTGATGTGTGTCTGTGTGGAGAATAACAGAAGAGGAGTTGTTGAAACATGCTTGCTAGTTGAGCAAAGGTGTTGTTTGAGAGATGGACATTTTTACATTGACTCCTTAGCTTTAGATGTGAACTACTTTAGTTCCTGTTCCTTCATACTACAAGTTCACATTTACGTGAAGGGATGTTAAGATACAGAGAAAACTTTCTAAAGAAAGGGAAAAAAATATCCTTACTCTGATGTAGCTGCTTATTGTATTGGTAATTATATTATTCACCTATTTGCAAAGTTAAACAAATTATATTTCATTTATCCACACTGGATGGAATGGTTTGTAGCCACCTTTTATGAAATGGAATAGCTCCATGATGTTCTCCTGTAGTCATCTTTTCCTTAGATTAAATAATCCAAATTCCCTTAACTGTTTTCTTACACTGAGTTTTCTAGGCCTTTGGTCATCCACATTGTTCTTTGGACTCTTATAAGAAACACTCAGTATGTCTTCAAGGGTGGTGCCCTTAATTAAATACAGCATTCCAGTAACTGATTATTTCAGGAGTTTCATAAACAGTTATTTTATTTATAAATTCCAATATGTTGGACTTTTTTCAAGTGTGACAAGGTTGACTTGCTCAATTTGTGATCCACTATATCCCTTATGTTTTTGACAGAACTAGCTAACTATTCACAAAATGCCATGTATTTCTGCAGCTGAATACTCCTATAAGACTTCATAATTCTGCTCTTTAAATTTTATCCTCATTTTAGACTATTCAGTTTATTTTCCATGATTATTTGTAATTTCAAGATTCTACTGTATCTGGTTGCTTCTCCTACACTACTGTAATCCTTAAATACAGTATTCTATCACCCAAGTTATTAATGAAATTATCAAACAATATCATACCCATAATGAAACTGTGATGCTGCTCAATACATTTTTCCAGTTTTGACAGTGAAGCACTAAAAACTTATTTGTATATCTCTTCCCAGTCATTTTTACATTTTTGATCACATTTCCCTACCTTGCTGTGAGAATGCTTTAAAAAAATAAACTAAACTGATTTTCTCCACAAGATGTGTATTTTGTCACAGAGTTAAAATATCTTGGTTTGACAGCATTCGTTACTGATCAGTCCATATGGTCATTATTTATCCCTTTGTCCAAGGTCACACTTTTGTCTCAGGTAAAGGTTGAGGACAGAATGTAAATCAGTCCTTTTGTATTCTTTTATGACAGTTTTCTTAAAATACAGATAGTTTGGAGGTACTTTTTGGGTTGGTTGGTTGGCTTTTGTTTTTGTTTTTTTTTTAGTGCATGAGGAAATTTACCAAGTGTTTGTGGTAAAAAGAGGTACATGTAGGAAAAAAGGGAGTGGATTAACCCATAGACATGAGAGGTAAACACAATGAAATCCAAGAAATCCGAGTAGCTTGAAGTTAGTTTATCAGTGCTACTAATAATACATTTTAATTGAATTACTATAAAAGCACCTGCAGCCCATCTGCATTTATAAAGCTTTTATGTGTATAGCTATGTATATATTAACTTGTACTGAAGAGTACATCATAGATGTACAGCTGCACACATAAAGAGTGGCTGCTGCTCCTGATACAGGCAATTGTGTACTGAGGCAACTCTTGAAAAATAAGCCACAGCTGTTGTGTTTTGTTCTGTAACAACAAATTCACTATCTGCTAACTGTATGCTGCTATAAATAATTCACAGATGATGCATATGGACTTTTATGTAATGACTTCCAGTAGGGGGTACCCTTTCCTTGATGCCAAAATTTGCCAGAATAAGCCAGTTACTTCAGGTTCTGTGAGAGGGAAATACCTTAGCTAAAGGACAGTTGTTATTATACAGCCATGAATTTTCATGTATGAAAATTCATGGCTGCTTTGCTCTACAGTGGAATGTCATTACTGCTAAGAAACAGCTTACCTTTATCCTTCCATGCACATTGGGCTTACTGCCAACCGAGTAAGAAGCCTGGCACATCTTTTATAGTCTGTCATGAAAAAAAGAGCATAAATAGATTAACAAACTAACCAATTTTCCCTTTAAAAATCAACATTGATATCAGTGTCAAATTAGTGTCATAATAAAGTTTAATGAATACCTTAGTTTGCAACAGAATAAAAGTCAACTCCTTGGACTTAGAAATGCAGTGTGTAAAAACTGTGTAACTGAAAGCCGCGTCTAATGGCACATTAACTATGCAACTGACTTCTGCGTATGTTCTATCTGTAAACAAATACCATGATTGTGCTTGGAGGCTCTCCAAGTGTGTGTATGTAGGAACATTTATACATCTGTGTCTGTGCTAATGTGTGGGATCTAAACATATGACTGTAGTATTTCCATACCAGAGGAAGAGTAAGTAGTGCTCATCCACCTTTGAAATCCAGCCCTCAATGAGCAAGTCTATCAACTTAATATTAAGTAATGCCACTCTCCAGTAGATTTTCTTCCTGGGCAAACTGTTAAGCTACACAAATACCATCTTTTAGTCATAAGTCCAACCCAAGTAGGTGACCACATCACAAACATTCATAACAGTATCAAGTTTCATCTTAAGACTAGTAAAACTTTTTTCCACAGCAGTCCTATTGTTAGATGTTCGTATTTTTAGGTACCTCCTTCTCTGTTATGCATTCACAGTAAGGGACAGAACCAATGCAAAACTAAAGAAAATAATCAAAAGGGTTTGGTTTTGTTTTTTTCATTAACATGACAAACTGAAAGCATATATTGTGAAAGTTGGTTATGGACTGACAGAAAAGTAAATTACTTTTCTGGTGCTGCAAATGTTACTACATTGTACAAAGTACTAGAAAGTATGCCAACAAAATGCTTTTGAACTGGCTGCCACCATGTTGCAGCATCATAGATACTTATAATTTCTTTGTCCTTTGGCCTTTGAATTTGTACACAAAATGAACAGTATTATTTGAAGACAGGATATTACCAAAAAGTAACATCATTCTGTGCGTGAAGAATTAAAGCAGCCTGTTTACCTCATTTTCCTAGAAGAAAGTTACTTTGAAGATACGTTAATCAGTCCAGTAACTGATGCTGATTTTCATTTGGCATTATTTTATTAATGAGTAACTATGTCTAATGTATCCTAGAGATGCAATGTTAACAATCTCTAACTCACAGCATAGTTATAATTGCCATTCATACAAATCATCATCCATTATGCAGACATTATGTTGGTGGGTATGTCACCTGTCAGAAGGAAAAGGCCAATTTAGACTTTAAGACCAACTAGTTTTTAACTTCACAGCTTGGGATACTCATTAGTGCTGAGCCAAATGATGTTTGTGTTGTGATCATTATGAAAAAGTAATATGACCTTTTACTTGTTCAAAACAGACAAGTTATTAACAACTTATATCTCATATAAACAGAATGTGTTCTGGTTAGCTATCATCTATAAATCCTTGTCTTTCCAAGGCATTCCTAAATCTGAAGCCTTACAAACAGGCGAAAAAGTCCACAATTCTTACCAAATATGCCTTTAAAATATATTGGGCTGAAATACTTATTAATACTTGAAACTTGGAATCTGTAACTCTTGTTTCTATTCCCAGCTCTGCTACTGACCCAACTGGTTGACCTCAGACAAGTAAAATAAAGTGTGCTTCCATTCTAAAAAGGCTCTACGAAAATAGCGTCTGCTTACTCAACAGGTCCACCTCAGAATGAATCTAGAGTCACATCTACTGACTGATAAATGTCAGTGTTTGATTTTTTATTTAATTCTCTGTGCTGCCAATAGCGAAGTGATATCATAAACTGCATTTGCTTATTTGTGTCCATCAGCACTTTTTCTTTCCCTTAGCCTTAGGAAGTTGTATTTTTGTAATTCACAGAACACAAGTGCTGTGAAGATTCATTGTCAACATCACTGGTAGATTGGTAGCTGAATAGTCAAAACAGAAAATGTCTATAAAATATGTTCTACATAAATAATGAAAAGGAAATAATCCCACCTGGATTTTGGATACCATATTGAATTTGCAGCACTAGAAATTAAATATGAGATGTTTGTGAGAAGAGTCGTGTTCCTGTGAAAATCAAACACTTGGTTTGGAACCCACAAGGTATACACATCAGTAGCTATGGACACAATGTTTACAGCCATTATACATAGTGTATTTGCAGTGAAAAGATTTTGTTTCCATTTTCCTCTCTGTAATGCTGATGCTGTACTAGCAATGCTGTAAAGAATACTTAGTATATTTTAGAGTACTCCAAGTTCTTCATTGCAAGGAATGTGTTCTGACATTGTGTTGCTACTGGTACCTGACAGAGCTATTAAGTTTTAGAATTTCCCATTGTTTTAGGGAAGTTTCTGGTTTTGTCACTTACATGCTGGGATGGTGCAGTCCCTTGTATTGTGATAAAGCCGATGAAAGTGTTTACTACATTTTGGGCTAAAGTAGAGTGGACCTGAAATATAAAGAAACAGTAAGTTATGAATCATCACAGCTCACAGGAAGAGCAGCACAGCTTATGGTATGTGCGTGAGATGATGGATACCAATGCAAAATTAAAACATACCTGTTAAATGCTTTAAGAACTTGTCTTTCATCCTCAGATCTCTGGGAACTATTTCTGTTGGACAGAAAAAAGAATAGTCACTCTGCTGCACTGGAACTCTGCTTGCCAAGCACAGTATTGGGACAGGGAATATTCTGTCCAGCAAACATCACCACCATGTCTTGACAGGTGCAGAGAGGTCAAAAGTCCTTTGCATACAGTAGGCCAGATTTCAAGCAGTTGTTTTACATAGGAATCCCTGTAAAATGCTCTGTGAAACACATGGTGATGAAACAATGACTGTTAGATGTGCAGTCATTAATGATGATGGCAATTAACTATGGATCAGATTTTAGCTCTCTATGAATTACATTATCAAGTTTACTTAGATTTAAATTCTTAAAAAGCTAGTTCATGGTTGCTCAGAAATAGCATATTACGCTAGTGGTAAAGATCCAAAATAAAACTCAAGTTTGGGGTTGTGTCTTCTAGTTCTTTTATGCAAATGTGCCCACTGTTCTATCACAGGTATGTTTGTACAAGCACTGTTTTGCTGTAATCATGAAACTGAATTGATCTACTTACAGGAATCCTTTTTTCCCTCCCCTTTAGCAGTAAATGAAATTCACAGGAAATGATTCCAAGCAAATTGCTCTCTTCTGGCTCCCCGTGTTTGTGGTTTACCGCCTTGCGTTTTGTGTTCAGCAGATGGCAAAATGAAACTGGTTTACTGAAATCCATTTTAGCCCTAACCCTTGCTTGTGACTTCCTGATTTACAGCTATCTTTGATTGCTTTCCGTTACAAACTCTATGCTGATAGCTTAGTGCTGATTGTGTATGATACACTACATGGTGCTTTATTTATTTGACCATAAATGCCTGAGCAGCCTTTTTCATTCCCCTGGCACCTCTTATCAGATATAAAGCGAGAGAGCATTTCCATCCAGATCTGATTCACTTGTGAGGTTAGACACTTCTCGAAAGTCATTCTTCATTTACTTCTAACTTTAGTCAGTGTAAGTAAAACTGACCTTAGCCAATTTGACCTAATTATGTCATGAAGAGCATTAAAAACACACATGCTTCACTCAGAAATTTCCCATGGGACAGACTCACTGGGAAAGTGATGCCCAAACTGAAATGAAAGCCTCCTACTAGTAGTTCCTTTTCAGAGTTGCTGGGAATAACTCCATTATAATAACAGAATGAAAAATCCTTCTTAGGAGTCAATCACAACACTACCAACTAATCTGCTCTGAAGCTGGTTTATTAATTACATTGATAACTGTTCAGCACAAGCCAGATGTTTCACACCAATATGCTGATGTAGGGTGACCAAAAACTATGCCCATGTTCCAAGGTGAGATTGAGAGTTATGCAGAGCAGGGTTCCCTGCTTAGTCTGGCCTCTTTAACTTTTCAACATTTCTAAAACAAAATGTTCTCCCCATGATGATCTTAAGCAGAACAAAATTGTCATCCTTTGTACATTCATTAATCATCTAGATGCAGAAGCAACATTTTCATGACAACCACCAATAAATGCAAATCATGAGGATATTTGAATATGAATGAGAATGAAGAAAAGGTACAATGATGCTTTATGAGATCAATAAAGACAAATATAAATAGCATACTACCAAAATGAAAGTCAGTTTAGGAAAAAGTGAGTAGACATTTGCTGGAAAATATTCAGAAAGTCACTTCCAGTAGGAGGGGTAAGATGAGCAGGTAGGGGCTTGGGAGTGACAGGGAACAGTAAATTAGACATGGCAGCAGGAGAAGCCAAATCAATTTTCAACTGAATGCACAGAGGTACGTCACAAAACTGAGCAGTAACTATCCATCAATGTGTGCATTTGTATGACTACTTCTGGACTGGTCTGTGCAACCCTGAACATCTTACAAACAAACCTGGGCTTTCACTGAAGGTTAAAGAAGAGCCAGTTAAATAACCAGAAGGATGACTGCAGGAGTGTCCCAGACTGGTCACAGTCTCTACAGTGACGGAGGACTACTGGTTCAGTTCCCTAGTATTTCAAAGGTCCTGCCTCTGGACTTTAAAAGGAACAAACAAGCAGGGCAAAAAGTTCAGTGAAGCTGAGCTGCAGGAAAGACTTCTAGATGTGAGGTCTTTAAGGACATACTATAGTCCTGCAGAGGAATTCTTACTAGGGTCATTTCCAAGAAACACTTAAACCAAGCACATTATAATAAGTGGTAACCTTCCAGGAAAAAGAGCATTTTCATCCCTTGTTTCTTTGATCTCAGCCCATTTCAGTCTTTTCCCTTATTAATAGGTTTTGTTCAAAGCCACAGGCAGTTGGACTTTCGGTTGAGTACATTATCCAGAGAGTAAAAGACTCTGAGATGTCAATGGAGGTATTCTATTCCGAATTTGCCATCTGTGTCTGTTTCTGGTACCAAAGGAAACCTGCAGTATTATGAACAGTGAATTCTTGACATACAATTAGTAGTCTCATTCACCAAGACACCCTAGAGAACAAAATAAGATCTCCTATTTCATGGACTGTGACTTACCAACTCTCTGCTCATCCTGGTATCCTCCATAGTCAGTCACTTCCCTTCGATCCAAGTTGTAGTCGTGCTTGGAGAAGTACTGCATCCCACTCTCCTTCTCCAGGTGGTACCTTTTCAGTTCCTGAATGATCTCCATGATCAGATTTAAGAGACTTTGCTTGTCCTTCAAATCTGTGGAGTCAGTTTTCTCTTTGCAATATCCTGCTGAGAGCATTAAGAGTACCAGCCCCAGCAATCCAGGAGACCTCAGTCCACTCATTGCAGTCCGACCTGAAGAGTGCACGAGGGGATAAAGAGGAAGGATCCGCTGTTGTGGGAGGCCTCCTGTTTCACTGGAAGAGAAAATCGGGGGTGGGTCGAAGGTGGGGAGACTCGTGGGAGTGAAACTGGAAACATTACAGGAGAGAAGAGCGAGGACCGCTTCGCAGGTTGCAAAAGGGGGGGGGCGCAGAGGCCCCGGGGCGGAGCGGGGCGAAGGGTCCGCCGGGGGTCCGCCGCTGCCCCGCTGCCCGCCCCGCGGTCAGAGCCTTCCGAGCGCCCTCCCGGCCTCCGCAGCCGGCCCTGCGGGATGGAGGGAGCGCAGCCCCGAGCGGGCCAGCCGGGCTGCCCCGGCGAGACCCCCCTCCCCGGCGGAGCGGATCCCCGGTGGCGACGGGCGTTCCGCCCCGCCTCTCCCTGCCCCGCCCGCGGCCGCGGAGCGGAGCAGCGCGGGCGAGGGGGACAACTTTCCCCGAAGTTTGTTCCGGAGAGCGGCGTCAGCTGCGCACCGAGCGGGTCCCTGCCCTGGCTGCGGGGCTCGGGCCGGGCTGCGGGCAGGAGCGGCGGGACGGGCGGTGCGCGGCTGGCGGGCAGCCGTCCGGGGCAGGGAGCGGCACGCCAGCCTCCCCTTCCTCTGTCCCTTTTCCCGGCTCGGGGAAGGGGCGCGGGCGGCCACCTCCGCAGGGAGCAGCGGAGCGGCGGCCAGCCCCAGTCGCATCCCCGGAGCCGCTGTCCTTCGGACGGCTGGCCCCCCAGGCACACGGCGGCTCCGTGGGACGGCTCTGCCCTGCCAACTCCGGCGGGGTCCGGCGGGGCCGCTCCCGCTGCCGCCCGCGGGCTGTCACTGGCCCCGCCGCACGCAGCGCTGCGGCCCGGCGGGGCGGGAGGGAGACGGAGGGGAAGGAGGGTGCTGGCCCTCGCCGGCCGCTTTACCTGGCTCTCCGTCCCAGAAGTCGAGGTGTCTTCCCCCCCGGGAGCCGCTCCCCGCACAGCAGCAGCCCGCGAGCGGCGGGGAGTCCAAGTATTCCGCGGCTGGCCCGCCCGCCCCCCTCCTGTCCCTGCGCTCCCGTTGTATCCACAAACTACTCCATCGCCGCCAGCCCCAGCGCAGCCGCTTATATAGGCTATAGGATGGACATGAGACGGCAGATAGTATCGACTTGGAAGTGGGTGGAAAACAATAAAAGTCCACTTGGCAACCTCGGGAGCGTCGCTGCTTGCACAAGCCCCCCTTTCCCGCCCTCTCTCCCCTCCCGCCCCGGTCCCCCCCGTCCCTCCCCCTGTTCTGCTCTCCCGGGCAAGGCTCAGTCACTCCTTCGCCGCTCTCCGACGTAAGGAGACGGTCCCAAGTGTGTGTGTGGAGTGGGAGGGGGCGGCGGCGGGAAGATGGGGACGAGGGGGGGGTCCGCCTCGCCCGAGCCTTTAATTAGAAACGCGCTGAGGAGCCTCTGAAATATTGATGTGGCTGGCGCAGCTCCCGCCGGGCGGGTCCCCGGCCCGCGGCCGCAGCCCCGCGGGGGGCGGGCGGGGAAGCCGCCTGTTTACCGGGCACTCCGGGCCCGGCTGCGGCGGGGAAGGGGAGGTGTTGGGGCGGGGGCGAGCTGCCGGGGAAGGGAAGGCTATTTCTGCCCGCGCCGGCCGGGAAGCCCGCGGAGAGGCGGCCGGAGGGGATGGGGGGGAAGCAGGGGCCGGGCGTGCCGCCTCTCTCGCCGATTCTTGGCACGGCCGGCCCCGGTGGCGAGCCGGCTTCCTGGGCTCCCGGCGCGGCGCTGCCTGGAAGCGCTCCCAGCGGGGCCTGGTGAGGAGGAGGAGGAGGAGAGCGAAGGCATTGCCCCGAGGGCAGCGCCCCGTCTTGCTCCCGCTCCCGCCGGCCCCCCGGCCGAGGGCGCTGCGGGCGGAGCGTGCGGGGAGCGCCTCCCGCCCGGCCCGCTGCCCGCGGCGGGGGCAGCTGGAGCACGATCCGGAGGAACTTTCCCGGTTGGCTCCGATCGTGCGGACACCGATCCATCGGCACCGCCAGCGGGAACGCGCCCAGGCGGCCGCCACAGCGCCCCCCAGCGGCCGGCCCGCACCCGAGCGCGGCACCGCCACCACGGCCGCTGTCACTGTCACTGCCACTGCTGCCACTGTCACTGCCGCTGCTGCTGCCACTGCCAGTGCCACTGCTACTGCCACTGCTACTGTCACTGTCACTGCCACTGCCACTGTCACTGCTGCTGCTGCCGCCACTGCCACTGCCGCTGCCACTGCCACTGCCGCTGCCACTGTCACTGCCAGTGTCGCTGCCGCTGCCACTGCTGCTGCCACTGCTACTGTCACTGCCACTGCCACTGTCACTGCCACTGCCACTGTCACTGCTGCCGCCACTGCCACTGCCGCTGCCACTGCCACTGCCGCTGCCACTGTCACTGCCAGTGTCACTGCCGCTGCCGCTGCCACTGCTGCTGCCACTGCTACTGTCACTGCCACTGCCACTGTCACTGCCAGTGCCACTGCTACTGCCACTGCTACTGTCACTGTCACTGCCACTGCCACTGTCACTGCTGCTGCCACTGCCACTGTCACTGCCAGTGCCACTGCTACTGCCACTGCTACTGTCACTGTCACTGCCACTGTCACTGCTGCTGCCACTTCCACTGTCACTGCCAGTGTCACTGCCTCTGCCGCTGCCACTGCTACTGCCACTGCTACTGTCACTGTCACTGCCACTGCCACTGTCACTGCTGCTGCCACTGCCACTGCTACTGTCACTGTCACTGCCACTGCCGCTGTCACTGCTGCTGCTGCTACTGCCACTGCCACTGCTACGACTACTTCCACTGTCACTGCCACTGTCACTGTCACTGCCACTGCCACTGCTACTGCTACTGCCACTGCCACTGCCACTTGCCACTGTCACTGCCACTGCTACTGCCACCACAGCACTGCCACCACAGCACTGCCACCACAGCCACTGTCACCACTGCTACCGCCACCGCCACCGTTGCCACCGCCACCGCCACGGCCACTGCCACCACTGCCACCGCCACTGCCACCACCGCCACCGGCAGGCGGCGCTGCGGGCCCCTCCCGGCGGGACCGGACGGGACGGGACAGGACGGGACGGGACGGGCTGCGGTACGAGGGACCCCAAAGATCATCGGGGCAGGAGCACCTTCCACCAGAGCAGGGTGCTCCAAGCCCCGTCCAGCCTGGCCCCTAACACTTCCAGAGGCGGGGCATCCACAACTTCATCCTCTGTATGTGTCTTACTTTATGCAGTTGGGTTGCCCAATTGTTTTATTATTTTTACCTGCATTAATCGATTTATCTTCAAAAACAACATACACATGTCTGTTACTACAAAAGCCTCAGCCCACGGTGTCACATTGAATGTACAAAAACATTAAAAAACCCTGGAAAAATACATACTGCATGATGAAGAAAAAGACCCAGAGGCAAGACTGAGCAAGACTGCTTTGTCAAGAGTCCAGGATCCTTCCTACTCTTGGCTTCATGGTTTGTTTCCAGTCACCTTGAGGCTCAGGGGAAAAAAGAAATTGAACAATCAGCTCAACAGTGAGAAAGAATGTCCCTTTGCATGACATAACTTGGTATGGCTGTATTTACATGTTAGTCATTTCAAATATTGACACATTGGGGTCACCGATTGGAGACAGAGAAGATGGAAAACAAGCCAGTCAGTATATAGCCTTATATTCTGTTCCTAAGATTACATTTCAAGCACTGCTTCACCTGAAGCAATCTCTTTGGAAAAAGGTAGATATAGCTGCAGAACTGGAAGAGGAATTCAGCTGTAAAATACCTGGATGGATTCTCCCCTTACTTATAGCTACAACTTCCATGTCGTTTTTGGTCACCATCCTGTAAGGGAGAAGCTGCCTGTGTTTTGAGGACACACAAATTCAAGTCAGGAATGCTAGGCTGCATCTTTCCTAGTACGTTAGATGTACCCAGACATGCCTGTCATGTGTGGCACAGAGACCACCTGTCAAGGAATGACTGGCAAATTGTTGAATAATACGATTTATGTAGCTTTATTCCTTTTGAAGAGACAGTGGACATTATCAAAACTACACCTATCCCCCTTACAAGGCAACTCCACCATGAGTCCAGGAATGGGATATCTGGAACTGGCTAAAGACACACCAAGTTAAAATTAACATCATAAATGATTGAATTCCAATGCTCAGGAATATTCCATTTAAATTTACTAATACAGACATAGCCTCAAAATACAGTGAAGGTGTTAACTAAGATATGGGGTAGATGAACAGTCTGTCATCTTTTTCTGCATGCAGAATCTGAGGCAAGGGTCTATTCTGATTTGTTTACACTGAATTACGTGGAGATAAGTAATAGCTCCCATGACTTCAATGAAGTTAATTGAAATTCTCGCTGATAGGTCGAGGTTGGTAATTTAATATTTTAACATATTATATTTTCTTAGAGCTCCATCTAAGCTAGCCATCTAGATGATAATGACCTAAATGCTATCAGGCTCCTACTCTGCATATATAATGCCAAAACTACAATCCTCAAGTCTTCCACCCACTCTGAGGCTTCTAAAATGAGTAGGTGCAGTTTACCATGACTGCTCACAGATTCTTGGACTTCTTCCCTGGATACCGGGAAGTGCTTGACTCTTGTCAACACTAAGCAGCCAGGAAGGTGAAGAAAACATTCTTCCAGGATTTACAAGATGTAAGTTTTAATCCCTTCAGGCAAGGATGAAAGATGAACACACCTTCCCTGCCAGGATGAAAACCTGCTTGCTTTCCGTAAAAGAAGGTGGAGAGGGAGATGTGAAATTTGGTCCTGAAAAGCAACGTGTACCTGGGAGAGCAGATCACTAGAGTATTGCTATTCAATTAGCATTGAATTAGCTTGCTATTCAATTTGGCTTGTCCCAGAGTGGTAGTCTTAATTTAAAACTGATATGATTTCTTTTGTCTTATTTTTACAGGACATCAAGTTAGGTAAACCTTCTGCAATTGAAATCTATGCATAGATCAATCTATAATGTTATTAAATATGGTCTATTTTTAAAGTAAACATTGTGATCCTCAGAATAAGGACCTTGTGAAATAAGCACACACAAATGCAAAGATCAAATGCAGTATTTGGTGGATAGTTTTAGCCAATATACTACTGTTCTGCGTTCCTTTGGTCGTTATGAAACAGAGGCACTACATTTGGGATTCGGAACAAATGCCAGGCAGAATTTCTAGCTTTGTTAAATAACACACATTAGTCACTGTTTTCACCGATTCCGTTCTAGTATGCCATGTTAAGACAGTAAAGGAAAGATTCTTTTTCTTATATGGTGTACATGAAAACAAGAAAATGTGTTCTCTTTGGTTCTGTTGTCTAAGACTGGTGAAATTTTCATGCTAAGAGCCCCACAGTTTCGAGCGTGCTCTTGTTTCAGCTGATTATAACAGACATAAGGGTTGCTATCTATATTTAATAAAAGCAAGTGCAATGTTTTCTGCAGTGATTGCAGAGCAGAGCTGATTGTCTAAATCAGGCTCATAACCAATACATGAACTGAGTGTATGCTTAGGAGAAAATTCCAGTGGACATTCATATGACTAGGCTAAAAAATGCTTCTTGAGTTGCTCTTTATGGACCTCAAAACCTCAAAAAAAATTTTGAAATACATTTTTTTCCTTAAGCATCACATCAACTTACAAAACTCTGGGTTTAAAAACAGAATTTTCACTCCTTATAAAAGAAAACCAGTATTTAATCTTCAGGTTGCATCCCAGTAAAGGTTAATATGATGGAATGAGATGGGGCCAGTAATTCTGTTGGGTTCAGTGGGTATCAGCTGGTTGACATGGCAACTGGACTTACAAAGTGTTGACCACACACATGGAATCTGCATGTGTGATAGTTAATTTTAAAATCTATATAGAAAGATATTTACACTGCATCCAAGAGATTATACTTTCCAAAATCTCTGCTCCAAGTCATGGAAATGTGGAATATGTTTTCAATATAATGTATTGTACATAAGTATGAAATAATATTTATGCACCTGGCTCAGTCATCTCTGTGAGCCTCCAACTCTCAGAGGCAATGCCCACTGACAGCTGCTGGGGAGAGTAAAGATGAGGCGTTAAGAATTCCTGTAGCACTGAAATCAGCCAGAGAACATATATAACTAGAACAAAAACCTCAACAGATGTTAGGGGTATTAAAGCCAATTGAGCATTTTAAGGACTTTCCCCACTTCCTACCTGATGCAAATGCCAACAAGATTAAAATCCCATTAATCATCACTGCAACCAAAACTGAAGAACTTTGATACAGTTCCCAAATGTTTCACAAGAATTACAGCCAGGGCCAGCTTGATGTTTGGTAGTAAGTTAAAAAAAAGAAACCACAACAAAACTTCCCAACCAGATTTTTCCTAGAACTTTTCTCTGCCTGTAAATTCAAGGCTAAAGACAGCTCTGGGTTGGCCAATGCATCAATTATTGGGCCAGTTTCAAGATTGTGTTCAATCATCTTTGCAGTACTGCACCACTGCAAAAATACTGCACCAGTGTAAAACTCCCGTGGAAATCATACTGAACCAGCAAGAGGAAATTTAAGTCTTAAAATGGTAGTCTCACTTTTTTTATTTGTGTTTTATGGTCTTCAGAATATCCCCGGAAATCTCTAGAGATCACTCATTTGAATTATTCTGTATTTAGGTTTTCAGAGATACTTTCTTTTGCACGGTAAAGATAAATACCCTAGTGAAGCAAGTCAAACCTCTCTTGACTGTAGATGATTGCCTACAGGAAGACACTAACACAGACCAGACCCTAAAGATTTAAGCAGGCAAGAGAGGTGGGGGGTTCATATCATTCTACGAAACTATTGTCCAGGCCATAAGCAGCTCTATAGCTACTGTACAGCATTGAGTGAACTACATGTGGGTTCACTGTTGACTCCTATATATTCACTTAGAGTTATATAGCTGCAGCTGAAGAAATGCTTTCCACATAAAATAAAGATCACAAGTAAAAGCCCTAGCTGATATCTAGTTGGATGGTAGAGTGCATTAAATTTTCTGGACTGCTCTAGTCTTTCTGCACCAAAGGAAAGAGGATGGCTTCAGCATACGTAAGAACCCAGTAGTTTTAGAGCTAGAGTAGCTTTGTCTTTCATCCAGACTGTGGTCCTTAGCTTGAAGACACAAGTGGATCACATGTGTTTTTTAGAGCCGTGGCTGATAAATGATGACATGTTTTGATAGTGTACTCTAAGTTTGAGAATGTTATCTCACGTTGTGTTTGCACCACTTAAAAAATTTATGCTGAAAAACAAATGCCATCTCAGGCAACATAAGGATATCCCATATGACTCACTATCAGCATCTGAATGCTAAGCACAAACATCAAGAGCTTTAAAAAGCAGAGGTACTTCTTTTCTTCTGCAGGGCATCAGTAGGCAGGCCCACTGCTCATTTAGTGAGCAGACCCTGTGACTCCCCCAGCGGAGAGCTGGATGATGTTTTATAGATCGGATGTAGAGCAGGTCTGTGGGCCAGATTGTATTCAAGAGACTTCTTGTAGGCAAGCATACCCTTTGGAAGATCATGTGCCTACCAAAGCTGCTAAGGGAGGGAGAGGGGTTAATCCCCTTCTAGGAAGCTCTTCTTTAAGGCCAAAAGCACTTCTACAGCTACTGCACAGCACTGAGCCCCCTACACGTTTGTTGACTGTTCACCAGAGGTTCTTCTCTTCCAGAAACCAGCATTGCAGTCCCAAACTGTACCCAGGCAGCCTCCTCATTACCAGCTGAATAATGAGACAAACTTCTTTCCACGGTAAAGGTAGAAAGTTTATTCAACAGCAACAGAAGACTATTAAAAGCTGTCTATAGATTTCAGAGTTCAACTCATAGCTTTTCTTGGTTCTGCACTTGAAGTGATACAAAGATATGAAAATGCAGAATATGTTTTCAGTATAATGTATGGTACATTAACCATGCCAGGGTTGTAAATGTTTTCTCTTCTTATATGGAAATCTACTGTCCTTTAGAGGAGAGAAAATATCCCGGGTCAGCTGAACTGCGGGAAGCCCAGGACCTGGTACACAGGATACATCTGCAAGAGTGAATATAATGCGCTCAAGAGCATGGATAAAGTCTGTGGCACTTAAGCCAGCTGGCACAGCATAGGCCACATCCATTCTGTCCATCCTTCTTACTGCCAGCAAGAGGACAGCCTTACGCAAACTACTCATTAGGAACACTTCCTGGGCTGCTGGCTTCCCAACAGTACGCAGGAATCGATCAGGACGGTTATCACAGACTAACCACGTGCCAGGGACTGGCCGAACAATTTAACAGTATTGACAGGTGGGTTCCAGTGCCAGGAAACCTCGCTGGCAGTGTTCAGTTTCATCTTCTGGTCTAAGCACAACCTGTGGGCCCACCTGTGTTGCAATGGGTAGAGGCAAAAGCTTTGGGAACTATTACCGGTTGGTAGAACTGCTGGTAGCCTTTTTGCTTTGTGGCCTAAATGGGAATGAAATAAGTATCAGAATCTGGGAACTGCAACAGCTTTAAAAAGCAGTTTCAGAACTTGAAATCAACTTTAAAAAATAGTTGTCTTTATGATCAGGCAGCTGTACACAGCTTCCACTGGAGGCAGCAAAGAATCAGTGCAAATTGGGCAGAACCACAGCGAAATCAACACAGGTACACGTCAGAATAAAAAGGGTTTTTTTCTTTTTTCCCCCTCAGGTCCATTGTCTTTTAAAAGTAAGATCTTTTAGATCTTTAATGACAGTGGGCCAAAATTTTCAATATCTTTAGTTTTAGTCCAAAGGAAAAGAAAAGGTTAAAAAATAATTTTATATGACCTTTACAAGATGGTCTTTCTGCTAAGACAGAAAATGACTTTGTCTCACATTACATTATTTTTAACAAGCTATAACATACTTACTGAACGTTTTGCTTTTCTGACAGGTCTCTTCAGCCTCTTTCCTGACCTGATTTTTTTTGTGCATTTTTACCCTTCTATATAATTTCTAATTTTATTATTATAATTTATATATATATATAACATATATACTGTATAGATAATTTATAATAATTTATCATTTTATTATTGTATATAGTTGAAGTTACTCATCTATTTTTTATTGGAGAAAATTTCACACATAAAAGAATAATACCATTTTAGGACAGATCAAAATACTTGATTAATTCTTCTTCTTCTTCTTTTCCTTCTCCTTCTCCTTCTCCTTCTCCTTCTCCTTCTCCTTCTCCTTCTCCTTCTCCTTCTCCTTCTTCTTCCTCTTTTTATTGTTAATATTATTGTTATCATTGCTGTTAGTATTATCACAGTTTTCGTCATCATCATCATCTTTTTTTGTCTTATTCTAAGCTAAAATTTCAGGTATGTTTAAGTTTGTGTCAAAACATTAATGCTAAATAAGTTTGAAACTGGATACTGTCTTGAATTTGACATTCATCAAAAAGTCTGACCGATGCTCAGTTTTTATGGGTTGTTTTATTGTTGGTGTTGAAGTGTTACATTATAAAAGTCTTTTCTACAATTTTCACTCTATTAAGCAAACATAGATAAATGAAAAAAAAAAAAAGCAACAGATACAGGTATGAGAAGACCTTATGTTGCTGAATTAGTATTCACTTGGTAAACATAAAATGTAAAAATCAAATTGACAATTCACTGTTTATGTCATTCATTTAAATTTTATATTGAGCTCAGCCTAAATAACAGAAGCAGTACAATTACTTTCGTGTTTTCCAGCTGGCATACTAGTCTGGGGAAGCCTTCCTGCATTTTTTTAAAGATTTAGTGACAAATACCACAAGAGAAAAGTTTCTGTCTTAAAAGGTCAATTGCCGATTAAAATATTAAACTGAGAGATTATTTCTCTAATAGGCAAATTTTGTAAAACATTCTGATAGACGACAGACTTTGTAATTGAAGGACTGGAGATGGCCTTCTTCACAGCCATCAGGTACTGCACATAGGTATTGCTATTTACGCCCATCTTTTTATGTTGTAGTGCTAGTTCAGTAGAAATGCCACTTTTGTAGTGTCAGTTCAGCTAGAAGTTGCAGAGCGATCTTTCTGTTAGAGGCTGACATGGAGTGAGAATATTTCCTGGGCAGTGTTGCCCAATGCAGCTGTGAGCTCTGCAATTATTTGACTTGAAAACATGGAATTCAGAGAAACCCCTCTTGTTTCAGATGGATCTATTTGTCACCTTTTCTTTGTCTATTCCTGTCATGCTAGAAAAGCAAGAGAACAATACTCAAAGGAAGAGGGTTATGACCATAGTAATAATGATTATAAACTAGACAAAATCTGGAACTTTCATTCTCTGAGAAAGTCCAGCATTTCAAAATATCTTACTTTTGATTTGAGGCAATCTCACAAACAAATAAAAAAATCCTAAAAGATATTGACAATGGAAAATAAATATTGAAAGAATTTCAGAAAATCATAATACCCTGTGATTTTTTTCCAAAATTAAATGGTGCACACAGCTTATTCAGAAGTAGGAACATTTTGGGGAGTTTCCCAGAATTAAGTCTAGCACAAGGAACATGTGGAACAGGATGCCTTGCAAATCAAGTCTTGAAGGCATTTCCATGATCTTTAAAGCTTGAATCTAGATTTCCCAAGGCTACTGTGTTCTTGGCTCCATGGTGTTCTGCAACTCCTGACTTTGCCAAGAAACTTGAGATTGGCTATTCAATCTGTTAAATCCCCAGCTGCCTGACTCCAAAATAATCTGTTTGGTGCAACCTACTAGGAAGCAGCATTCGTGATTTATCAGAGGTTGATAGAAAGTAAAATATTTCTGCAGAGCTTTATCAAAGGAATGTCTCCCCGGTGAAATAATGAAATCTTTGAAAGCTTCTTATTAGCTCTCCTCATGTAGTAGGAAGTTCTCAGTCTGAGAAACTGCGTGAAGGAGCACAAATTAAATGAGCATGATCCATTTAGGGTATTTCTTAGTAGCAGAACTCTAAATATTGCTGGTTTGGGTGTTTTGTTGTTTTTGTTTCTTTTTTAATTTTGTGTGTTTGTTTGCTTGGATTTTTTTGTTGTTCTGCAGACAAGGTAAAACTCACTGTGTTCAACATACAAATCCTTGTGCAGGCAAGCAGATACCTATTGAACAAAAAGACATGAAAAAGTTATGTTTTTTTTATATTCATGGCAAAAATAAGTATTTTTATTTTATTCATCTTAATCTATATTCAAGGTGAGATGACCCTGACAGCAGAACAGTTATCTGTCAGCAGTGTATCCCGTGAGAATGGCAAATAGATCTGGCAGTCTTATGTAGCATACTTTGGAAAAGAAATGTTATTCCAATATTGATTATATATGTGTCCAGAACAAATGGATGCTTTGATTAGTTGCTCCAGATAATGTGGAAAACAGCTGCATTTTTGTTGCTGTGAAAAGGAAGTTGAATGATTCCTTCTTATCTTACCCAAAGGATTACATAGAGAAAATCAAACTCAGGTGATATTTTACTCAGTAAAACCACATTAACCTTGATCATAGTTCTCTCAGTTGATGAAATATCCATATACTTTATGCCTCTAGAAAAGGTTGTAATGAAGCCATCCCAATTAACTGTTCAGATATCAGTGGATTAATCATAGGCTAATGGAAGATTAGAGAGATAAGTTATTTGTTTGTTATTTGCTGTTAAGTTTGCCTATTTTAACAGATTTTCATGTTATTTGAGGCAAGAACAATTGAATCTTGTTACAGTTTATATAAAATGTTTCTTGTCTCACTTTCTACAGCCCTTGAATTATTTTATGTTCCCTTCCCTTTTTTTCTAGGCCTTCCGGATTTTTCCCTACATCATTTTGTAAAAGGAAACATTCAGAGAATTAATAGTATGCAGTAATTCACCACTGCTGTATGAGAATTTACAGTTGTGCATCTCTTGTTAGTAAACCCAAGTGCAAATTCATTCCATCATTTTGCTACAGGATGGCATTGAGTTATTATGTAAGAGTCACATATTTAATTCCTTAACAGCATCATATCTGTTTGGTTATGTTGTCAACAAAAATATATTTTCTAAATTATCTAAAATATGCACTCTCTAAATTATCTATATTATCTGTAGAAAATCTACCCCATCTTGTCTGATAAAATGTATTCTTTTTTTGTAAAATGTATGTTAAATGAGATTAATTAGAATTCTATCTTTTAATTCTTTATTTATTGATTCTGAAATAATTTTCAATTAATTTACTTCTGACTGGAATCAGACTAATTAATTATCATTACATTTCCTCATCCTGAATTGTGATAAAAAATAGTTAATATTTTCAGTCTTCTACAGTTTTATTGTTGTGGTAATAAATAAATAAATAAATAAATAGGCAATTAATTAATTAATTAATTAATTAAAATTAGAAGGCCAGCTATTTCTTCAGCAAACTATTAAGTGTTACACGAAACATCTTAGGCACCTGTAAGATGCTTATTTGATTTTGATGTTGTCTAATATCTTTTTCATTTATTAGTGAATTAAGACTCTTTCCTTTATTCCTATGTGATCCATATGTATTATCTGGCTTTCTTCTAAAGACAGACAAAAATATTAATTGAATAAATGTTCCTTTTCTGCACTATTAATATTTTAACAATCCATGTCTAGTTAAAAGGGCTGTTTCATTGCTGTAATTAATTTCTTTTTCAGTGCATTAGAACTTCTCACTCTTCGCTGTGCCACAAATGGATTTTTTTCCCCATTGTTGTTAGCTTTCCTCTTGCTCAGGTGGTTTTATTCAAGTGGTTTATTGTGTTTCAATATTTTTAACACAAGTTTTGTAAACGAAAGTCCTACCTTAAAATTGCACAATACCTACTGTGCTTTATTTTTGAGAATTAAGTATGCATTAAGGAAACTTGACTGATACTGTTAACAAGCTATCTCAAAAGGCTCCTACATAAATAAAACATCCACTAAATATGAACCAAAGTTGTTAAATATGTAAATGTGTAGAATACAGAAAATAGAGACTAGAGTAAGGAGTAAATTTTCACAGCGCAAAATGGTTATCAATAAAGCCCTTCAGAGATCTGTTCTAAGATTGATAATTTCCGGCATATTCACAAATGAGACAGTCCTTGGGAAATGTGACACTGTTTATTACTTATTTATTATTATTTACTAATATTAAGTTATTCAGGAAATCCTGACCATCAGAAAAACTAGGAAAGAACCATATAAGACTGAATGATCACAGTAATGGCAGTGCAGATGCATCCAATGGTCAGCAAAACAGATGGGAAAAATAATCTAGATCTTGCAGAAAAAGGAGATTGAACTGATTACTATTCTGAATGTTGTCTTGGAATTAGAATAGATTGTTGTTAAAAATGTCATCCTGTTGCTCAAAATCAAGTCAATATGAAGAACTACTTAAAAGAAAACAGAGAACATGGTGAAAATCGCTTCTTCCCTCTACTTGGAGCATGGTGATCTGTCTGCAAATGTATTCCCCCTTCCTATCCTCTGCAGAAATATATGCTAGTACTGGAATACGTTCTGAAAAGCTTAACAGAAGTGATCAGGTACTTGAAATAGTTTCTATACAAGGAACAGCTAAGTGGATTAGGACTTTCAACATGGAAATTATGAGTGAAGGTGTGTGGTAGAGGTCTATGAAATCAAGAGTGCTACTGGTAGAGTTGTACATAGGGAATGATTGTGCCTTCTGTTGAAAGGTTTGGGTGTCTTAGATTCAAAATGGATGATAGGAAGTGGTCCTTAACCTATGGTTATCTGCAAAACACCCTGACACAGGATGCTCCAAATAGTGAGAGTTGAAATGTATTCAGAAGTGAACCCATTCTTGACAATGCCATCCTTGCCAGTGCTGTTCCTGGCATTTGATCCTGGCTGAGAACTCACAGAAGAGCAGAAGAGGGTATTGGAGAAAGAGAAGGCAAGCCTGTGCTTCTTGCAACACCTGGAGAAGATGCTTATATTAGTCTGGAATTAATCCTGAAGTGCTCATTCTGGAGGCTGGAATACTGTATTGCAGTGTCTTTTTTTGTTTGTTTGTAACCAAACATTGCCATGTGCAGAATGGACTGGCAGCAAGAATTTTTCCATGTGAAGATACTGAGGAATCTGCAAATGGTTTCAATGTCATCATGATTTTGATGAGAACTATTGTGTCGCTGAATATGCTGTAAGCTGAGTTTGATTCCAGGGCACCTGATTCCAAGGCAATCCCATATTTGATGAACGAAAGGGCAGCCCCTAGATACCTAGCCTTTTGAGCCTTGGTGGTCATTGCATCAGCTTTGTGCTTCAGCCTCTTGGTCTTTTCTAAGTAGTATTACTTTGAATGCTGCTTTTCAAACTTGACTAGAGGCCTCCTTGACTTGAAGGTACCATTTGACAAAGAAGGCACTGGGAAAAATTTGCGAAGTGCCCTGCACATCCTTTGATGTCCTTCAACAGCTCTGTGTGATTTCACTTTCCTCTGCTTGGCAAACAAAGGATTCTTGTGGTTGCTCTTGTTCCTGTCAGTGCTATCCGTGGAAGCAGCTCATCAATCTCAGTTCTGTGTCTCTTTTTGGGCCTTCCTGACTGACTTTGGTGCAGAATGTGGAGTAGACATGGGTGGCAGTGGCAGAAAAAGGAGATCTTTCTTCTAGGTTTCAGATGAAACTTTTGATGCTTTCAATTTATCAATCTTTGTTAACTGAAGACTTCAATTATTTCGTTTCTTTTTCTGATTTCATTTTCTTCCTATCATTCTTTTCTTTCTCTTCCATCTTTGTCTTTTGAAGGAACTCTTCAGGACTGTCCATGGCTTTCCCCTTCAAGTCCTTCTTCTTTGCACCAGGTAATTCCTTGGTCTCTGCTCTTCTCTGGTGTCTGTCTTTTTCTGGGGGACTGAGGGGCTCTTGACAGGTGGCAGATATTTTTTTTCACCATGAGGTCCTCATGGGCAATGGGTCCCCTCCCTTTGGGTCAGCTGTCTAAGTTGTCTCCCAAGATCTTGCCCACCTCCAGCCTTCTCACTGGAAAAAAAATCTATGGAAGAAAATAAAATTTCAAAAAGAAAAAAAAAGTTACTCAATTTAAAAAACCCTTATGCCTCTGTCCTCTGGAGTATGTGAATGATCTCCTGGGGATTATAAAAGAATTTTTTTTCTGATAAACATATTCATTAAATGCATGTACTTCTATGCTATTTCCCATGTACCTGTCCTAGTTCAGTAGGTGGGACCAGTTATCACTGTGTGGGAGTGATTAAAGCTGTGTATTCTACCCCCATCTATT
>JAWWEW010000112.1:95486437-95555810 GCA_035583185.1 Anabacerthia variegaticeps
TAAACTGTAATTCTGACTTACAATATCTCTCGTGGTAGGTCCATTTCTCCTGCCAGTTTGTTTTTAAAACCAGCACAGTACCCTCTTGTCAGAGTCTAGGTACTTATCTACATTCAGCCTTAGTTTCAACACGCATGGCCACTCTTCAGAAATATTATGTGTGAGAATAAGTAATTTCACATATGGCATTAAGAAATTTAGAACACATTGCAGTCCACATCTGTCCAAATCAAAATTTGTGGTTGTGACTGTTAGTTTGGTGCTACATTTTAAGTCTATCCAGAGCCCTTTTGCCTTCAATTACATCAATATCAACTACAAAGTGCGTCACTGGCTCTAGCTTTTCTCCTACCTCTGAGGACACTATAAAACATAGCAATTAATTAACATCTTCTGTCCCTATTTTTACAACTACAATCTTATTTCAAACCTAACCATGTTTTTTAACCGGTTCTGTTTAGATCAAATCAATTCACTCTTACTGGTTTCAAACATCCTTGCACTGCAAATTTCATAGTATCAAAAAATAAATCCTCTTTCTACCATCATTTATAAAATGCTGTTAACCATAAAATCATGCCCAGTCTTAGACTGAATGAAAGTGAATGAGCTTTTTCCAGTAGTTTTTGATAAATCAGTTACCCATGTTGGATATAGTCCTCATTTTATCCCTGAAGGTTTTGAGGGTCCTGACATAATCTGATATCCCTGTGCTACCAAGCCATAACACAGCAGCATGGCAAATTGCAGTCATAAACATACTGATCCTGCAAACACCAGCTCAGTTCTTGGCTCTTGGGGTTCAGCTTCTCACTATTGCTGCCCTAACCTGTAATCCTAAATCCACCTCTCATCCAAATCTTAGTTACAAGTCTACAAAGCCATAGACATGCTGAAGTGATAGACTTGAGTAGAGGACAGCTGAGCAGTCAGTAATGGAAGTTAGATAGTTTGTCTTTCAAAACATGAGTATTAATGGATATATTTGCTGAAAAGTCTAGGCAATGCTAGGTAGCCTCCTTCAATAAGATCTGTTTGTGACAGAAGCTTTGAGAAACACTCTGTCAGTTGAAGAACTGATACTTCAGATGACTGTGCACAGCCAGTTCCTTTAAGTTCAAAGTGCTCACCAGTTCAAAACATTCACATATTTTTGGCTCTTGTCACTCTTATGAAATTTTTTTTTTTTTTTTTTTTTTGTTTTTTTTTTTTTTTTTTTTTTTTTTTTTTTTGTGGCTGGTAAAGGCCTTCACCCCCAGTGGCTGCTGTTTCTGCACTGACTGTAATACTCTTCCTTGGACTTTAAATATATTATTCTTGTGTTGTTGGTATGTGTCAGGAGTGTTAAAGTACATAAAGGCAGCTACTCATTTATGAGGTGAGGGGAAGAAATGCAGTTACAGGTTATTTATGTTGTTACTCGTGACAGCAAGAAGTTACTTTATAGTCAATTCAGAAAATGTTAACGAAAAACTGTGCTTGTTAAATCCAGTTTTCGCGCTACTCAACCAAGTATTTGAATTGTGTAGCACTTTGTCCCAGCTCTTTACAGTCCTGAGCCTTAGCACCTTAGCCCATCCCCAGACAAAACTGCTTGCCTAATAGTAATCCAGGATGCCACCACATGCATCTATTTTGAATTGTTGAAAATCAACTATATTTCTTATATCATATGATGATCATGCTTGCCTCAGAAATAAATGTCATGGCTCCAGACCTACAGCTATCCTTGAAGATCTTGAAAATCCCTCTTAAATAAAAAATAAAAAAAATTCAGCAGTTTCGGTTGAGAAACTGTAATTGGAACCATAATTAACTCTACTGTAGACCAAAGACCCATGACAGTTATGGTTTCTGACCTTCATTATACTCTTGTAGATGACTATGCTTTGCTCTTCAGCTCCAATACTTGCTAGAAAATAAAAGCCATTATATACCTACTGGTTCTGGTTTTATTCTAGCTGTGGGAGCTTTGCAGGGTTCAGGTTTAAAGATAACTAATCTATTCTTCCTGTTCTGAATACTTTCACTTTACCAGCAATGCAGTGATGACTCACAAGAACTAATTTTGTTAGTTCCCTCAAATAGAGTTCATGTGTCTTTTTTTGAATCCAGCAAATCGACTGTTTGTTTTCCATAATAAAATGATACACACACGCTTGTCAATTCCTACCTCAGCGAATTAAGATCCAGGATAGAAGGAGTAGGAGAGCTTGCATACCGATTTTTCAAGTATTTGTGGATTTTAAAAATATGGGGCTGCTATGTTGTGTCCTGATTCTTCTGTAATAATTGAAAAAAACTTCTTGGTCTACTTGAGAAAAAAAGGCTTTTTTGTTGTTGCCTGAGTAGAATTGCTGCATTTGCTTTGTGTTGAAACGGTGATCAAGAGTTGTTCAGTGGAGTGATACCAGCAGTCCTGTGGTGACTGTAGGCAAAACCAGACCACCTGAGAGAGACAATGTCTGCAACAAGGCTGTTTCCAGTAGAAAACACAGATTCAGAGTTCCTTGATAAGAAAACCAGGAGCTAGCAGTGCACCACCAGCAACAGTTGCAGAAAATGTACCTATAGGCACAGTTAAAGGTGGCAGCAGCAGACCTGGTAGAAGCTTCAGAGGAACCTATGAGCATTTGCAAGAACTTATGGCACAGTAACAGCTATAGCTACAGGATCAAAATTGAAAACAAGAGGTTTGAGGACTAAGGAAAAAAAAATAAAAGCTTTTGCTTTGATCAGTAGGCCACAATAAAAAGAGAACCAACACATTGGGTAAGTACAATGATGTTGAAACTCACAGGGAAAGGTTGGCTCCCAATAAAATCAGCCTGAAGGTAATTTGAAAGCTTTCAAGGGGCTTACTGAGATCCAAACACCCTTGGGTTGTCAAACCATCCAGTTTGTGGAAGGAAGTTTGGGAAATCCCAGACCCTCTACAGTAATTCATGCAGAAATGTACGGTCACATATCAAAATGTGATCTAGAACTAAAACTGAAGGCTGGATCTTCCTAGTTACTTGATCTGAACCTGAAAAGCACTTTCAGGAGCTGTTAGAGTATTCACAGACCAATACTCTATTTTACTTCATTAAGAGAGATGAAGTTGTTAATCTTCATGGAATTCTGTGGCATGTTGTGAAGGATGACTATAATGTACAGTACCTGGATCTTCTACGTTTGGCAAGTTGTGGACACTTTAACTGGCATATGATTTTCAGGAATGAGGCACAGAAACAGACATCAAGATTCTGCCCTCGGGATAATAGAAAAGATAAGCAGCTGCCTGGAAAGTTTTCAGAGACATTTGTTTTGATATTAAGGACATGCATTTTTTTGACATTTCTAAACAAGTGGTTGTGCAACTTCTGGATATAGAAAACCTGCAGCATAGAGCAAAAGAATAGCAGATTAGTGTTAGGGATATTGAAGAGTTAGACCAGGAACAGGTTAGTTTAACCATATTAGTTACAAAGTGTGACAGGAGATGTGGCTCTGTATTGACTGTGCCATAATTATCTTTTGTGGATCTTGGAACATTTTGATCTCAGATGAAGCATCAGGAGGCTGAGCTGGGGGCTTCTCTCTTGCAACACTGTTAACAGGGAGTAATACTGAGAAACGAGTTGTGAGGATGATCTGCTTTCTTAGGTGCCTCTTTGCTGTTAGTATACATTTCATCCGTTCAGCTCTCGTTGTAGGAGTTTATTGCTAAAACATTGGATCGGTGTTCCCCATCCATTCTTGTTGTCAAGGCCCTGAGTACATCAACAACAGCCTCTTCAAACCTTTGCCCTCTCTGAGGTGTTGACCATCCGTGGTCAAGACCAGCTCTGATACAGTGCAGCTGTGTAACCTGGGATCAGATTGCTGTGAAAGGATTGGTGAAAGCTGTGTCAGAGGCCTCTTCTGGCTCAGGGTCTGAATTCCTGTTCAGGCCCTTGTCCCTTGTCCTTATCAAACCTCTACATTCAGCCCAAACCCATCTTCACCATACCAAATTTATATGTGTTATGCTGCTAAGCGGAACCTTTACAAAAACCATAAACAGAATTTTCAATAAATTGATAATCCAGACACTCAATAGATGGGAATTATAGATTGGAAACTACTACATTGAACCCATCCACCCCTATTATTTCAAGTTTTGCTACTGGTGGCTCTTGAGAACTCAGGAAAAGTTAAGTTTTCACTGTGTCATATAAGAACCTCACACCTTTTCCAAAAGCACAGACACTTAATTGGAGCCAGGAGATTTCATTCCTCCCTAAATCCTTAGGTAAGATAATAGTGCCTACCAGTTTTATACATTACTAAGTGTTACAAAGTGAGACCAAATAGATAATAATACAGTACTGGAATACAGGTTTGTGGTCTTGGAATAAAAGCAGGTGCCAACAGGAGGGGGGGAGTCATGGTTCATTTTATGGCAGTTATGACTAATAGATGCAAATTGAGAGCAAAGATTAGGAACAGTGATGCAATTAATGCAGGCAGGAGAGGTACTGAAGAAATTGATATCACAGACATCTTGCAAGCCATGCAGACCTAAGATGAGTGTTGAAACTACCAGGATAAATATTTTATTTTTATTTCTGATTAAAGGTAGATGTATGCTTTGATATCAGGTTAAGGAGAAAAAGGACACAGGCATTCCAGACCTAGCTTTCATCCAGTTTTTGCATGTTTAGCAAGGTCCAGCAATAACACCAAGAAATCAATCACTCTTATTCTTAAATTTAAAATCAAAATTGGGGGTGAGTGGCATGAGGGTTGCTAGGAGGGCAGGTAAAAGCACTATGCGTTATCTGGCTATATCCCCAAATTTCTATGATTTCTTCTCCCAGTACTGCTACCAACACTGAAGCCAAATCTTATTTTCAGACTTATCAGCGTACAGTAATCTTGGAGTTAACTGTAAGATACAAGACCTTGCCAGTTTCAAGCCAAATCCCAGTTTGCCAAGTAGCATTCATTGACAATATAATAAATTTTGCCATAACCTCAACCTTTTCCTTTGTCTTAACTGCACACTAGCAGGCTGGGATAGCCACAGACCTATCTTCTAGAAAGTGCTCTTTAGAGACTCCTTCCTATGGAACTGACTACTGTTAACAAATTTAAAAATAAGAAGCAGCATTATAGTAACAAGGACTACAGAGTTGGGATAATGGCTTTTGTCTTTCCTGAAAGATTTCTAGGACCAGAAGAATTATAGCTGTTTGGTTTGAATGAGAAGTTAAGGTTAGTTCTGCAGGGGAAGAGATCATGGTTCTATGGAAAAGGTAAAGTTTGGGACTAATTTCATAGTATGGAGTCTTCTAAGGTGTTCTTTAAAGATGTATTTTAAGAAGCAGAGTGAGGGTGAGTGTTGTTAGAAGAGTTTACTTCTTTTGAGTCTTTATGTTAACTGTGTTGGATACTTTATTGTTTTAATGAGCTTTAGCAGTAGAAATAGGTGAGAGAATCAAGCAAAGAAATTAAGCTTATTGCTAGACTGAGCAGAGCATACAGGACCAAGAGGTTCCATTAAGGAGTTTATGGGCCCTTAAAGCATAACTGAGGCAAGGGCTAGAATGGAGGTGAGGAAATGCAAAATGTAGGTTCTGTACAAGAGGTGCTGAAAACTTTTGAGAATTTTGTGTTTTTAATGCCTACAGAATTCTGGTTCAATTGTGCTTCACATCTACCTACAACAGGGTCTGTAATGATTGTAAGGGAATATAACAGTTCATCAGTAACCGAAAAGAGTTAATTGTTGCAGTCTGTGTAGACTGAAACAACTGGTGTATACAGGAAACTGTGGTTGACACTAGAGTAAAGGTGGATGTCTTGGTGAGAAATTACTACAGAAGATATCCAAAAATTATGTTTTCTGGAACTACAAACCTCATAGAGCTGGAATAAATGTTTAGCAATAGAGGTGAGTGAGTTTTCCTTAGTTTTGAAGCATATTTAGTTTATATATCTTATTTAAAACTATATTTATGCATGTTTTAAAGATTAGGTGCTATAAGTTAAGGCCTCTAGAGCTAAGCTGGTTCAGGATCTTCTGATCCAAGAGGAAGGATGGTCTTGGAAGACCTAATGTCTAATATTCTTGTGGACTTTGATCGTTGGTAAAAGGAGGTTATTTATTACAGTTAGGTTTTTAAATACAGAAGATCAACCATAAGATATTTGTTTATAGATCTTGTTTTCTGCCTTTTTTGCTGCTTCCAAAAATAGTCTTAGCAACTTAACACTTTCTGTCCCTGACTCTGTGAATCTTATGGGTTACACGTAGTTCATGAAACTGAAAGTAAATATAACTGAACTGAAAGTAAATACAAAACAAACTTTAACAATAGACTTGATGGCCATATCCATTTTATTCTGACCTATTTGACTCTGCTAAACACACAATCTTAGGCCTGTAAATCACACATAATGAACTGAAAAATTCAGTTCCTGCTTTCCAAAGGTAAACTGCCACCCAAAATATAAATTTTGTTTGTACCCTGCAGTTGTGGACTATCTCATGTTGTGTTGTGATCCACTTCAGGCGTCTGGTGTTGTGCATTCTGGAGTACAAAGCTACAGGAACCTGAAAAGAAATCACTTCTTCATAGTCTAAAAGTTAAATCAAAGCTTTCTTCAAGTACACATAATCTGTACTTGTTGTAGGTAGCATTGCTGGTAAACAATTCACATACTGGTTAATTCTGTTTATATTCTCAGGGCTGAATTTTATCCTTAATGACAACTATACCCCGATCCCAATAACACTTCAGAAAAGATACTAAGGTGCTGGAGTGGGTTCAGAGAAAGGCAACAAAGCTGGTGAAGGGACTTGAGCACAAGTGCTATGAGGAGAAGCTGAGGGAGCTGGGGTTGTTTAGTCTGGAGAAGAGGAGGCTCAGGGGTGATCTCATCACTCTCTACAACTACCTGAAAGGAGGTTGTAGCCAGGTGGGGATTGGTCTCTTCTCCCAGTCAACCAGCAATAAGATGAGAAGGCATGGGCTTAAGCCCTGCTAGGGGACATTTAGGTTGGATATTCGGAGGTAATTTTTTACAGAGTGAGTAATCAGGCATTGGAATGGCCTTTCTAGAGAGGTGGTGGATTCGCCATCCCTGGAGGTTTCTAAGATGAGACTGGACGTCCATTAGTTCCATGATCACAGTGGTGTTGGATCAAGGATTGGACTTAGTCTCAGAGCTCTCTTCCAACTCAGGTTATTCTATGATTCCATGATGAACATCTAGACAATTAACCGAAACCAATTTCCTGCTCCAGAATCAAGTATTACACAGGCCTTTGTGCTTTTCAAGTGCTGACAATAATACTATGCTCCTTCATCCCTCCAGGTTGTGATCTTACAACTTTTCTTAAACTAGCAGTCCACATCTGCCTTCACAGTAAGCAGAAGCCACTGTCTGCTTATGTGCCCCTATATCAGCTTTGTAAGGCACTGACGGATCCAGAAATGAACTAGATCTTCAGCCTTCTCTTCTCAGATACTAAATCTATTTTGAATCCAGACTTAGCCTTACCAATAGGCTGAATTCCTTTCTCTAACTCACTCAGTGCTATTTTCTCATGTTCTCTGGTATCTGTGTTCAGAATCCAAAAATAAAACTACATCTTCAGTCCAATTATAACTGTAATCCCAAATTTAGGCAAATAATCTCAAAAAGATAAGGAACTAGTTAGAATTATTGTTGGCTTCCACTGTTGTACCAACTCTACAGGCCTTGCAAGTGCAAATATATTAACTTTTCTGATTCTTCTCTCTAGGACTTGGAAATGTGTAATAATAATTTTTTTTTTTAATTTCTAATGAAATTTTTCTTTTAAAGGGACTTTAGGCTGTCATTATTGGTGCTAACATAAATCTCTGGTGGTGCCAAACCTGGCAGCAGTGTCAGGAGTTTGCCAGTTCTACTACAGGGAGTACAGAGCTGGACTAAACCTCATGTCTGTTCTCAGCCACAGGACTTGCTTGATACATGACCTGTGGCAAATTTACTTCTGAACTGCGTTGTGAAGATCCCTCCCGTGTGGGGCCTACTTAAGCAAAAAAATGTGTGAAACAGGGGTTATCCTATATATACATCTGTATTATATGTGTATATAATTCTTCATTACAAATACATGAATCTCTTTTTCCTAATAATATGATTGTTTTAAAATGTTCTGTGGCCTGAAAGAAACATTGTCAAAATTTCTCATATGCATTAAACAATAGACTTTGCTTGCCCCATTCATGGTATAAACAAGGCTGCTGCTCATCTTCATAATAAAAATTCAGTACTCGGGTGCTAAACTTAATCAAAATTGTGTTGTTTTCTGTATCAGAGTTGTGTTTATCTTCTCAGATGCTTCCTTGTGTCATGTGTTCTTAAATGTGATCTTTTAATCCAGAATTTATGCTTTCTAAAAATCCTTACATTCTTTTGCTTGTTCATTAAAAAAAAAAAAAAAAAAAGAAAAAAAAAAGTAGCACTAATCACAGAATTTATGGAAAAATTAAGATGTGGATTTTTTTAGCTTTGTTTTTTTGTTGATTTTTTTTTTGTGTGTGTGTTTTTTTGGTTGGTTGGTTGGTTTGGTGGTTGTTTGTTTTTTTTTTTTTTTCCTTTTTTCCCAGTAAGAACTCTGTCAAAATGCTTACTGGACAAAATGTTAAGATAAAGTGCTACCTTCCACTTCACTATGGTAGAGAATATATATACAAATACATATTATGTGCAATGGTAAAATACCAAGTTTTAAAATACTTTGTTTATTACCCTAGAATGTGTAACTAAACCATTTTGGGATTTATTATCTGACAGTTCAGAAAACACATTGTTTTTTGAATAATTGAGAGCTAGAGCTTTAGCTTCTGAGATGTTAATTTATGTTACCAATATATGTTACATTTAAAATGATGAGTTACTGGTGGATGGAACTAATTACAAGGTTGCTTGTAGACCTTATGAAAAAATTACAATATTTTTTAACATTTAATTTTCTTCCTCTTTTTTTTTTTTGTTTGCAATTATTTCAGTTATAGTGTTTCTCCACCTGCCTTCCCTAAAAATTAAGCTAAACAGCAGATCACGGTTGTAAGAATGATCTGTTTAATATATGACCTCAGTCCTAGAAATGGATGAAGTGTACTAACAGGTGCTGAAAAGAAAGTTTTCCCAAGGCTGAGATTCCACTCACAATTTTGGTGTCAATAAATAAATAAATAAATAAAGCGACTAAAAATATCTATTATTTCTGTACTTAACAAAGAATTGCATGTATCTTTGCATGTTTTGCTTGCAACTGAATAAATTTAGGTAAAACATAAATGATCATTTAATAAACATAAAGAAGTTGAACTGAAAGAGCACAGGAAACCTTAATGTAGATATTTCCAAATTTTTGATTGTATGACTTTGAAATTAAAATAAGGTTATTTTTCTGTAATTCTTTTTAGGTATCTGAAATTAAGTTTTTTGTTTATATTAGATCCTTCTGAATCTTTAAGTAAAACCAAGATAATTCATCTGGGGGAGACCCGAGTCCTGGTTTTTATGTTTACTTTACAACACCTGCAACAATTTATGTATTTTTTACTTCTGAGCATGATGAATTTCAATTATAATTTGCCCTTATTAATTGTGATTTACCTACAAATAATCTCTGGTTATGTGTACAAGTATCTGAAGGGAGGATGTCCAGAAGATGGATCCAGGCTCTTCTTGGTGGTGCCAAGGAATATGGAAAAGGCAATAGGGAGAAACTGATGCACAGGAAGTTCCACCTGAATAGAAGGGAAAACTTCACTGTGCAGGTGACCATGCACTGGAACTGATTCTGCAGAGGGGTTGTGGAGTGTCCCTCACTGGAGATATTGAAGAACTGGACACAATCCTGTGCCATGTGCTCTAGGATGACCCTGCCTGAGCAGGGAGGTTGGACCAGATGACCCACTGTAGTCCCTTCCAACCTGATACATTCTGTGGCTCTGTGATTCTAGTAGTTGCTTTGAAATGGCTTCTGTGTTACTTGTTTTAGGTCCTATTCTGAGGTGGCTAACATCCACAAATACTATTGAGAGACTAGATCTAAGTTTCAGGGATCTAAAGCTTACCTGGAAAATTTAACTTTATTTGACCTAATGTAAGCTTGATTGTAAAAATTGTCCTTTTATTTATCTAAATGCAAATAATAAGCCATAAGTTATATATTCAGATTCATGTATATTTTTTTTTTTCAAATTTTGTCAATATCACAAAAGGAACTTTATTAACTGATTTATCCCTCAATATTTTATGATTTTTTTTACAGGTCTGTTACCTCCATTCCTGGGTGGATTCTTACTGGAATTGGATCATATGTAAAGAGACAGATAATCCTGGCAGATTATTTACATCCCTTATATGTTTAAAGAAGGCTGACTAGATGGGACTTAACACCCTACATGAATTCTCTTCCTAATGGAAGGCATCTGTTGAATGTGTTATGAGAGCAGGACATCATAAGGCCAACAGGAGCTTTTCGTTGTTTAGTGTGAAAAAGAATGGCAGAAGCTCCTTGGTAATTTAAAATGCAAAAATATATTTGGACTGATTTCTCCAAATCCCCTACAGTATGAGGTCTGATTTTCTTCAGGAAGTGATAGGGTTTAGTTGCTCTTTATTTAAATAAACTGTTTTATTTGCCATTATATTTTCTAATGGGAGAAAAGAGACAAATACAGATGTCAGAATAATACTTTGGCTTGTATCTACAATTTTGATATCTGTGCTCCCAAAGTATGTACCAGTCATCTCTCTAATCTGGATTATATAGTATAATTAGTAGGGTAACCATGTCTTGCCAGGTGACTAGTCTCTTGCAAAAATTTTCCTCCCCTTTCATATAGCTGGCTTTATTTTGGGTCATGCAGGGTGAAAAATCATCTCTGCAGTTTTAAACTGCATTCAGAATGAAATGGAGATTTCTCAAACCAGAGCCACCAAAGATGGTAACAGGGAAATCCTGCAATTTAACTCATTACTTGGGGATCAAGGGGAAGTGATGAGAGCTCTTCAATACTGCTTTTCCTTTTCTGTTGTACACCACAGAGGATGGGTGCCTACTGCATTCTTTGTGGGCTGGTGAAGCCACAAGGTTCTGGAAAATCACTCTTTTGAAAGCAATTTGCATCATAAACAGGCCATCAGTCTGTTATTAAGGGTTCAGACATATAGCTAAACTATACTGAGTTTGTAAAGAACCCATTCTGTTATATTTAAGTGATACTTAAGGGTTTCTTTGATTTTTGATTGTTTAGATTTTATAGATTTTAGAAGTTATTGTAGATTTAATGTACCCGTAAAATAACTTCAGTAGCTTAATGTTTACACATACCAACCCCATCCTATATCAATCCCTCAAAATTCCAGTAGCTGTTTAGTCTCTATTTCAAGGTAGAATTGCAGAGAAACGCCACGAAGCCTGCACCAGAAGATAAGGACATAGACAGAAGGACCTCCAAATCTGAAGCTTTGGAAGGCCTCCAAGGACCCGACGTGCTGTGAAGAAAACAACGATGATGAAGGAAGGGTCCTGAGCCCCCAGACCAAATTTCCGATGGAGTGTGCCAGGGGCGGAATGGGGCAAGACTGGGGGAAATAACAGAATGGGATTGGATGGACATCATTATAAAATCTTGAAACTTGGGTCAAAGGGTGGGATCCTGTGTAAATGTATTCCTGGAGCCAGGAGGCTCATTAAAGCTTCTGTTCACTTATCTCCTACTAAAAGTTGCCTGGAGTTTTTTTTTCTCACTCTTTAAGGCACCATAAGGAGAACCAAATTTACCAAACTTAGCCCTCATGGAAGAAATTTTTCAAATTATCTTACTAACAATATGTACTTACCTGAATTACCAAAAATTGTTTAACCAGGCAACTTAAACATTTTCTGATGCACTCAGTCTTCAGTCAGTCTCAAAAAAAGGATTTTGACATTGAATTTAGAGACACTATTACTTTTGGAAAACTCAGCATGAATGGAGAAGGGAGAGAGCTGTGTTACAGCCATGCAGTGAGTATTTGATGTGATTTCATTAGCACTGTTACAATTAATGTCACTGACTTGAAATTAATGGAAAGTGACTGGAATAAACTATGTAGTGACTAGGTGGACCTACTGTGCTTTGGAATATGGCAAGCTACAAATATAGATGACCTCTTACCTTGTTGGAACAGGTTTCACTGTGCTGGTTTGAAACTGCCTACTCATAAAAATATTTGAAATTTTTTTCACAGTTTTGCAACTTGAATAATTCTTTGGGTCTTTATTGAATATTAATTTATTTTAGCTCATTTTATATGACATATGAAGATACATGAATATTATTGTCACATCTATTCCTAGAATATGCTAGTATTTGCATAAAGTTTTCATCCGTTTTAATTGTTAAATGAGATATTCAGAATAATCAATAAAACCCCCTCACTTTTCATAGGTAACAACAACTTCAGTTATGAAATACATAACAAGTATTTATAAAAAACTTGTCAGACAGCATTTAAAAAGTCAGAGGGCGGCATTTAAAATTTCCGCCCTTACCTTTCCAGAGTTTTCCTTTGGAAACTGAATTCAAGAATGAGGTACAGGGATTCATACCTTTGTGTGCAGTATTGGGGTAAAGTATGAAAGCCAAGGCTGTAAGTATGTGAAAATATTGAACTGATATTCAAAAGATATCTGATTGTGTGTATTGACCCTGACTGGGTGCTAAGTGCCCAGCAGGCTGCTCTATCACTCCCCTCCTCAGCAGGATGGGGGTAGAGGGGATAAAATAAGATAGAAAAATCTCATGGATGAAGATAAAGGCAGTTTCATAAAAGCAAAAGCAAGGGCTGGTCACAGAAGCAAAAGAAAACAAAAGCTTTATTCTCTACTTCCCATCAACCACTTCCTGGGAAGCAAGGCTTAAGTATGCATAGCGGTTGCTCTTGAAGGCCAACACTGTAATAATGCTTTTGTATCTGAGCAGATGTCACATGGGATGGAATATACCTTTGGTCAGTTTGGGTCAGCTGTCCTGGTTGTTTCCCCTCTCCAGACCTTGCCCACCACCAGTCTAAGGCACAGACAGCACTGATACTGTGGGGAGCACTGCTCAGCAGTAGCCAGAACAGTGGTTTGTTATCAACTCCTTTGTAGCTACCAACACAAAGCACAGCACTGTGCAGACTGCTGTGGGGAAATGAACTCCATCTCGGTCAGATCCAATACACTGATAAAGAATAAACTTCATTTTGAAAGAGCTTCCCCCAAATCTATACCTAATCTGCAAAATCGTTAGTTTTCTCTAGATGTGATCTCTGCCTGAAACTGAACTTTGTTTATCCTTACACATATTTAAAAGTGTAAAAGGGATGAAATCATTTTGCTTAAGGATTCTAATTTAAATCTGAAGAGAGGTTCTTATGACTCAAACTTTTTCAATTATGTCACTTATAGTCCTCCTAATTTTGAAAGGATGCTATCTCTGAGGACATCTGTTCTTTTCCACTACCTCTTTTATCCACACAATTTAACAGTACTCATACAACTCATCGTTAGTTGTAGCCACTAAGAAGTAATTCAGAAAATCAGGGAACAAAAGAAGCTAGATCAGAGTCTAAGTTGCAACTGTTTAATTTAGCACCACTTCATCAGTGATATGTCTTCAAAACAATAGTATCATGGATGAGACAATGTTATAAAGTACATCTGAATCATCAGAATGAGTGTTTTCTTTTAATGGATGGTGTAGAGGGCTAGAGACTGCATACAGTCTTCTACTTCTGCCTGTTTGTTACCCATGCTACATGCATTAGTGTACAGCCTGCAGTTGTGCTGATTTCCCAGAAGTGTGAGAGTTTCTCCCATAGCGCAGCCCTCTCACCGCTCCCATATTTATATCATAATAAATGATATCTTCAGACCTGTTTTGATGATTGCCCTATCTCTCCTGTTCACATCACCTGCATCCTTTGCTTGCTGTCTCAGTCTACCACTTCCTCATTGGATTGTTGATCATTTGCCTCCCTCCTCCATCTTTCCTACTTGAAAGCTCTCCTCAGCAGTTTGGCCAGCCAGCTGCCAAAGAAGATTTTGCTCCGCTTGCTCAGATGGTACTGTATCTTCCTAGAAGACCTCAAATCCTCGTAAGTAGTCATAAAAGATTAATCTCTGTTGTTGGTACCAGCTCTGCAAACTGTTTACACACAGGATCTTTCCATTCCTGCTTGAGCTTTTCCCTCTCACCAGGAGGACTATGGAGAAAGAACCTTGGGCCACCATGTTCTTGAGCATTGCCTCAAGAGCCTTGTGGTAATGCTCTGTACACTCCAGGTCTTCTCTGGTAATGCCATCATGGACCAGCATGTCCCTGTCATTGGAGCAATCAGGGGTAATAGTCTGAGGGCTGGACAAGCAATGACAGTCTCCTGACAACATCCTGGGTCTCGGGACCCATCAAACAGCAGGCAGTGCAGTAACAAAAAAACAATCCTAGTTTTTACTGCAGAACCTTGCTTATCTGGGCACGTTGTATCCACACTGACTTGTAGGCACGATGTATCCATAGTGACACAAAATCATTAAGGTGTCTAAAAGAAATGCAACCCTCACAGGTACACTTAAAAGAAGCTCTACCAGCCAAGGAAGTGGCTTTCGCCAGTCTGATGAGTGTGTCTGTGCTCACAGCTGCTGGTTGTAGACAGTTTTCCAGAGAGACTCTAGAGGGTTCCCACGTCCAGGCACTAGCATGGAAGCTGCAGGGGGGATCTGTGGGGGTAGATGGGGCTGCCCCAAGTCAGACACAGTCCATTCCAGCCAGGTCCAACCCTTGCACTGCAGGGCATGGCTGAGCCAGCAGCCGAGGGGAGGTGCCTTGGGGAAAGTGTGTGCAAGAAAGGGTAAAAAACACTGAACAAAAGATTGTGAGGAAAAAAAACAGGTGAGACAAACAACTCTGTGAATACTACGGTGAAAAGAGAGAGGGGGAGGAGGTGCTCCAGGCACTAGAGCAGACATTGCCCTGCAGCCTGTGGGGGAGCCCACAGTGACACAGATTGTTCCCCTTCAGCACACGGACAGGACCATGGTGCCCATGGAGGACAACCCACTAGAGTAGGAGGATGTCTTCTGAAGGAAGCTGTAGCCATGGATGTATCAAATATGCTGAGTTGGAAGGAACCCACAAGGATCATCGGGTCCAACCCTTAGCCCTGCATGGGACCATCCCCAAGAGTCACACCATGTGCCTGAGAGCATCATCAAATGCTTCTTCAACTCTCTCAGACTGGGTGCTGTGACCACTGCACTGGGGAGCCTGTCCCAGTGTGCTGCTTCATGCTGGAGCTGGCTCCTAGCAGGAGCTGCAGCCAGTGAAGACTCCTTGGTGGATCATGTTTACTCTGGGAGTCTGGCACAGGCGAAAAGTGTGAGAGGGAAGGAGCAACAGAGAGGAGCTCATATGGACGGATCACAGCGCCCATTCCCCATTCCCCTGTGCCACTTGGAGTTGGGGGAAGGACACAGAGGAGTCAGAAATGAAGTAGTGAAATTGAGCCTGGGAAAAGGCACGGTGTGGTGGGATGGTACTTTAGTCATTGTTTCTCACCATCCTACTACATTTTGAATTTGCAGTAAATTTAGTTATTTTTTCCTAAGATGAGTCTGCTTTGCCTGTGATGTTAGTTGATAAGTGATCTCAACGTCTTTATTTTGACCCATGAGGTTTCCATCTAATTTTCTCCCCTCATCCTGTCAAAGAGGGAGAGAGAGCAGCTGAGTGGGGGACTCTCTGCTGGCCAAAGTCAAAACCACCACAGTCCTTTGTCTTCCTGCACGATGCACATGGAAACAAAATTTCTTTGAAAAATGTGTATTTCAGTGCTGATAACAACTTCTTGTGAAAATATTTTACTTAGGAGTTTTTAATGTGAGAACTAGCCTAAAAGATGTAGTTGGTTTTGTTATGCAAAGTATTAGAAGACACAGAAAGAAAAAAGTAAAAATAAGACTATTTTATTAACAAGGAAATACACATACCATTGCACAACCATATGCAGCAGATACAGTGCAATTCTGGCTACATTGAAGATAGTAACAGTTTTTCATAATTTTCATTTTCATTTTCGTTTTCATTTTCATTTTCATTTAGTAGGAAACTCTTTTCTTTCTAGTTGTCAAGGAATCAAGCAACTAGCTGGAACTAAAACAGTGGTCTTAAATTCATGTGACTTTATTTTTTCAACAGAGCGTATCAAACTCCATATGTTTAAATGTCCAAATTAATTTTCCTGTGAGGAATCTATCTTATTCCAACTAAATTATAGAATTAATACAGTCTGGTATTCAGTGTAATAATATCAGAATTTCATCTAGTCCTTCTTGTGTTAAATTAAGGGGTTTTTACTCATATCTTGCTCAGAATTGAAATGTATGATTTCACTTTCTTACAGTTTTGACAGAGATTGTTCCAATAGCTTATTGTTTTCATAATATTCTGCAAAATATACAACATACTGGAAAAAATTCAGTTTGAGAGTGTACAGATAAATAAACATTAAATCAACAATAAACACAGTATCAACAATACTTCATATTATAATAGCCTGAAGTTTTTGTGTTTTCTCAAGTGCTGTTACTTTTCAAATTAGGAAATTATTTGAGGGTTCACAAAGTTAATACGTATCATGACATTTTTCTATTTTTACACAGAAAGATTTAACATGAGAACAGTGAGAAACTTCTTCCACCCAGGCTTTCCTGCTGGAAGGAGGGACACGGCAATTTGTAATTTTTCCAAGATATAAACAATATATATTTTGAGACATATGATCTTGGCAAATGATAACATAATGGACAAAACCTTACCAAGTACGGACATATGGGACTATTTACCTTAAACCTAATGTGAATTCTAGTTAAGTTTTATTACTTTCAGTACGATGGTTTTTGCTGTTTTCATAGTATTTTCTTCTTTTGCAAAAGAGTAACATGAACTATGTGTGCCTGTGAGACACCTCCATCTAACAAACAATTTTCTACTTATGCCTTTAAATGTCTTTGTTTTATCTTGTTTTCTGTCTCCTTACCTGAAAATCACTGTGTTTAAAATACACCATTTGGCCTTGCAGCAGACAGTTTGAGGTTTGCACTGAAAATCAGGCATCCAGTTTATCTAAGCCACTGTTGATGACGGAGGCCGCAAGTGGGTGCATGGGAAATAGTATTCCTAAATGTGTCCTGATATGAACATTTTTCATAGAAACTTCATGGTGTTTGGTATCAATACCATTATTTTTAAAACTACTAGAAAAAAATTTCTTCCCAAAATTTGAACCCATTTTTGTATCTTTATTATCCAGAATTTGCTGTGGCAATGAGCTAGCATTGTGAGAAAATATATTTTTTTTATGTTTCAAAGTGATCATCTGTGATCCCTTTCCCTGCTTTTTAATATTTATTTGTGATTTTCCACTTCAGAAGTGGCACTGAAGTGCTTAAAAGCCTATAAGCATGGTCCTGACAGACAGGAAAGAAGTTTCAGCAAATATATATCAACCTCAGTCATTATCTCCCTTATAATTCCTCTTATGGATTTGCTCTTAAGAGGAATTATTAGGGAGCCAATAGAAACTTACCCATCTAAATCCTTTTGGATTTTTTAAGGAGCATGAGTATTTTCATTTCCCATCTTGAGGCACTGTGTGGTATCTCTCTACATTCCTCTGTCATAGCTCTTCACCCTTGTCAGAAATGGATGGATGCAACAATATCTTCTGTCTTTGCAGCTTCTAAAGGTATTGTTCAATTCATCTCATTAACATTTGTACAGTGACTGATCAGGACTACTACAGACCCTGGAGTACTAATCCAAAGCTCACTGAAGTTAATGAAAAGATTTCCATTGACTCCACTGGGTGCCAAGTGGTTCTTAGGCTCCAGAAAGGCAAGGACCTGACAACCTTCTTAAAAACATTTTCCATCATAGGCTGGAGGCTTTTATTACAAGTCTAGAATGTCTAACATCTGCTCTTGGATGCTGCCCTCAAAGGTACTGCACAAGTGTAAACAAGGACATACTGCAAGTGCTGCTTAACGAATGGTAATAATGAAAATACAAAACTGTGCTGAGACATCAATGCAAAACACTGCATGTCACTTAACTAACGTATCATTTTGTTGTAGAAGCCAGACTGTTACGGGCACAATATCTTTCCAATCTGTTCAATTGTATTTTCTGACAGCTGGAATGTTTTAAACATAGAATCAATCATCAAAAGCACAATATAGTTGACATCATAGTGTACACATGTAAATTATATAGCTGATGCCAGAGCTGGTAATTTACCTTGATGTTTATCTGAAGTCCACAATGCCTGTAAATGTGGAAATAGTGGAGAGGTAAAAGGTATAAGGAAGAAGTGTTTCACAGTAATTTTCTTACTTGTCCTGTCTTGACTCAACTGAGCCAACTTCTGTGGCTGGCTGTCTTTAGCTTCACAATAGGAAAAATACACATTTAGTGTGTAATCCCAGCCCAAAGCCCAGCATAGGACTCACAATGCTAGTGTTTGTCCTTCAGGAAGATGCTACTTACATGTTACTTATGAGGTTGGCACAAGACTTCACAGGCTAAGGATTACAACTTGAGAGTTTAGACATATGTGAACACATTTAAAATTTGAGTCACTGACTTCATTTTTTTTCTCCCCAGCATTTTTAACATCCTACTTCAAGTTGCTAGTAGAATAACTCGATTGCCCTGCCATAAGTAAGGCTCAGAAGACGTGGGAGCCTTACCCATGCTTCCAGAGACTGTGCCACTGACTGGACAAAACGAACAAACTGCAGCGTGAGAAACAGTAAGGGTATGTGAGCACACATGTCTACTATGCAGTGATAACGTCCTTTCTGCCTACTAGAATGCCAGTTTAAAACCTTAAACAAAAAATTTGCTTTCAACATTTGTTGATAAATGGATCAAAAAAGGAATCAAAAGTTTTTTAAAATTGCAGACGGAGAGAAACCTCCCCAGGGAAAAAGTGTTCTGCCAGCATCTGCTGGCAAGTAAGGGTACCTGCCAGGGTAGGCTAATCCTCATTTGCAAGCAAGTTATTTAAGGATGTGAGGCTGTTTTAACATTCCAATGCATTTTCATGGTTGAGTTTTTGTTCAAATTGTAAACCTGTGGCTCAGTTCATGTGTTGTCCACAAAAATCAGATTCATTATCTGCTGTGCAACAAGGCAATAATTGCACACTTGAGAGAGACATTGATTATTTATTTCAGAATTGCACAAACCTGGGTGCTCATTGGAATTCCACAAATCAAGCACATCAACTATCAAAACTTCTAACTCTTTCAGCATTTTAACAAACAGGAATTAGTGTTCATTGGCTACAAATTACATAGTTCTCTTATTAATTAGTATTCTATCTTCTATTGCTTAATGATTCTCTTGCTTCTCGTGTTAATGAGTCCTCATGTTTAGTCTTTCTCTTCCTTGGGATGGGTGGGTTTCTTGTGTCGGTGGTAGTGAGTGAGTGGTTACCATCTCCCCCTGCTGGAATCATTTTTTACCCACTTGGAATTGATTCAGCTCAGTTGCTGAGTTGGGTTTATTAGTTTCTTCCTTATCTTGGGAATTCTGCCAGATATCTTCGTGGCTCATAAATTGTGCATTCTCTGTGTCCACTATCAGTGGGCATCTTTCTTCCCAAGCTCCCCTTAGGTCTGAGATTACTGAAATATGTCAAGCCCTAAACTTTAACAAGGCAATTCTACCAACAAGTAATTTGTTTTTCTAATACATGGACATGACTTAGACCTTGCTTGTTAGCTGCCTTCTGTTTCACAGATTAAATCTCCCTTCTTGTTGATTAGGCTTGAAAGTATACAAAGACCAAACAATAAAAAACATCCTTTCTTAAGAAATTTTTTACGTTCTACATTTTGCAACAAATTATTTCATGGGTGAACATGTAACCACACTGCAGCCTGTGACACGATCAAGCTTAAAAAAAATAAAATTGAGACAATGGGAAGAAGACACCAGTTTCTTTTCCCTGCCATGTTAGAAATTTAGTCAGGAGACTCAGGTTCCTCTGTAAGAAAGCCTGGCTGCATTTGCTGGAAAAAGTGGGCAGACAAGTAGAGTGATAAATACAGCAGTAAAGAGAAGTGGTGGTGGTGGTGGTAACATCATGACTGGGGCAGGAGATAAAAATTTCCAGCAGCTGGACTTCTCTGTCATAGAGTGCAAAATAGAATTGGGAAATAATCTAACGGATATTCATAGTGATTAGTTATCTTGCCCATTCAAACTCTAGAAAGTATCTTTTTTTCTTTTTTCAAGTGGGGAAATATTCATCACTGAGTAACCAGACAGTATTGATTACTTTCCCAGTTTTCTTCAGGGTGCTTGAGACATGATATTTATAACTTTTGTGGGTAGGAGTCACTAGAAATTTTACACCCAAATGGTCAAAGGAAAATATGCGTAGTTGCAACAACACTTTCATGATTTATCCCCAGCTGGCAACCAAGCACCACACAGCTGATTGCTCACTCCTGCCCCAGCAGGGTGGGGGAGAGAATCAGAACAGTAAAAGCCAAATAAATCATATATTGAGATAAAGACAGTTCAATAGGTAAAGCAAAAGCTACACACACAAGCAAAGCAAAACACAGAATCAATTTGCTACTTCCAATTAGCTGGTGGGCGTTCAGCTCTCCTCTGGAAAGCAGGGCTGCATCACATGTAATGGTGACTTAGAAAGACAAATATTATCACTCTGAATGCTCCCCCCCCCTCCTCCTCATTCCCCCAGCTTTATATGCTGAGTATGATGCCATATGGTGTGGGATATCCCTTGGGTCAGTTGGAGTCAGCTGTCCTGGCTGTATCTCCTCTCAACTTTCCAAAAAATGGGAGGTGTACAAGTCCACAGGGTTTGATGGCATGTCTACAAGTGCCAAAAGCGGACCAATGCCCATGTATGCTACTTTTAGTTATCTTTAAAAGGTATGGTGACTGGAGGAGGTTCATGACAACTGAAAGGGAGCAAATGCCACTCCTGTTTTCAAAAAGAGCAAGAGGGATTATCCTCAGAATTACAGAACAGTCCGTTTCTCTTCAATGCCTCAGAAGGTGATAGAATAAACACTCCTGGAAGCCATTCCCAAATATATCAAGGACAGAAATGTGATTTGGAGTAGTAAACATGGATTTTTGAAGTCCATTATTTCAAAGAACCAATACCTGTTCAACCTTCTAGTCTTCCAAAGCAAAATTACTGTCAGTAGATAAGGAGAAGACAGTGACTGTTGCTTACCTTGACTTTAGTCAGTCTGTTGGCACTATCTCCATCACATTTTCATCAAAAAATTTATGAGACATAGACTAAAGAAACAGACAGTGAGGTGCACTGAAAACTGCATTGCTGGGTTCAAAAGGCTTGTCACCAGCAACACAAACTAGGCTGGAGACCAGTCACTAGTAGCATACCCCTTGGGTCAGTATTGGGCCCACTTCTATTTAACATCTTCTGTTTAACATCTTCTTTAATGATGTAAATGGTGTAGCAGACTGCGCCCCCCTGCAATATAAAACTGAGAAGAGTGGTTGGTTCCACCAGCTGGTTATAATCTCCAGGCTGAAGAAACTGGCCTAGCAGAGTGTCATGATGGGACGTCCTGGTAGACAAGAAACAGACCACGAACCAGTAATGAACATTTGTGGCAAAGGCCAACAGCATCCAGGGCTGCATTGGGAAGAGCGCTGTTGGCAGGTTGAGAGTGGCAATCATTCCCCTCTAGTCATTAGTGCTGAGGCCATACTTGGAGTACTGTGTCCAGTTATGGTATTCCTAGTATGAGAGAGACACAGATATGCTGGAAAGGGTCCAGCAAAGGGCCATGAAGATGACTAAGGGCTTGGAGCACCTGTCAGATGGAATGAAGTCTGGGAGTGTTGGAACTCCTCAGCTTGGAGAAAAGAAGGCTGAGTGGGATCTTATCAATAGGAGGAAATGAAGAAGAGGGAAGTAGACTGTTGTCATTGGTGCCCACTGGCAGGTAAAAAGGCAATGGGTACAAATTGAAACATAGAAAAAGCTGTTTAAATATAAAAAAACCCCAACTTTTTATAATGAGAGTGGTCAAACACTGGAACAGGTCACCCAGGGACGTTGTGGAGGCTTTAGCCTTGAAGATATTCAAAGCTAAACTGAACACAGTCCTGAGTTATCTGCACTACTCGACACTCTTTTGACCTGGGTGTTGGACTAGACAGTCTCCACAGATCCTTTCCAATGTCATCCGTTCTGTAATTTTTTTTATTCTAATTCTACTGTGAGTAGTTTTATCCTCTTTGACACATGATTAGAACCAAAATTACAATGTTAAAAGCAAATGCTCTGCCCTGCCGATTCACAGAATGTCATTGTTCTTGAGATGATGATTCTCTTCAAACAGTGGTTCTCAATCCCTTCCTCAGTCTGACAAACAGATGATATGCATAAGGATTCTGTAGTTTTATGAGGTTTGGAGAAAAGGGTGTTTAAAATGCAGAATGTTGTTGTACATATTAACACATAATGTGGTTAATTTCTGTTCACAGGTATTTGTAAGTTACTACTGAAATTTGAGAAGCCACTACAAAAACAATTATGTAATGTTGCCTACATATTTCTATTTTCATAATGAAAAACTGGTGCAGATATGTTGTAGGGGTATACAGTCTCTTTTGTCAATGCACCTGGTTTTATTAGGGATATTTAGCTTGATTAAACAATAGATATATTTTCATTTGTCTCAGATGACTTGTGGGCGAAGCTTTGAATATATCTCTTTCAAGCAGAGCTTCTATAATAAAACCATTTCTTATGATTTCTTAGTTACTCTCTTAAGTAGGCAGCCCCTTATTTAAGATAATGAGGTGCTTATTTCATGGTCTTTTTAAGATTCTTTTCATTAATAGCAAATTAACGTCTCCCTAGATAGGAAGTCACACATTCTGGCTATGTCTGGGCACTTCTGCACAGTCTAGAGGAGTTTAACATCATAATTTAGGGCAGGTATTTCCCTGCATCTCTAATTTGTCACCAGATTCCAGAGAATGCTTCTAATGCATGGTACTGATATTCAGGCAGCAAGATATGTCAACAGCAAGACCTTTACTGACTTCTTATTAATGGATAATATTTCTTTTGAGAATCCTGATGTCCATATATGAAAGGAAAGAGATACCCAGCCTGAAGGTCACACACTGTTAGGTCTGCTCCCCAGTATGGCAGCTTGTTATTAGCAATAAGAAGGCAGCTAAAGTTGGACTCAGGGTACATAATGCCAGGATGTCTGGACCCAGGAATATCCACCATATGTAGAGTAGGTCTTTGCAGATATCATGCCAGTAGGCAGTCTGAGGATGCACTATCAGGAACCAATTATGATATTCACAGTGGTGCTCAGATACCTTTTGAAAGATGTATGGAACAAGGTGGGAATATGAGCCTTTTTAGTGAGTCCAAGACATCTGTAAAAGTCCTGGGATTTGGTTCTGGAATCGCCACACCCTATCCTGGTCAGGCAGCTCTCAAAGCTATGCACAAAGACATTGTGCCCTGGCAAGAACATAATAACATATTTTGGTACTTTTCTCTATCCTCTGCTGACCTGGACCTGCCTGCCTTGGCCTCATCCAGTCCCTGTTCCAGGTCTTCCTCTTTCTATATCTGTACCACTCCCCTGCCCACTCACACTACTGTGCTCTCTCCTTTATCTGACATTCTGTGTGCTACTGCCATATCTCATTAGTTCCTCCGGGTTCTACCAGTTCAACAGCATCATATCCAAATCTGGAGAGCCAAGAAAAGCCACTGGTCATGCTTGTTTGTTCCCCCTTTCTCTCCTACAGTCTTAGCTCACCCTTTCACAAATCCTATGGCTATATCAAGCCAGTTTTGGAAGGGGAAATATTTAAATTTTATCATCACTATGACAAAATAAATGGCAGACAAAAGTTGAGTACAGCCCATGTGGGAGTGATTTCTTGGAAAATTTAAAACATTGGTTTCTTCCTTTCTAGTTTGGTGGTTTTCTGAGATGCAAAACCTGAATATTTAACAGAAGTTTAGAGCAAGTATTATACTTACTACCTCCTTTCTACCCTAAGAACTAGAAATAATGGGTTTTAGGGATCTGAGTTGGAAAGAAGACAGTTGAAATGTTGAGGAACCAAAGTAAGTGAATAGGTAAGGACAAAATATTGTAGTATTGTTATGAATTCTAGGAGGATAAATATACTTAACAGAGTCTTTTCTCCCAAAGTTCCCTTGATCACTCTGAGTCTTTGTGATGTTGGAGAAGAGAAAGTTCCTAAGAGACTAATCAATCTAACCTGTAATATTGGATTCCTGTGGCATTCAAATTAAGGTGAAATTATTGTAAGCAAATCACTGTAGAATCCCTTCCTTTTCTGTAGCTTTCTTAAATGTTCTAAGAAAATTTATGTAAGAAGCTTCCTTGCAAGCACTTTATACTGTCTTAGAGTACAAGTGCATAACACATTGCATGTGGGGAGAAAGGGTCTCGTGCTTTTGTAAATATGTGTGGTCTTCCATGCCAGATTTCAAGATGTATTGTGTTAGATGTTTTTTAAACACCAGTCAGACAGGAATGTCGCTATGTCTCTGTCCTGTGTGATATGCATGCAAAGTGACAGTTGCAGACACTCTTTTAGGGTTTAACTAGCAAATGTGATATGGTGGCCAGCCCATAACTTTACTAAGGTATATTTTCTTAGTTGCATATGTTTAATATCATAGGTTTTAAATCAGAATATGAATTCCATGCTCACATGGCTAAGTGTGGTCTTATTATAGTGCCATAAATACAGAAACTCCTACAGATATGTATTTCCTAACTTCTGAATGAATTTTATCTGCTGTTTGAAGTCACCCAATGTGATCTTTTATATGCATCATACATGAAGGTTGAACAAGCCTGTCAGTCATGCAGTATCTCATGCATGATCAGAAGTTCACTTGGGATTTCCTAGTGTATTCTTCATCTGTTCTCCAAAGAATATTCATCTTAACTTGCCAGCCTGTTTAAACAGGAAGATGGCTAGGAAGATTAAACTTCTGTCTTAAAGGAATGATTCAATAACATAAATATATGAATCTATATGCAATTCTGAAACTGTATCATGACTCTTCTGCGGTGATAGAAGCATCAGGCCCTTGTTGCATGTTGAATGAATTTGAGCTGTATTTACTGTAAAACTGAAAGACAACTCACACACTATCAATGAAAGACTCAGAGTAACATAGCTCTGTTGGTATCTCATTTTAACAATATCTGTGTCTATTAAAAAGAAAACAGCTCTTTGTTTTTTATTTACTGTGAATCTGCTTTGTCAGTCCCTATTACAAGTCACCTACCAAAAAATGCTCAACAGGCAGCAAAAAATTCCATGTTTCAGTCAAAAGAAACACGTTCAAGTTTAAGGATAACACAATGATTTTAGCTTAGATAAATGCTTAATCTAAGTAGTATAAGCTTTTGTTTTGTGTGCCATTGCTCCATGTTTCTGCATATATAAAAATATATTTCCATTAACAATATTAAACATGAATCTATAATTTAACAGCTTACATTTGCATGGGTATCCAAGTCAGAGTTTAGTAGTGGTGAGCCAATAAAAAAATACAGGTTTTGAAGCATTTTTCTTATAGATTCAGTGCCCTCAAGATCATATTGTTATATTTCACCCGCTGAACTGTATAAAAAGAAGAAGAAGAAAGACGAAGACAGGAAATGGAGACTGTGAATTTCAGCATGAAGGTGTTAAACATATATGGTATGTATAAATTCGAATTCTTAAGGAAATAGTGGTCTTTCAGAACTTCTTTGTGGAACATATTTGTGCTAATTTGGCTAGATCTCAAGTTGCACCGCATTTAATTTAATCAAACAGTCTCCAACAGTAAAGACACAATCCTAGATCACTTGAAAACAAAATTTGCTGACTTCAGGTCTCTAAGTCAGGTTTTGAGAAAAGGATCAAGAGTTCATATTTTTCCCAACTCAGCATGTCTAGGTGCATATTTCAACAGGACACTTTAGGGGCACTTTAATTTGTATAATTTGCCATTTCAATTTAGAAAAACAATATAAAATAAAATAGTTTATCTGTGGGTTGCATGAGATAAGGCCAACTCTCAAAAAGTCAATGCCAATTTGCTGCAATTTAGAGAACAAAGTGGTGGGAGTTACTATGTAACAAGTCCAACTTAGTGTGAGAGAGCAAAACTTGTTTATAGTTTTTGTTTCAGAGTTCTGAAAATTAATCCTCTTCCTCATTTAATAGACATTTATGTAATAGCATAAAGCCTCTTAGTCCTTAGGGAAGTGCCATGGACAGTGCTTCCCATTACATCAGAGATTGAGCTGTCTGTACACTGAAATCAATACAGCCAAGAAGATGATTCGGTATATCCCCTCTCTCAGCTCTGATTCATCATTACAGGTCATTTTGCTTTCAAAGATTTTTTTTTTTACCCCAGTCTGACTGTCCTGAGGAACCAGAAATATGTTAGGAAAAGAGCACTTTATAAAATTATTTCTCCTTTGAGAATCCAAGACCTGTTTGCCTATTTCTTTTTGAAATAGGTCTACAGAAGCTTCAGAAAATAAATTAAAACAATCAGGATGTGTCCACATTTATTCTTTTTCAACCACTGCTAACAATTTTAGCAGCTTATTCACAACATAGGAGAGGAATTTGCTAAAATAATGGTCAAAGGATGAATATGAGAGGGAGAAAAACTTGTAATAAAAGCAGTGAGATTGATGTCATCTAATTCCAGCCATGTAAGAATTCGGCTTCTGAGCTAATCTATTTGTCTAGAATATTTCTGCAGTCAGAAGGGACAAATAATCACCCCATCGTGGTGGTTCAACTGTTGATATTTAGTGATAGTGTTCAAAATTCAACTCCAGATTGCACTAACAGATCTCTCTTCTAAGGTGAGTGGAATAACTCTTTTAATTTCTATTGATTCTGTTGAATAATAGTCCATTGACTAAGATGAAAATATAAGAAACATCATACCTGCAGATATCTGTGTGTCAACACCTGCATTTGGATGTCTTAATTCTGAAATGAATTCCTTCAACACTGCAGAGACCTCCATTGTCAACTATCTGCTGTATGCTGCCACCTACACTCCTAAATCATCATAAATGTAAAAATAATGTATTAAGTTTCAGTGAAAGAAGTTTAATCTAATGCACTTTAAACACACTTGAGATTGGCTAGTAATACACACAAAGTTGGGTATGTCAGTGCAATAAATTCACTCTGTTCCATCAAACCGTGTAAAATTAACCTGACTTAGAGATTCATAGAAGGACTTGGGTTGGAAGAGACCTTAAAGATCAGCTAGTTCAAATCCCTCTGCTGTGGGTAGGAACACCTTCCACTAAACCAGTTTATTTGGAGCTCCATGCAGCCTGGCCTTGAACACTTTCAGGGATGGGGCATACAAAATTTTTCTGGGCAACCTGTTCCAGTGCCTCACCACCCTCACAGTAAAGAATTGATTCCTAATATCTAACCTAAACCTACTCTCTTTTAGTTTGCAACCATCCTACCTTGTACTGTCACTACACACGCTTGTAAAAAGTCACTCTCCAACTCTCTTTGTAAGCACCCTTCAGGCTGGAAGATCAAAATCAGCTCACCTTCAAGCTGTATTTTCCAGACTGAATAAGCCTGATTTTTTCATCCTTCCCTCATAGCAGAGGTGCTCCATCATCTGATCTTCTTCGTGGCCCCCTTTGGACTTGCTCCAACAGGCCAAGTCCTTCCTGTTCTGGGAACCCAGAGCTGGAGGCAGCATTGCAGGTGGGGTCTCATGAGAGCAGAGGGGCAGAACCAGCTCCCTTGACCTGCTGCCCACGATGCCCTTTTGATGCAGCCCAGGATACAATTGGCTTTCTGGGCTGTGAGTGCACATTGCCATGTCATGTCTGACATTTCATCCACCCCCAAGTCCTTCCCAGCAGGGCTGCTCTTGATCTGTTCACCTCCCAGGCTGGACTGATATTGAGGATTTCTCCTGGTCTTGTTGAACCACAGGAGATTCCCAAGGGCTCACTTTTTGAGCTTGTCCAGGTCCCTCTGCGTGGCACCCCATCCTTTAGGTGTGTCAACTGCACCACTCAGCTTGGTGTCTTGAGCCCTTCATCCATGTCATTAATGAAGATAATAACAACACTTGTTCCATTACGGGCCCCTGAGGGACACCACTTCTCATTGATGGCCATCAGGACTGTGAGCCATTGACCACTACCCTCTGGATGTGATAATCCAATCAATTTCTTGTCCATCTAACAGTCTACTCATCAAATCCATCTTTTCCCAGTTCAGAGAGAAAGATATTATGAAAGACCATGTCAACAGCTTTACAGAAGTCCAGATAAGTGATCTCTGTAACCCTTCCCTTGTCCTCTAATGCAGTCACTCCATTGCAGAAGGCCACTGGGTTGGTCAGGAAGGACTTGCCCTTGGTGAAGCTGTGCTGGCTCTCTCAGATCATCTCTCTGTCCTCCATGTGCCTTAGCAAGGCTTTGAGCAATAATGTTGAATTAGTGATGATTTTTATTCATAAGTCCCCTCATTTAAGTGCCTAAACCAGAACTGGTCCCCCCTGAGAGGGAAGTGACAGAAGCATGTCCATTCTTGTTGCCAGAAGGAAATGCAAAACTCTTCTACTTAGCATTATTTAATTACTATTTATTGAGCCGAAAGGAAGCAGGAAAAGGAAAAAATGAGTCATTATTCCAGTGACTAGACAATGTATCTGAACCATGAGAGAATTTATTTTAGTCCTTGTTTCACTGTTGCAGTGATTTTATCCAACAAAGGTGGATTAAAAGAAATATATGTGTCTCGAGAATTTAATCAGCTAGATAAGGCAGAGCTTTTGAGGTTCTAATGCTTGAATTTAGGTGCCTAAAACTGAACTAATATGTAGTGCATAGTCTTAGAGACTGGTAGACCTGCAGAGCATAACGTAGTGGAGTATCACTGCTCAGATAAAGGACAAATGTGTTTGTAGAGTGCTAAGTTGATGAAATACCCCTCACTCTTAGCCACTTAATAAAACTGCTTTAATTTGAATTTCTTTACACTTCTAGGCTCAATGGCTGGTTTGGCATGCAAACGTGCATCTGAATACATCTGGTACGCTCATGACCTTTATGATTCTGGTCAAATTATTCTCCCAAAACCTCAGGAAACTTGCTTCTCTAAGCACCTTCAAGTGCTCAGAGTGCTGCTGATGGATGTGGGCCTCCATTTCTATGCTGTCTCCATTGGCTCCAGGAGGAGAGCTCAGATAATCTTCAGCATCTCTGTATAGTCACCTGAATCACTCCTGAAATACCCAAAAGCTGTTCTTCTAAATCTAGGACAATAACCCTTTTTATGCTCAGTGAAGAGAAAAATATACTCAGAGAGGGTGACTCAGGTAAACTATTTCATCTTGGACATGTATTTCAAGATGCTCTGAATTATTGGGTGAAGACACCTTTTATCCGACATTATATATAAAGGAAGTAACTGAGTGAGACTTAGATGTCTAACTTTTTAAGCATGGGTTTTAGGTGAAACAAATCTTTTCTGTACTTACAACTAACACTGTGACTTAGCATCATAGTGTAAATACATATTGGCTTTTATTTTTGGCCTAAACCCACCAAAGATATACTTAATTTTTCAGCTGATTTTAGTAAGTGTTGAATCAATCATAGACTGAAAACTACTTGGTGGAAAAAAAAAGAATAAAAATCTGAGAAAAGAAAAAAGGTTTTGTAAATAAAGCATCTCCATTAAAAAAAAACAAAAAACAAAACAAACAAAACCCAAAATGTTTGTTTCTTCTAAGATCTTACAGGGCATCCATGTTTGATATTGTGCTATCAACAGGAGACTCTGAAAAAATCAACAATGCATACCTACACTCTTGAAATAGAAGTCTGTAGAGTAAAATCAGGTCATGATTCACAGTAGAGTGTAAAGAATGAGCTCAAGCTAACGAATGTAAGCCTGCTCAGCTGTTTCTGATGTATGCTGCAAGGTGTTGCCCACAGAAAAGGCAAAAGAGAGACCTGGCTTTTGTATATGAGCACCTACATAAGGAACAGAAAACTGCTAATAGAAAGTTTCCCAAATCTAGTAGGCAAGGTTATAACAAAATCTAAATATTAGAGACTGAGGTAAGTAATATTTGGATTATGACAGAAGACATGAGTTAAAAAAAGTTTAGATAAAGAAAACATGAAAATTCAGGTAAGCTCAGTGGCTATAGATATGCCAGATTTCAGAGATCACAGTGGCCTTCTCAGTCTTGGACTGTCTACATCCAGAAATTGTGTGATGACTGAAATAGAACAGGACCAGTGCTGAACCTGGTAGAAAACATTGCTTTTGCTTTGTGGGACTTGCTCATGATCAAGGTTTTATCCCCAATGACAGGAATTAGGAATCCAAAACAAAGTTATGCCTTTAGTATTTCTTCAAACCTCTCTGGGGACTACAATTGCCACACTTTCTATTGTGGTAAATTAAATGGATGGTGTGCTCTCTCCTCAGTTCTCTTTTACATGAAAAGTAATTCTTGTTCAAAGCTGAAAAAGTCAGAAATTTTAAGTGTTTGTTAGACTATGGTGCACTGGGTATCTCCAGCAGCTCATGCTAACTTGATGTAGAATCATCCTACTCAACTGACTCCTTCCTGGCTTGCTTGCTAGCAGGCAAAGTCTTCTCTGCTTTAGATTTACTCTGATTCTGTCACCTGCCTTTAATTTTTATATCAAATCTTGACAAAAACTGGAACAAAATGAATCCTCTTCAGAGCCTGGGTGTCAGAAATCTTTAGCTCTTTATGTGGACATGCACTACAGCCTTGGTGCAGGTAGATGAGGCCATGTGGCTTCTATGGGCTCATGAGTCTATCTGGATTGTTGTAGCAAGTTTTGCTGCTGGTCTGAAAGAAGAACTTCATTAGTAGAAATCACTTGTGGGGAACATTCTGGAAATTCAGCTTTAAATTGTTTGCTATTATGTTCACTGCTAAACTGGAAGTTCATGACTAAACAGACAGTGCTAATGAGCATAATTCATCTAGAAAATGTCATAAAGATGCATTGCAATGTAAATGTAATTCTTTATTTACTTCATGATATCTACTAAATTCAAGTGGTCAATACATACTAATCTAACTGTTGGCAAAATTTTTTGTATTTATGTTTTCTAGGTAAGGGTGGGTTGGACATTACAGATTCCACAGTCAGAGGATTTTACTAATACAGCCACAACACAGGGCAAGTGAGAAGAGACCACAAAACCTCAATGGTTTTATTTACCCAGCAGACTTATTGAGAGAAAACACTAAGCAGGAATTTCTTAGCATATATGAATGGACCTAGGTAAACTTCCCCTAAATAAAAGGTACTTTAATGATAATATGTGGATTGCCATGTGTTTTTGTCAAATTTGAATTTGAACATAGATTAGTTTCCAATCCTCTATCACTTTAAGTTTAAAAAAAAAACGATAAGAATCTGAAATCATCTCTTTGATATAAAGGGTGAGACTACATTTTGGAAGCTATGCAAAGATAAAGTAATAACAATAAGCAATAAAGTAATACAATCATCTTCATTAACACTAGGCCATAGCAGATTGCTCATCTTTATGCAGGCTGGCATATGAGGTGAGTAAAGCATGTGCTTTGTTAGCATGTCTCAGTAATATGTTCTCGAAGCAAGGAATTAGTAAGGATCTAAAATACAGTTCCATTCAAGGTTTGCATATGTTAGCCTGTCTATTAATTTTTTATGTTTATACTGATAAATGAAAGTGCACGGGCACACATAGATTTGTGGTATTTGTAGAACCAGTAGAATATTGTTGTTACAATCTCGTTCTCCAGATATTTCTGAAAAAAGAATGGAAAACAAATGTGAATCCTCATGTTTCTCATTGAAGAGATTTTATTGATCACTGTCTATATCATTATCAAAGATATTGAACAGTATTGGTCCCGACTTGGAGGTACACCCCTTGATCCTGTTTTCTATTTGGACATGGAATCATTGACTGCAACTCTTTCCTTCCGTGCATCCTGCCAATTTCTTATCCATCAAATATTCTATCCATCAAATCTATCTCTCCTATTAGAGACAAAGATGTTGTGTGGGACCATGACAAAAGCCGTACAGAGGTCCAGAAGAATGGCATCAGTTGCTCTTTCTTAGCCACTCATGCAGACACTCCATCATAGAAGGCCACCAGGGACCTGAGCACCCAACTGTAGTGACCCTACTCTGAGCTGCAAGTTGGACTAGGCTCTCTTCAACAGGTGCCATCTAAACACTTCTGTGATTTTTTTGACTATGGCTATAATTTTGGAAAATGTGAAATTGAAGGGGAATATTACTTCAGTGATGTCTCTTTTTTCAGTCCAGAGGTAAAACTTTAAAAGTGCCTAAATAAATATGTCATCTACAACATTATTTGGGAACTGCAAATATTTTTATTATTACTTGTAGTAATAATAGGCTGCAGAATATATTAATGGAAAACTCCTCCTTTCAAATATGAATTATTTGATGCAGCCTGATTAGAGAACCAAAAATATGTCGCTAGCTCACATGTGGAGAAAACCAAGTCATTTGGTGAGGCTCTTTATCAGCAACAATGCCGTGAATTGGGAAAACCTAAATGTATTCTCACCACTGGACCAATTGGTTGCCATCTGTTTTGGTTATAGACAAATGGATGTTGTAAGTCAGGATACACCAGATTAGTGTAAAAAATCTTACAGTGATTGGTTTCATTAGACTTTCTCCAAAATGATGAGTTTTCCTTCTTTAATCTTCATGTGCACACAACACTTTGGAATGAGTTTTGAGATTATAAGGAAAAATCTGGAGAACTAAATTTGAATTATGAATTTTTCCAACCAGCTACTTTCTTTCAGTATTGTTCAACTTTCAAAAAGGAATCCATTGCAATTTTGTCTGAACATTGTAGACATAACTGTCAAAGAATTCCCTTTGTTCTCTATGAACAAGAGCTGTTATGATTATTTACTGATTATCTCAGCTAGCAAAATGGAATGCTTTTATTTGGCACTTTGTCAAACAAAATGAAGATCCAATCCCACTTTGCAATCACTTTTTCACAGTAATGGGTTTCAAAGAAACACATGCAGTTAGTGTCCAATATAAATTATAAATTTAGCAAATGTGAAGGGTGAATAAAAATTTAAACTATACTTTTTATTAACCAAAATAAAAACATTAAGAGAAGCATGTACAAGCAGAATAACAGAACTATGGTACTCCTTCAGGAGCACCTTAAATGGACCCTTAGAACTTTTAAAGGTGTAGTGACTCTGAGACTAATAGCTCCAGATTTGCCTCTCCTAATTTCAACTGCTTAACTGAGGCACTGTGATGTTCGATGAAGAGAGGAAATGATAGGTATTTTCAGAAGGCAATTCACTCAGATCTATGTCCTCAGATAGACTAAATTACTGGAGACACCTATTTCTTTTCATCATTGAAAGTGAAAGTCCTAGGTGATTAGATAATTCAGCCCTCTGATAACTTAGCCGTCTTAGCTGAGTATCTAAATGTAAGGAATCTAATGTGCTCCCAAATTTGGGTTAGCTGTGCACCTAAATTTTTACTGGAACTGAAATTGTTCCTCAGATTCTACCAGTCTGAAACAAATGCAATCAGTGTAGATTTTTACCCACATCCATCTTTGTGATGCCAATCACAATGAATATAGAAAAGAGGAAGAGTTGCAGCCCCAAATCCTTCCTTGTGCTAAACCAATATAAGGAAAGAGCAGGGGATGCCTTACAAATGGTAGATCAATTTAAATTCCTGCAGGTGTCCAGAAGTAGTTTCTTCATGGCTCCCAAGGACTGAGGTAGCTGGACTCTGGCTTTATTTTCCACACTGACAAAATGCCACAATTTTTTCCTCCTGTTGGAAACAGGCAGGAAATATTTTTTTTCCATGCTGGGAAAATAAAATTTTAAAAAGAGATACTGACATTGTGAACAGCAGCTAACTCTGCAAACATTTGTTGTTCTGTGCTTTGAAAAGACTGCTACACTAATTTGCTTGCATTTAAAATGTAGAAAGGATATCAAACAGAGAAGATACATTTTTGACTATGGAAATTTCAAAGCTATAGAGGAAAAAAAATATCCAAAGAAGAAAATAATTACAGTTGCCTTCCTTGTGAACACTTATGCTTTGACCATACACCATTTATTATGAGAAGAGTATTTCCTTACAAAATTATTTGCTAGTTTCAGCTGGTACACCCATCCCTTTTGGTTTTTTGTTGTTATAAAATTCCGTCCTTAAGATAAGTGTCCCTTCAGGGACTGCACTGGATTGAACTAGACCTGTGAACTGTGCTGATCCCTAATTTTTGCTACAGGCACTTTCAACACAAGGATGAGGTCTACTGTTGTTTTGTCTATATCCTGATGTTGCCACTACTGTCAGTATGGTAAATTTGAACTGCACAGCAATTCAGTACAAGAGTAAAGAACAGAAAAGATTAGCTCAGTTGTGTTTCAGAATTTGCTAGTGCATCATTTGAATGATTCAGTTCTTGTGGGTTTTTTTTAAGCTTATTTTCCCCAAAGCATCCAGCAATTCACTGGTTGAAAGCTAACTCTTGCGTCTATAAAATTTCATGTGCTTGATTCCATGTGCTTGATTCCCAGCTGTTTCAACAATCCTAAATCACTATCGGCTCTTGAAAATTTAGACCAAGCTCCAATATTTTTAATTCTGTAACTTGCTATTGGTAAAGATAGCTGAGGGATGGAGAAGTGTGGGATCAGCTGAATAACCAAAATGTGAATCAACAACACCAAGATTTACATGGCTCTTGAGTTAACTGAAAACAGAGCTAAAGATAATAAATAATAATTAAATAAAATTATCTTCAAAGTCAAAATTACACACTGAAATGTTGTATATAATTTAGTTTTTTTTTTCAGAATTTTTAGGTGTTTGAGAGTTTTTTTAAAATCTTAACAGGCTGTATACACTTAAAAAAAACCCAAATCCTTCTGTTGTGAATTAAGACAATGTCAAGATAGCAGAAAAACATGAGACCTGAATAGCTTTAACAACATTCTCCTATCCAAAAATTATTTATATTGCTATGGAGTTGTGCCCTTCAATAGAATAGAGTGGTTTTGGAGAAGGGAGAAGTTTGCTAGTTCTGATACAGTGACTACAGAGATGCAGAACAGCTGGTAAAACGTCATCCACCAGGAGTTGAAGGACCAATGTGTCCCAGCTCAAGACTTGAAATACTCACAGAATTACATGTAAAGTGGTTCATGTGATAAGAACAGTTGCTTCTGTCAGTTCTTTCATCTTTCTGATGTTTTATAACTTGTTAGATAGGTTTCATAAATTTCCAGTCTCATCCACATTCTGAGTCACTTGGAAGTTCTGGATAGATCTGGTAGAAGAAACACAATGCCGAACATGCTTCATAGACCACCTCTCCTCATTAATCTTCCTGCTAGCTTTTCTTGCTTTTTTAGGAAAGAGGAAAATAGATTAAAACCCTAGGAAATCTGTCACATTAGTACCCTACAGAAAAGGAAAAACAGTATAGAAGGAAGACTATTTTGTGTACAAGCAATGAGGGAATAGATGCTGTTCGTTGTTAGCCGAAACTCCCTTTTATGAATTCAAACCAGTGTTTTCAACTTTGGATCAAATAATGAACAGATTCCTTATCAAAGATCTTGTCTTGAATAGCACTGACATACTTCTGTCTTGATGGACCTTGTCCTTCTGTATTGGAAGTTTTCAACCAGAATGGATGCAGAGCTATATTTCTAATAAATCAAAGTCAGAAATAACTACTTAAGTCATATGATTTGCCTGTTATACCCTCTACTGAGTACTGACAGATGCACACATGCTGGGCTGAACCTGTTTTATTCTAGTGTTGGACAGCTTTCAAGCAAAATGTCTTTTCTTTTACAAACATCTCCTTTGACTTTTTGAAACTTAATGAAATTATGAACACCTTTAGCATTTCATGACTTTTCTGATTTTAAATCAATATCTTGTTCACATATTTTAACCAAAAATCATGCATAGGGTTTCACTTCTGTTGGTCTTGTTTTTCTTGTTCTTACTTTCAGGAAGAGACCTGTTATTTTTCAGGAGTGAAATAATTCTCCAGATTTGAAAATAATCTCATTTTTATATACGAATTCATGAAGTATCATGGGGAAAATATGCATGAATTAATGTTACAAAATGGCAAAAGATATAAGTGGAGAATTTTTGAGGAAATAATTTTCTTTAAATTCCCTTCTTTTGCCTCATGCTCTTTCATTTTATTTACAAACAAAAAGAATTATCCCACTAGAAAGAAGAAGCCTCCAAATAAGGGCAAATAATGGATGAAGAATTAAACTCTCCACCAAGTAGAAGAGATTTACTGGTTAGTGAATGCGAGAACCTTGCATTTACCTCCTGAAGAACATATGGGCAAAAAACTCAGTTCATTCCCAAACTTTAACTGTTGGGGGTATAGTTGTTTTTCTTTCTGCATCATCTGTTTCAGATCATCTGTAAACTTAGGTCATCTAGGAGGCCAAACAGAAACAAAAGAGCTTTAATTTTAAGACTTAAACATCTATGGTTTGGTCTTCTACCACTGAAACCAACTGTAGCTTTGTTTTTTGACTTGGACAAACCACCTACTTTGATGGAAAGCTGTCAACTACATTTCTAGTATCAGAGGTTATATGGGTTATGGTTCAGTGGAAACTTGAACTAGTGATATTTCAGTTTTTTATTCTTTTTGCTATGCCTATTAGATGATAGCATCACATTTGGTAAATTTAGACTTTATGGTCCAGATCCTCAACTGGGATATGAACCAACAAACACAAACACTAAACCTTAGAATTGATTCGGCATTTCCATTTTAAAGGGCTGAAAGCCTGGTTGTGTTTCAGCTTTCACTAGTCATTTTCCCACATTAAGCAAAGAAACTCGATTCAGCATCCTCTAGGTTCTAGACACAGCTGAAAGAAATGAGAAAGAACAAAAGTTTGGTGCTTAAGGACCATTTTTCTCCTTTCATTTTCATGGATCCAAACTGAATGAGTACTCTGCAATTTACAGCTAATCCAAGAAGAGAAATCACATAGAAGGCATATTTTGCTGAGGCTCCAGGCTGCATAAAAAACTTACAACAGTTGTCAATAATCACAGAACTAAAAACAGCATAGCCTTGACATTAAAGTAAGAGGGTGTTTCGCTGCAGATTGTCACAGACAGCAGATGACCTGGGAAAAATATGAAGGACTTTCTGCACAGCATTTAAAAATTTGAAGGTAGATGCTCATGGTTCTCCAGGATATTTCAAAAATGCTTGAACATGCCATCAAGACATCATTTAATGGGCACACTCCACTTGTGGAGTGGGTTTAGAAAGATCTATGATCCTCTGTCCATTGTCTGAGCAGACTGTGTACAAGATGGCTCTGACCTGATCATAAATTAGGTACTTTAGTGTAAAACCTCTGCTCATGAGAGAAGAATAGCTGTGTATGCAGGACCACTGAGTGTTTCCATCTAAGTACATTCCTGAGTCTGAGAGAAATAGAAAAATATTTCTAAGGGAAATAAATGCAAGTCACCAGAGGAAGAAAACCCCAAGAAATAAGTGTGTCAGCAGGACATTTATACAATGGGTACTTGCATCAGTACATAAGGATGCAATGAAAAGATTGTATTGCAAAAATTCATTTTAGGCTATGTGCTTTACACATTATTTACATTTTTCTAAGCCATTGCTGCTTGTGCTCTCTTTCACCTTAATATAAGCACTTTATGTTTGGTTTTTTGTTTGTTTGTTTTATTGTACACACAAAATTATGTACTCCTCAAGAATAGGAAAATATTGGCCTTGAGAGGAAAAGTTTCATTTTTCCAGGTGCTTGAATGAAATCTCATCTGGTTTTGTTTTGTAATTTTACAAAGAACTCACAGATTTTGAACCTGACCCTTCCTGCTGCTGACAAAACTTGGCAGAATTGTTCCAGTGATATAATACACAAATGCAACGCTGAGTTGTGCCTCTCCCTGTGATGTAATGCACCTACAGTGACCTTAAAGAAAGTGACTCATAATATAGATTTGTCATAGACTTAAAGAAAAACAGGATTGCTTCTATCTGAATGAAAGTAGGGGCAAGTAATTGTACTGCAAGTACAACTATCTTCCTGCATCCAAGAGGGACAATAAAAATTATACTGGTGTCTTTGCTTTATCAAGAGAGGAAGCTTCAGTCATTTTATTTCATTTGTAGAAAAGTACATATTTTAAGTGGGTTATTTGGGATTTTGTCATGGTTTAACCCCAGCCAGCCACCAAGCCCCATGGAGCTACTCACTCCCTCCCCCACCAGCAAGATCAGGGAGAGAGTTGTAAGGGTAAAAGCTGCAAAGCTCATGGTTTGAGGTAAAGAGTTTAATAGGGAAAACAAAAGCTGTGCACACAAGCAAAGCAAACAAGGAATGCTTCTCATGGGCAGGCAGGTGTTCAGCCATCCCCAGGAGAGCAGGGCCCATCATGGGTAATGCTTACTTGGGAAGACAAATGCCATCACTCCCCCCTTTCTCCTTCTTGCTGCTACTTTATATGCTGTGCATGATGCCATATGGTCTGGAATATCCCTTTGATCAGTTTGGGTCACCTGGTCCCACTGTGTCTTCTCCGAGCCTCCCTTGCATTCCCAACATCCTCACCAGCGTGGCGGTACAGAAAGCAGAAAAGGCCTTGGCTCTGTGTAAGCCCCGCTCAACAAGAACAAAAATGTCTCTATATTATCAACCCCGTGTTCAGCACAAATCCAAAACTTAGCCCCATACCATGAAGACGACTAATTCGACCCCAGACAAAACCAACACAGATTTCAAGAGAAGTTGCTCTGTTATATGCAAAATGAAATGGAGAATGGAATTTGTATCAGAGGCAGAGTAAGAAAATGTAGTATTGAGAGATGAAGAGGATATGGAAATAAATATCCCATATGCAGGAGAATAACAGATAATAACTCTTCTCCTAGAAACATCCATGGAAATTGGGCAATATGAAAGCCAAGAAAACCTTAGTAATTCCATCATTAAAATTCTGAGTGCTTGATATTATTGATTGGAGTATTGATTACTGAATGATGAAAAAAGAAAAAGTCATTCAATTGAAGACACAATTCAGAACCAGAATTTCAGAGGAAAAGCTCTGAGTACATTTTCCTTTACACCAATTTCTTCTTGGATGTTCTTTGCAGTGGTTTAAATTATGTGTATAGGGAAAAAAAGGAAGTAAATATAATGAAAATTACAGACCGATACAAATGTGCATGGAAAACTAGCCCATAGTATTGTGAAAATAAAGACAGTTTAAATTATACCTCATATTGATTCTGAAACAAAAAAGCAATTGCATACTCAAGTAAGTTTTGCATTCCATTAAAACCTCTGATACAAGATCACAGTAACTGAAAGTATCTCTGATGAGGCTGACCCTGCATGCTAACTCCACTTCTTAGGTTATGGAATTATACTTAATCTTTAGTTCCATTGAAGTTCCATTCAGTTCCATTTATTAATTTTCAGTATTATCTATGACACCATGTTTGTGGTTATAGTCATACATGTCTAAGAAACATATAAAAATGCTTCCCAGGATCTTTCTTAGAAGTTCATGAAAGCACTTTGTAAGGTGCACTGCTGCCAATTTCTACTCTTTGTTTTTGTCAAGGTTTCTGGATTTCCTTTATGATAATACCAGACTTCTCTGTTCCCATTTCCCTATCTAGTTTTCCTCCATTACTCAAATTTCTTTTATCTTTTGCTAGCTGGAATCACAAGATGACCTGCTTCCTATTCTCCTCAGTATTCTTCACCACTTGTATACTTACATGCCCTTGAATTGTCTGTTCTAATTGAGCTGAGTTGCCTGCAGATGAATAGACACAGAAATTTGATGTATATGTAACAGAAAAATTTAATTTTGTTGAATACTGAATATCACAGTTTTTGGTGAATGGATCTGTATATTTCTGAAGTGGCAGATCACATGGAGGCAAAATTTATTGCTGAGAATTGAAACCTGTTTTTAATTTCCCTGAAGAAGACTTCCTTAGCTGCTGTACGTGTGAATATAATTTCTTCAGCTAGGACAGCTTTTCTTTGAACACTTTGATGGATTGACTTGTGGCCAGGGTTCTGCAAATATTGAATGTTACGCTATGAGGAGAGTGAGTGAAAGACAGAAGACAATGCTAGAAGCAATCGTTTCCTGAATTGGTCATCTTTAAAAGGTTATTTTTCATTGGTGCCAGATTTTTTACTGATGGAACATGAAACTTCACAAATACCTGTGTGATTTTATTGTGAGAGAGTACAGGGGTAGGAAGGAACAGCTGGTAAGAGGAGAGTGAGAGAGGGGCTTGTCATCTGCTTGCACCAGCCCTTAAATGCTGAGGGAAGTTGCATTTAACCATATCTTGGGAGTTCTTAGGGTAGGTAGATTCCCTAAACAACAGGGAATGTTTAGGGAATGTATTAATTGCTGGGTTTTGTGAGTTTATTCCATCCCCACCTGTTTCCCCACTTAGTAATACTTTCAAGATTCAGATTATGAATGAGGAAGCATTGTTTGATAGTAATAGCCATGGAAGCTAACTTGATGTCCAAATTCCTGGTTAGAGAAATTAAGACTTTTTGCATTTGCTGAAGAATCACAATTTATAACAAAGCTCATGGGTTCTTTTTATTTTGTTTTGTTTGGTTATTTTATGATTCAGTCTATTAAAAGAGTCACTGTAGTCTTGAAACACTGATTAAGAAGCAGGTGAGAAAATATATGAGACCACTAATCTGGCTGGTATAGTTCTTATTCCAAGTGCCTTTTAAAAATTGGAAAGCTGGACATACCTTACCAACTTACCTTCCATTTATATCTATAGTTCTTACAAATTACATTACGTCTTTATTCAGATTTTGACTCTAATTAAATATAAAGGTGAATGTTTGGTTTTACTGGAAACAGAAGCCTCTTCCTTATGTCACCACAGAGCAATTTCCAGCAGTAAGCTCTGAATTTATACATTTTTGTACATAGAAACTCTGTGTTTAGTGAATTAAAGAAGAAAGTACTTGATAAAATTTGATGACAAGGCCAGTCTTGGAGGGATCTTGAGAACCTTGTGAGACTCATAATTATTCTGATAAATTGAAGAAATTATAAATAACAGTAAGAGGAAAACCAGTGTATACAGACTCTATTCAGAAGAAAGAACTCAGATACAAAATAGAGGCTAATAAATATATAATATAGCATAATAATGCTTGCTTTTTTAAGACCTTGGCTATTCTAAATGAAGGGAAAGAAGGCAGGCTTTATAACTGGATTTACAAATGAAGTCAAGGATGAACTTTACTGATAGCAAAGAATTTTATAGAGAAATCTTTGTGGGAATATTTTTTTATTCAGTGATTGGTCATCTGTTAGCTAAATCTTAAGAAAGAGACTCACACACAATGGTGAGTTAGCCTTGGCCAGCAGCCAAACTCCCGCCCCGCTAATCGCTTACTTCCCATCCTCGGTGGGACAGGCAAAAAGAAGAGGATGAGAGAGCTCGTGGGCTGAGATGAATTCAAGGTCACTTACCAGTCACCATTACAGGCAAACTGTGTCTGACTCGAGGTAAAATAATTTAACTTGTTGCCAATCAAAATAGATACAAGTAGTGAAAACCATGCATCAAACCAACACTTTCCCTTCCCCCTCTCCTGACTCCTGTCTTGCCCCCCAAGAAGCGCAGGGGTCTATGGCCAGTACACGGTGGTTCCTCTCTGCTGCTCTGTCCTCCTGACTCTTTTTCTTCTGCTCTGGCACAAGTCCTTTTCACTCAGGGTGAGTCTGCTTTGGTGTGGGTTCTCCATGAGCTGCAGTTCTTCAGGGAATATTCCCCTGCACTAATGTGGGGTCTTCCCCGGGCTGCAGTGTGAGTATCTGCTCCCCATGTTCTCTCTACAGGCTGCAGGAGAATCTGTGCTCTGGTGCCTGCAGCACCCCATCCCCTCTTTCTTCTCTTTCCCCCAGTTCACAGAGTTGTTTCCTCACTTTTATTTCTTGCTCCTCCCTGTCTGTGTTAAATAATCTTTCCCCTCAGCACCCTCCCTCAGCTGCGGGCTCAGCCATGCCCTACTGTGGGTGGGTTGGAGCCGCCCCGGACAGAACCTGGACGCCTGCATGGACACGTGCATAGGTACACACTCAACAAGCCTACCTACAACTTCTCAAACTAACAGAATGAGCTCAAATCAGATGTTCTTGCTATTTTTTTATTCTTTATCTTGTACCCTTTATAGTTTAACTTTTTTCCCCATAAAAAAGTATAAACATTTCATGAGAAGATAAGGTAGTCCTTAGGTCTGTTACTGGGTCTATGCAGGAATTATACAGAGAATAGGAGATCCAAGGCAAGGAAATAGCTGAATGGTTTCAACATACAAAAAGCTTCACTCCAAGGAATTGTGAAATATCATGACGTACACCTGCCTATTTTAGGAGAAAGATTTAGTGTGGTAGTTGAAAACTGAGGGAAAACTTCTCCCCTATAATTTCATCTAACAGGTGCATAATTATTTTAAACACAACTTCAATATTGCAGATATTGGCCACCTCTATTAGATGCAGGAGAGTAATTTGACACTGTATGCTTTGAAAAATCTTTGTATTTACCATCTCCAATGTAATTCATATATACCTTCCCCATCCCTGGGAAGCGTTCAAGCTTAGGTTGGACAGGGCTTGGAGCAACCTGGTCAAGTCCCTGCGCATTGCAGCACAGTTGGACTAGACAGCCTTTAAAGGCCCCTTCCATCCCAAACCATTCTATGATTCTACAATCTTTCTTAACAATATTAATAAAACAGGATTTGAATAAATAATTTCCTTTTTCTGTGCTTGAATTCCTTTCACCTGTTTCTTTAAATGAAAGGTAGGGGACCCAAATGTCTGCTGTGACATGGACCTTAGTCACTAGCATTTCTGTTTGTTTCCAGGGGCAACTGATTTAATTTTTGTTTGTTCTAACTTCCTTCATTCTTAACCAGATCTGACTGTGCTTTTTCCAGAGAATGTATCTAATCAAGGGAAAGACACACTTCCTGGGTACTTCTGCGCAAGTCACAGTACCAAGTTTGCTGTACAATGACCAGAAGTGAGGCAAGGAGATAAGGCCATGACCCTTCAAAGTGCTTCATGTTATATTAGCAGGGACTAGCCATCTAGCCATTAAACAGAACATTACAAAGATTGCTCTATTTCCCATTAATTTCATAAGCCTCACACTGAGTTATCTGTGAATGCATGTGTATCACTTACAGTCACTTTTCTTAATAAATGATTCATATTTAATGGGAATAATAAGTGTTGCTGCAAGTTTCTAATATGATTTTTTTTCACTGCAATTTCCTTCTCACTTTTCTTTCAAAACACTTAATCATCCATGCTAATAATTAGCAAAGTCTTGTTGGCTGAAGGGGAAATCATATCTTACGGTATTTGCATCAAATAAACCAGATCCATTATAACCCATCTTAGTACTATATTTTGCAGGACATAGGAGATGAATTCCCAAAGAATGAAATTATGCATTATTTTTTTTTATCATGACCCTAAAAGAAATGCTTCTCCTGATCTTCTACTGTAAATATTATCCTTTGTCTTTAGTAGTAGTACTCTGGCTTAAATGATGAAGGAGAAATGAAATGTAAAAAGCTGTTGAGCTCCATCATAAATAATGTAGAGTACCTGGGGTGGTCTATGCCTTCAGCTATGCATGTGCTCTTATTCAATGTATGTATTTAACATATAAACTAGATAATTGGGTTTATTCAATAATGCTTTAATTTAATTGATTGTGAGAACAGTGAAAGTCTCCTAAAATTAATCTGCTTGTGATGGTCTTTGGTACAAGCCAACAAAAGATGTGAGTGGACCAACAGAGAAGTGTGGACACACAGAATTTCAGAAGCATTGATTTTAGAAGGGGCCTCAGGAGACCATTACATCTGACTCCCTGCTCAGACCTGGCTCACCTAGAACACAATGTTCAGAAGCATGTCCAGTCTGTTTCCGAAGATTTAGAAGGGAGGATCCACAGTGTATCTGGGCAAGTTGTGGCACTGTCACACTGTAAAAAGGTTTATCTTATGTTCATACAGAATGTCCTATGTTTCAGTTTGTGTCTATTGTCTCTTGTTCTGCCATTGGGTGTTACCGAGAAGACCCTGGCTCCCTTTTCTCCATTCCCTCCCAATCATATATTTATACATGTTTACAAGATCTCCACCTCCTGAGCCTTCTGTTCTCCAGAAGTTCTCCAGGCTGTGTAGAGCTGCATTTTCTCTGCTGTTCGCCCCTTGTTCACCAAACCTGCCATCCCTTTGTAGAAGGCTATCAGGTTGTTGACATCGTAGAGTGGAACATTCAAGATTTAAGGAAGTTAAGAGATTTATTTTAAGAGTGTTCCAGATCTGTATCTTGACCTGAATAAAAGAAGATTTAGAGAAGGACAGATCCAAAATACAAGTGGGCTACACACTCTTAGAAATGCATATTGAGATCCAGACCCAGCAATCCAGATAATATTACAAATCAGTTTTAGAATCAATGAAACTGTAAAGCAGAAGATCACGTGGTAGTGTTTCTAGAAAGCACATTACTGGACATGGCTCCATCTTAGGCCCTGTGCTCTTCAACATCTTCATAAATTACTTGGATGTGGGACTGGAAGGGATATCAAGCAAGTTTACAGATGACACAAAACTGGAAAGAGCTGTTGACTCCCTCAAAAGCAGAGAGGCCCTGCAGAGCCTTGTCAAATCACAGAACTGGACAATCACCAACCATATGAAGTTCAACAAGGGGAAGTGCTGGATTCTGCACCTAGGATGGGGCAACCCTGGATGTTGATACAGCCTGAGAAATGAGATGCTGGAAAGCAGTGCCATGAAAAGGGGCTTGGGGTCCCTAGTGGATGGCAAGTTGAATATGAGTCAGCAGTGCCCTGGCAGCCAGGAGGGCCAACCATGTCCTGGGGGGCATCAGGCAAAGCATCACCAGCTGGTCGAGGGAGGGGATTGTCCCGCTCTGCTCTGCACTGGGGCAGACTCAGCTTGAATATTGTGTGCGGTTTTGGGCACTGCAATGTAAGAAACATATTAAGCTGTTAGAGAGTGTCCAAAGGAGGGCAACAGAGGTGGTGAAGGGCCTTGAGGGGAAGCCATAGGAGGACTAGCTGAGGTCACTTGGTCTGTTCAGCCTGGAGAAGAGGAGACCAAGGGGAGAGCTCATTGCAGTTACAACTTCCTCATGAGGGGCAGAGGAGGGGCAGGCACTGATGTCTTCTCTGTGGTGACCAGTGACAGGACCCATTGGAATGGCCTGAAATTGTTCCAAGGGAGGCTAAGGCTGCGTATCAGGAAAAGGTTCTTCCCCCAGAAGGTGGTTGTGCACTGCAACAGGCTCCCCAGGGAAGTGGTCACAGCACCAAACCTGATAGAGTTCAAGAGGCATTTGAATGATAGTCTCAGGCCCATGGTGTGACTTCTGTGCAGGTCTAGGAGTTGGACTTGATGATCCTTGTGGGTCCCTTCCAACTCAGCATATTCTGTGATTCTGTGTATGTGTCATTGCATTACAGAACCACAGAATCAATTGCTCCAAGACAATGTATACTTTATCTACTATACCTCTTCCTACTTAATCATGGGATGATAGGCAGAGGGTGTTTGAAATTATCCCCTGCTACCTGATTCACACCTCCTTCCACTGCCATTGTTGAGAAATGAACCCTGCTGTGTTGCAAATTGAGTGCCAGAAAAGCTGAAGGAGAAATACCTATGAATGAACAGTAGGTAACAACAGTGGAATTGTACCTAACGAAGAGAGGCACAGGACCACTGAAAATATCACACCACAGGTGTGTTACTCTGGAGAGATAAACTGATGGCCTGTCATGATAAGGTAGGAATTGACTTAAGAGAGGTACTGATTGTTTTGGAAGTAGGTGATGGTAAGACAGCTGTGTGGGTATAGTGATCACCCAGATGTCCATCATGTCCTTTGGAAGACAGAATTAGCATGTGTGACCTTGTGACACAACACTGAAAGGATATACTATTGCAAATAATTCTGATGTATTTTTATATTCATGCTGATGACATAGTGTAATTGTCTACGTTCATGTGAATTTTACTCAGTTTCATTAAATTAATTGGTTTCACTAATAATTTGTCTCTTTAAAAAGGAAGCTTCCTTTTAGTGTTATTATTTATCAGAGAATATAAGGAAAAGTGTGATTCTGTTATTGTGCATATGTTTCTCTGATGTAACACCTTCTTTTACTCTCTGAAAACTAATATTTCCTGCCTGATACCAGTAAGTGGTCATTACATCATCTTTATTCCAAATGTGATATAAATCCAGTGAGAACTGGTCTTCAATTTACAGCTTTTAAAATTCTACCTCAAAATACCTGTTAATGTGAATCCAAAGGAAAAATTTTTACAAGTCTATAAAATACAATGATTCTTCTGAATGAATAAAACAAATCCCCTCTCTGCAGTCTGTATAGTCTGAAAACAGGTATGAGTCTCAAATATATCAATATTTATTACAAATATAATCCCATAACAAATATGCACCATCAATATAAGAACAATTATTCACTTTCTGTATGGTTAAGCCATGCAAGACACTGGGTGTGGTCTCCATACCAACACTCTAACTCTTTGATCATTAATTAAAATGATATTAACTATTTGTTAGTCCTTTATAGTTAATTAATAACCAAAATACAAATAATGATTGAGACCTTTTTGGAGTCTCATGAAGTAGTAGTTCTGTTACATTTAAATGGGATCCCTTATAGGCTCCAGTATACTCCAGTGCATACTCCCTTGTGCAAAGGGATGCCTACCCCACAAGAATTTCTCCATATGGATATTCTGGGTAATGCCATTGTTACTGGTTATGATATCAACATTAGTTGTAAGCATATCTGCAAAGAGTAAAAGTAAACTAATAAATCAATTCTAAACATATAATGTCTAAATATTTCTTATGTGTCAGTCTTTTTCAGGGAAAGGCAATTTCAGTAATAGTATTTTCACACCATCATGTGAAATTTCTGTGTTAGGCATCACACTCTCTACAATTATGCCCTAATAACAGTATTGTACACAGATCTACCAAGACATTATGTCACTTCTGGGAAATTATTTTATTTAATTTGACTTTAGGCCAACAAATTATGCAGCTATAATTGTATCAGCATTTTAGCTTGAACTATGTGCCATAGCAACACTTTATTTTAGAAGGCACAGAGAACAATCTAATTAGTATTACAAATACAAAATAAATGACAATGAAAGTGGAAGTGCTGGGTAGATCTATCTATTACATGAATTGACATAATAAGACAATACATAGTACTTAAAAAAACCAATAATTAAGGGAGTAAAATTCAACGGATATTTTATTTATCAATACTCACTATTTAGTTTTAAATCTTAAATTAGTGGAGTGCTAAATTAAAAACAGAGAAGAAAATAGAATATTTACTGAATCAGAATTTAGGAAGATCTATGGGACTTCAATGTAATGGTAACTTTTAATTAATCTCTTTATTTTCTGGCAATGTAAGGTGACATTCATACTTACATGATAATTTTCCATATGTGTTACTGAAGTCATACAACCATCATGGACAAATACATTTTTTAGATTCAATTTGTCCTGCAAATTAGGCAATGCTTATTATAGTTTTTTAACTACTGACAAACATAGGAAGGAAAGTTCAGGAATACATGCCATAAAATCAAGCTCAGCTAGTCTTGCTGGAAAACATAGTAAGCATGTCTATGTTGCAATAATCATGCTGAAATATCAATACATCTTATTAGAGATTTACACAGATGGACATGTTTTTATTTTGACATTACTCAGGATTTTGTAAAAGGCATATTTTTTTTCTTTGTGAATTAATTTTATGGATATAATTGAAATATAGCAAGGTCTTACATCCTGCCTGTTAGTGATAGAAAATTCATAGCCTTGCAGTTTTTCATAACCTGTTTAATGTCTTCTGAATTATAGGGAGTTTACTGTATTTCCCTTTCATTCCTTCCTTCCTTCTCAGATTTCACATCTATGCTTTCAGAATTGACCTAAAGTACATTTGATGTAAAATTTTTCCCATTTTGACTGTACTATTTTCTCTTTAGACAATGCTCTTCCAGTCAGAAGCCCAGCCTTTGTTGTGTCATACAATGTGCTCATCTTTCTTGAACATAGAAGCAAAGTATACCCTTCAGTTTCGGGATGTGACTAGATTATCTTTGGTACCTGTGTCATTAAGGTCATTCTCCTCCCTCCTTCCCTCCCTCCCTCCCTTCTTCCTCCCTTCCTTTTTTATAGGCACAACAAAGCACAAACAAATCTCACTTGTAATTCAGAGCAATAGGAAAGAAATAGACTTGTACATAACGTACAGTAGGAAAAAAAATCAAGAGTAAATCTACTCATTCTACATATACAGCATTGCATCTCTTGTCTTCATTGAGTCTCTCAGAAGAACTGATATTGAAAAGGAAAGCTGAAAAATTGCCATAGACACCAAAATTTAGGTGAAAATTATTTCTGTACAAAATGCTAGCATGTATTTTTAGATTTAACCTTTGTTAAAGCTAATAGAGTAAAGCTAATACTTCAGAAATCTTTTTCCCCCACTGGATTTTATATCTACTAAGAAATAATCAGTACTATCACCTTTTATTTTCTGCTACAAGTGACTGTAAAACTTATTTACTGTTTAGATTTACTGTAAGCTTTCAGACAATATTGGTGCCTGAAACATTTGCTCTGGTAAACGAAACCATAGAGAAAGGGGCGTGTTGGGAAGTGGCATAGTAAATTAAACTACAGCTAAGAGACTAATCATAATTATATGAAAAAATTATCAGAAGTAGAAATGATTCTCCTAATACATTAGTGTTCAGGAATTCAAACCTATAAATTGGCTACTACTTAAGATTACAGACTTCTTATTCTGCACATAAGTAAGTAATTAACTTTATGTTCCCTTCTTATGACTCTCAGGCTCTTGTCCTTTTAATTATAAGATCCAGAGGGTAGCTTTTATGTTACTATTATCTCTATTAAATTTTGAATAAAAGCTGCATTGAAACTTGATATATCACTCATATGTAATAGCCTGATAGCTTCTTAAAAGTTGTAAAGTGCTATTCTGATAAAGTAGCCAGACATTTGGAAGAATGTACTTTAGTTTCCCTTTTGCACACACACAAATGTTCACTATTTTAAATGCCAGATTGATCATTCTAAGTAAACAATTATTATTTGGATTGTCTATATTAGCAATCTCACCTTACTGATTTCTCATATATTTCTTTATGTTTCTGGTTATGGTACCATAGGCCCAATTTCTACACTGAAATACTTAATCATTCAGTATAATATTACAGATTTGTGGAAAAAGACAGTGAAAAGTTAAACATTTTCATAGGTCTGAAAAATATATCGTACATACGTACTAACCTTTCATAAACTATAAATATATTACAAATAGAAACTAAATATTGCAAAGCTGCACAACATTGCCCTGTTTTGAAAAGATTTCTCATTGCTGCTTCTGTAAAAGGGAAATAAAAGATTCGACAAAAATATCTAGGAGTTTTTAAACTAAAGTAAAAGAACTCTCTAAAATTTGAGCAGCTTTAAAGTGTTGAAGATTTTCAATCTTTGCTTCTTTCCTGACTAATTCCTTTGATTCCCAGAGGTGCAGAGCAAACACAACATTGCTCAGAAGTCTTGGGAGATGTTGCTGTTTGCACTTGCATTATAAGGGCCTAACAGGTGTCAAATTCTTATTAGAAAAACAATCAAGGAACATCAGAGGCCAGGACAAAGCTTCCCTCTTTCAACTTTCAGATGATAAAGATGTTACTCTCATTTCTTACAGACAAAAGACAGCAAATATGAACAAGAAGGATTTTGTAGCTTAATGGTTGGAAATGACTACCAGAACATCTAGGTTTTGGGTCCTGGTTCGAGGAATGCTTTTGCGTTTCAAGTGAAAACACAGAGAGATGATCCAAAGTGCTTTTGTAGCAGGGAGGAATACCCATGCTCCCTACCCTTTAGCCAGCTGTGTTCTTCATTAGACCATAGGGTCACACTCTCCTTCCTTTGATCTTCTGTGTCTGTGACTCTTGCAATTTTCTTTTCAGGGTAGCCAGTTTCATCAGGAGAGGCACAGAGATGAATAGACCTGCCCTCTGTGACCCCAAAGGGCTCAAATGGCAGAAGCAGGTGGGAAGTGAGCTTCCCCACTCCTTCAGAGGCTTGAGGATACCTTCCACAGGGGAACCAACGATCTACAGGCTCCACACAGGGAGTGCCAGATCACGGGCGTGCGCTCAGCTTTGGCAAACGAACGGCTTGAATTAACTGCAGCAACTTCTGGAGACCTTGCGCTGGATCCATGACACTATAATACAATATCTGTAGACTTTTCAACTAGATAAGCCAATCCTTCCTAAAACCAAGAGCACCATGTTACAAAGATGATTAAAATAAATGTATCAACGCTGTCTGCACCAAAACACTGTATAATAAGTTCCACAGAGGGGGAAAGGTTACCTAAGGCCTTTTATTTATTGCTATAACTCATATAAAGGGTACTTAAGCTGGGAATGCTTGTCAAAACCATCCACAAAATCACTAAGTCACAATAAAGGCATTTCTACTGTGCCAACCACTGTTAGATGAAGGGGAGAAGGAGTATGAAGGTCACAGAATGAAAATGGACACTTGTGCACTAGTCAAAAATTCTCCTAATACTGAAGCTGTTCACTTGTAACTTGAGAGTTTTAGGGGCTGCAACATGGTCTTGGCTTTAGGGCTGGATTAATTCCCTGCTGAGCATTGACTCTTACAATTTATGATGCTTGCAGCAATTATATTGTTTAGTTTGTGTGATGAAAATATGACAGAGAGAGGAGGAAATACAGCTAACCTTGGTATTATATTTTTTACCTGAAGAGGGTAGCTGTTCAATAAATTATTAAAGAGTGTTAGCAGAGGAGGAAGACTGCCAGGATAAAAGTTGTTTTAATAGGAACCATACTGCTTTTAATACTGCTTGATGGCAAATATTTTAAATAAAAAGATGTAATTTAGGCGAGCATTTGAATGGCGGCCCTGTTACTTGGATGTATCATATTTTCAGGTGGGTGATTTAAATAATTGAAGAAATCGCTGGCTGCATTGATCCTTTTAATATCTTAATTTATAGGGCAAGATTACTAAATTATTTAGTTCATTTCATGGATTTTGGCATTGAAGTAATAAGGAGCAGAATGAAATCACCACATAGTTCTATTAATATGTATCATGAAAGAGAAATTAAGAAATGTTGTAAATGTAGGATTAGAAGGAAAATTCTGACCAGAAACGCAATTTTAACTCCTCCTTAGATTCTTTTCAGTCTCAAGTATGCATATCTTTGCCTTATATTGTTACCATCTTTTGAAGCAAGACTGGAAGAACATAAATGCTGTAGGACTACTTTAGGCATGTTTTAAATACTGGCTTTTAACAAAGCAGTAAAATGATCCCTTCATGCCTACCTCTCCTAGTTCCTTTTGATGTCCACAATTTTGTGCATCACCACTTTCTCTGACAGGGGACATCAGGACTGTTTAGGAGTCACAAAATTGGTCTTGCCAGGGCTCTTGCCAAAAGGGTTTTTTTTTAATGCATTTGCCCAGAGTCTCCCAGAAGGCATTGATAGCACTAATTGCAGAATGATGGGCACGACAGGACCATGGGAGGAGGAAGGGTGGTCTTTTATACTGGAGATCTGGAGATCTGGATTTTAGCCTACCTTTGGCTCAAACGTCCAAGGCTGAAACCACTGTGGAAGCATAAAGTCTTGTTTGTATCAGGCCAGACTGCAGTGCTTGAGCACTTTCCCTGTCCTCTGTGCTGAAGCTGACAAGGATCTCTGCAGAAACCCATGCAGCCAAAGAATTCTCTTAAAAAGTGTAAGTCTTAGGAATTGGGTCGGACTGCCACTACAGTTTGCACAAGAATTCCTTAATGCAAAAGACAAGTGTTGCTCCTAGCATCTTCTGCACTGGAAGATATTAGGAACAGCTACATATTCACCTTGTTGCATAGGTAGTAGTTCTTCCTGAGGACATTAGGTTTGCTAATGCGCTTTGTCCAAATTCAGCAGGTTTTCTTCTGATGCTTCTGATCACCCAAGATCGGCTGATCCCAGCTGCCTGCTGGGAGAGGAGAGCTGACTCACAGACAGAGAAAAGCCTTGAGCTCTGGTGTCTCATTTCTGAATTAATCAATCAGTCCATGGAACTGAAAACACATCTGTCTCCTGAGACTTTGCCCATTGTACTGCCATTAGGCAGCATAGCTTCTATAGAAAGAACCACATATATACGTGTGCTGATTTTGGCTGGGGTGGAGTTCCTTTCCTTTATAGTAGCTGGTATGGGGCTATTTTTAGGATTTGTGATGAAAACAGCAGAACCTGTTGACAACCGTGGGATGTTTTCATTGTTGGTGAGAAGTGCTTACACAGCATCAAGGCCTTTTGTGCTGCTCATCCCACCCCACCAGTGAGTGGCCTGGTGGTGCTTTCATTTGTATTTCTTGTTTTTCTTGGGGTTTATTTCTTTTTTTTTTTTTTCATTTTAATTACTTTTATTATTTTATTATTATTATCACCATTATTATTATTTTCATTTTTTTTTTATTTTATTTAAATTATTGAACTGTCTTTGTCTCCACCCATGAGTTTTCTCACTTTTGCCTTTTCAATTCTCTTCCCCACTCCACCAGGGCAGAGTGAGTGCGTGGCTGTGTGGGGCTTAATTGCTGTCTGGGGTGAAAGCATGGCAATATGAAATGTACACAAAATTTATTCATGTGGTGTTCATATACCTTTTCTTTAGATTTTCAGTCCTGTAAGTAAAAGCATATTCTCCAATGCACTGTGTGATTTCTTACAAGTGTTTCTTACAGCATCAAGGAACCTTGAAAGGAATAACAGAGAACACAAAAGGACTTGCAATCAACGGTTATGATTCCATGAAAGTTAAAGAGATGTATCTCTGAATTTTCTCATCAGGGTGTGGGGTTGACTATTCTGTCATACATAGAGTTCTTCTTGATGGCTGACTTTCAGTAGAGCAATTCTCTAGAAATTGTTTTGTCCGGTCACTTTTGTAGGAGGCTTCTTCTTACATTGTTTCTGAGTAGCATACGAGTGCAATGCCATTGTCTATTTTAGTCAAACTCATGTGCCAAGGGATGTACAGACACTGCAGCACAGTTTTAGATAAGCCATCAGATGAATGGATTTGCTAAAATGAAAGCTTATCAGATTAAGCTAAATATTTAAAGATGGATGAGGCTCCCCAAATCTACACCATGTTGATGTTATCAAAACACTTCTGCTGGAAAATTTTACCTAACTTTTTGTCTGGAATGTGTCTAATTCATAGAGAACATTTTTACTATAGATCAAACATCTATAATCCAATTCTGCAAGTCTGAAACAATGGGAAATGTTCCTGTGGCCCTCAGTCTCCAGGTGATGAGTTTTACCCCAATTAAGGTAAACCCCATAGCCAACATCAGGAGAGTCAGTTAGATGACTCATTTCTTAGTTTCCTGAATTTCAACTATAGAAGTGATGCACATAGATTGTAGTGATGATCCTGTATACTTTTCTGCATTATTACTTTTTTTCCAACAAGAGCCATTAAAACAAATAATTAGCAGTCTGTTCTTGGCAGCTGCACACTGTTACCTCAGCAGAAAGGTTATAGAATCTGATTTGTGTGTACTGTTTGTGCAGTATAGGAAGCCTTTCTAAAATCAAGATCCATGTTGTGTACTGCTTCATTTCTGCTGTGTTATTCCAGTGCCAGCAGGAATATTCATCAAGTATGACCTTCATTTGATTAGTCCATTCAGTTTCCTCTTGGTATTCTTTCTTACTATATATGTATGGGACCTATGTTAGTGAGGCTGCAGTTTCTAGTACTTGCTGTAGCCTGATGCTTAAATTCTTTTCTTCGACTGCTTTCAAAAAATTTGTGGATTCTTTCTCTCTGGTTCTGGTTCCTCATAAACTGTTTATGTTCTTAAAGATTTAGGTCCATATAGGCTTTAGGATGATGTCAGAAGTCTTGCTTGGAAGAAAAAAATTCTTCTGCAAATACAAGCACACTAATGTATTTCACACAGGGTTTTTTACTGAGCAAGAATAACAGCAGGTGCAAAGCAACACCAACTCCAGCTTCTACTTTCTCATGTAAACAGTGCCTTTGACTTTATGGCAAACATGTGCAAGACATTTGCAACCAGTTTTGGAGGGAAAAGAATAAAGACTGTCATTAGGACCAGATGACCTTAAGAGTGTGTTTTCAACTTCCCACAGAGTGTCTGAGCTTTCTAATTAATCATTTTGTTATGTTAAAAAAGGACTAGAGGAATATTTGTGTGAATTGCTCACAAATGAGGAAATATCAAATAGTGACAGACAATGACAACATGAGTTAGAAAACAAATCAAGATTATTGGAAAATTTCCACTACAACAAGTGAGACTATTTACATTGAAAATGCCAATATGTGTCTATATGGATATCAGAACTTCTTATAAGCCTCAGAATCATCAGGCAACAATACCAACTGCATTATGATATCACATGTCATGAAAAAGAGAAGAAACATACTACAACAGTTATTTTTGTAGTGTAAGTCATACTAAAAGAATACAGATTTAATTCCTATGTAGACAACTCTGGAGGTATAAAATTAGCGTTTTAAAGATTTTGACTGCATTGAATATAAACACAACCTTTCTGCATGACCAGCTTTCTTCACAAGCCCTGGGAACAGCTCTCTAATGTCACTTCCAGTCCAAACTAAAAAGACATGAATCTTATGTTTGCTTTTTTGTCATCACAGATTCTTGACCACCTAAGGCTTCTTTTTCCAGCAGTGGTCATAGCAATTTGATTTGCTGAAACACACCAAGAAGGGCTGAGCCAGACTTCCTGCTCCCTCAGCTGTGCAGAAATTGGCAAAAAAAAAAAAAAAAAAAAAAGTGTGAAATAATCAAAACAGCTGAGAAAACACAACACAGTCTCCTTGGTAAAATTATTTTTGTTCTTTGAAAGCAAAGAGTTGTGTTTTGGGATCTGCTATATACAGACTGTGGCAGAAAAATGTTTTTCCTTTACAGAGGCCCCAACTCTGCCACTTTTAACTCTGAGCAGTGGAGCGAACATACACAGAGTCATACGTAGAAAAAAGTGAGGTTTAGTTAGAATGTTTTATTTCAACAACATCCTATATATCACTACTTCTAAAGTGATAATAGGCATGAACAAGTCTACGGAGAGCAGTGCCCCAAAGCCACCTTCCCCTAGTGAGCAGCTATATACCCCTGCACTAGGAAACCAAGGACACACAGAGTTCTCCTCTTGCCACTCCCCCCTCATGTTGAGAACTTTGCATCCTTCTGTGCAGAAGTCTCGGTTTCAGCCCTTACTTCTGTGGACTTCCCAGCTATCTGCAGATCCCACTGAGGAAGGTCTTAACCCTGAACCTGGGTACCCCAAGTTGACATTATCATCTCTTCCAAACAAGTTTGTAAATAGAACAGACTGTGTGTGAATTTGATGGTCACCATTAGTTTGTGCTTACAGGACTGTGTTTTAAGGTGGTAGTTCAGTATCTGCAAATAAGTTTAACCTTTTAAAATTTTCTGGGGAAAACACAGGATCTATAAATTTTCAGATATGAAAGAGCTTAGAATAAATTCATGAGTCTCATCTTTGACCTTGTATTCCTTGGATTATGCTTGTATTCTGCCTTAAATGCTGTGGGGTTTTTATGTTCAGTGTAATCAATATGAAAAGTTCCTCTGATTTTAACTGCAACCAAAACACTGATCTGCTACACAGTTAGAGCAAGGACAGAAATAGAGTAAGGCATATTTTTTCCCTATTTAACTGAAAGAGATTTGTAAGAGATTTAGAATTATGTAATGCCAAAGTGACAGAAAGCGCATTCAGCATATAAGCACCTTTCTAATCCTACCCTGGATTGCAATGCTATTTCCACCAATGAAGACAAAATGCAATTCCACTGAAACCAGATGAGTTATTCTCAGGTACGTGGGTGGCTGTAAAGCACAAAGAATGGTGTTATGGCCTCCAGACAATCACAGATTTAGTATTTAGTATGACAGGATATAAAAGTAAGAGTAAGAGTAGCTACCCTTTGGAATTTCCATAGTCAGAATTAACACATTGAATTCTGTAATTATTGTAGCAGAACCAAATGGGAATAAGACAACTGGCAACACAATGTTTTCCTCTCCATAAAAATATTTCCAAATATGCTTTTTGGGATTTAAAGAGAAATCACAGAAAAGTTGTAAACCAAACAGAAGAAATGCAAGCAACAAAGAATTTTAAACAATTCGTCTTCTGTTTTTCAAACTTGTCCATGAGACACAAGTCATTGACTTGTATTAAGGTCTCAGTGTGTCAGTGCAGACCTTTGAAGGTTACTTAGAGGAGGAAAGAAATGACCAGGTGGCTTGATTAGGAAAGATGTTCCTGGTTTCCTTTCATAGTATTTTCACAGAGAGTGTTTGATAAAAAGATGTTATAAATGTAGGCCCAGGAATGAGGGGAACTAATACAAATCCCTTTTTAGAGACTTTTTTCTGTCTACAGCTGTTGCCCCCAGGAACATGAGAGCAGTGTTAATGTGTAGCACAAGCAAACATTCCAGCCTGACCTGTGCTGACTATACGGGAGAGGTAGTAGACCTCCCGAACAGGAGAGACAAGAGGAAGGAAGAGCTGAACCCAGTGACATGCAGGCAAAAGCTTTCAGCACTCTCAGGCATGAAGATTACAAAAATATCGGATTCTGCTGATGCTGGCACTCAGCCATCCCTAGTAGTATATTAGCAGAAGCCAGGGGACTTTCATTTTAAAGTCTTGTCTGAATATTGAACTGAACGAAGACTTCAGGGGCTAAAGCTCTGTGAGTCTTCCAGACTAGCAGCATTACTGACGCTCAGAGAACCTAAAGAAATCTCAAAAATAAGTTACCTGGGTACTGAACAAAGAGAGTTATGGAAAACAAAGCTTTCACATTTAGCAGCAATTTTCTCTAAGAGAATCTTTAATTGCTTTGTTGAGCAATTCTGTGATGTAGACATGTAATGTCTAACATGTGATGGCTCGCACAATTAAGACTTTTTTGCTTGCGCTTCTAGTACCTGGGAAAGCTGACTGAGTCTAAGTAACTGTTTTGTAATTTGATTATATATGACAATATTAATGGCCCAGATGTTTATTCAGTATATTTAAATTTGTTTATACTTACTTGGGACACATCCAGAATGCAGTGGAAACATGGCAAGTTTAATTAATTTCAAATTTCCAGCTTATTTCCTCTGTTGATGCTCGGCCTGATGTTAGGAGTAATGTACTTTGTTGTTCTTGGAACCCAGTAATAGTTAATGTATTTGATACTTATGTTCTTCTACTTTATTTTTCCTTGCTATTCTCAGATATAAACAGGCTAAGTCTTTCAGAGGCAGGAGTTCAAATCTAAGCATGCAGTTACACTGCTTTCAGTATGTCAAGGTTGGTCCCACATTTTCCTCTGAAATACTTTGTTTGGATGTTTGGAGTCAAACTGATCCCTGTTTCATATTAGCTTCATTAATAGGCATCTAATTGTAATATAATTGAGCAATAAAACTTCTGTCTCAGAGCAAGTTGTACACATGTGTTTCACTTCTATAGTTTGTAATCATCCAGTAAGAAATCCTGAAGCTATTGTCATCACTTTATTGAGTATTTTATATTCCTTTTACATGAACGAATAATAATGACGACTTTTTTCTTCGTCAATTAATTATCAAGTAATTTTTTCACAAAAATATTTTCTTCTACTCAACTAACTCTATAGATGGTCAGGCAGTATTAATAAAATTAATTATTTTCAATTTTGTCCATTATTTTGTGAATAATTTATCTAGAAATAATTGGTCCAAAATCTCAGATGCTTTTAATCGGAAGAGCTCTATTGGAACCTAGAGAATTTTACTGATTAAAACCAGCTGAAAATTTGACCATGGTGGCCATTGTGTTGAAAATAATCTTTTACATGGTATTAATTTGTGTAAGCTAAAATCACTTTACTTTTTACCTTTTGTTAACTGTCTTAGCTTCAGTACTCTTACAACCCTGATGGTATCTTAACAATAGAGCATTCACTTGAGTTCATTTAGTTAGCTAAATCTTGAAAATCTCTTTCAACAAGGAATTAGTTGCTCAAGAAAACATGCACTTCGAAGAAAACCACAGACAAACTATGATGTTTTAGGAGCAACATAAGGACAATCCCTTTTATATACCGATCATGACACTCAGTGTCAATCATAACTACCATGCTTGCAGTTCCTGCTCTCCTTTCTGTAGTTACTGTTGCAATTGCAAGATTCACAATCAAAATAACTTTGTACTGGCCTTCACATGACACCGCAATGAGGAGCAACAGATTTTAGTGTCATTATCCCAAATGTTTCTATTCTACCAGTAACAAATGCAGTCACTGAGAAGCTGCTCCTGAGGATAGTAGGTGGATCAACATCTCAGCATGTGCATTATCTAATGAAAGTGGGTGATCATTTTAGCATGTCATTCAGAAAAGATCACAAAATTCAGACTGTGAGCTTTTTGGGTAAAACTCTAACTTGTAAGCAGGCTAGCAAAGGGCTGAATTGTGGATTTCGGTTATGTTGTAGAAGCCATTCAAGTAAAAATGGAAAAGTAAAGAGTTTAAGAGGAGTGAAAAGCTATTTTTGACCAAAACTTTTAGAAGAAAAGGTAACATTCTCCTTCATTAAATTGTAATATATCTTCTCTCCTGTCCTTTCTGTCAGCAACAACAATGGTGAAACCAAACTAAGCCGCATGAGGAACTTTTAACAGCATTTTTAAGGCCTCATCTTCACTTCAGTGGGAAGGACAAAATTCCTGCAAGGAACAGCTAAGATTGAAAGTGGCAGAACGTATTTATAAATGCACTTCCTCAGTTTTATTCAGGAAATTGGAAAAAAAAGGGAGCTACTTGCCACTCAGCCTCACTTCTGTCTGGAAAAAATGCTAAATCTTATCCTCCACAAAATCATTTACAAGTACAAAAAGGAGAAGATTATTGGGTGATTAGCCAGCATGGACTGAGCAAGAGTATAACTGATTACCTTCTATATTGGAATAATCTGTGGATCTATTCATCTGTGGATGAGAGAGGTGGATGTTGCCTATTCTGGTTTTAACATGGCTTTTGACAGTGTCCCACAGTATCCTTGTATCCAAATTAGTATGTTATAGTCTAGATTAGGAGTGTATTAGAAGGGTGAGATGTCAAGTTCAGATGGTATTGAATAATGGCTCATAATCTGCCCGTATACTGATTGTAACTGGAGTACCATGGTGTTCTGCCCTGGGGCCTATTCTCTTTCCCATCTTTATCCATGACGTGGACAAGGGAGTGCACTGCACTCTTTATTCAGAATTTTTAAATACCTATTAGGTACAGTTCAAATACATATCAGGCTGCATGTGGGAAACTCTGCATAGTTTTAGACAACCTCAGTATAAGAAGTACTGAAGTGAGTTCAGCAGAGGCCACCAAGATGGAACGGATCTGGAGCACCTGTGCTGTGAGAAGTTGTCCTCATGCATCCAACAGCTTCAGGGGCGCTGAGGAGGGTGTACCTGGAGACTGCATATCCAAGAGGAAATTTCTGAAAAAAGAGACAGGCTGGTAGGTTAACTAGAGACAACGGTCTTAAATTAAAACTGGGTGAAAGGAAAATAATATTCACAGTGAGTGCAAAAAATCAGTGGAGCAGGTTGCCCAGAGATGCTGCACAGTCTTCATCCTGCAATGTTTTCAAGACTCAAATGGATGAAGTCCTGAGCAACCTGATGTGCTCTCAGATGATCCTGCTTTCAGTAAAGGGGTTGGAATAAAGACCTCCTGACAGCACTCCACCCTGAACAGTTCTGTAGGATTCTGATTCCCAAACATTTCTTGTTGACAACTCTCAATGACTTTGAATGACAAATCTACACACTATTAGTCACTTACAGAACTATAGAGGATCACATATTCCCTCAGACCAAGAGGTAAGTTAATAGATGAACTGCACTGTGCTAGATATCACACAGAACAGCACCTGCACTAAAATTATTTCTGGTCGTTCGAAAACAATTTGGCCATTAAAAGAAACTTGGCCTTTGTAGTCTTGAATAGCCAATTTTGCAGAGCAAAGAAGTGCAAAAATCAAACATCAAAACATTTTCTCATTTTGTATCCGTCACCTTATATTTTTGTCGCTTCTGCGAATCAGCTAGACAAATCAAGAAGAGCTTCACTGGCACTACAGTTATTTACAGAAACAAGAACACATCATTATATTTCTGAAATAGTTTCATTGTCTCTGACTGTATGAGTCTGCTTTCTTATTCTGTCAATTTTATTCCTGTATTTTGAAGTCCAGTGTTTTAAAATAATCAGTTAAAGCTTTTCTGGTGTATTCTGTTGAAGCATGTTCTTTCTTTTTTCTATTTTTAAGGGAATTACATTGAGTCACTTAATTTAGAAATTTCTTCCTGAAAACCTTTTTCTTTCTGAAACCTTTTTCCTGTAAGTACTAATAAAAGTACAATGTTAAAACTGTAGGTAGGTTTAGATACCCCTCCAGCCATATATATACTTTAGAAATATTTTCTTTTTCAGTAATAAAATTAGTATTTTGTTGGTTTTTTCATTAAGAAGTCAAGAATGTTTTAATGCATACACCATCAATATGGTTTGTTCCTTTATTATATTTTTATTCCTTAAAATGTTGCTTCACACACACACACATATAGTGTTTTAATAAAATACACTTCTTCATCAGATAATATCACATTTATCACTTAGTAATTTTTATGACCATCATCGCTGGGATTTTAACAGGAATGTACCTTATGTTTTAGGGGAATTACATATTTCAGACCTACTAAGAGTAAGAAATGCCTTGGCAGGCCAAGAATTTCATTAGTGAAAGTTCACCAGGTGTTCATAAAGATATTTTCCTTAGGGGACAAAAGGAAAATTAGAAAATTAGAGATTTTACAAATTGCAAAGTTGGCTGTTTCTTTGATGAGAATTGGGAGTGCAGCAGAACCTAGGTCCACAATTTTTCCTGTAAATAACAGGAAACCACTTTTTGGCAAGAAAGAAACACCTGCTGTGGGAAAATGGCCCTGGTTACCGGTTTTGAACAGGAGTCCAAGTTCAAGCTCTTCAAAAGGTCTTCATTTTTCTGGGTCATTTACTTCTTCAAAATGTTTTGAAATTCAAAAGAGAAACAAAATTTCAATCAACTGACATACACTTTCAAGGAGTTTTCTCCATCTACTAGCAATAACTGCCTTGGTAAAGATATTGCCCTACTTTGAACACTTTTTCAAAACTAGAAATCACAAAAATTCCAGTCATCCAGGTAGGTAGCAATTCATGTGGAGGATTGAAATTAATTGTATCAGGTTAGAAATGCATGAACATAAATCATTCAGTGGGTTCCAGTAAGAAATGCATAAACAGAGACCTATGGTAGGAAAGAGAAGTCTGTGTCAAGTCATTTTAGACAACTACAGGTAATCCTAGGAAAATATATTGAATTTCACAATGATGCGAGCTGCATAAAATACTTGTATCCAGTTGAGAAACTGATGTTAGAATATGTTGCTTTTTCCTTTCTTATTTAGAAAAAATTAAAGCCTTCTAATTTTTGTAATTATCTTGTGGCTTTTGTCTTTCCAATTAAAAATAGCTTTATTTAATAATGTGACGATTTCTCAAAATACCTAGGTATGGAATGAGAATAACTTGGTAGTGGAAAGAAATGAAAGACCAGAAATTCTCCCCACAAGTTTTATTGAATTTAACTTTCTTTTCATTGTATTTTTGAGGATTTGGGGTTGTTACTAGGAACAATTTTGCAAGTTTCGTTTGACGTTGATCTTGCCCACATCAACTAACTGCACTCCAGGAGAATTTTGCCTGTTTCAGTGCCATAGATCTCAAGTTATTTCATTTCACTTTCAATGAGTGAGAATTTTCCCAATTACTCTGTTTTTAGAACTTGAAAGTCAGGGAGCTTTTCATCATAGCACATGCTCCATAAATACCTGATATAATAGTTTCAAGCTTTTCAGCTTTGAAGTTTAATCCCAAAGTGATTTTAAATTTCCTTTACGAATGCTGTAGATATGGACTCCTGTGCTACCTATAAGGAACTTGTTTACTCTTGTTACCTTCTGTAACTGTTGAAGAACCATTGACCTCATCATTACCAAAGTAGGAAGAAATCTTTTTTGGAACTTATTTTTCTAATAAGTTCTAAAAAGCTTTTAAAATATAAAAAACCCATATAAAATATAAGAACATATAAATATATATCAAACCTATTATTTTTTACTTTTGGGGGGCAGTGAAGAACAAGCCCTTTTATTGTGTTCTTGAGTTTCTTAAAAAGATAGGAAAATATAAAAAACAAGTGAAGTAGCATATCCTATGAGGCACTTTATATGCAATGGAAAAGCTATAATGACAGCTTCTGTGGCCAAGTAGCCAACAACAGTGATGCAATATTATGGATGTGTGCTGCTATGGTTTTGGCTAGGATATACTAGTGCCCAAGGGGATCACAGAGAAGAGGTGTTTGTACACACCAATATTAAAGATGAGCTGTCTCTCAATGACTTCCACACTTACACTTCAGCTTGTTCCAAAAGATGAGTTTCCCTGCCAGCTACAGAAACCAGTACAGTTTTACTACGGGGTCACCAATCTTAGACAGACCTTTGACTTTGATTTTATATCCTTAACACATACACACACACATTCCATGCTGGAATATAAATCAGCAAATATTGTAATAATTCCTTGAACATTTTTGTAGACTTTGCTTGGAATACTTAAATTGCACTTAAAAAGACTGTGCTCAACATGTATATTCTTGGGTCTGAGGATTACATTTGTACATAATTTCAGAGCACTTCAGAGTACTTTTAGAAATACAAGAAATGTATCTGCATCTGCCTAGTCAGGTAAGCTTTTGATATTAAATGCAATGATATTGTACAGAAGGAATGAACTCCTGATTTTCAAAGAATAGAGGTAAAATTTGAAATGTTTTATTCTTTCAGTGGCACCAGACATTTTCCCAGTCTGTCTCCTGTTTGTTGTTTAATCCTTCTTGAATCAGCAAAGCTTGGTGCCTGACTTTGTTCCCATTTAAATTGCTTACTGCCTTCTTACCTCTTTCACATGGGTGATATATGTACAGTCAAATGTGAACTTCCTTTAGAGAAAGCTGTTACCTTTAGGTGGAGCTCTCTAGACTCACAGTTTCACAGAGTATCTCAGGTTGGAAAGGACTCAGAGGGATCACTGAGGCCAACACTTTGCTTCTCACAGGACTACCTAAAACTAAACTCCAAGCAGAATGGACATGTCAGCTTGCAGATTCTGTCTGGTTAAACATCATATTGACAAATTTCTGTGTCTAGTCATTTCTTGTGATGCAGTCTCACTTGGAACACGGACAGCTCTTTGGGCACATGACTGAATGTCTCCATTAATCGTGACATTCACATTACTCAGGCACTGAGGTTACCATTGCTAACAGCTAAATGTCAGCAGAGAAAATTTCACAGGCTGGATGTAACTTCCATTTAGAACAGTGATCTCTAAAAAACCTTCTGACTCCCTATGCTATGGATTTTCTGTGTCAGTAAAAAAACCCCAACATTTAATACTTAAACACAGTAATATTTAATCTTCTTTTAGCTAAACGGAAATGTGTTGTGTTTAGTGAGTGTGTATTGGCTGCAGTTAACAAATATTACACATTACCTGCATTTTAAAGCTAAACTTGATGTTGAAAAAGTGTAGAAAGGAGCACCATGGAGAAATAGTTCTTGTGGATCAGAGGAAATATGCATGTGTATCTCCAAACCTTGGCACAAGCAAAAAATATTTTCTGGTTTAGAATGCAGTGTCTGAAGTCCCGTATCAATTATGCCAGTCAGAATTTGATTTGCTGTACCTTCAAGATGTATTTCAGTAACATAGCAGCTTAGGGAAAATACAGTAGCTTATCATTTATTACGCTAACAAACCCCATTTTACTGGTTCCAGGAATAACTGTGTATTTTCAGCAAGAAAAAAAAAAGAATGTTTTCCTACGTAAATAATAGATAAAGAACAACAAAAAAAGCATAATCCAGCTATCTTCTCTCGAGGGAAAAATAAACTCATATAAGCCCAATTTGTGTAAAAAGATCCATTAGACAGGAAGTTAGTAAGCCAGAGTCCGTCCTATGACTCTGGAGGGAATCAGTTAATGTCAGGAGTTTGCTGCCCTAAATAAGAAATTGCGGAAGGAAGAAATTTCTGCATTTCATTATTTCTCATTAGAGTTTGCTCTAAAAACACTTTGTCTGGACAAGCATTTTACAATACTAGCGTATAAGCTGGAAGAACATTGAGTGTTATAATAAAGCTATTACTGTCAAGAGGCTACCTTGTGACTCCTAGCACTTCCACTCTGGATGTGGTCCACATCCCCAGAGGCCTTGTAGAGGTATGCCATTATAATACACACCAGGAAAAAAGAGTAAAGTCTTGAGTATCATCAGTCTGAAGGTTGGATTCTCAATTTGGTTACGTACAAGGAGATTTCTAAGCCTCACGTATGTTCTGGATACAGGTATGGTATTTCATCACTTCTAATCCATTAAGCACAGTGGTCCCTGCTGTGGCAACTTTAGGCACAAAGCTGTATTTTGAATGCCTAAAGGAGTTAAAATGCATCTCCTTCCTGGATAGCAAAATGTAGAAGTAGTGGGTGCTGTGGGCATGCTGGCACACTGTGTATGCAAATTCAGAGTCCTGAAGCTTAAGAAAATGGGAAAGACTTGGTTGCCATAGAGTAATATTCCATAATTATTTGTGTTTATGTGTCTTACTCCTAAGTTGATAGTGAAATATGGAATCATGGCTTCACTTAGGTTGGAAAAGACCCTTAAGATCATTGAGTCCAACTGTAAACCTAGCAATGCCAACTCCACAAGGAATATGACTGATGCAAAATTTTCATGGAAATTACCTGGCTCAGATTTCCTGGAAATGCAGTCACAATGGAACCTAAAAGAGGAAAGGCCTAGGGGTGTGATGCAGCTCTCATCAAAGCTATATGGGGATGGATCACTTCTTAAAAACACAATATGTTTCAGAGAGATTCCTGTGATGCCTGTATTACAAATCAGACCTACAAGGATGACTGTACCTATCAAAACTTCTGTGACATAAAGCTGGAAAATCACAAAATGGTCTTTGATATTTGTGGTGGACTGTGAAACTACTTAATGGTTTTACTTGCAGTTACTCTACGTTATATGCCTTCAAAAAGAGTAGGCCAGGCTGGCCTTCCTAGGGAGGAAGCTTGGTGGTTTATCTGTTCTGCCCGCTTCATGCAGGGTTGCTCTGGGAGCTTCCTGCAAGGAGGGAGCTTCTCCCCTGACAGTAATAGGGATGTTTCATGGGAGGATTGCTTTAAACTGTGAGGTGGGGTGGAGAGAGTGAAAAGGAAGGAGCAGACGTCATCTCAGCAAAGTAACTGTCCTCAGCACGGTCAGTTGTCTCAGCAGAGGACGTTGCAGGGGAGACTGGGAAATAGACATGCAGCCTAGCTTACAACCTAGGAATGAAACTAATGCTCAGAATACAGAAACAGGAAATGTTTTTAAACTAGAAAAGCTCCTGAAGTTGCTAAATTGAAATCATAGTGGGGAAAAATGAACTGGTGCTGGACACAGTGGGGTTGCTCTGCTTTGTCTTTTGCTTAGTGCCAAGTTTTAAACACATGCATTGTGCCTTCCATGTTCTGTCAAACATAGATTACGTCTGTATTAGTATCAGACTATACCCCAGTGGTGAAGTCTACATTGTGGTGGGGAAGAAGTTTTGTCTCAAATGTTGATGTGGCTTCCAGTACTGAACTATTGCAATATCCAAAGCTCTGATGTAAGTACTACTACAGGGAAGTCCCACACTAGATTTTTTAAGCATTTTGCATCGCACAGGACTTCACTCTGCTAGTCATTTTACATTAGGAAATTGAGGCAGGATGGAAAGTTTTCCTAACACTTCTGTCTACCAGACTAATTTTTTTTTCTCTCTCTGCACACCTGCTAACCCTTGAAGACTCTTTATGTGATTTCCTATACTTTACCCAAGATGAATCTGACAAAAACTGTATGTGTTGACCCTGCCTAGCAATGTACAATCAGTGAGCATGCTCCACTGTGCTATGAACTGCAACCAAGAAACAGCCACTTTATCACTTTTGAATCGTTGCTTGCTGACATTTCCCAGGCAATCCCTGGCAGTACAACCATAAAGCTCTACTGTGGCAATCTAACCCACTTCAGCACTATTGTCAGTCAGCCAACATATAGTGGCTGCCCAGCATTACACAGCCAAGCACTGTGTAGTCTCATTTCATCGTCATCCAGTCTCTACTGGCAACCATCTCCTCCTGCTCACTCTGCATAGGCGCAGTTCTGCAGCCCTCAGAGCACTCTGTCCTGTGCTGTACTGCAAACACAGTCTTGTGCCTCAGCAATACTAGTCTTCTTACTTATGATCTTCTCCACCAACGCTACCTCTGGCTCAGAAAGTGTCAGAAGACAAATTCTATTTGAACACTTGTTAACAGATGTGATGATCTACCTGTAGGTCCCAAACTGCTCCCCACAGCAAGTACAAAATTAGTACTTGGGTTCACAATGACTCAGTTTGGTGACTTAAATTATCTGTTTCCACAAAAATACAGGAGATGTAAAAATATGAAACAACAAATTAATTCTCTTATTATTTGGTCAATCTGAGTGTTACGGCTTGTTTTTCATTACTTTTTCATTCCATAAGTTGGCAATTTCCCCTTTGTTATAACTTCTTACCCCTCTTATTTGTATTGATTCAATTTACTTTGGATCATTTCGCTGATACCATTGCCTTTCAAACAGCACAGTGGCACGAGAAATTATTCTGTATGTATAAGCACAACCGAAGGGGGGCAAATTATTTGCCTTGTGGGAATTAACACACAGGGACAGATAAAAATAAGAACCACTGGAAGAGCTTTGGCTCTGGAGAAAACGTATACTAATCCCATAGGAGGGGTGGATGGCTCCTCCGAGGTCAGGACAAACCCGGAGTTACTGTAGGACTTGAAGGCTGAGAAGGGTTGGTCTTCTGTCCTTCACAGGGTAACACGAGTGTATTTGATAAAACAGTATATTCTATAAAGATTTCCACTGTACATTTTCCATTAAAAATATGTAATAAAAAGTAATATGATGATGTTTTCCCTTATAAAAATGCTTATAACAGTGATCTTTTCTTGGGGGAAAAAAACCCACAATGTTTGGGTTTCTTGATAGAAAACAACTTTTCCTTACTAAAGCAAAACTTCTAAACATAAGGTAACATGATCGTATGCCAAGAAAGTTATTTATACAAATGCTAATATTTTGACATTTAATTAGGGTCTGTTTAAAGAAAAAAAAAAAGCATCCTAGACTGTTCCTAGACTTCAGCAACAGCGGAAATGTTGCTGTGGCAGCATTTGAGGACCATTTTGGTCCACAAATGACTGTGGCAGACCACAGGCATTACTTCACAGCTTGTCTGTCAAAAGACATAACCACTAATATCTGACAATGAGGAACTAAGGAGACAAACGTGATGATAACTAAAGAAAGCGTTACAATTTTGTGGTGGAAAAGCTAATTGAAGAATTTGCCCTTCCACCACACTAAGAAATCTCTGGCTCCTTCAGTTTGAATGTGGCAAAGTACCAAAACAAAGCTCCACATCTTGACCTCCCTCTTGGTAAACTGAGCAGACATAGCTCCTTTTATTCTTACTGTTCTTGCAACATTTTGTACAAATACTGTACAGTGTGTAAGTTGGGCCTTACCTACAAACTCCATATCACAAGCCTGCTCTTTATACTCAATTTTCTTACAAATCAGTCTATTACACCAATAATAGATAACTAATTTGCTCAACACTACAGAAGAATAACCTACACCATATACTTGGAGAGGGAACCATAGTCTTCTGAATTCTTTCCTGTACCCTTTCCAATGGATTGCTCTACCGCGCCATGATGTTCTGTCCCAATTAAGCAACCCTTTTCCAATTCATTAGAGTGAGTTAATGTTCTGACATATGTTCCAGTAATATAAGAGTCTTTTTAAATTTAACTAGCATTAATTAATTCCACTCCAGCACCCTGAGTTAGGGAGCCCCCAGTTATCTCCTGTGTGGAGGTTTGGGTTGGCTCCCTGCCAAATCCAGCTGTTGGGCACACAGATCCCCCCCTCCCGAGAGAGAAGGGAAAAAAAAAAAGTACCCAAAGACAATTGTAGTAAATGTGTATATAGATATATATATATATTCAAATGTATTGCAATTATATACAATCAAACACTATGAATATACAGAATAAATCCCAAAGCAACCCCAAAAGGGAAAAGGGGGGAAAGGGAAATGGGACAAAAATGGGTAAAACCAAAACAAACAGATACACACACTCGTAAACTCAGGGAAAAGCTCAGTGAGTAACTAATACAATGAATTCTCACCAAAACTCCCCTTAAGAGAAAACAGGTCCTTCCCCTCCATGCAGCTGGGACAACAGTTTCTCAGACAGGCCTCAGCTCATAGAGATAAGAGCTGAGCCAACACAGAGACCTGATATCCTCCAAGCACATGGATGGAAGAGAGAGATGGAGGAAACTTTCCTCCCCATCTTATATACCCCTGATTACACGAAGGAATGGTGTGGAATACTTCCTTAGTTATGACCCTGTTACCAGGGAAGGCCTAGACCAAAACCA
>JAWWEW010000112.1:95555910-95598913 GCA_035583185.1 Anabacerthia variegaticeps
GAATGGTGTGGAATACTTCCTTAGTTATGACCCTGTTACCAGGGAAGGCCTAGACCAAAACCAAGAAAACTAAACCATCACGTTCTGTGATGATTACTCTGCCACATTAAAGTCAATTCTGAAATCTGAAAATTCCTAATTTGTTTCAAATTAAACAATTCAGAGGATACTCTCATACTTATCTGTGTGAGATTTTTATTATTCTGTCATGAGGAAACCACTAAGTGTTTAGAAAAAATAAGGACCAAAAATCCCCCAAAAAAACCCCAAAAAACACCAAACAAAAAAACCAAACAAAACCCCAAACCAACAAACAATAAAACCCCAATAAGACAACAACAAAAAAACACAAAACAACTGAAACCAAACAAAAAACCCTAAAATCCAAACATAGAAACCAACCAACAAACGAACATTGAAACCTCCCCTAAAGAATGATTAAAAAAAAAAAAAAAGGCAACAGATATACTACAAAAGCATTTTTAGCTAGTTGGTTAAGGAACATATCTACTAAAAAATTCAGCTATTTACAAGGTCAGTGTGCATATCTGGTTCCCAAGGAACCCAGCTCCTGGTCTTAGTTAAGTGCCACAGTCCCCACTCTTGGTGCTTAATTTTTGGGTGATTGTCCAAGGCTGAAATATAGGCAGCTTCCTCAAATCTGTTTGGTTCAATGAGGGTTTTAAGGACTGTAATGTATAATGGTTCTATCCTGCTAGTTAATAAGAAGAAAAATTCATCGGTCACACATCTTTTCCTTCCAAACTGTGTTAAACAGGAGATAGACTTGAGTTCTCAAACTCAGTGTCACTTAGGGAAAGGGGCTTTTGTCCTCCCTTGGCATTGGTCTGGCTTTACTTCTGGTTTGGGAGCAACCTATGCTCCTTTGTGTGGGATTAACACATTCCCTTCAGCCTTGCATTTAGATCTGCAGTCTTTTTCCAACCTGTGCAGCTTCGTAAATTGTGCTCCATTGTGCATACATTTTTACAGCTTCCACATGCTTACATTGTTGGGATTATTACCCATAGTAAACTAGTAACTGATGGTAATAACACCTGTCTTGTTCAGTGCTTCATTTTTACAGGTTGTTGTTGTCAAAAAAAAGAACAAAATATGTGCATATTCTGAATAGAACATGCATCTCTTTTATACCATATTGATGGGCTCAAACAGGAAATGCATTTCCACCTTTTGACTTTCTCTATTGTATTTATGAAGCTCAGCAGAGAAACCAAACAAAATATACAAAAAAGATTTTGTTGCATCTCTGATCCCTTTCTCTGAGCTCCTTCTCTCTCACTTCTAGCTCAGAATGATATGTAGAAAGTGACAGGAACCAACACAATATCACTGCCAAACAATGCAGAGGGGAAAAGTCTGTGCTTGCTACATAGGATCCTGAACAGGTGTTTCCTCAGGCAAAAAAAAACAAAGCAAAGCAATTTGACATAAGAATGACTGAGTGGAGGACAGAACAGAAAAGGTGAAGAGAAAATAGCAGGGAATAGAATCCAATAGTTGTGACAGAGAGATTAGTTAGAAGCAGATTAAAACCAAGAACAGAAAAAGAAAAGTTGAGCATATTTTTAGGTGCAGAACTGTAATAATTTTACTGAATAGCTATGCACTTTTAGTAATGCTTTGGAGTATGACAGAAATGCAAATCACAGTTGCAGTACATAAACAGGAATGATGACAGAAGGTAGGAATACCTGAGAAAGTCAAAACCTCAGTGACATTCAAGACTGTACCAGGTGTTTTCCCATATATTACCTATATTCTTTGTCTGGAATTATTAACATATGAGACAATCTCAGAAGATTTCAGGTACCTGTGATATTTTTTTCCTTTGGGGTTATGATGTAATCTTTCATTTCTCTGTCTTTTTCCCCAGTCTGTAAAGCCTCTGGAGAAAAGCCCAACGTCTAGATGGGGAGACAGATGTGCAAACATTTCACAAATCAGTATCAACCATATTCCTAAAACAGACCTGATCAAACTGTTCACAGATAGAGGGAAATCCCATACCATTGCTTTGTACAGATCATACATCAAGATTTCTCTCCAAAATTTCTAGCAAGGTTGGTACAGTTTTTAAAGGTATCTCATATTTGTGAGTTGGCAGAAACTACATCTCACACTTCAGGTAAGGCCATAACAGGGTACAGCTAGTTCATAAGAAATATTTTGTTTGTCCACACTTGGACCTGTTATGTACAGCTATACATGCCTCAAACTCTGTGTTTAGTTTGGGAAGCTGGAAACCCTTTGTATGTGATAGATTGGTGTCTGCTAGAGAAAGTTTGCTAGCAAACTGACAAATGAATTCTTCTCTTTGATGCGGACATTTTACAAGACAATTTTGTTATTTATAAATACACCACACTGAAAGGATGTTCTGCTTTTCTGTCTTGGTAAATGCAAGAATACTCTTCTCCAACATGCACCGTGAGAGATGGTTTGATTGAAATTTGTGTATTATTAAAACAAACATGGTTCTGCCCTTCACTTCACCAGAACGAAATTTCATTGTGTATTTGTTACACAAAGAAATGCCCATATACAGATGCAACTGTCCCTTTATCACCAATAGCATAAGTTGAGCATAATTCTGTTTAATGCACATAAATTGAGATTAATATTTACATCGGTAATTATTCTTAAAACCCCCACAAACATCACCTACTAAAAGAAGTTTCAAGGAAAAAGATGTCAGCAAGCCAAAGTGCACAAATCCCAGAAGATCTTTGTAAATAACTTTTTGTTAATTCTTAGTAAGGTAATCAGTATAGTGACTTTATCTTTTAATAATGTTATGCACAAAGTAACATGAGGACTGTGAACTGTTCCTTTTAGAAAAGAAGGATGGCACTAAGCCTGGTATTAGTGTGAGTGACAGCTAGCAGGGTGCTGGCTTCTAGCTATGTACCATGGCAGGCACAATCCATGAGAAGCTTGTTAAAAATAAATCAAAAATCAACATATTCCCATCCCAGTATAAAAAAAGTACTCCTTAAATAACTGAGTTTGTGATTAAGAGTGTAACAAATCTGGAATCTCCAGTAAGACTATTTGTTGCATGTCATTCAGAGGAATGCAACTGAACAAGCCACAGAATGGTGAAAATTGAGATTTTGTTGCCTGAGATGAGAGTAGCCTGTCCTGGCACTGACCATGTCCTTGCACGTCACAAAGTGTGATCAAGCTATGGCAATTTCATTCACTGTTACCTGAGGTAGGAACAGTCTGATTCTGTTTCCACAAAAGTGAAAATCAGTGCTCAGTTTTCTCTATATGCATCGTCATAGCCAGAATTAGTTCTCACAAACTACACATCTTGCGAAGGGCTAAATGGAAAGGAAGAGTCAGTGCTGATAGCAAGAAAAATTTTGCAATTTCAAGAGGTAGGATGATCACAAGTGACAGACAAACGTTACAGACTAAAGATTATGGAAACTGAATTGATGAAACCTACTGAAAATGGAAGCCCTAGACAAAAAGCCTCATAAAATTTCAAACTCAGCAAATCCTTGCTTAGAAGATCACAGGATCACAGTCAATTCTACAAAAGAAAGAAAGAAAAGTTTTATTAGGCCAGGAAATGGAAACGGAGACAAGCGGGGCTACTGAAAGCCAGAAATATGTTTGATTCTGGAAACTAGTCTAAGGTTGGAACAACTAAACTGGGTAGAGACATAATATCTCATTGTTTAAATTTAGAAGAAACCTAATTTTTTATTATCTGTGTCCATCTAAAAAAATAGCTCAAGAAACCAAAAGAACTGAGCCAGATTTTCTAGTACATCCAATGGATTCTCTGAAAAGCTTAGGTTTCCATCACAACATACAGAATCCATGTTTAGGTCCAAAATATCATTCTCAATTGTTTCTTTTTCACTTTCCCATTTTTCTCCTTTTTTTTTTTTAACTCATAGGCCCCAAGACAGTATTAGAGTTGACCAGAAACAATCCTTAAAAAATTTATACAAAAGTTTATACAAAGAATATTTTTATGAAAAAAAGGAGAACTTTGACTGCAGCATGAAAATAGAGCAATACTAAAAAGAATAAAGTAAATAAAACCAGGAAAAATGAAAATGTTTAAGGTCGCTCTGGGTACGCATCATACAATCTGTTTATAAAGAGAAAGAACAAGATATTACCATTATGAAGTAAAATAAATTACCAGAGCAAAAGAAATTAACTCCTTGGATGAACAAAAAAATGAAGCAACTTGATAAGTCAAAATGGTCCGGTCTTGAAGAAAGAATAAGTTCAGGGAATACTTATATTCTTTTCCCAAACTTTATGATCTATAAATGAGAATTGCAGAGGAATTCACAGATTTTCTTTAAGAAATTGTCAGTGGGAAATCCAGCTAAAAGATGGATTGCCTAGGAATAATCCACAATGGTTAAAATAACACTAGGAACAAGGGCAATCATTACTAATGAAATGAGAGCTGCAATCAAGTATACAAAGGGTCATGAGGTAAAACAAATGTCAAACCTGAACTGGTAAACAGTCATATGTGTTAATCAAGGCAACATTCACAGTGTCATTAGCAAATCCTCAGTTGGAAGGATCTTCAGGTATAATACTGGAGAAAAGGCAAAATTATCCACAAAGAGAATTTTTTTCCAGAAAATAATTATTTACACCAAGAAAAGCTCAATGGTTATCAGTAATACTAATGGTACTCTGTGTGCTGGAATTTGACTGAAGGGTGGATTGAAGAAGATGCCATGTCAAGAAAAATTAAAAAACAACCAACCAAACAAAAAAAAACCAAACCCTGACCCCCCCTCCAAAAAAACCAACCAACCAAACAAACAACAAAACACCCAAACCCAAACAACCAAAAAAACCAATTACACAGGAGAAAGAATTTTTTTCATTATTTCAGTTATAGAGTAGAATATTAAAGGACATAAATGTCTTACCTGTTGGTGAGTGGAAAAAATGTGTATCTCAGGATAGGATACCAGACTTACTGAAGAATGATAGATATTAAAGTAATACTGGATGCAGTGGTAAATTGATCCAAAGTCCTCTAGAAAAGACTGGGCTGAAATAGGAACCCATTTATCACCATGTGCTTTGAGGGAATCACTAAGGTGTGCACTCACAGGCTGGTGAACTGTGGGGACATGACTAAGCTTCTGTGTACTTCAGTTTCACAGATAATGTTAAAATCATGAGTCAGTAAATTGTTAAAATGCCTTTTCTACAATAAGAACAACTTTTCAAATCAGTGGCTCAAGTAAAATGAATCCTCTTTCAGTGATCCCAGCTGGTGCCTGCCAGGGCTGCTCTGCTGAAAAGGTCCTGAGGGTCCTGATGGGCAGTGACCTGAGCAGGTAGTGGTGGCAAAGAGCATCCTGTGCTCTATTAGCAGGACCATAGCCAGCTGATTGAGGGAAAGGACTGTCCCTCTCTACTTAGCACTTGCTGCTTCCACCCTTGGAGGTTTTTCAAGATGGACTAGATAAAGCCCTGAACAAACTGGCCTGATCTACAAAGCCAGCTTTAAGAAAGAGGTTGAAAACTAGAAAGCTCCTTTCACCCTTATGATCCTGTAATCCTAATCAAGGGAAAAGATATTAGGTTAATATTATGACAGACAGAAAGAGAAAATGCAGATGCATAAGTGTCATCATCATTCCCTTTCCATTCTATTTATTTTGGAGAAGAAAGATGACATATGTGCTATATGAATAGACAACAGGAAACTAACCCAAAAGACCTCTGGTTTCAAGAGAGGTTTTAAAGGCTCATAAATAGCTTAGGCAAAAGCTTAGCATCTTCTGATTAAATTGAAACTAATTAGAAGTCCATGATCAGAAACTAGATTGTGGCCTAAGGCTCACAATGAGAAAAATCACATTTGTACTGGACTGCTCCATACCCTGCATCATTCCATCACTGTTGGAAAAAGTTGCCAGGAGGACCTCAGTAAAGAAGTGTTAATGACATAGAATTCCACCTGGCTGTAGCCATGATTTCAAATATTATACTGAAAATGATAGAAAACTTATCAAAGAGTGTGAATTTATAGAAAATCTCTATGTCTTACTGTGGAAGGAGAGTGTCAGCTGGGGATTGTGTAGTAAACTAAAAGCCATAGGTTTCTTCAAACTTTAAAACAAAATGTGTCCTTCTGATGAGAAATCAAAACAGACAAATAAATAAATAAATGCCCAAATCCTATGAGGACTATAATCCTCTAATGGATTTCCAAGAAGGCAATGTGCTTGGTTTTCCAATCCCAGATACTGTCACTTCTGCCATGATCCTAAACAAAGACTGCTGTAGGATGAGGAGTTATTGATCCACACAGCAGCTACCCTGAGCAGCTGCAGGTTTGTGCTTTACTCCATGTAGTACTTGGTCTTTAGAATTGTGCTGTTCTGCATAATTCTTTTGACGTGGGATCACTAATAATGATGCCACTGGCAGGTTCTTATCTTTATCTTGAAGTGAAGCAGGATGTTTTCACATTAATACCCTTCTGATCAATAGCAGAAATTATGAATAGAGTTGTTTACTTGTAGGAAAACCCAATAAATGGGCTTCCTGTAATGCTGGTGAACTTCATCATGAACAGGTTATGTATTGTGTGCAATACTGTGACCAGAGGTTCATCAGATGCTGCTTCATCACAGCATTCTCAGAATCAGAATGGGCATAAAATTTTGCAATTTAGTATTTTGTGATATGTTAGTAAAGCAGCTATCTTTTTAGGAAATTTTGTGGCTTTCTTGTTGGGATTCAAAAATAACCAGCACCTACTGGGATGAAACATGTAACAGATGAAAGAGTTGATATCAGACAACTACTGCTCAGCTAATTGTCAGCAAAGAGCTTTAAAACAGCTGATTTACAGTTTCTTTTGTTCCCTAATTATGGCCTGCCTGGACTCCAGACACCTTACGTGCCCATTCTTGAGTAAGCAACCTGAGGTCAGCCCAGTACTGGGACTGACAAAATGTTTTTTTTGCTGTCTACATTTGCATCAAATCTTTAATACTTGAGAAGAGAAAGGAAAACAAGAGGATCCAGTTTGAAGATAATCTAACAGAGAAGGATTCAGAAATTTTGTTTTCTTTGTCATTTGCGTTTTGTGATGACACCGACCTAATCTGTCCAGTATCAGCAGCTCAGCTACATAGTTCTAGATCAATGTGGGAGTGCTCAGATTTCAACCTCACTACAATTGATAATGCTAACTAGCTAGGATGATAATCTTCATCTAGTAGAGGACTGCGTAACAGACAGAAGGCATGAGGAAGTGGTCCTGAGCTCTCTGCACACTCTCACATCCCCCAAAGAACCCAGGGAGATAAAATGCATCAAAATTAGGTATTATATGATTGGCAGATATATAGTGGCAAATAAAAGCAATGGCATATTGAGCTAGAAGAAAAAAAATAGGAAAAAAAAGGCATCCTGTGAAGTCAGATAATTTTTGTAAGGGTGTCCAATATTGTGCAGCTCTGATGGTGTTCTGAGACACAGGATGTAGGATCTCCAGGGCCCACTTGAGTTGTTAAAATAATATAGGAAACCAAAGAGTTACAAAAAGCAAGGTTTCTCTAGGGAATAGAGAAAGCAATAAACCTAACCAGACAGTGTTTTTGGCTTGTGATGTGAGAGGACATACAACATTTTATCACAAGACCTTATGAATGTGTGAAACAGGAAGCCCAAATATACTTAGCAGACGTAAGTATTATTTCCCCAACACCAACTTTCTAGGCCCATTGTTTCCTAGATTGATTATGCCCTGAAGCACAATAGCCATTCCCCTTATAATTAGTTTTATCTGTGACTCAAAATAAATGTGTTTTTAATACTGTTATACTGTTACATGCCATGTGCACTTCCCTACATAGGTTATTTCTACAGTTTGTTGACAAATGATTTCTTGTGTTCCTTTCCATGCAAATATATCTTCTAGTATCCTGAAATAAATAAAAAAAAATTAACATATTAACCAATATTTTATATATAATCTAGTCTCTCAGGCTGTTCTCTAACAGAGAGTTTTCCATGAATTATTACTTTTATCATGTATATTCCCTTACAACTCCACTGTAATAATATTCAATAATTCATTTAAAGTGACTAGGTCAGACTTTCTTGGAAAGGCAAGACACTGTCTATGACATTGTCATAATCTTTCACATGGATCAGTTTTCTATGTCAGTGTTCAAATATTTTCTTTTCCCAAGTAGTTAAGTAGTCTCCAAAAGGTTGCACAAAAATGTAGAATCTGGTTTTAAGCAGGTCAGCTTCCCAAGAAACAAGTCTCTGGACTAGTTTTTTAATACTGTGAAATTATCTTAATTTTTTGGTAATATAGCTTTCCCTCTTCTTTCTTCCTTGCATGATGAAAAATCCTTTTATGGATATATATGAAAAGGCTGTTTAAGGCACCTAAATCTGTGAATAGTGTTCTAGTATATATTTTTTCTACAAGTTGACCAGTCTCTAACTTAGGAGATTCATTATATCTTACCCTATTTTCATTTAATTCCATAATTTCCTGTTTAGCTGGTTGCTTAAATGCTTTCTGAAGTACAAATAAATAAGCTGGATATCCTTTATTGACTGTTTAGCTGAAATATTATAACCATTATTGTCCATTACAAACCCATATGATTTTAAGAAGGTGATTTACAATTCTCACTCCAATTATATTTTGAGGTTTCCTATTCAGATTCATTCTGTTCATTTTTGATGGTGCCTTGGAGGTTGTCAAAGATTTAATCCTTCAAATTTGTCACTGATTTTATAAAAAAGCAGCTCAATTATTTAATTGTTAAATATTTTCAAAAAGTGTCAGAGAAAAGCCAGCATGATATGCCATGGATGCTCTGTGCTGTAATATTCATTAATTGTCTAGAATCATAGAATGGTTTGTCTTGGAAGAGCCTGTTAAATGTCACCTAATTTCAACCCCTCAGCAAAGTGCAGTGATATCTTCAACTAGATCAGGTCACTCAGAGCTCTGTCCAACCTTACCTTGAATGTTTCCAGGGATGGGCCTTCTACCACCTTTCTAGGCAACCTGTTCCAGTGTTTCATCAACTTCAGAGTAAAAAAAATCTTATTTCTAGTCTGAGGATCTCCTCTTTTAGATTAAAACCATTACTCATTGTCCAGTTGCTACAGAACCTATTTAAAAGTCTGTTCTTAAAAGCCTCATTTAAGTATTGAAAGGCTGCAATAAGGTCTTCTCTTCTCCAGGCTGAACTACGCCAGTTATCCTATCCTGTTTCATAGGAGAGGTGCTCCAGCCCTCAAATCATCTTCATGATTCTCCTCAAGACTGACTTTAACAGGTCCATATCTTTCTTGTGCTGAGTGCCCCAGAACTGGAAGCAGCATTCCAGGGGGGGTTGCATGAAAACCAAGTACAGAGGGAGAATTACCTCCCTCAGTCTGTTGGCCATACTTTTGATGCAGTTCAGGATACAATTGGCTTTCTGGAATGCAAGAGTATATTGCTGAGTCATATCCAGATTTTCATCTACTGGGTACCCTCAAGTCCTTCTCCTCAGGGCTGCTTGTGATCCATTTCCTGCCCAAACTCTATTTGTGTTTGGGATCACCCAGATCCAGGTGCAGTATCTTGCACTTAAATTTATTGAACCCCATTAGAGTCCTATGAGCACACTTCTCAAACTTGTCCAGGTCCCTCTGGATGTCATCCCATCTCTCAGTCATGTCAATCAAACCATTCGATTTGGTGTCATCTGAAAACTTGCTGTGGGTACATTTTGATTCTACTGTCTCTGTCATTGAGGAAGACATTAAGCAACACTGGTCTCAGTACCCCCTGAGGGGCACCACTCGCAACTGATCTCCACCAGGACATTAAGCCATTGACCACTACTCTCTGGATATGGTCATCCAGTTTAATTTCTTAACTGTCTCTTTGTGCACTTCTGTGTTTAGTAGGACCTTATCTTTATGTGAAAAGATTAGCCTCCATTCTGGGTATCACTTTCAACAAAAAGAATATAAAATCATTAGTTCCCTTCATGACATTTCCTTTTTTTTTTTTTACCTGTTCTGTTCAGATTAAAATCTTTTCCCCAAGGTTTTTGTGTGATTCACAAATTCATTATGCATTTCTAATTCGAATACTTCTCCAAAAGGATTATGGATCACCCTTTACCTGATGTTGACATTGCTGCCGCCCCTGAGCTAGAGTGAATCATCTCCTGGGAAGATGGAAAACAAAATTTTTTAAAATACTTAGTACTTAATTTAACTTTAAAAAGGCCATTGTCCTGTTCAGAAGGAAAAGAACTCTTCTGACTGGAAGGAGGATGCTCAAACCTTGGCACCTAATATGCTGTATGTTGACAATTGTGAGTCATGCTCATTGGACCTTAAGCAACCGCACAAAAATCTGCAGGTTTCCATACAGAGTGTTCCTCAAGATGACACATAAAAATAATTGGACCACTTTGGCTTGTGGATATGTATATAGTGAACAAACACATGGGGATACCAAGGTGTAGTGGTTTAATGCCAGTCAGAAATGAAACTCCAAATAAGCCACTTCCCTTCTCCCCTTTCCCTCTAGCAAGAGAGGGACAAAGGCAGAGTCTGTGGGTTGAGATAACAATTTACTGAAAGGAAACAGCAATGGAATAGAAATGCACAGTAAATCAGCAATATTAAGAACAGAAGTATACAAAAAGAGAAGGTGCTTTGCACACAAATGGTATTCACCACCTCGACTTAGCTCTTTGTGGTTGCTGGAACAAAGACAAGATGGCAGACACTCTCTGTAGTTGTGTCCTCATGGTGCCCAGGGACAAAAGCAAGGTGGTGGCCATTCCTGCACCCAGTGCCACATGGTTTCCCCAGGCAAAGACAAGAAGGCAGGTTCTCCCCACAGCCAGCTTCCTGTCCCATCTGCAAGCCTGAGACAATGGAAAACAACAATGAACAAATCCTGGAAAGCTACATCATCCATGCTGCACTGCACTGCACATCCGCTGCACTGCCTCTTTGGACACTGGACTCGATTCTGTGCAGCTGCTTCCGGCATCAGTGGTGCCGCTTTTGACCACTCCACCCCACTCCATCCAGCTCCACTCATGTTGTTTCATTTTGGCTCCTATCTGCTTGGCTTGGCTCCTTTCAGCTTGGGTCAGACTCGGCTGGGCTCACATTTGCCTCTCTGCTCTGTTCCCTGTGGCTGCTTCCCACTTTTCAGGACCATGTCCTGGAGCTGTGTTTGCTGCTTTTCAGCACCACATCTCCAAGCTGTGTCTTGGAGGAATGGGAATAGGACGGGTGGCGATGACAGAGGATTGGGTATGCAGGGTTGTTCCTGACAACCTTCCTGATGGAGACAGGGAGATGAAGTGGCTTACTTCCAGGGGTGCACTCACCTTTTCTTCCCTCTGAAACCACGCCCTTCAGCAATGATGTCAGTGGTATAGAATAGCAAGGTAGCCATGCCTACATGACACTATGTTCCACTCCTTCTCTGCACCCAGGACACAAGGTGAGGATATTTCTGCTGGATTTCCAACTGATTTAATATACTACTTTGGGCCAAGCAAAGTTAGAATTACTTTACAACTTTCCTTCTGCTTTTCTGTCAGTATTGGTTTGTATGACTTCTAGTACTGCCTTTCAAGTTTCTGGTAATGTTGTATCTTGTATTTTGCCTGTCACAATTAACACCACTTTCTTTACAGCTGAATACGGTCCTTCTGCTGCTCTTTTCTCTGGAAAAGAACTTCAGTTTTCATCAACTGTCACGTTGACAGGATGGGGCTGTGAAAGCTTTGTAACTGAATAGTCAAACAAGTTAGCCCTTCCAAACCTTACAGGGTTTTGTCATTGTGCTAGTTTTCGCTGGAATAGAGTTAATTTTTCTTCATAGTAGTTGGCATGAATTTGTGTTCTGAATTTGTAGTGAAAATAATGTTGCTTTTGTTGTTGTCGGGCAGTGCTTACACAGCAACAAGGCCTTTTCTGATTTCTCATCAAGGCCTTCTCTTCCCCTCACCACCAGTGAGAAAACTGGGATTACAAGAGGTTGGGAGGGGGCAAAGCTGGGACAACTGACCTCAACTGACCCAAGGGATATCCCACACCATATAGTGTCATGCTCAGCATGTAGAGCTGGAGGAAGGAAGATGGGGGTGAGGAGATGTTCAGAGTGATGTCGTTTGTCTTCCCAAGTCACTGCTATGCATGATGGAGCCCTGCTTTCCTGCACTGAACACTGCCTGGCAATGGGAAATGGTGAATGAATTTCTTGGTTTGCTTTGCTTGTATACACAGTCTTTGCTTTACTTATTAAACTGTCTTTACCTCAACCCACGAATTTTGCTCACTGTTACCCTTTCAATTCGATTCCCTGTGCCATTGGGGGTGGGGGTGAAGAAGTGGCTGTACAGGGCTTGTTTGGGTTTAAACCATGACAAACATAACCCACCAATTTCTCCATGCTTTTAAAAGCCTGAAAGTGATTTTATATTGTATGAAGAGAGACACCTTTTGGACATCTCCCCAAAATACAGAGGTCTCAGTAAATCAGATACCTGTCCTGAACAGCATTATGCCCCAGCCATCTCCAGTCAGTCATGCTCACATGGTGTTAGAAACAGCTGTTTGATACTAGGTAAAGCAGAGAGTGAAACTTAAGCAAGACAGTGCCAGCAGGTGTAATCATTTACTGTATCCTTCATCAGTTCCTGTCATCAGAAACCAAACAGGATGGCTAATTTTTCCAGAAATTGAAAACTTGAATCTTCTCATCTGGACAGAATTAAAACGGAAATTATTTGAAATCAATAAAGAAGAGGAAAATTGTTAAGATACTGGAAAGTGACAAAATAGATTCTAATTTATTCAGATTACAGAACTTTCGGAGTACAGAAATATGCCTTAATTCAAAGGAAACAGATGAACTTCTAGCTAAAAATGGCAAAAAACTGCCTTGACTTTCTCTTTGGAAGGACGGTTATTTTCTACAGTTTTTTCAACAAGCTAAAATGAGCAATTTATTTTGTATTTATTTGCCTTCAGACATGTTTCTATTTATGGCCACATCATATGCTCAATGGAGTCTTAAAATAGCGAGTCCGGGTTCACAGGATGACTCAGTGGATCAGTATGTAGGAGAGGGCGAAGGCAGCCACTCTACCGGGGGCAGGATGGCAGCAAGTGTGCCTCCTTACTCCCTGGTGGGTGTCCACGGGCTTCTGTGGAAGCAGCTGGTCCTGTCCTAGTATGACATTTTGGAAACAGTCACAGTTAATATTTTACATCCTGTTGGTCTTATCAGTTGAAAGGCTAAAGGCTAAGTAAGCCATGGAGAAACATATTGTCTCTCAAATTTTGTGAGCACTCAGGATGGTAAAGGGAAAATCCTTCCATTACCATTGCTGGCAGCACATGAAGCATGTGGACTCATTACTACATTCTCTATTCAGTAATACCGTATGGGTTGTGAGTGTCCAGGCACTCACAGGGGAGCTCCATGAAGAGGGTCCAGGGCTGCCCTGTACTAGAGGGTCAATTCCAGCCGGCTCCAACTCACCCACCGCAGGGCATGGCTGAGCCCACAGCCAAGGTAAAGGCATCTCAGGGAAAACAAATTCAAGAAAGGGCAAAATACCACACAGAAGATTGTGAAGAAAATATAGGTAAATGAAACAACCCTGTGAACACCAACATGGGAGGAAAGGAAGAGCACTGCAGCCAATGAAGTGGACCATGGTGGAGGAGGTATCTAAATCACAGCCATGCTGGTTTTGGCTGGGGTGGAGTTAACTTTCTTCACAGTGAATAGTATGGGGTTGTGTTTTGGATTTGTGTGTAAACACAGTGATGGTAATAGAGATGTTTTTGTTATTGCTGAGTACTGCTTACATAGAGCCAAGACCTTTTCTGCTTCTCATACTGGTCAGAAAGTTGGGTGTGCATGGGAAGCTGGGAGGAGACACAGCCAGGACAGGTGACCCAAATGGAACCAAAGGGTATTTTGTAGGATATGACATCATACTCAGTATACAAAGCTGGGGAGAAGGAGGATGGGACTTGTTTGGAGTAATGGCATTTGTCTGCCTAATTAACCATTACAAGTGATGGAGCCCTGATTTCCTAGGGATGGCTGAACACTTGGCTGCCCATGGGAGGTGGTGAACAAATTCTTTGTTTTGCTTGTGTGCATGACTTTGGCTTTCCCTATTAAATTGTCTTGATCTCAATCCTCAAGTTTTCCAGATATTACTCTTTTGATTCTCTCCCCAGTCTCACTGGTGGAGGAGTTAGCAAGGGACTGAATGGAACTTGGTTGCTGACTGGGGTTAAACCATGACAACAGCCCATGGAAGATCCTCACACCAGGCCAGGTGGATATCTCCCAAAGGAACTGCAATCCACAGAGAGCTGCATGGTGGAGAAGGTTTATCCTGAAAGACTGCAGCCCATGGAAGGACCCACACTGCATCACTGAGACTAGGGAGGAGGTAGAGGAGTTGGGGATGAAGGAGTGAAGTTGGTCCTGGGAAGAAGGGGTGGATAGAAAAAAAGTATTTTATCTTTTCTCTCTCTCTTTTCTTCTCCTCACTCCTTAAATCTATTTTCATTGCTAAGAATTTAGTTTTTTTCTCAAGCTGAGTCTGTTTTGCCCATGATGGTTCAAGGTAGTTTATGTCCTCATCTTTGTCTCAATCCATGAGCTTTTTCTTTTTATTTTCCAACCCATCCTGTTGAGGAGAGGGGCTGAGAAAGCATCTCAGTAGTGTCCTGGCAGGCAGCCAAGTTCAACCCATCGCGGACAGCTCATGTGAACAGTAAATTGACAAATTTCTATTTTAAACAAATAAATTACTTCATTTTTAATTGAAACATTTTCCAGTTCTGAAAATAAAAGTCAACATTCTTGACTTAGAATTAATATTGAATTAGAACTCTTGACTTAACATTAGAAAACTTACATCCTTGCTCATGGAGAACAAAGGTGATCCTAAGAAGACTGTTGGAGGGTTTTTCTGGAGTAGTGGTTTTGCATGTCACACACATGCCATTGGAAGTCAGTATGTGCCAACCTTTTTCAGGAACTATATCCAAGAAACTGGTTTGTTTGAGGCCAACCATTTTCTGATGAGCGGGACAGCTGAGTTTACATGCCAACAAAACTTTACATAGACTTCACATAACTTAGCCCTTTGCTCTGGTAAGGAGGTCTGCCAGGACTTTACAGTTATTTTAACAAATCCAACAGACCTTTTATGCTTCTAAACATATTATGAGTGTACTTTGGTTAAGGTGGGTTATTTCAGACCACAGTTTCTCATCAAGACACTTTCTGACAAGTGAGGACAGTGAAAGTGCTCTGTAAATATTCCATTTATTTCTCCATAAATTCTCAGAGCCAGATTCAGCTGGCCTAGCCAGGTGGCTTCATTATAGAGAATATGGCTTCAGGTGATTAAAAACATAATGGCAAGCTTGTGAAAGTAGCTTCAGGTGAATACTTATGTATATTTCATCTGTGAATCCACGCTCCAAAGTCTGTACAGTGAGGGTATGCATGTCTAAACAAATAAATTGATTATGTTCAGTTAAATTCCTGCTTCTGAACAGATCTTTCTTCAAATAAATCTATTTTTTGTGCTTATGCTTCTATGAAATTCTTTTTCAAAACCTTGACAAGACAGATTGCTTCTGAGCTAATACTGTATCTGCTGTCAGGAATCTGTGAGATCCCATAGAAAATGGAAGAAATTACTACAGTGTTAGTAAAAAGAAGCAGACAAATAAACCATAGCATTGCAACGGGAAGATATTGTAGCTCTCACATCATTGTTTTTCTGTGCTCTGGTGTCCCCAAGGAAGGTACGTATTGAAATGGACGTCATCGGTACAGATGCTCAGCAAATACTTCCGGATATAGTTAAGAATAGACTGCTCTGCAGTACTTTTTAAAAAAAAAATGAATTACCAGGTTTATTTTTTATATAAAACTATGCTTTATTACAATTCTTTTTTATTCTAGAAAAAAGGTCCAAATTGCTTTTTCTTTGCCCTGTTTTTACAAAGTTTTTATAACTTCTGTGTATTTGGTATCATTGTTTTGCAACTACTGCTGTAGGTTTGTACTAACTTATTATGTTGTTTATTCTTCTGTTAAAAAAAAAAAGGAGTTTATCCACTAACAGCAATAGCTTCATCTGAATATAAATATTTACTCTGAAAATACACTGTGAATATTTGCCATCCTGTTTTGGTTAATTTATTCAGTTGCTCATGTGTTTGTTTTTTGGTTTGTTTTTTTTTTTTTTTTTTTTCTCAGCACTACACAAGTTTTTCTATTCCAAATTTACATATTTGTTAATATTGTCATTTCCCTCTCTCATTCTCATTTTTAAAATTTATTAGGGATGGGTTTTTTTATGTACTTAACTTTGCGATCAATATTAAGTTAGTGATTAATCGTAACTTTTTTAGATATTTAAAAATAATCTAATACTTACCCAGAAAAATTTATGAAGAATTCTTTACACAGCAACACTGTCCCACTGGAAGCATAATAAGAAATAAACAGCTCCCATACTGCCAGTGAAATGGTGAGAGTTTAAGAGTAGGCCATTTTTTTGATTGAGGTTCTACTGTTGTGGTCAGCTGAATTCTGTGTTATTCTAAGAAAAACAATGAGATGATAATTTTAATTATAGAATCTATATTAAGTGATCAGTTTACTAGAGTGTTATTCCCTGAAAACCTATAATTTTCTGATAATTTTCCCTCTATGAGGGAAGCAAACAAAAATTCAAAATCAATCAATCCAGGGCTACATAAACTCAAAACTATATATGTGGAGGCTAGGGGTGGGGGAAGAGAGAGGCAAGGATGGAAGGGAAAGGGAGGGAAGGGGAGGGGAGAGGAGAGGATGCAAAATGATAAGGATAAAAAGGGGTGCAGAAGACCCTCCTGTTGAGTCACAAGGTTCAGACCAGACCCCTATGTGCTCAACTCTTACGTGACAGTTGTTCATTAGTCAACAAGAAATCTTACATTTGTCATAAACCAGTCAACTGTTGAAGAAGATTCTGTACTTTTTGAAGTAATGCTGTACTTTTAAAACGATCAACAAGTAAATTAAATAGGAGTTTCACTGGAATGCAGAAGAATGGTAAAATAGACAACCAGATTTGTTACTAGGATTTAATGCTTCTCAAAACCTGTGTGTCTTTCAGATGCAGCAACAAGTAAATATGCAGCAACACAGGTAAATATGAGATTACATATGAAGCCAAGCATTAATAGGTTATTTCACGTGAAGTCTAGAATTAACTAGAATTAACTAGAAAGTGGGGAATACAAAAATACCACATAAGGTGCTGGAATAAGCCTCTTAGCGAAAAGACTGCAGGGATTCTGTGAGTGTGTTTTGCAAACTGCCCAGATTCTCACTTGCACTAAGGAACTCAGTGAGAAGCAAGAACCAGACTATCATGGCAGTATAGCCACAACCACTAAAAATTATAAGATGCTTTAGTTCTGTTTGTCCTGTGATATGTGTTGCAGTGGCAAATTCTACTGCAGCACATCTTGGCTGGACTTATTTACAGTTACCCCTTCCAGGCTATGATTGGTCACACATTTCATGTACCCTTTTTAGCCAACATGTAACACTGGTTTTGTGTCTTTTTTTTCAGGACAGCATGATAGAACACTTTTTCTAAACAACTATTTTGATATTTTAGTAAGCTGTTTTAGTTCTGTCTCTGTGTTTGTATCTTTATAACTTATCCTTAGTCACATCTGTATGAAGTTGACCTATGCTATAATTAGCATATTATCTGTATGAAGATAGATATTTCCTTGAATAAACTGACCAGGCGTTCTGAGTGTGACATCAGATTAAAAATATTGCGAGCAGTGTTTTCACTAACTGAGGACTTCAGGTTATGTTGTTAGAAATTATTGGTACGTAAAAAGAAATACGCAGTCAATTCCCACTGGATTTGTTTCCATAGCAATGAGAAGGTTATGATGTTAGCAAATTTGGGTTTTCATCCAATTCCTAAAAACACCTTTTGCAACGAAGCTTGTATAGTCTACTGGGATTACTCTAACTATGTATAGCAGCACAATCTATGACCATTTTTCTTTGAAGGCTATGATATAGGAGTGAGATTTATATTAATTAGCTTAGACATTTAAAATCAATTGTATAAATCTCAAATAATAATTTTAAGCTCCTTTTACACTCAATAAAAAAATCCACCACTTCCAGAGAAATTCTGGAAGTATCATAGAATAAACATACAAAGTTGCATAGGATGAATTTTACTCAGCATCTAGGGCTTTTTTTCAGTGCTGTTACTCAGGGGTTTTGTTTGTGTTGCCTTTTTTTCTGACATCTGGACACTCACAGGAGTCTGTTGATTGAAGTAAGTGATACATCACACTGGAGACACATGTAGGATTTTGTGTGGCTTGAACATTACTTTGATGTGTGATCACTCTCCTTTAACCCAAGTTGTCTCAGGAAAAATCAACCTGTCCATTGTCAAACATTGTGGAAAAAAAAATCCCAGGAACGTAACTGACTCAGATGATTCATTCTCTTTAATTGCAAGACTGACCTTGACAGCACTTCAGATCTGCTCCTGCCCTTGACAAGACAACCCAAATATTTCTGAAGCCTAACTGTAGGCTTCAGTGCAAAACAGTGCATAATGACTTGCAGGTCATGAGAAGATGCTAAGATGCCATCTCATGATCCACAGGCCTAGATGTTCACAGGCTGATCTGAGCCCCACTGGGCATATGGCAATGAGCCAAAGCCTGAGCTATTCCCCATTTCAGACCAGTGCCTTATTGAACATCTCATGAGATGGACTTGTTCAACACCCCATGCATGTGAACACACATGATGAGATGAGAGTTTGTGACTGGGAGAGTTGTGGGCTTTAAGTATAATGGCTTGCTGGGAAGTAGAGTTAGATGAAAGGGAACAGGTGTTACAGCTTCAATTAAATTCATTTAGGGTCATTACTGCTGCAGTTTTTGGTTGTGTTTTTTTTTTTTTCCTTCTGTTTAGGAGCATAGGCAAGATACCCTTGAGCGTTCACTGGGTGCTTTTACAGAGTTTCTTTCAGTCCAAAACATAAGTAAGATGGTTTATATTCCCTGTGCTGGAATTCCCTCTGGGTTTTCTGGGTACTCTGTAGAAATGCTAACCTTTCACATCCAAGGATAACATTTCTACAGTATTTTCCCACAGAATTCAATCAGTAAATAAGTTCCATATTTCTTATTTGTTATGCTAAAACCTTTTAAGTTGTGAGCCATTAAAAGCTTTCCTAGCAACTCAGTTTCTTAAAGGAATCCCACAGTCGGATACTTACACTGCATTAGGCCCTTTTCATATGTTTTTCTATTTGGTTGGTTGGTTGGTTGATTGTTTTTAGAGATGTGAGCTTCTCAGGTTTTATTCTCCAAGGTGGAAAATCTTCCGAGTTACCACTACTAAGTGCAGTGTGAAAGCTCTGGTCACAGTTCCACATTTAAACTAGAGTTGTTTCTGTTACTGTTTCTGGTTATCTCCATATGTGGGCAGTGGTTTTTGTGTGAAGCAAACACCAGCACATGGACTTAACTAAGAACTGTCAATCTTCATACATGGACAATTATACAAATACATTGTTTTGATGTTTCAGACTAATAACTCTTCAAATCATGCTATAACTTCTTGTATCTTTCCCACTTAAGCATGTTTTGCTTATTTACTTTTTGTACAGTTTCCAAGAAGCTTCTGAGGAATCTATCCATGTTCTTTCCTTCTATAGTGACTTTGATGTTCAGAATAAAATGTATAATCAGCTTAATTTCCCACAGAGTTTTGCAGAGGTGTATTGCAAAAGCTTGCATCACATTATTCAAACAATCCACTTGTATCTGAATAAAGGTAATCTTTCTCTATTACATTGGCTTCAGAACATACAGAACCTGTTTGGATAAGATTTAGAAACTGGAAGCTGCCAAGGAAAGCTACGAGTATGACCACTGAATTGAAAAATGCGTCTCCTAGCAAAAGAATTTAAAATTTTGGCTTGGTTAGCTTACTAAAGGCAATGGTACAGTGTAACTTGGCCTTAGACATTTCTAAATGACTATACAAGGAGCAAAATTGTGATGATGGACAACATTCCAGTATACGGAAACATGGTACAAGGAACAGAGAAGGCTCCCAAAGTTACATCAATTCATATTAGAAGTAAAGATGCTGACTTTTTAACAACGCGATTAACTACCCATTAAATCACCCTAACACGTATGCTGGAAGTGTTTTCTATCAAAAGCAGATATTTTTTTCTGAAAAATAAAAATAAATTAATCATAAAAAGAGGCATCCATCAGTGAACTGAAAGGAATGATATGGGGCCAATGCTCACATTAAGAACTTTGATTATTGTCCCAGCTTCTCCAGTCTGATCATGAAATATGGTTTGGTAAAAGACAGTGAAAGTCAAAGAACAAAGTGAAAGGAAACTGCCTGTCTGTGCAAGTTTAAGAGATACACTCCTTGAGGGAGAAAAATTCAGTTTGAGCTCTGAAATGTTCAATGTTCTCAAGGCCATGAAAAACTGATGATCATTTTGGACTATGATTATGTGGGCAACTTGCTTACATCTATTTTCTCTCCTTACTGCTAAATAGACAGTATTTTTATTCTAAGGAAGCTATTTGGCCACTATGTCACAGGTTATGCCTTCTGGAAGGTGCATGAACTCAGGAAAAGTTCAATTTGCAAGGTACTGTGGTCTAGTGAAGGAATACCAAGCACTCACCACAACATGATTTGACGTGAACATCAAGCTTAAGGATTATCTGGGTAACTGTGACAATGATTAAACAGCCCTCTGGTTAATCAGTCATGACACAAGTCTATGTTGTTTTCTTTAAGGAAATGGTTCAGCATAAGCTTTTTATTTTGCCTTGTTGTCAGTGTGTTTTCAGTGTACTTTCTCTCCCATACTGTCCTCTAAGACATATAGTGAAATAACCAGTCAACTTATAATTTGGGTAAGAATTCTCCTGGTTTCTTTTCTCCAGTAATAATTAAACCTTCTTTTTCTTGACTTATAGACTGAGACAGTTTTCTGGATTTTTTCTTATGTGAAGGATTAGTTTGTCAAATGGAAAGAATAGCTCTATGTTTTTTCTTCCTCCTTCTTTTAACTTGTTTCATTTTGGGCATGGGGTTTTTGTTTTTAAATTTTTGGCCTTGCCTCTCATAACAAAGCAAGTTTTCAACAGCAATCTTCCCAGAATACATGAAGTGATTCTAATTCCCTACCAGCCTCTTGTCCCTGTTGTGAATATTAAGATTTGATTGATTGAAAATCTATAATTTATTTTAAATAAACAAAAGAGTTTTGGGGCCAAGATGATTTTTTCCTCCAGTGTCCAGCTAAAGTCTGCGTAGAAGGCAACATATGCCATCTGTCTATATACGTTTTGTTTCTTTGGAAGATTTTGTACTTCACAGCTGTTAGCAGCCAGTTTGTCAGAGTATGGTAGTCTCCTGAACCTCAGTAGTGGAATAGATGGACAGAAAAATGGCTCATATGCACCTGATGTTGAAATGGATAGGTTGTCATTCCCAAACTGCCTTCTCTATCTATCGATCAGGGAGGCAACAAACAGTCCACCTGAGGGCCAATTCATTGTATTGCATTTTAGTGTCTCAGTTTCACTACAAAATTCATATCTCTTTTCAATTTGGAAGCTAAACTGAGCAGGAAATGAAATAAATGACTGCCAGGACATCCAGTTGTTCATACCATGGACTGGAACAGTAAGAACGACCTAAGGGAATTCCAGCAAATCATCTGTTTAATTGGGCAACTGGGACCCATTTAGCAACTGGTCTTAGTCACTGCCCTCACTCTCCCAGTCACCCCAAGGAACTGCTCAGTTCACAGTCGAATTCCTATAACATACGTTCAACAGCACAACCTGCTTTAGGATTTTCTTCCACCTGGCTGTATAATCTTTCCATATTTCTAAAAAATCCTATGGTGTGAAGGTGCTACCCAATGCATCTCCCATCAGAACAGCAGTTATTTTCCTTCTGATAAACCAAGAATGTGTGATAATAAAAATTCTGCTAATCTTTTGTGCAAATGACTCTTAAGTTTGTGTTCCACTTCCAGACACACAGGGCTTTCTAATCCATTGAGAAATGAACAGGAAAAAAAGAGACGTATTTTTCTGCACTGCCCAAACATCACAGAGAGATACCATATTTCTCCTCTCCAAACCAAAAAAAAAAATCAACCAAAAAAACCCAAACCGAATTAAAACAGAACACCAAATACCCACGAAATCTTAGCAGAGTAGGATTGGACTTAAGTAGAAGCAAGAGGAAGGCTAATGAAAAAGTACAGAGGGAATTTGAAAGTGGAGGGAGCTGATTTGGCATCCCTGTTGTGGTAAAACAAAAGGAAGATTTAAAAAGGAAGAAAGGAATCACATTCCTGGGAGATGAGAAAGAAGATAAGCAAGACAATATAAGAAAGAAGATAAGTTATTTTTCCACAAAGAAATAACTAAGCAAAAAAATTAAAGTACCAAGCCCTGTCAAGAATAGTAGAAGGCAAAGAGGGAAACGGTTAATAAGTAGAAAGGACAAAAGCAAATGGTTAATGAGAAATGTAGAGGGAAATGAGGCAGCATTTTTCAGTACTCCATGTTATATGTATTCCCATCACATTGAGTAACTGAGAGACAAATGTAGATTTGAATGACTGAATAGATTGGGTAAAACTAGTCCACAAGTGTACTTAAAACATAAATTACCCCTGCTAAATGCAGGAAGCATTGCAACATGGATCTTTTCTAGGTTGCTATTGTCTGCAGACAGAAGTTTAGACAGGCAAATAAGTCATGGATAATTATGGTCATTTTGAGGTTGTTACCTGAAATGAAATCCACCTAGAAGCTACACCTGATCAAATAGCTTTTTCATATAATATTTGTTCAAAGGTTAGTTTCCTTTGTCAGATCAACCTGTGATGAGCCATTCAGGAACCTTTTTATTTCCAAATACTTTTTGAATGTTCTCAACAGACACTTCTCAGCTTTCTGTTTGCCATGGGGAATTTGTGCTGTGTGAACAATCGTCAAAATAACTTTGACATATATGAAGATGGTATTTGTTGGTGAGACCTAACTCACTTTATTTAAACATTTTATTTGAGCCTGTTTTTAAGTAATGAGGGAATGAGTCCTGTGAGCTCCGGGCAGTCCCAGGTGAAGGGCTTTGGGGGTCCCCAGAGGGCAGTCTTGGGCATTGCAGTTTGATCACTACATGTCCGTCAGTGAAGATGGGATTTTCATGAGGCGTTGTCAGCCTAAATCCCATTCACTTGGTGTTGTTATTCAAATAAAACCACATAGATTAAAAAAATAAAACAGATTATATATTTGGCAGCTCCCACCCTGCTCAGCCCATGTGACAGAACTTTTCAGGCCTGCCAAAGATATAAGCTGATGGCACTACCTCTCACAGCATAATAAAGCTTTGAAAAAATTTGAAGATTCTCCCTCTCTGCTCTGCTCTCATGACACCCCACCTTGAGTATCTCATCTGGCTCTGTGTCCCCAGCACGGGAAGGACATTGATCAGTTGGAGTGAGTCCAAAGGAGGACACCAAGAAGATCAGAGAGATGGAGCACCTCTCCTATGAGAAAAGGCTGAAAGATTTGGGATTGTTCAGCCTGGAAAAGAGGAGGCTTCAAGGTGATGTAATTGCAGCTCTACAGTGTCTGAAGGCAAAAATGGAGAGGGACTGTTTAAAAGGGCAGTAGTGACAGGACAATGGGTAATGGCTTTAAGCTGAAAGAGGATCTGTTTAGGTTAGATATTAGGAAGAAATTCTTGACTGTGATGATGGTGAGGCACTAGAACAGGTTGCCCAAAGAAGCTGTGAAGGCCTCATCTCTGGAAGTCCAGGTGGTATGGGACTCTGAGAAACCTGATCTAGTGAAAGGTGTCCCTGCATATGATAGATGGATTGGAACTAGACAGTCTCTAAAGTCCCTTCCTACTCAAGCCATTCTATGACTTTATGATTCTATGGTCATACTTTTATAGCGTATGATTGCAAATTAAAATTTCAGATTTACTTATATGACATACTTGTGTACAGCAATGGGACTGAAGACAGGCTAACATCACAGAGCAATAGGTCTATCTTTTTAATTTTTCAGATTATCAGTTGAAAAATTGGCATAGGGGAAAAAAGTGTGTTGTAAAAATAAATCTATAGGAACAAGCAATTCACTGAAAAGCCTGTATATAACACTCTGTTTTAATTCTGTGAAATGCCTTCATCAGCCAGCCAAACATCAACCCAGCCGCTTCCTCACTCCCCTCTCCTGAGGGACAGGATGAAAATAGAAGGAAGACAAGAAGATTCAGGGATGAAGACAGTGATAACTTAACAGGGAAAGCAAAAGTTGTGTGTGCAAGCCAAGGAAAAAGAGGAATTAATTCACTGCTTCCCTTTAGCACATGTCTAGTCCCACCCTGTAAACAGTGCTTCAACACCTCTAACATTTACTGAAGGATACAAATGTCATTACCAGGAGCACCCCTTTTTCCTGCTTTTCCTGAGCTTTTTAATCCTGAGCTCAATATCACATTTTAGAATGTCCCTTTGGCCAGTTGGGATCAACTCTCACAGCTGTGTTTCCCTACAAACCCTTGCCCACCCAATCTGTCACATTAACAGCCACACAATGGACAGCTGGTAAATAGCCCAACCTTTTTTTTTGCATGAAGGTTTCTCTATCAGGACTCTTCTACTTTTCATAGTCAGTTATGAGCCATTACTTGAATGCTACTGACTACATAGGAACACACATATAGAGAGTCTTCTGTGAGTTGCTGCTGAAGAAAATATTCCAGTGGGACCTTGAAAATATCTGTCTCTCTTTAGAAACACAGGGCTAAAAGGGACTGCTTAGACAGTGATGGTCTTGAGAAGTTTGAGAGACACTTTACTCTTCCACATCTTTGACTTTATTTTGATTAGTCTGAATAATGTGGCTTTTGCTTTAAGGAGAAGTCCAGATGTATTTTTGAGAATAGATTACCAGTTGTTTGGGTATCTAGTATAATTTTAGAATATTGTGTGTTTTGTCACACACACAGAGTGTGCGCACAGGAACCTTCCCAAATGACAGAATATGGACTCCAACCTAGAGCATTTCTGGTCATTTTACTTCCAGCAAATATATTTCTCTGGTCAGTATCACAAAGAATTAAGTATTCCTAATTAAGCAAAATGTGGGAGGTTACTCAAGTTTCAGGCTTCAGCAATGCAGTGTGGGATGGCAGCAGTGGATCCCACTCTGGGAAAGGTATGAGCTCTCACAAAGGTTAGCTGCTGATAGCTAAAAACCTGACATGGAAGTTACCTCTTCGTTCTTCAGCCTGGGTTTCTGACATAAAATGTCACATATTTCATTAACATAGTGGATCTGTTGACTCCCTGGAAGTGATTGCCAGTATATAAGTAAGTAAAAAAAAATGTTGAAGGCAGCAAATATATACTTGTTCTTCAAACCCTTGCACAATATGCTTTATAACTACTCAAATATTCAGTTTTTTCTCTCCTGGTATTTATTAAATCATCTCTCCTTTTTTTTTTTCTTTCCTTTTTTTTTTTTTTTTTTTTTCTTTTTTCCCCCTCATTGGAGTAATAGAGCATTTAAGACAAAACTATTATAGGGTTTCTAAGTCAGGTTGCTTTGCAGACGAGGCATGCAGCACATTATCCTGATGAAATTCTATGAAGTTCTAGTATTTCTTGACCATCTGAAAGTAGAAACATGCTAGGAAAAGAGCCTTGTGAGAGGAGATAGAAAACAGCTAGTTGAAATAGAAGAATCACTACAGGCAGCTGCACAGTCTATGCAAGAGCTTTTATAAACCAGTGTTAATGTCTGGAAAGAACTTTGACGTGAAATAAAATTAAGGAATCTGCCTCTCATCTTGAGATGAGGACACCGATGTCCTCATCTGACCCCTTCAGTCATTTTCAGTATGCAAGTTACAAATGTGCGATAAACCCTGTAAAGCATTTAACTACTTGATCACACCAAATCATGTCACCTTCAGTAGGCTTTTTTAAAAGTTTTTGTTGTACAAGAACTGAGACAAGATATATTTGTAAAATTAAATTCACCACCTTCAAGGTTTGACTCCAGCCTGCATACCAGTGTTTTGTGCATTCTGAACATGATATCTCCAGAAAGAGAAAGATGTTCCTGTGTTGTTGTTTCCAGCGAGATGCTGGGAGAACAGGCAGTGACACATTAACCTGCCTTTTCTGCTTCCAGAACCTGATTAGGTCTTTGCTTTAGGTTGTGCAGAAGTAATCCAGCTATTCCTGTCACTGTTCCATATTGTGCTGCATAGATATTCTTAACAGCAGTCCAGAAAAAGGAACTGTCTTACAAGAGGAGCTATTTTTACCTAGAAGGATGTTCTCAAATAAGAATATATTTCAGGGATATGGTGCTGGTATGCTGTGCAATCTACTCCATCAATACAGTAGTCTTGCCAAAACTTAGAACAAAATAATGCTCATTTTGTTTACTTATTAAACATTTTGATTTCCTAAATCCAATCTACCACAAAATTGTTTTATAATTAGCAGAAAGACTTGCAGTGTTAAGATCAGTCCTTTCTCTCTTGTGCTTTTCTTCTGCCCTCCTCTTACTTATGACCTTCAGGCAAAAGAGCCAACCAGAGTATGGCAATTCTGTTTTACAGCAGCTTTCAGAATGTCACAATTTGCTTGTCATCCAGTGGTCCCTGAGAAAACATCTGGTGGAGCCATCATGTGAGCAACAGTATATGAAAGTAGAAATGATGTTTTTAAGGCTGAGGAAAAGGTTTCTGCATCTGACTTGTGAAAAACTTTTCCGGTTTTTCCTGATCGAAAACAGGCAAGATTTTCATTTGAGTTTTTTCTGACCCACAGCAGGGTTGTTTTTTCCTTCCCACTTCTCTGCAATAGGATTAATTTAATTTGGCCTTTTAATTATTTCAGGTTGCTATTAAACATTTTAGTCCAATTTTATATTAAAAAATATATTTCAAGATCATACTTTAGCATGCAACATAACTAGGTTTTGAAAGAAATGTGTGTGCATGTGCTAATATAAACAAGAATTGATTGATTTTTTTAATGCATGTGAATATCGAAGTGAATATATTCAGAATTTCTAGAGTATCAGTGAGTTTTAATTTAAAAAGAAAATCAAGACAAAACTACATTTCTAGTACTAACTTTACTTCCTGGGATCACTAGTATTTCTCTGATATGCATATTAACATATTTTATTGTGATAGTGAGTACTTTTTCAAGCAGATCTCTGAACCTATCTAGTATATTATGATTTAAGAGATAGATACATTGTTCATTCCAACAAATCAACACAATTTTATTGTGATAATGGATATTAATGTAACAACAAGCTAACAGTAATAACAAAGTACCTTCTCTGTGAACTAGACTGTTTGGTACAGGGAGTGACTGACATGGAGTACACATGTAATACAAAAGGGGATTGCAGACTCAGTGTAAGACAGAGGTAGGTGGGTATAGACAAGGACAAGAGTGAGAGGAAAGGTGATCACCACAAAAACTTCTGTTTTGCATATGTTATGTTTTGATCCCAGATGGCAACTAAGCACCACAGTTTTACAGGTAAAACAACAGTTGCTCATGGAAGCAAAGCAAAACAAGGAAGTTATTCACCACTTCCCATGGGCAGTCAGGTATTCAGCCATCCCACAGGAAAGTAGGACTCCATCATGCATAATAGTGACTTTGGAAGACAAACACTATCACTTTGAACATCCCCTTCTTTCTTTCCCCAGCTTTATATGCTGAGCACAAAATCACATGATCTGGGATATGCCTTGAGTCAGCTGGGATCAGCTGTCCCAGCTGTGTCCCCTCTCAACTTCTTGTGTGCCCCCAGCCCCCTCATTGGTGGGGTGGTGTGAGGAGAAGAAAAGGCTTTGACCCTGTATGAGCACTGCCCAGCAATAATGAAAATATCCCTGGGTTATCAACACTACTTCCAACACAAATCCAAAACACAACCCCTTATTAGGTACTGTGAATATGAGACGGGAGCATGAGAGACTGAGCAAGAACATTAAGTGAATAACAAAAAAAGAAGTCTATATCCTAGAAGCTTGAGGCAGAAAAAATAAGTCCTGGCTTTGATGTGGGATCTGGAAGTAAGCTGACAAAGCTTGATTCTCAAATTACAAACTTTTCAGACGGAAAGGATGAGTTCTCATAACTGAAATAGAGTATCAGTTATGGCTGAGGGTAAGTGGAACATTGAAATTGTATTTGAAGTGCCAGACAGAATGAAAACCTTCATGGCATACTCATTCTAACAGTACACACTTTCCCCCCAGTATTTTCATATGTTATTTCTTCTGCTTTCTGGAGCTTCACAGTAAAAAATGTTAATCTACTTTGACAGTTGACTCAGTAAAATCACTATCAGAGTATCTGCATGAAACTGCCTGATTTTTTTATTTTTTTTTCTACATACATGCTACCTTTTTGGTATAGAGAAATAGTAAATTTTTTGACTGATGATTAATAGGACTACTGGAAACTACATTCTTAATCTTGTGTTTGTCTTGAATATTTTGTGTGACACAAAACCTAGCAAGGATGCAAAGTTGCATCTGCCACTTAAGGCTCTGATGAAATATTTTATTTCTAGAATTTTTAGTTCTTTTACATGAGGTAGAAACTGTCTTGTAGTCCTGAATCAGCAATAAAAAATAGATATTTTTTAAAAAGCTGTGGATTATTTGAGCTCAACTAAAAATAATTGCTGAGTAATAATTTATTTAGTTTATCCAGTGTCACTCTCATAAATTTTTTTTTTGTTTATCTGCCAATTTTCTTCTTGAAATGACATTTCAAATGTCATTTTCTTGCTTTTGTGATTCACTCTGTGGTTCCATATTTGAGGTGCATTTCAATCCATCATGTTCTGTGAAGACACCTGTGATGGCTTATCTTATGGGTAAGCCCGCAAAGCTGCAAGCAAGGTAAGTCAAAAGGGGTCAATGTCTTTTATAGCAACAATCACTATATAGTGCATAGACACTATTAATTCCCTTTTTTCAGTTTATTGTCCTATAGCTATTCCCTTTCATCCAATTGGCTTTGTCTGATATATAGCTTACTTGGCATAACCCTTAAGCAAAGAGCTATAAAAACTTTTATTTTTTATGCAGATGGTCCATAACACACCTACAATCATATTGGTTACTAACATTAGCAGCCTTGGTACAGCCAGAATTGTAATTTTGCAGAATCAATGCATGACCCCATTTGATTTTCTTAAATTATCATTGTTTTATTTATTTGGTTTTTTATATATATACATAAACTGAAATGTAGATATGCTAAGTATTTGCTAAAGTTGCATGTATGAATTTTAGTGTCCATAAATGTTACTGCCCTTTGGAAATTCTGTGACTCATGAAAGTGACTTGATTTCTGAGGTTATTCCATTTTCTTTCTACAGACTTTACAGTTTATAAAGTTCCAGTAAGCATGGATGAAAACAATAGAACATGGCCAAGTTCATCATCTAAAGCAAAAATCAGACTGATTTCTGCAAAGCTACTTCTAATTTATAACACTACAAATTGGACCCCAACTCGAACAGATGGTAATAATTATTAATGGTAAATACATTTAATGAAAATAAAAGAACGTTGTGTGGCAACAAATTACCTGAGGAAGTCAGAGAGATTAAATTTATTTCATTGTCTAAGAATCTCCCAGTGTTGAAGTACCTGTTTCCAGATGTATTATACATGTTTGTGGATTTTGTGTGCTTTGTTCTTGATAGTAAAATGGAACTGAAGGTTAGAGCTGGACAGAAAATGACTTTCCCATCCCCAAAGAATTATTTTTTTTAGTATTTCAACATTTTTCCCAGACTAAACCAGGATGAAAAATTGGACTGTCAAAAGAGTTTAAGAATTGAAATTAAAAGATAAAGAACAGATTTTGTATAAGAAACAATAAATAGAGTTTTCAAGGGCTTTTCAGCATAGGAAACATATCTATAGCTGGCTATGACAGCTGCTGAGAAGGTAGATAGGCAATTATTCATTGCTTCAAATGACAAAATGTTGGGAGCACGAAATGAAGATTGCAAGTGGCGTAAAATGCATAGTTACACTTGAAATGCTTCTTTATAAGATGCTGTAGACGCTAAAAGTTTGCATAGATTAAAAAAAAAAAATACATCCTGGAAGAGATCCACATTTATTAAATGTTTGGTAGTCACTGAGCAATAAATTTCTGCATTTCCAAAGGTAGTCTGAAGAAGCAAAACTGTTTGAATGTTCTTATATTGTCTCCTAAGGATTTGTTATTCAATACTTTTAATATGAATATATTTTTGTATTTTTTGGAATATATTTTGTGGTTTTTTGTTTATCATATGTAATATGCACTCACACAGATAAACATCAAAATGACATCAAACTGGATTGTTTCCTTTCACTGATTTTGAAAAAAATATTTTTTGGAAGGTCCGTAAAGTATTTTTTAAAGCTGCTATAACTAAGGTTCTCTTAATCAGGACAAAATACAGTCTTTTTCTTTGAGAAAATATTGTAATGAACATTTCAGAATTTCAAAAAATGACACAAATAAAGGTAATTAAAATTTTTCAGAAGTTTCCTTCTTTTTTGGGAAACTGTATCAATATGGTTAAATTGGTGTTTCTCAGGAAAGAAATTCTAACAAGATTATTCTAAACCATTTATCGGTTTATATTCTGGAGCAATTGTTAATCTTTTAGCAATTCATTTGAATTAAAACCTCCTCTTGCTATAATGATTATGTATTATATTATATATTATATATAATATATACATATTATATGTATAGAATATATTATATAGAATATATATCATATTATATATATAATATAATATATTATATATAATATATTATATATTATATATATATTATATATTAAGTATGCTTTAATCATACTTAAATTAATAGTAGACACCTTGTCTTCAGCACAGTTTTTTATATTAATATGCGGCTGTGTCATGCAGCAATGCTGTTGATTACCTACATAAGAAATCAGAAGACCTATGAACATGATAGATATTTCCCGATTTGGATGCTAGAATCTACAGCTTGTTGTTATATGATATTGATCTCTCTGTACTCTTCCTAAGCTATCCATTATATGACAACACCAAGCTGTGCGGTGAGGTCAGCTTGCTGGAGGGAAGGGCTGCCATCCAGAGGCACCTGAACAGGCTTGAGAGGTGGGGCTTTGCAAACCTCATGAAGTTCAACAAGGCCAAATGCAAGGGGCTGCACCTGGGTGAAGGCAGTCACAAGCACAAATACATGCTGGGCAGAAAATATATTCAGAACAGTCCTGAAGGGGACGTGGGGGTGTTGGTAGATGTTTTGGTGTGTTGGTGGATGAGAGGCTGGACATGACCTGGTAATGTGCACTTGAAGCCCAGAAAGCCAACTGCATCCTGGGCTGCCTCAAAAGCAGTGTGGCCAGCAGGTCGTGAGAGGTGATTTTCCTCTCTACTCCACTCTGGTGAGACCCTACCTGAGTCCTGTTTCCAGCTCTAGGGCTCCCAACATAAGAAGGACGTGGACCTCTGGAAAAAATTCAGAGGGGGGCCATGGGGATGATCAGAGGGATGGACTACACTCTGGAAACACTCTGGACAAATAGGCAAATACAGCTGCTGAGTAGGTAACTTGATGAAATTGAGTAAGATAAAGAAATTTGCATATGCAGTTTTACTAATATTGCCATTTCTGGAATACAAGGATTTACCAAAATGTTGTAATTATCTACAAATAGGCACTCCTAGGGTATTATTCATCTCATCTCAAGTGTACAAAGCACCCAGTGAATTACACATGAAAAGAAGCCCTCATTGACTATAATAAGAACTTAGTGTGACTACCTTGCAGGAAGTTGTCTGGGTTGTATTTTAAGTGAGAGCAATCCCGCCCCCTCTGTCCTGTTTTGGAGTGTGTGGCCCATACAGACTGTTAGTCACTGAAGAGTGTTCATGGAAGAATGATTAGAAAGCAAATGAGATGATGTCATTGTGCAGCACTCAAAGCACTCAGTCTGCTTCATTTATCAATGAATAACACATGGTGAGGGCAAATGACAATTTGAATGTAGCAAGAAAAATCATAATGAAACTGTAATGCCTGAAAGTCACAATTCCTTGGCTACGAGGAAGTCTTATCCTAGGAGAAATGCATAGACATTGTTGGTATATGGGCTTTTTTTCATGGAGACTGCATGACTTAATATCTTTTAACTTCAAACAAAAATTAATTCAAAGATGCTTTGAGAGTTTCCTTCTGATAGGATATTGGTTTAGATTTAAGAGTAACTCTTTCTGATATTATAATTCCTTAAATTTTGGATCCACCTATGAAACCATTGAAAATATTACAAAATTACTCAGTAATAATGGAAGATAAGTGATTAAATCTTAAAAGAGAAACCTTCTGTTTTCATAAGTAATTATATATCACTGGTACCTGATATAGCAAATTTCTTCAGTAGTTTCACTGTTTCTTAGGCACAAAAAGATCAATATACAGTCAGCATCCAGCACCATCATCAAGAACTGTGCAAGTGAGAGGTGGTATGGACCGCTTTTGAGATGTGAGTATAATATAAAGGTAGCTTTTACATACATTAGGTGTCATAATACATAGGGGTACAATCAGAGAATAGGCAGCTGTTGGGAAACAGAATTTGACTTTAGAGACCAGCCTTAAGTCACAGGGTTTTTAATACCGAAAATACTCTTGTATTAAGAGTGAAGTTGAACATGTTTCTTTAGTAAGCTTTTAATGCTGTGAAATACCAATATTAATCAAAAAAGCTGAATCATAGTCACTCATAGTCTTGTTCTTGGAGTTTATACTACAGCTTAGCAAAATTATTTGAGATGTGCAAAGTGTTCCACATTTCTCTTCAGGACACTGTGGCTTTCCAAGCCCTGGAGTACATTCTCCCTAATTAGGTAGCTTTCCAAAGGTCACATGTAATTTGTAAGGATTTGGATAATCAGTCTCTAAAGCTGGCTGGTAGTTGCTGGGACATAATGCGTTGTTCAGGGAAAGAAGAGGAACCTCATCTTCTTCAAGGTGCAAGGGATTACAGCTGGGTGGGGATTTACCAGGGGACTGCAGCTAAGAGGGCTGTGACCTCTCCATTAGCAAGCACAGAATAACACAAACGTGATGCTACAAGAGGAAGGAACAGTCCAATGACACAGCCTATTCCTGGCTCCCTCATCATCCCTGTGGCAAACAAAATCACATTTTAGGCAGAAAATGAGCACGGGCTTGGATAACATTGATTATTTAGTGTATTAACAGAGGGCAGAGTTTACATGCAGTATCAATTAGAAAATACTTGGCAATGAAAACAAGGACAAAGGCTTTTCTGTTTTATGGCCAAATCCTGCTCACTTTCCTCACATGAGTAGCTCTAATGAAGTCAGCTTGAGCTCAATGATTTCACTCCAATCCTTAAATCTCTCATAAGCTGTAGCTAAAATTTGAAAGTATTTTAAAGGCAAACTTTTAACCTCTGTCCCTAGTTACGATTTTGGCTGCTTTCTTTATCGTTCTCTTCTCAGATCACCTCTATCCAAAGGCTCTAAAAAAGCCCTCTGGTTATTTTCTTCTCATTCTTTTTCTTTAAATACTATAATTGATATTTATTTCCCTTAATTCTGTTATAGGTTTCCTAGAAATTCAATGTCATAGTGATCAGCGCTGCTCTTTGAACTTTCCCACAATGTAGCAGGATTCAGAAATACTGAAAGCAGTCTCGGATTTTGTGCTAAAAGATATATTTCAGTCCCTTTCCTCTAGGTTATGCTGTGCCAACAGAGGCAGCGATTTTTCTGGGTAAGTGCGGCCACAGCTGGAGTGGAAGAGACAAGTTGTGTGATGTGCCTTTGTTACATGGTGTTAGTGGAGGGTGCAAGTGCTCCTCACTGGAAAATACCTTTACACAAGATAGCAGTGTCTCAGGGCCCATTTGTTCTTTACCTGCCTTGAGACAGACCAGCTCTCTGAGCACCCTGTGTGTGAAACCCCACAGTGCGGCAGTGCCTGTCCCTGACCCTGGATGAAGGCAGTTTTCCTGATGATATTCTGCTGCTGTCTCCTCTCTCTGCAGTTGGAAGAGTCTTCCTTATCATAGAATCATCAAATAGTTTGGGTTGAAAAGGACTTTCAAGATCATCTAGTTGGAATCCCCTCACCATGGGCAGGTAACTGTCCACTAGACCATGTTGTTCAAAACCCTGTCCAACCTGGTCTATAAACACTTCCAGGGATGGGGCATCCACAACTTCTCTGGGCAACCTGTTCTAGTGCCTTATCACCCTCACAGTTTAAAGCCATTCCCCCTTGTCCTATCACTACAGGTGCCTGTAAAAAGCCCCTCTCCAGTTCTCTTGTAAGTGTCCATTGGGTACTGGAAGGTTGCACTGGCGTCCTCCTGAAGCCTTCTCTTCTCCAGGCAGAACAACCCCAACTCTCTCAGCCTGTTTTCATATGAGAGGTGCTCCAGCTCTCTGAGCATCTTCATGACCCTCCTCTGGACTCACTCCAACAGGTCATGTCCTTATCTCTTGTAACACGCATATCCACCTTTACCAAGGAAAGCAGAGACAAAAAGTAATAACAATGCTGTTTATTCTACTTACTCAGAGTTAGCAGAAATTTGCCAATGGCTTTGATTGCTAATATTAATCATAAAGTGCAACACAATTTAAATTTGCAACTGATTCAAACTACTTTAACTGTATTAATTATCAGGAATTCCCAATCAATATGTTTATACCTCTATGCTACCATGTATTTGAAGAAGAGAAGATTAACATCTAATTAGGGCACTGGTTTTTTGTTTGGTTTTTTGTTTGTGTGTTTGGGGTTTGTGTTGTTTTTCTGTTTTTTGTTTTTGTTTTTTTTTAAGAAATACAATGTAGTTATGGCAAACTATTTAATTGGCAAAAAAACATTAGACCATTTTCTTCTAAAGAGGTGAATTGGAAACTGTTCAGACTTAACACCTTCCTAATACTCGGTTTGTTGTGTAACAGTTCTCTGTGATTTCTTAGATTTCTCACATGGGCTTTTGGATTCAGAGAAGATTGAGCAATGGGACAAATTATTTTGTTGAGGTAATGTAGAAGAAAAAAAAATCTGGTTTTGTCTCTTGTACCATGCTTTTGGGTTTTGTGTTTTCTGTTACATATAGAGATTTTGCAAACCTTCAGTTGGACTTTGGATATTAAATTCTGTGTGGTAAAGAAAGCAATATTTAACTAGAATGTTAAATATAGCATAAAAAGTTTCAAATGTCCCTTTTATTTCATTAAAAGAATCATTCATTAAGTCTTAAATATTTTTGATAAATAATTAAGCTAAAATACTGGTTTTGTTTGGGACTATTTCTTGCTCAAAATAAATTACAAAGAAATAAAGAGTTAACCTGTACCAGAATTTAAAGGTTTCTTGCTGTCAGGTTGCTTGCTTGAGCTATTGGGGAAAAAAAAAAATCCAAATTGCACAGAATAAGGGCCTAAAGAAAACTAGGTGCCTTGAAATCATATGTTTAGAGAAATAAAACTTTTTAGGTGTGGGTTTTTTGTTTTGTTTGTTTGTTTTGTTTTGTATTTATCCTGGTTTTCTTCTGTATCAGAAAAAGAACACTACCAAATTCTTGCCATTTTGGAAGATCAGCTGTTTCCCAGCTCCTCTAGCAGCCTGATCTCCCATCAAAGTCAGTAACTGAGACCACATAAAAGTACTTGTCTGGCTCTAAAGACTCTTTATAAAATGTCTCCAGTGAAAATCCTAATAGCTTCCCAGCATCTAAAAATTTGGATCTTGGCACTGCTGTTTCTGAGGACTGTCCACCAGCTGGATAATGATGCAAAAGAAGTCTTGAACATGACCCTCCATCTACAGGCAGGGAATGGAGCAGTTCTGGATGACTTGTCTGCTTCTATACATTCCAGGCAGTGGCAGGAGTTGTCTATTTTATTTTAATTGCCAGAAAAGCACCAGAGAGTTACTGTACTTGCAGTACTGGTGGGCTGTCTGAAGTCTTCACACCTCTAGAACAAAGAAATAAGTCTCATTGGTTTTGTCTTATCTGCGTCTTTTCTTCCAAAGCATCACCATCTGTCAAAAATACTTTGTCAAACGTTCATGTAGGCAGCATGGGCTGTACATGTTTACTTACTCATTTTTTATCTCAGACCTGATAGGCAGGCTTAAACCTATTTCTTAAATGTATTATTTTTGCAGCTTTTGAAATTTAAGTGCTTTGAAATCTGTCTGTTGTTCTGGCAGTCTAAGCCTTTACAAGGTAGCAGTTGTTACATATTGGCTTAAAACAACCCTAAGGCTTTTCATTACATCAATAAAAACATTTTAAATCTGACAACAAAGTAATTCTTTGGACAAAAGTCCACTTTGTTGCATATATCTGTTATATCTCCCTATATTTCATTGAGGTATCCATTCCTAATCATTTGCTTATAAAAGCTTCTCTTCAGTGGGACTAATGAGAAAGTTACATAGCAAAATAATTTAAGTCTGAATGTTCTTTGTTTATGTTAGCTCCACTCTGGAGTCCAACCTCTAGCCAAGTCGAGATGGGACTGCTTCATGCTGCTGAATTTAGTGCATCCAGATTGTTCCAATCTGAGTAATTAGCTGCAGTAATCATCAGCCTTTAAAAATCCATTGAAATCATGTAAATCTACAGTAAATCTCTATCAAATTAAAAAGTCTGGGCTTGAAGCTACATGCTTGACATCAAAATAAAGTTCATAATTTTATGCAATTTTCATGTTTACTTAATTTCCCATCTCAATCCTTACAGAAGGAAATCAGGCACATTCTAATAAAAGCCAAAATATTCAGGTAAATAGATGGGAGAAAGGTTTTTTGAGCCATGGCAAAATATTCTTTCTGGTTTTGAATTATTTGGTTTCAGCACAGTTTCGATAGAAACAACTAAATACTCTAAGTCTGCTTCCCATGTCTCTTCATCGACCCAAATTGTGAGTGAGCCCCAGAGACACTGGGAATAACAAGTTAGGGGTGAGGGAACAGAAAAAGAAATATCATTTCACAGGTGCTGAAAAAATCTGAGCCTGAGGCTAGCTCACTTACATTCTCAAACAGAAAGGGGATCCCACAGCAAAATACTACCAAGATTCTCAGAGTACTAGAAAATAGAACTAGAACCAGTGAATCTTTGGGGAAGAATACAATTTTCAACGTATTACGTTGGTTTGAACCAGCCGTAGTGGTTGGTTTGAACCATGGTTTGAATCCATTAATTTAATTTTGACCAGCATGTGAATTCTGCTGCAAAAACATCATTGTTCCTTTTTATACATGTGGATTAAAGCATGACTTTATTACTGCTCCTCCTGTTGAATGGTTTGCATGTGCTGTCTGGGCATGGGTTGCAGTCTGCGTGCACTGTGGTTGTCAGACAGTCTGTCTCAGGGCTGTACACCAGTGTCACTGAGTGTCACTGTGCTGACTATGTTGTTAGATCACTTCCTAAGGCTTCCTCCTAGAGAGAAGAGGTTGCCACACCATATGTACATCCAGAGCAGGCAGCAGGTGATCATGACACTGAGGAGTAAAGGCAGAGTCATGAGAACATGGAGGATTGCACCATCTCACACACCAGCTGAGCACATACTTCCAGAGTGGCAGCTGTAGCCGAGAGCCTGGCCATGGACTGCTTGTGCCCTCCAGCATGAGTGCACAGCCTCAAAGCAGTGAACATGTGCAAGCTCTGGTTTTATTTCTTCTCCCTCTCCTCTTACTGGGGGGGCAGCTTTCCCTGTTTGGCTGTAGGCAACTAATGAGCCCTGGATTGCCCCAGGTGATTCTCTAGCACTACATTTTTCTCCGTAACCCAAATATGCAATACTACCAGCTTGGGAAGAGTGACTGAAAAGCCGTCTGGTTAGGGAAGGTACTGGTGAGGGCGCACCTTGAATCCTGTCCTCAATTTTGGGCCCCTCACTACTCCTTTATCTCATTAGCTGGTGAAGGGTCCGGAGCACAATGAGAAGCAGCTGAGTTTGGCCTGGAGAAAGGAGTCTCAGGAAAGGCCTTATTGCTCTCTACTACTACCTGAAAGGAGGTTGTAGTGAGGTGGGTGTTGGTCTCTTCTCTCAGGTAACAAGCACTAGGACAAAAGGAAATGGCGTAATGTTGCACCAAGAGAGGTTTAGATTGGACATTAGGAAAAAATTTGTCACTGATAGGGTTGTCAACCATTGGAACAGGTTGCAAAGGGAAGTGTTTCAGTCACCATCTCTGGAAGTATTTAAAAGACTTGTAAAGGTGGTACTTAGGGACCCAGTTTAGTGGTGGACTAGGCAGTGTTAAGTTTACAATGGGACTTGATGATCTTAATGGTCTTTTCTAATCTAAGCAATTCTATGATTCTGGGATCTCATATTAGCATTTACAGCACAGAAAAGGTGGACCCATACTGAAGGAGATCATCTAGTCAGAGTGACACAGGGCTGCGATCTCCGTGTGGCTGAGATCAGCTTTTCAGTTTTAAAGCAGAGCTTTTGTTGCACTTTTATATTTACTGCTTCTCTCAATGACTTCTTCCAATGCTAAGGAAACCAGCTAAGGTGAGAGTCTAGAGACTCTAGAGAGTCTCTAGAGTCAGAGCTGAGCACCAACTCTACAGTGCTAAAATAAGAAAAGAACACAGGTCTTTCAAGTCCAGCTGGGCATTGCAATTACTGTTACTATTACTCTGCCTAGATTTTGAGTTAAAAAGTAATTTTTTCCCCCTCCTGATTTTTGTAGTTTTAGGTTCAGAGCTCTGGTATTCTCTTCTGTTCTATGTGTTTTAAGTTTGAAAAAAACCCAGCAACTGATCACTGTTACTGACCGATTCTGTTAGCTTTCAATGAGATCACCTCTACTTCTCTTTCTTGAAACAAACTAAACGGGAAGCAGCTTTTTATTCAGTGAGTCAACTTTGCTGTATTCTTGTATTCTTTTCCAATGTTCCAGTTGTAGCTCTTTGCTTTGGGTATGTCATAAAATGTATATGTAAAACATGGAAAGAATATCTCCTTTTAAAACAATGCAGTGTACTGTAGTTAATTAAATCAATGTCAGCTTTCCAACTGCATGATCTGAGCTGACCTGTATCAAATGAATTTAAACTGCACCCATTGTGATGGACTTTGGCATGTTGTCATTGATTTATTTCTCCGTAGTCTTTCTAAACCTTTAGGGAGGCTTAGGGGAGGTATTTCAGAAAAATCAGTGAACCCATCAATATGAGACAGAGTAAGTATAGTAAAAATAGTGTTTAGGTTAGGAACACCAGCTGATTTATTTAATAAATCAAAGAAACAATCTAACTCTGTTGCCTCAAGCATTTACCCTTCAGGCATCATATATCCTCCTCCTGTCTAATTTAATTTTTCTCCTTGTTTCTATTTGACAGATATAGGAAATTTATAACAGGATACCTAGGTGGGGAAAGCTGAAATTCAAATGTACAGTGCACATGATCCTCTCTATGGAAAATCAGACAGGGAGTTGACAATATCTAACTTTCTTGGCAGCTGGAGGGTTTTACAGAATTAGAAGGGTGTCTACCAACCATCCCATCCCTAATGCACTGGGTCAGTATCAAATTCTGACAATCCTACTCTACTCTGCTGGGACACTGCTCCTTTAGTACAAAGGAGTTGCAGAAATGATAGGTACTCTTGAAAATCACAGTAGTAATTTCTCACATTGCCTTCAGGGACACACAATCCATGAAAGGTTGGAAAAGAGATTCTCTGCCTTCAGGATTTCTCTGACTTACACAACACCTGGTGTTCTCCCTCTAGATTTTTCTCATGTCCATACTCCCAGAAGAAATACTTCTTGGTCTCTGTAATCCCATCACAGAAACTTTCTAATATTCCTAAATGTCTGTGTAAGAAAACTGTGAACATATTATCAAGCCTGAAAAACAGCTATAGTAAGATGCGTGCCAGAGAACAAGGGGTCTCTGGAAAGTATTGGAGGTTTAAAAATGACATGATCTTAATTACTCTGAAGTTTGCATGTTTTCATTTCTTTAATTGGAAGCCGATCCATGTTATGGAGACCAACTCCACTTTTTCAGATTGTTTGGCTATAAGCTGAGAGAGATGATGTGTTATTGTTATGGCTAATTCTGCCAGTGTATCGCAATACTAGACAGAGATACACAGAAATGGTATTGGCAAGTTTCACATGAATGACTGGGGCACTTTCTTCTCTTAACATGCTTACTCAGATGACCCATTTGAACTGTTCCTTTCAACTGAGCTGTAGTGTCAAGCAATCATGACCTTTTCTGAGAGTTATGGGAATTAAAGGAAATCACTCAGCTCTTTGGTCTTTAGAAATTCATAGTGCATTCTCTGCACTGTGGTAGTGCTTTAGTGTACTTTAATATTATATATTACCTTATAGAGAAAGCAGAAAAGCTTAGTTCAAAATTAACTATTCTCTCCCCCAAGCAAGAGACAGCTGGAATAATATTGCCCACCACTATACTGTTCCTGGGATATGCTTTCTCTGCAGCCACAAAGATCCAAGTAGAATGAGTTAGGATAGGATAGGACAGAAGTATTAAGCTGTGTAATGAATCTTTGGCTTAACATTAACAATACCCAGAAAGTTTGAATGACTTTTCTGGACATTAAACACAAAGATTGGGAAAAAAAAATATCTTTGCAAATTTTGGAGTCAAAGTCCACCTTATTTTTTATTAAATCAACAAATATCTTCTACAACTACATTAGCTGGATCAGGCTCTAAACTCACAATGATTATGAAAAAGCTTTCTTCATTTTGAATGAAAATGATGCTTAAATGCTTGTTCAAGATGCTATGGACATTTTGGTGACATTTAAAACCAGCAAGTGTATTATTACTTGGAGCATTTTATTCCAAGAATACGATGAGTTACATCAGAGTAACATTTCTGGTTGGCATGACACTAATGGTTAGTTCTGTTTCACAAAGTTCAGAGTTCCATCACGCAGTAGAGACAGCGAGTGAGAGCTGCAAAGTGTGGTGTTATCAAACAATGAAGATCCCATCATGAATCTACAGGCAAATCTGCTCAAGAAGTAGCCATTTCCTCAGCGATCTTAGAGTGGCTGAAAGCCCCACTGAATGTTTTCTGCCTCCCTGCAGGACTGCAAAGCTTGGACTCAGAACTGCTTTGGCTACAGCAGGAGTAATGTGCACCACAGGCATGCTCCTAGAAAAATCAGTTGAAAGGACGAAGGTGTTTGTGTCTCATAGCAGATCTGTAGCAGATCTACTGAGATGGGGTACTAAGGGGCTGGCAAAACTGGCAAAAAAGGTTTTGCCAACCCTTTAGTTAAACTGTCATCATCTAGCATGAAGTTAAACTCTGACACTGATATGCTCTTGTCTCATACATTAATGAGGCATAGAAAGAATGTTACTCTCTGAAATATCACAGCTGTGTTTATTTAGATTTATTTATATGAACTTTATTTAGAACTGCATTTCTTTAGTTCAATTTATATGAACTTACTTAATAAGCTTTTTGCCTTCAGTTAGATATCTCAGAGGAAGACTGTGATCATGTGAGCACACAGAACTTCTTACTTCTCAAAACACTTTGAGCTGTTTGAAGGGTAGCTCTGCACTTTGACAAGACACATAAAAAAAAATGGATTGCCATTTTCAAGGTTTAAGGTCATAGTAGCGTTGCCAGAAGGGGAAGGAAAAAAACTTTCCAAGACAACTTTATGTGGGTAAAGTAGAGAAGAGTTCTTTTACTTATAGGATTTTAGGTGTGGCAGTGGATTTACAATATCAGAAGTGGAATAAATCATGCTAGAAATGGGCCTGTGATGAAAATGAAGAAACCAGCCATAATGCCTTAAAAACTGAGGCTTTTACTGTATTGTAAAATGGATTCCTTGTCTTTTCCCCTGAGTCACCCTTCTCCTTCCCAAAAACCCTTGAGAAAACTCTTATCTCCCTAGCCTAGTATGCAGGAATTTGTCCTGGCAGAACTATGTGAAGCCCCACTATTGATCCTTAGTTAACCCCTTCCCTATTGGTTGTTATCCCCTGATTTCTATTGGTTGTAACCAAAATTTCCTAAAAGCCTTTATATATCCCTGACCATGTGAATAAACTCTCTCTCTGCATCCTCTCTGGCGGTCTCTGTGTCTCTCTTTCCCAGGGCATCTCAGGGACCACATGGCTCGGGACGAATGAAAAGAGGGAGCATTCCACTCCGCTGTCACATTTAAGGATACGGAATATAAAGGAGTATAAAGAGTACATAAAGGATAAAGAGAGTATAAAAGTATAAAAAAGTATAAAAGAGTACGACACGTGTTGACAAGCAACAGATAGAAAAGACGGGTGCTAGGTTGAACTCACGGCCTCAGTAATACCACGTGAGCTCTTTTCCAAGCACCACCGCTTCAAACATGTAGAGTAAATTAATACGAAAGGTGTCTATTTCATTCCCATCTGTATCCAGCCAACCCCTGAGCCACTCTGCCATGTCTTACTGAAGCAAACAAGGGCCAACAACCTGCCCCTCGCAGGTGAAAGACCCTTTCACCCACAGGCTGAGAAACTGACTCTTGCAACATCTGGGCCCAAGTCAGCTCACCTCCCAACACACCATAAACAAGGGAGAAACTCCCTTTTGCAGCTGCTTCCCCGCAGCTCAGCTACCCCAGCAGCTCATGCTGGTACCCAGTTCCCAT
>JAWWEW010000112.1:95599013-95659893 GCA_035583185.1 Anabacerthia variegaticeps
TCTTGAGGTCCGGTCTGGGAGAACAAGGGAGGGGAAACATCTTCTCCCCCCACCTCAGGAGAGCAAGAGAGGGAAAACCCCCCTTTGCAAGCAGAGCTCTTCTGATTCCCACCCCTCCCCACCTTTTGGGGAGGGGCAGACACAGGGCACCACACCAGGCTGGACAGCTGAGAGTGTGTGTGTGTGTGTGTGTGAGAGAGAGAGAGAAATGTCAACAAGGTGTAGGATTTGGAAAAAGCTCCCCGTCTACGTTGCAGCATACTAATTTTATAACACTACTCAATTATCATATCTAAAGGTTGCATCCAATCTAAGAAATGTCCATACTCAGAACTTCCCTTGGAACCGCCCTATGGCACGCCTCTCCTAGAATTGAGTTGGAGGTCTTAAGACCCCTTATTTCATCCTTTATCATCATCTTCACAACTCTTTCCCTTATTGGAGCTTCTCCAAGGTTGCTGGGCTTTGCTTTCTTGTTTTGGCTAACATGGTATCTAATTGTCTTAGCTCTAGTACATGTTTCCCAGGCATGGTGTTCCAGTTATTATCTGACCCTTAAGATAGTTAGCACAGGGTTAGAGGTTGCTAGCTACTCTAAATGTAAGAAACTACATAGAAGTATAAAAATCTACACATTCATGAAAACCCTAAGACATCAGTAGCAATCCAAAAAAACTGCATGCACACTGTTCAACAGATGTCTTTTAGATTGCCTGCTACAGGATTCACTGCAATTGCTGCATCACTTCCTTCCCAGCACATGCGTCAGGGTCTGTTACCACTCACTGCTCTTGATCAGTTCCTGTAGTAAGAAGCTACAGCAAATAGTTATTGAATACCTCTGAGTGTTTGCTTACCTAAGTAAGCCCTTTTCCTGTGACTGGCCCTAGTAATCTGTGCACTGAGGAAAACGACTCACTCATTCTACCACCTCCTACCATTCTGTGATTTCCTCAGGTTTCCTCCCAAGCACTTCTGTTCTCTCATACTGTACACTCAACACAGATTAATCCTCTCAACCACCCGTCAGATGTCTCCTATCTCAAATGCTGTCATGAGCAATCCCTCTGGAGGGAAATTCCTGTTAAATATCCTTCTGAGTAAGTAGCTGAGTGTGATAATGTTCCCTATGAAATTATGAGGAGAATATCAGATCTGGGACAAGAATTCCTGATCTGAGTAGATCTACAGTTATCCACATGGTTGAAAGTGATTTATTTTCCCTTTTGCTTTCCTGAGTATCTGCAGGGGACCAGAATACAAATCTCACTATTGGTTAGTGTTCCAGGGGTACCATATAGTCTTTCATCAAGAAAGGATAGCTGGTATATGACTTCTGTGCATTAGGCTGGAGGCTTTACAGCGTGTCTTGTAGTTTCTTCCGCTTGGATAACTGTGCTGAGAGATGATGTTCTGGTGCAGGAATATAAAAGCATGCTTAATCCAGGCATTCATTTAGACATTAGAACTAAAATTTAAAAAAAAAAAAACAAAAAACAAAAAACAAACCTGATATCTCTGGGCATTTTTAGTTAAGATATCGCTCTATGTATGGGGACTGTGTCTTTTTCTTCAGAACTATCCTCAGAAATTGAAAGTTGAGCTTTTAAACTTTAATTGCTGTTATATCTGCTGCCAGTAAAGCAAAATCCCAGGAAGAACATAAGTTAAAATAATTTGAAAGAGAGTAATTTGAATCTTTAGCAAAAAGATTCTATCAGAACAGGGAGACAACACCACTTTTTATGTTAAATCCTTAAATACATTAAAACACTGGTGTGCAAAAAAAGAGTTATGATGAGTCATAGAAATGATTCATTCAGCCCCAGTTCTGGCTACAAGAAAATACGGATAGCATGTATTTTACTGTCAGCAGTACTTTGGACAACAAGATATTTGATTTTTAAAAAGAGTGATACAGAAACAAGGGGGAAAGCCAGTTGCAATGCCAACATATTATGTCATTTTTAGTTGAGTTTTCTAAGAAAGTGATATATGTGGTTATATATCCTGTGCCACTCAGTCTTCTTCCCATCCCTCTTGTTCAGTAAACAGTGCTAATTAAACACTTGTTAATGTCTTTTTTATTGAAAATATTTTAATGTTTTTCATCTGGCAAAAAAAAGCGCTTATATTTAATCTGAAAAAAATAGAGATAAAATGTGAAGAATAACTACAGAAACGTGGGAGCAGAAGAGGATGGGGAAAGACATGCACTTTGCAATTACACATAAAAATCCCTACTGCAGCAGAGCCTAAGCACAGAAATCTCTATAACCCTGTGTTATTCTATTTTGATTTTAAAAGGAGAATGAAGAAAAGCAGAACACTCTGAAACTTTTGAAATGAGCTTTCTGGAACAGAGTACAAAGTGCCTCTTAAATATTCCTCATAACTGTGCCTTAAACAAGAGAAAGTAGAAATTAGCTGAATTAAATGAAGGACCTGGATTTGTATAGTTTTGTGGAGGTGGGTATAAACTGAATATATTAATTTATAGGACACAGGGAAAGGTCCTTGCTATCTGCTACAGACCTCAGTTCATATTTCATATTAAAAATAATGGAAATTTCTTCCCAGCATGTGTTAGAGCTGCCAGAAGGTGATGAGGTCTCTGACAAGGTCTTCAGTTGAGGTTAAGCTAAATGAAGGGCATGTGAAGAGCTACTGGCCATGAAATGAGACATTGCTGGCCATGACAGATAACTGTGCGAAGCCAAAGTTACAGAGTGCTGTTTCACAGGTATTTAAGGGGTTCATGTGAAAAATGGCTGTATTTCACAAAAAATTGAAGGGGAGTGTTGGGGACCTTTACAGGAACAGTCTCTTGAAAGACCAGCAGAACTTGTGACACAATATAATTAATGCTATATAAAACATCCCTTCCAACCATGATGCTCAAACACAGGCAATAATCTTTAAACACAAGAAAAAAAAATCTTTTTCCCATGAGGGAGGCCAAACACTGAAACAGGTTGCCCCAAGACTGTGGAGCTTCCTTTCTTGATATTCAAAACCCATGTAAATGTGGTCCTGGGCAGCCTGTTCAGGTGACCCTACTCTTAGGTTGCTGGCCTAGATCACCTCCAGAGGTGCCACACAATCTTGCTGGTTCTGTGAACTCTAAGTTGATTTGATGCTTTTGTGCACCTGACCAGTTGACTTAGCTTTTTAATCTTTATAAAGGTCAGCTTACTTGGCTCACACTTGGATGATGCATGATTTTAATGTAGTCGGAACATACATAAGGATATGGTTGCACTCATTAAAACTGTCATAAATACTGTTTAAAAAAATCCAGTATTTTCAAATGGATGAAACAATTTTTAGTCAAGGGGACTGGAAAGTTTATTATGGACCAAATATTCCTATGTCAAGTACAGGTTTGCCATCTTTCTGGAACTTTTTCCTTTCCATGTGACATATCAGTTGCAAGTATATTTGTGATGTATTTCATGCAAGCCATTGGGGTCTCCCAGAAAAGACCTTCAGTCATTGTAAAAGCAAGGAATCAGTTGTACCAGTAGTATTCAGCTTAAGAACAGTACACACTAATTTTCTTCTGTTACCTCATAAATTATTTCATACCTTCTGAGGTTTTGTCTTCAGAAGATATATTTTCTTAACCTGATGTCTGAACAGGGTAAGACCATATTGTTTTTTCACCTTTCTATGCTTTCTGGCTCACTTTGGAATAGTTTTCAGTATGTAATACTATAACCTGTGAGTTAGGTTATAGGTGGGCTGGGAGAAGATTTGAGACAAAACTGAAATATGTGAGTGATGCAGATGACATTGGGGTCACATGGAATTATCTGTGCTGGAACTGGGTTCTTTTAAATATACAACTTGCTCAACTAAGCAAGGCCTAGAATAAATGTCTTCTGTCCTGTTTTCTTTTTGTTGATGTTTGGTTGGAAGAAGATGGCCTGAGGAAATAGAATTTGGGATTGTGAGAGCCTTTGAAGTGAATCTGGAAATGTGAAGGATACTAGGTCCTAAATCTTGAACAGTGCCTGGGATTTGAATTCTTTCTAGCCCAGGATGGACCTTATCACTTACTTAGAGAAAGCTATGTTGGTTGTTGTAAAACAATGCAGAACTAAAGTTCAGTGATGAATTGAATGTTTGAAGAATATCAGAATAGCTTGCTTTAGCTGGGGCATGTTGAAGTGCCTGATTTGTTTTAACATATTCATTTGTTTAAGTTTAAGGTTGGCAGTGGCAAATGAGTTAGTTGTAGCACAGCCTCTGCCATTGTAGACAGTTAATCTTTCTTGCAATATTTAGGAAGACAATGGCTAATTCCTTATCTTCCCACACAAAATCAATTCTGCATTAAATGGAGATAAATAAAATATCTTTAAGTTTTAGTAAGAATTTTGGGAAAGTATGTTCAAGATAAGGTTATTGTGTTATTCTGTTCTCTTCAGATTAGAATAGCACCAGTATTCTGAATCTCTCTGACCAAGACAACGTCCCTGGAGCCAGCTGGCTGTTCGCTGTGAGAAGCACATTGGATTATGATGGTCACATTTTGAAAACAGAGGAATGCATAAGAAATGAAGACACACAGTATGCTGATTTTGGGAAGTTATATCAAATCTTTGTCCATTTCATGGTAGCAACTTTTATTAGCAGACTCATTATTATCTCAGCATCTTCAACTAAAGTACAAAGGGAACTTGGAGGAAGCTATAACTGTGGACTGCAATTGTTTTGTCTTACCAGAGTAATCTCTTTCATAATAGTGAATCTTTTGGTATCAGCTCACTCTCAAGCCTGTTTTCGCTCTTTGATTCACTCTAACTTTATAAATTGGCACTTTTTTTTTTCTGATATTTTTTATTAATATTGGACAAATTATACCTATTTTTAAGCTGAAGATGAATGCAGATGATCTAACAATCTCCACCAATTTACTTATGTAGTTCTTACAAGATGTTGCTCAAGGTAAGAGCTGAATCTGCTGACTCTCATGTATACAGCACTGTCTATTAGTCCAGGTGCCAATTGTACAAATCACCACTAGTCTGGATCTGAAAAATATGCTCTATAACAGACAGCTACAGACTAACAGATAGTTAAATCTAGAGAACAACCAGTGAACCTCATAGAGGCTTGGCGTGTACAGCAAACATTTACAGTTTGCACACTGATTTCCCTGTTACCTTCAATGCCTCCTGCAAATCTACTGACTGCCCAGGTAGGTGGTGGACTCACCATCCCTACAGGTATTCAGGCAAAAACTGTATGTGACACTTAGTGCTGCTTTCTAGTTGACAGGGTAGTGACTGGTCAAAGATGGGACTCAAATGATCTTGGAGGTCTTTTCCAACCTAAGTAATTTTGTGATTCTGTGATTTTAACTTTAATGAGTTTATGAGGCAACACTTGCCTGCAATTCTGCGAGCAGCTGGAAGAATAACCCATTTTCAGTTGTTGTAGATCACAAAATAAACTTCCACTGCAGAAATAAGGCTAACAATTGGTTGAGCAAACTGACATTTTGACATCCGCACTCTCTATGTACTTAGGTAGTGCTGTGTCAAATATGGATCTGGTAATGACATTTTTGAATTCAAATTAAGTTACGCTAAAATATTTCTGTGTTCTTGATTTAGGGAAGTGATTCAAAGAAGCTCTTGCTGTATTGTTTGTCATCTGCCACTATGTCAAGAATGCGCCTGTGATGCAGACCAAAATTCAGAGCAGGGAATGCTTAACTCAGACAACTCTGTCAGAAAGCTGCCTCCAAAAAGAAAAGGTCTGCCATCAGTGACTTAAGCAAAAAGATAGTGGAAAAGGGACATAACCTTCTTTATTAAGTCTGAGAAACTTATTTTTATACTGTATAATCTCCTTCATGCAGCCATAAACTTGGATGTATTCTTCAAACACAGTGACAGATTTGTTTGTCCAGATTGCTCAGAAGAGTTATCTTACTGTCCTTGTTGGCCAATGTAGCAGCTTTTCTTAAGGCCAAATAACAGTATTTATTGAAAAGATGTTGATGTTGAGGACCCAACCAGCTTCACAAGCAGGGGAAGATGAAGATGGTGTTTGTGATTTATTAACTGAAACCAATGTAACAAAGAATGTAGTGTGTAACTATCATATGACAAGTATTACATTCATTCGCCATCACCAGACAATGACCTGTGTGGTTGACACCACTGTTTCAGTTACTAAGATTTACAAGTTTTAATAGAGCTCACACAAAGTATGTGTCAGATAAAAAACCTGGCAAAATGGTAATTGTGTGTTATTCTTGGCTGGAATATTGTCCTGTGTATAAGGCACAGGACTGGGACTGAGGCACTGGATTAATTTTCATTCCCTCTTATGTTCACCAAAATAGTTAAAGGCAGATTATTTACTCTCTTTGGGCTTGTTTCCTCATTTATGACATAAGAAAAATTGTACTAATACTATCGGGACTGACAGGAGGTTAAACTAATATTGCTAAACAAGATTGAATTGCATTATGTAAATACAAATTGTTACTATGATTCCACAAACAGAAAATCTTCTGGATTATGAAACATTTCTGCATGTTCCTTTTTCTTGCATCCTGCCAAGTAGTACTTCATGACATTGTGAGAGTTCTAAGGTCAAGCTATACTTCTTTATCTCAAGTGCGGAGGAGCTCAGTGAGCATGGGCTGGAAGTCATTTTATTATCTTATAAGAACATTTAAGGAAAAAGTGATTCCTAGAACTCCAAAGAATTAGGAAGAAAAACAAAACAAAAACCCAAAACAAAACCAAAAACCCAGAAGCCTAGAAATAGTCTACTGATGAAAAGTAAATTAATAATCTGATTTTTAAAAATTTATGCTCTTTTAACATAGTGATCCAGATGCAATGCCCCTGCTTAGAAAGTCTTCAGATTTGGGACACACATCAAGGAAAAATCAATTTATACTTGCTCTGTTTCCTTATAATGCTCATTCCTTGAGTATTTCCTATGTTGATTTGCATTAAAGAGTGATTTTGTTGAAACTAGGAGACCTTCTAGAGTCTGAAAAGAGAAGCACTAAAATCATATGACAAATTAATTTGGGGGATAACCCATTACAAAATTCATTAGGAAATCCTAGGTTTAAAATGAGGAATCTGAAATAGTCACTAGAGATATTCAAGTACTTGGTATATGCTCCCAACATGTAAGTACAGGAAACTTGACTGCTTAAGTCATGGTGCTAACCCCTACCAGAAACAAGATATTAGAGCAGCTGGATCTCTGGTCTGACCCAATGCAGCAATTACTATATTCTTACAGAGCTGAAGGCAGACTTGGTTTTGTTGCTGACTTTCATCTGTCCCAAACAGGCACTATACAGAAGAAAGAGAATTCTTGTCTTTATCTCTTCAGGAATATGTATTAAACTCTCAGATACCATCTGCAATTAGAGAGTTTTTTTCCTGATTCAGAAAGAAACTGAATAAATTTGACCTACAGTTGATGGATGACTTATGGGAGCTGCCTGTGGCAGTGCAAGTCACATAAAGCCCCAGCAACAAATGTCAGAATGAAGAACAACTTCAAATCTGGAGGCATGAGATAGACCTGCTACTACTTACATTGTCTTTTGGGCATTTTAGTAGCCACAGTCCTTCCCTCTTTCCTCTAGTCTAGAAACAGTTTGTGTGGATGCCAGCTCATCCCTGTGCAGGTCTGCCCTGGTCAGCCATCCTTTGCATGGCACAACGGCAGTGCCCACCTCACAGCTGAGACAATCTGTGGCTGATACAAGGGTGTTTCATCCATTAGGCATCTATTAGATATTTCACCACCAGGTGGCATAAAAACTATGTAAAATATCACGATGGGTTGCAAATATTATGATACAATTACCTCTTGTTAAGAATATTCAAATACTTAGTGATTCTAGCTATCAACTTTGAATATTATTTTTTTAAAAGTAGCTAATGGCTTTTAAAATTCTTTAATTTACAATTTATTCCATGAGAAAGAGCCCATATACGAGACAAAGTAATTAGCTTTGTTAATCATATTGTATCATATTCCTATTCATATTTTGTTCATGTCAAAACCAAAGAACTTCATGGATGGAAAAGAAGAGATTATGCTATATTGATTTGCATAGAAACACAAGCAAGCACTTTAAGAAGAAAGCTAAAATTCTAATATTTTCCATTGTTGAAAATACATTTTATGAAACTATCTCTAAGCTATAATACAAATTCCAATGTAACAATAGAAATGTGTTCAATGTCATGAAATCAATTCCTATGCTCTTACCACAGCAAAAGAAAAGCGCTTTTCAGCACATAAGAAAGGCCAGTAAGACTTGTACTGACAAGTGTTATTGGCAAGAAAACAGAAGGTCTGAAATGGCAGACATAAATTCTGTGATGAATAAAGAGATTTTCCTCCAATTAGACTCTTGACATAACTCCTTGTAGCTTTGTGGGGTCTTTCCCACCTTGCTTTCTTGGGCTGGATGTAAGTGTCACTTACAAATTGCCACAATGACAATATGCCGTACTTCTTTGTCTTCTTTTGGCAAATTTTTGCTCTTTTTCCTGCTGCTTCTTTTTTTTCACGTCTTGATCCTTTTCACTGCACTCTTGGAGGTCATCTAAGCTAGTATTTCATCGTTTTGACTTACAGTTTTAAATTATGCCACTGAGAAGTCAGAACTTTTTAATTTTCTTCCTCAACTTCCTCCCATGTCTTAGGTAACTTTTGAGTTTCCATTTTTTTCATGATCTTGTCCTGACACTCTGGCTATTCCTGGAGTATCTTATTTGCTGCCTTCTATTTTCCCTACCCCTTTAGCACTATTTCCTTTAATTTGTTTTTTAAGTTTCTTTCTCTTTTATTTTCCAAAAATTTTTTAAAATTTATTTTAGACTCTTTTATCATTTCTGTTACAAGTTGTTTAATCTACTCAACTTCTGTCTCAGTCTCACATTTCTGTATAACCAACAACTCACCTTCCCCCATGACCCTCTCCTCACCTTTTATTCTCTGTCACCATTAAAAACTTGTAACAGATTAGTTTAATCCATCCATGATTCATGTCTGATACACTACTAGATTAATGTAAAAAAAGAATTATGAAAATTGCTTGCAGCTTTGTAAGTGGAATGAACTGAGGCTGACACCTTCAGTCTAGATCAATAGCAGAGAAAAATAAGATATATACATATAATGATTTAGAATAGACTACTCTTTCTTAGGTGAAATTAATCTAAATGAAGATAGAAAGACACCCTGGGCAATAAATATTGTCTATATTCAATTCCATGAAAAACCATTTGCAGACTTTTCTGTCTGCAAGAACCAAAATAACAGTTCTAAAGGCTTGGAGGTCTCAGAGGGTGCGTGGTTCCTGTGAAACTCTAAAGGATTTAATGGGGCACCTCAGAAGCAAGTGGGGTGGCAAAGGTGCCTTTCGACAGGGGATCATACCTCTATTTCTCTTGCTTTCAATGGAGCAGAGCATAGAATGGGACGTGCAAGGGAAACGTGGTTCTTGTTGTTGCTCTACTGTAACAAAGTCCAGGTGGAGATCTTATAACTCAATTATGAACAAGCAGAAGATTAGGCATGTTAAGTACGCCTGCTCTTCTGATATATTTCTCCCAATAACAGTTGTTTTATTAGAATTCTTTATTGATAGGAAAATTTTAGGCAGACAGAAAGTTGAAATGAGCTTTAGCCTCTAAGAAGAGATGGTAAAAGAAGGGAGCTGGCTAGAACAGCTCTAAAGATAGGGTTATAACAAGCCTCAGTATAGGTGTATGATGGACTCAGAGGAACTGGCTAATTTCTGTTGACAAGAACAACATTTAAACAGCCCTGAGAGATATAAAATCAATGGAATATTCACAGTATCACCTAAGTGATTTAATTAATTTAATATTTGCATTCAGAGAACTCTCAAAGTTCTAACCAATATTTTGTAAGCAACATCAAAGGTTGATAAAATGGTGTATGACAAATTCCTTATGCATGAAAGACCTTTGCCTTTTCCATGCTAAAGCATCTTCCCACTGAAATCTTCCACAGCTCTGTTCCTTGCATTTAATCAAACAACAAAAAATGTTGTTTGATTAAATGCATGATCACCTTTCACGATTAATTGATAAAAGTTGGGTTTTTTCACTTCAGAATTCCTTTGTTTCATTTCTTTGCATTCTATGCAATTTCAAATGCTTGATGTAATGCTTTGAAGTAATTTGAAAAAACACTCAAGCAGGAGCCTTTTTTTTTTTTTCCAGAAGCTAGCAAGACTATATTCATTTGTTACGCACAGAGTGCCTTCTCTTTCTGTGGTTTATCTGATGTCAATCGAGTTCAATGTCAGGTTTCTCACTTTCAGCTGGATACCATGGGCAAAGTTAGATTATTTGCTGTTAGCGTTGTAAAGCAGTGTGTACTCCTAGGACATTGAACAAATAACAATGTTGATTCATCAAGTGTCTGAAAACACACTCAGAAATGATCCTTCTTTTTATTTGCTTATTCTTTTTATTTTATTAGGTCTTTGGGATCAATAAAAGAAAATGCTTTTTCAGAACTAAGCGTGCAAAAAAAAGACAACCATTTCTTTCATATTCTAAGTGATAGAAAACCTCAATGAAGAACTTGGATGCACCAAAGGGACTGTCATCATTTAAAACAGATCTTGTAAGGTCTCAATACAATGTGCAGTCACATTTCCATTACTCACTGATAACATTTTACTCATGTCTCTATATGTCACAGCATAAACAAGAGTATGATGTATTGCATGGAAGTATTGCATCAGAAAATCATTTCTTCAGATTTCACGTTCTCAACACTAAAAATGTAAAAGAAATGGGAGTTGCAAGTTTAACAGTGTGGCAGGTAGTTTTCCACATTTTATTACTATGGTGTCTCAGTTCTCCTGAGACAATGGCAACAGTAGCATGACAAATGAGTTCATGCTGGAAGATTTAAGTCCAGTGGCATGTGAAGCAGATATCCTTTTGTTTGCTCTACATAAGCCAGCACTGACATTAGAAGCTGTGAAAGTGTGTCAGGGCAATGTTCACTCCATAGGCATTTGCTCAAAGACAGTTCTAATATCCTCAGAGCAGACCTGCACTGATGCACCACTTAGAACACACGGTGAATAGGTAGAAAGGTAGCACTGCTTGCTGCTGCTGCCTCAGGTACCCTCAATTCTAGGACATTCGAAGACTCTAGTGTTGTCCCTCATATTTGCTTTTGCCATTTTTATGCTATGCCCAAATCTTTTATCCCACTCTAACCTCAAACATTTTATTAGACAACCTGCACTTTTACTATTCCTGTTTTACAGATATTAAATTTCTACCATTTGCATTAAAAAACTGTTAAGAACAGTTTAAAAGCATTTTTGTCAGTTATGTTTTCTCCTTGGAGACAGGCCCCATCTTCAGTTTTATGTGTCAGCCCTTTTGTCTGCCTGTGTGGTACATCTGGTGAAAGAAAGGCCAGAATTTACAAGCAATTTTTGTCTCTTGGATCTTAAAAGTGAAGAAAATGAGATATAGAAAGTCTTGAAGAGAATTGCTTCCTAGTGCGGATTTTTTTAAATGTATAAGCCAATGTTCAGCACAAAATTTTCTAACCATATTTTGCATTTTCTCTGCATGTTTCACAAATCCGCTTAGCTGAGTGGTGATCTGGATGATGTAATACAATTTTGATGTATTATAGTTTGTGTAACAAGTTGACAACCGTCAGCTGAGCACCTATAACTTACTGTGCCCTCTTCCAGGTCTGTTTGTGGGTAGCTCTCACCATCAGACAGCTTAAGCTTCTGCCTGCACCTCACAGCTAGAGGAAGGTGGATGGGAATCCCTGCCCTGGGCTCAGTTTCAGGCACAGGAACTCAGAAGATAGGATGTCTTGCGGATTTGGGTAGGTGCTCACAGCCATGGAGTCATTGTATCCATAACAGAGTAATGGTTGCCATGCAAGTGTAGAGAGGCTAAGGCTGTCTCTGCCAAGGGGCTGGTGTTTTGCAACATTGATCCCTTTGCAGAAAAGAATTGTCAAAAGCAAAAAAATAATCACAACTTTGAGTACAGTGCCCGTTGTTAATGACAGATCAAAGAGAGAACAGAGAAGGGGTAATCAGGGAAGGATCTTCATTAAACTCTCTTCTGCCCACTAAAATGGGTGACATGAACTTCTCAAAACTGATAACCCTTCTTACTGTGTTTTTTCCTTTCTATAAGGAAATAAGACTCTTGCATCTTTGTTTTAGCTACTGATGGTCTATTTGACTCTTAAAGCTACTTTTTCCCTTCACTCAAAATCATTTTGGAATAGGTCTTACTTCAATGGCACGGTGTTTATTTCCATATTGTTAATAGTGTCCATCTAATGTCCAAAGAAGGGCTTCTTTCTGTAGTTTCTAACAACAGATGCTTTTATAGTACAAGGAGCTTTGCTCTCATTGACCCTTAGAAATTAATCCCTCTAATCATTTATATACCAAGATTTGAAACAGCTAAGCTGTGTCAGTTACTTTGCTTCACATAAAAGTGTTATTACCTACAGTGGAATTATGAATGTTAAAACTCAGTCCCAGAGAAAAAAAAAAATTGCTTTTCTAATCTAACTTCTTTTGGAAAAGTTCATAAATCTTTTAACAAAGTAACTCAAGTTCCATGTCCTAAAAATTTGTATTAAGAATATAATACTGACTGGAATTCAATTAGACACAGAAATATTTCTCCCAGTAAAATGTGAAGAATATTTTGGACATATTTTAAACACTCATACAGTTACATATGGCTGTAACACCAGAAAAGACCATTATGATCAGTCATTCCAACTTTGATATAGAATATGTGCCAGTACTTTTTACAATATATGCATAAAAGTCATAATTTTTATTTCTCTTACCAGCCTTTTAGCCAGAGCGCTTCACACATAATTTTTTTTTTTAACCTAAGAATTTAAGTTACTTAGTATACACATCAGTGAAAACTCTCTCATCCAGTCAATGAACAGTAGGTTTATTCCAACAGTTGCTGTTGAATATCCTGCTTACTTGCTCATGGGGAAAAAATCCATACTATTTTATCAATGCCACTCATCAATAAATCACTAGTCATTCTTTTTCCTTCTTCCTTTTTATTTTCTTTTTCTTTGCATTTGCTTTCTTTTAGAAGCTGTTATTTTAACTGAAAAAAAACTTCCCCATGTCATTGTCACCTTGCATCATCACTGGGCTATGACAACCATTCTGCCCCTGTGCAGAGAAGCTCCATCAGCAACAGAGCTCCTTCCCTCCTCAGAGTCACATAAGTGGCCCCAGAGCTGCATCATCGCTCATGGGCAGCCCTTCATGGTTGGTTAGAGGAGTCCAGGCTGGTTACACTGCTGTAACAATACACACTTGTTAGACACCCCATGTGGTGCAGGGAAGTGACTGCATGTTCAGAGTTATGTGCCCATGAGAAAAGAAGATTTGGGAATGGAAAAAGATGGTATCCATCATGTCTCTTGAGACTACTTTTGTGTGGCAGATAAGCAATATGGCAAAATAACCATTGAGTTAAAGAATGGCATCTGTCCTAGGATGGGAGGAATTGCCCTCTGGAAATGCTTTTTGCCTTTCTATTAAGTGTCATTAAAAGACTTGAAGTACATCTTTTCCTTTTAGATGTTAAAATTACAGAAAAAAATGCCATCAAAATGTGTCATCTTTCTGGCAGGGGAGGTGAACAAAAAAGCGTTGTGATACACTACAGAAAATATCCCTTACTTTCCAGCTGGCAGGGGCAGATTATTTAACTGCAAGAGATTTTTATTTTTGTTTTAATTGTTTGTGTAACTTCTTCAAGAAATGTATTCCCCAGGCTGATCCACTATATTTCAATTATCTGAAATGCATCCCAAATTCTGTGATTATTTACTCAGTGTAATTAGCATTTGAAAAGAATTCATTGCTTTTGAAATTTGGAAGCAAATATCAGAATACGAAAAAATTTTATGAAATAATATATGATGAATCTTTGTAAAGCAGCATTATTCTCTGAAAAGTAAATAGTCAGCAGAATTTCCCCTTAGAGGCATGTATGCTTCACAAAATACCTGCCTTCCTGATGAGAAAATATCTTCATAACTTTCAAGTTACAAAATCTTGCCATATCACTTTTCATTAACAAACACTGAAACTAAACCATTTTACAATTCTTCTAAATTTTTTCACCTGTATTTCATAGTTGTAGCTGAAAATCTCCCAACAATTTCTGCAGTTTGCTATTAAAAGGTCTCTAAACACATAATAATTTCATGACCAGCTTTTCCTTAAGCCTGTGGTTAAGTGCAATAGAAGTGGACTTTTAATTGTTATAATGCAAAGAAAAAAATATTTTTTGAGCAACCTGGTTATCACATAAATAAAAAGGAAGATTCATTTGGCTGATACAATCAGGAGGAATGTAAAGCTCCCACGCCTGCCTTCAGTAATTGATGAAGTGGGTCAGTGACATTTTACAGGGCTGTGATTGAATTGGACCCTTGAGGATAAATAGCACATAAACTTTTTCCGCCAGCTCTTTGGTAAGTTAATATTGGCAATTCCAATTTAACGCTTATGAATGAAAGTATTGCAGGCTAAGTGAAATAAAGGAACAGCCACAACTATTGTCTGGGGCTGGTGCTCTTTCCTGCAAGCACTACTTAATGCAATGAAAACCAGAGACCTAATCTGTCAAAGAAACACATGGCACTGAGCTTGTTCTGGGGAGAGGGGAGTGTTCTGGAAGAATTTAGAATTTGTTGTACAACTAAAAATTCAGACTTTTAGCAAAAGTGTCTGTCACTAGTCCATTTGGGAAATATACTTGTTGATTTCCTGGTGAGGTGGTACATTGAATGGTTGTCAGGTTTCAGGTGCATGTTAGTGTTAAAAAATTCTATTAATAATTTACAGTAAAAGGAAATATTTTATTAATGCCATCTGAAATCAATGCACAAAATTAAAATGAAGCATTCCCAATTGCTTAACTAAGCTATGGGACATGGTTGGAGAAAACAGGTATTTAATTTTTAGAACACATTGGTCATTTATATTTAAACATTTCATTTAGGCATAAAGAAAATTCTTTCAAGCTGTCATCATGAATATTTAATGCCTTCAATGTCACATATAACTTTTATATAAACACACACATAATTAGCTTTTAGCTTCAACTGAATGAATCTGAATCTTACTAACAAATCTGCATGGGTGTGTACAACTAAACTGGTCTTTCTTGGTGATATTGGTGGTAGTGAACTAAACAGAGAGAGTTAAGCTCAATTGCTGGGTCCTGTGCTTTAATGATAGTGCACTTCTTCATATAATGGTGTTCCATGGCAGGTCTCATTTTCCCAGAGTGCTTGGACTCGGACTGTGGGTAGCCTGGGGTTGTTCCAGCGGGCTGTATGAACAGTGCTACCCTGTTGTAGGGAAAGGAAGGTTTTAGCCATATGAATGCAAGCCATACCATGTCACTTGTCCTCAGGGTCAGACAACCCATTCTATTTACTAGCATATGTGTAGACATATTCCTGTAGGGACTTTTAGATCTGCAGATTCGTTTACAAGGATGGCTATGCACTGGTGGCATGCCATGAACCAGAGGGGAGCTCCATGGATCTCTGCTGATGGATGTCATGGTGATGCTGTTGTCCCAAAACTTGATTTAAGAATGACTATATGGTTTGATGCAAAGCTTTGTGGACATAAAACCAATTTCCATAAAAATAAATCAGGCAGAACTACTATTGAATTCCAGAGAACTTTTGCCACAATAAGGTTTGGGGATAAGCTCTGTATCCATTGAAAATATAAAGCTTAAAGTTTAGGGAATGGGGTGTCCTCACAAATGACTGAACATCCAATTGCTTTTCCTGCAGCAAACCACCATGCTTGGTGTGAACACTTAGGGCCATGTGGACCACTCCTCTGGAAATACAAGGGCTTGAATGTAATGATGGATTTACCAGGGCAAGGGAGGGAGAGCAGTCACAGCATATACCTTGTAGGCAAGGCATATGCTCAGTGTCACACTCAGACCTGGTCTCACCACTGTGGCTGCATCCAGCCAGGGGAGCTTGTGCCTTTCCTGCACATATGGTCAGAGCTGGGTCCCAGGAGTTCATAATCATGGGATGTATGCTTTCTTAAAGGGATGAACAGTTTTACTGGGAAGGAGTTCAATCAGTCTGATGAAAACTTTACCGGCTGGAAAGTTTAAAACTTGATAATTAATCTGAAACTTTAAGTTTTCTTATGAAAAAAAAGTTTTGTTTCTGTGGCTGTTTGAAAATGTAATAAATAGGAAGGAATTATATTAGATTTTACATTCACTGCGTAAGTGCAGACCCAGTTACCTAAGCCTCCTATCTGTAAGCGTCTGGTCTCACCCTTTATGTGACTGACATATTAATTCAAGCTGTTTGGGATTTTAGGAAAATTACTTCGGGATTTTTAAATTTTAAAAGGTTCATTCCATGCTTATCCATGCTTTGGACATGCTAATCCATTTCTATAAAACTTACAGCCTAGAGTTTTTTTGAAGAGAAGGAGTAGGTAAAGAAAACCCCCATTATCCCAGTGCCTGTTGGTGGCATTGGAAGTATAGGAGGATCCATTACTGTACAGGACTGTAGCTTCTCTTTTTTCATTTTGAAGAAATTTTCACTCTGGCATGTAATAGAAAATAACATCTGAACCTTTGGGTTTTGTGTGTGCTGCATTGTGTGAAAAAAAAATTTTGGCTCTACAACCAATGAAAAGGAATTCCTATAATCCTGCTTTAGGAATGAGAGTCTTACCTGATGTCACTACTGTCACCTATCTTGGATCCTTTGCAGGGGCAGGAAAGACTGGCTGAAGGCAATTGTTCATTAGATCACTTACCTAAACCAGCAAATATTCTATGAAGAAACTCTCTTAGATTTTCACCTTTTCACTTAAACCATCGAGTGCTATGAAATCCTGCACTGTACTCGTTCAAGACAATATTCCTTGCCTGAACAATATTGAAATTGGTATTTATTTAATTTTAAAGTACATTTGGATTTCAAGAGGATGACACCATGGGCACGTATTTAGAAACATTTTGCACAGGAGTTTATGATTTTCCTAAGCATCACTATTGGGCACAGAAATACCTTTGGGAGTAGCTAAAACACCCCAGCTGTAAGTGCTGACAGAGCTGCTCTTAGTGCCACTGACAGCCTTCTCAGATGTTTCCCCAGTAAGGCTGATGGCAATATCTTCACCAAGCTCAACAGTGCAATCTGAATGGAGTCAATACCTTGATTGCTACTAGCTGTGTTAGCTAGCATTAAATCCTGTAACCTATAAGGAAAGGCTTTTAAACCTACAAAGTGGTCCTCACAGAATTCTGGGTAAGGCTGGAAATGTAGTCTGGCCAACACTATCTACAGTATGGTGAGAAAATGGGTATCAGTTATTCTTTTGTTTCCAGAAACCTTGAAGTGATAATTCCTGTGCTTGAAGTATTATGTATAAGCAAGGTATAACTACTGCTTAAAACTGTTTATGTTAGGAAATTCCACATGATGTATATTTATTAATATTTTAAAAATTTTTGAGGTGCACAAGTGAAACAAATTCAGACAGAGTTGATGCTGCCTGACAGCAGGAATATCTCATAGATGATTTCTTGGGGTCATATTCTACACTATGTTTTCTATGTATTTGTGATTTTATAAGGTTATTCATATGGCACTTCCCATCAACTCTACTACCAGAATTAGATGGAGATATGTGAAGATAAGTAGATATAAAAATTGTAGGACTGAGTATCTATATAAGCATCAGAGTGAGTCCCCAAGGATTCCAGTAGAGGTGAATGTATGAAGATAATTCTAGCTGACAGCAAGATGACAGCAAAGCATGCTTTAATAAATACGTAACAGCAGATTAATGTGCTACAACTTCAAAATCCTAACCAGAAGTTGGGAGTCTGTATGCTTGGGAAATTTAACAGTAATTGTTCCCTATTGTATCTGTGACACACACTGTGCTACATTACCTGTAGTGTGTCCTTTAAATGATGAATGTGTTTGTTCCTAACAATCTCATGAGCATAATGATTTGTTTACTTTTCTTCACTTTCACTGCTAATCCATATTAGAAAGTTTAACGTAGTAAACAAAACAAAATCCAATCAAACAAAGAGGTAATAAGTGTCCAGAAGCCTGAAGCTAGGCTGGCTAACTAGACTGCTTATCTGAACCTATTCTCAGTGGTGCAACTGTTTGTTAAAAGGTTAGTATCACATGCGAAAAAATATGAACTTCCTCTATTTAGTCATTTAATGCATTGACTTATTTTACTTCCACTTAATAAAAGATCATATTTCAATAACACTGTTGACATAAACTGTTGATATAAAAAAATAGCATAAAACCAGCTTGAAATTGTTCTGATTTATCAGAGGAATAATCAGTTTTGAAAACTGATCTAAACTGCAGTGATTTAACCTTGAAAAGAAATCTTTTTTAAATATTTGTAGCATATAGTCAGAGAGCCTGATGTACTTAAATTCACTCAAGGTAAGAAGAGGAGATGCAATGCACTAGTTCCCAAACTGAGTGGAAAGTTTGATTTATTAGCACTTGATCCTGTGAATCATGTGTCCACCTACAGCTTCACAGATTAGGTGTTTGCAGCTCTAAGTCTGAGCCAAGAATTTAATGAAACAGGATTTGATTAATTTTTTTTCTCTATCTGGAAATTAGGTTTCTATACATACTTATGGTAATAAAAGGATTTAATGTCCCAATATCTCTCTTGCTATTTTCCTTTGTAATGTTTAGATTCTAAAAACTAAAGACTGAAACAGGGACCCCAAAAGCTACGATAACACTAATTTTTTAAAAAAGCAAAGGAATAGGAATATTTTGTCCTTAGGCTTGTCTTCATATCTTCAACAAAGCTGAAGAAAAACCTGTCTGATTTCTTTTTTACATTATGACGGAACTACTGCTATATGTATCACAAATAAAAGTTGAGTGAGTTTGCCTGTACTTATATATTAGTGGTTTATTACATTATGTTACCTTTCATATTGAAGTGTGTCCAAAAATTATATAATAAATATTTTAATATTCTTTTTGCATTTAATATTTCTATATTAACCATTTAATAACTTTATTGATCTAAGCACCCACTTGACTGGTAGTACAGCTATTTCTATTTTTCTCATTAAAACAAGGAGAGAGAGAGTGTGTGTTATTTAGGTATCTATGAAGGATCTGTATTTTTGTTGAAATACTGCTTAAAGATATTTTTCAAGAAAGTTGCAAACATTACAATATTCTGTATTTATGTTACGGACATAAATAAAAGCTTGGAAAATTTTTAATTAGAACACTTGAATATGTGATAATAATTTCTGAGAGCTAGAAAATTTACAGTGACACTTAATTTAAGAGGAAACCACAGAACTGGGATTGAAAAGTATTGACAGAAAGGAGGAATGAGAATCAGGCGGGGCCTAAGAGTACAATATGTGAATTACTTCATATAGTAAGTGAATAATTGCTTCCTTTGATTCGTTTACAGAGGGAGCAAGAAGGGTGAGAAATCGGATCAGACACATTTGCCTGCTGACTAGGAATGCAGGCTGCAGTAGACTGACTGAAGACAACACATTACGTATGTTTTTCATGATCCAGTTTTTTGACAGTTTATTCCATATGCACTAGGACACCATCACTGATATACACAGCCTCAGAGAATAACTTCAGCTCTAATGTGGGATGTGCTGGCTTTGAGAAGAAATTCAATTCAACTGTATATATAGGATAAATGTTCAAACTTGAGTTAGTATTAAAAGCCAGATTTGTTTATCCATTATGGCGTCAGGGTTGTTCTTCTGTCAGTCTTTAGAGAAAGAGCTCAATAAATGCAGTGTAAATCTACATTTTCCCTGCATTTAATCTAATGAAAATATACATTTAGGAAATACGACTCAACCATATATAAGAACATAGAAAAGCAAAGTGTTATTAAATATGCATACTACTGACTTAATTATAGAAGTTAGGGGGAAACTTGAGAAAACTAGGATTTTTTGGTATGTTTTTCTTCTCCTTAATCTAATCAGACAACACTAAAAGCCCAAGAGGTACATAAACTTCAGTAACTAGTTATATTAAACCTGTGTTTACTTAGATGATTTGTATGAGATAAATAAGTAATTACCCAAAGGACATTAAAAAATGAAATATATGAGACTGCATGTGAGCAAGCTAACACAAGGCAGAAAGCTCGACTGGTGCATATTTAATAAGAAGAATTCCCTGTGCTTTTATATCCTCTTCCATTCTATAGAAGTCCTTATATCACCTTTATCACCATAGTAACTCAGCACTTTACAGTCTTCTCCTTCTAGCCATCATATTATTTTATCAGTTTAGTAAAGGATAAAGTGTTTCCTTGATCATTCACTGTTTGGTACCCTGCCTTGTGGGCATCCTGCCGAGAAGTATTGTGAATAATGTAATAATTCAGCAACCTCCTCCAGAACAAAAAGTGATTCTGGTTTATACTACCGTACTATCAATTTCTCATTGTGTTTCATCATAATGTTTAAAAATGAATTAATCATGAGAGCTTAGTATCTTTTATAAACACTTGATAAAAATTTCTGTAACCTTCTGAGTTGGAAGAATCAATTATCATGGTCATAAACCTTGTACAGGTTGAAGACCAGCTCTAAACTGTCAAAACCCAGCATTCAGAAGAGACAACTTTATTTAGGTTTACTAGAGGCTATTTTTTTTCTATCTTTCTCTATTATAGTAGCCCCAAAACAAGGGAAGGTGCCAAGAAAGCATGTTTTGTAGCACCAGAGTGCTCTATTATTAAAATATGACCAGTCATAACAGACTAAAAAGAATAAAAAGGTATTTTCACTTACATCCAAATATATCCCTTTGAGCTGTAGCATATGAAATTAAGTAAATATGTAGTTACTTACGTACATCAGTCAAAAGGAAGGAAAATTTGCAGTTAACTGGTTCCATACAAATAGGAATGACAAAGAATACATCAGTGAGTAAAATCAGTTTAACAAACTGGACCAGAAAATTTAGGTTATTTGTCTATAATTTTTTTTTTTTCCAAGATATCACCTTCATAGCTTCTAAATATGCATTTGGCGTACTTTTATTTACTCATACTGAAGCAGTGTGCTGAGAGGCTTTGTCAAAAACTTGAGTTTATCTGTATGAATGCAAACACTACTACTTTGAAACAAAGCTGACATTTCTGGTGTTTGGTCCTTTAAGTGCAGACTGTCCTAGCTTTTATCTAACATTGCAAAACATTCTTTTCCAGGGTTACAATGCTTCAGTTTGATCCAGAGAAGCATTTTAGTTTTTATTCTGAATGCAATGTTCCAAAATCCACATTTTGATGTGTTTTTATGCTTAATACAATTTACTTTTTTCTACACAGTTTTCCTTCAGGTTACTTACAAAGCCTCAGAAGCACAATATTTTATTTTTTTTTTTTCCAAATATGAAGTGCTATTGGTACATCAGCAGATATCTGGTCCCACTAAACCCTACCATAAGAAATTTAATTTAAATGAGCATAAAAGCTCCATTAAAATTAGTGTCATGATTTGTACAGTTTCACTTCCTTAATTTTAATTGTGGTCTTTACTCGCAAAGGAGTAAGGCAAGGCAAAAATAAAAGAGTAGAATATTCATCCCATGGTTAATCAGCCCAGAACTGCATCAATCATACAGCTCACGAGAGTGACTATGTGTGACTCTCTGTGCTGATTAGCAGGTTACCTGGGACCAGATCCTCTGGTTAATGTGGCCTGACAGAGCTTCACAATCTGACTCGTGGATTTTAAAACACGAGATGAGGAGTAACTGGAGCAAGTTAAATTGTTCAACCTATGCTTAAGTACTTATTGTGATATTTCCTGCAAATAAAGAGCTAAAGACCACTGGTCTAAATAGATGAACCTAACATTTACAGAAGGCTATTTATCCAGCACTGCAAGCTCAGTGATTTTTTTTTTTTTTTTCTGCCTTGTCTCAGAAGGCATTATATCCTTTCTCCTCTATAGGGCCTTTTCCCAGCAAAGTTTTCCCACCAAGATTACAGATTTCTTTTTCCAAACTCCTCTGATTACTCTTTCCTTTCTCACTTGACAGCTGAGCATGATTAAACATGAATGAAGAAAAAGAAAGGTTCCAACACAAGATTCTTGCAAAAAATTGATATTTAGTTTTAACCTACAGAGAAAGCTAATCTAGGTCAATGAACAAAAAGACAGAAACCCAAGTTTATTTATGTGTAAAACATATGTAAACTTCCCTTTAACATATTCAGAGATCTTTATTTATTAGTTAGTCCTGTGTTGGCCCTGTTTTGAGCTTAACTCCACAAGCCTGCTCTTGCTGCAGAAGTTCTGATTCTATTTGAGCAAAATGGCAATATTTGGTGTGGACTCAAGTGTTACAGGGCCAGTAGTGATGAAACAACACTGGTTCCAGTTCTCCTGAACCACGTAGGCTCACAGCCCTTAACAAACCTCTATAGAGTTTCTGCCTCAGTGTGGGTGCCAAATGTGAATGCAGTGTAGCTCTTCTGTTCCTAGCAGCAAAGGAGAAAATGACCCTTTCAGACCATGACTGAACAATAAAGAAGCCAGAAAGTTACAGATATATTGTCTTAAAAGGAAACTTTCCCAAGTAGTGCCAGAAGAGCTTCCTTTTTCGGGTATGTTAATGTGAATTCCAATTATTTATAATTTTGTACAGAATGCAGTTTTTAAAAATCCCAAGTCTTAGTTGCTTATTTCAGGAAGTGAGTCAGTTTTGCTCTGCTTTGATTATTTGGCAAGCTCATATCCCCTTGCTGTTACGTACATTTTAGTCTGCATGTCCATCACTGAAACTTGAATATGATTATGTTTGGCCCAGTAGGTTCATGTCTTTTAGAACTATAACATTACTTCACTTGAACAGTTATTAGGGCTGCAGAGATGTAACTACAATTGCTAAATGGGATAATGCAAAATGAATGAAGCAAGAGAACCCCTGGAGGCTTCTTGATGTTTCCTCTTTCAAGTAATGCACTCTTCTAAGCCTGTCAGCTCATCACAACAGAGAATTATTTAGGGAACCATGTGAACAGTATTGCTTCACAAGTCTTACAGCCACCCAGAATATAGAGTATGCATTATACAATCCAAGTCATAAATAGACATTTCCCTGTTTTCTGCAAACTGGTCTCATTACAATGGTTTGTCTCATTAGAGCAGGTCAAATGCAAAAGCACAGACAAAAAGTAGCAACACACTGTTGTGCTTTATATGCTATTTGCAAACTCTATTTACTGTAATAAATAAAGCTAACCTTCTAGGCTCATTATTACTTAGACTCGTCTGAGGATAAACTAAGACTGTGACATTTCATTCTTACCCACTATCTTTTAATAGGCTGGCCACTGTAATATCATTGCTTAATGTTGCTACATGTTTTAACTTTGAATAAATTTATGCAAAAATAATTAACTTTACAGCATTATAGGTGTATGAGAGATATGTTACAACTTAAGGATCAGAAATCCTCATGACACCATTGTGATTGCATTCAGGAAGAATTGGCCAGGCACCATTCTTTTGTGCAGTTTTTACACATATGTTTAAAAGGCACCTGTGCAGTACTATTTATCACTAACAGAATAGGAATATATATTTGAAGAGAAATACAATGTATGTGATTTAATGGTAATAGAGCTAATCTTTTTTGTATTATAAAGGCTAATAGTCCCCCAAAAGTAAAGGAAGATCGAGGCATATTTTCTAGAACTCCTTTAACCGCTCCAAGGCTGGGTGGAACAAGGATCAGCCATATCATCTCTGCCCCTGAACAGGGAACAACTTCTCAATGTGCAGTAATAGGAAAAGGCAACAGGGATTAATGGATCATTCTGTGACCCTCAAGGGTATAAAGGTATGACAGAACAGCTATGCATGTGCCATGGCATAGCAAACTAAGCCAGTAACATTTACCAGGATGTACATTGGCAGCTGTGCCCCTGATCTCTGGACTAGCGGGAAGCAGAAGTTCTTTTCGCAGTTGCCATCAAACACTCCTAAGGATTGTCTGCTTCCAGTCACAGCTATCAGCACTGAACATTTACATGTAGAATTTGGGAAACAAATATGTTCCTGTCAACAGCCTTCCCACCATCTCAGTTGTTATGTGTTAAAACCTGTGCACTGTGAATAGGAACTGGGAAGAAAAGGTGACTTTTTGAATTGTGGTGTAGTAGATGAAGGTCATAAAATCCTCTTATTTTTGAAAATTATTTTAAGTCTTTACCTAGCACCATTGAGGATCTAATAAAGCATTGGAACAGGCTGCGTAGAAAGGTTATGCAGTCTCCATCCTTGGAGATTTTCCATACCTGCCTATACAGTCTTGAGGAACTCAAATTTAATGTTGACCTTGCTCTCACGAAATGAGCCTGGATGGTCTTGTGAGTTTCCCTCCAACACCTGAGTGATCCAGTGATCTTAGGAGTCACACAGGCTGCCTGTAAGGCCATCTTTTACACTTGGCACCAATGATAGATGAAAATAATCCAATCCCTGTCTCTTCTACTGGATCAGACATGGGAGTAATGGGAGACTGAGTTGATAGCTTTTGGCTGAAAGATGGAAGCACAGGCAGAGTTGCTGTCTGCTGAAGTCCTGCAATGCAAGTTTTATCTTTGAAAATAAATTAACAGATTCCCAAATTATTTCAGGTTCAAAGTAATTAATCTGATGTAGGGTCTTAGAGCTCTGTTTCAAGAATATAATTGCTTCCATTTTCTCCTAAATTGTGGCATGAAAGGGACAAAATATAGCATAACTAGCTCCTCTCCTCTGACCACTCCAACATGCTTATTTTGAAACAACTGGATTCAGAGACTTTGATGTCACTGTCACAGTGGCAAACTGTACAGATCACTCTTTCCTTACTCTTCTTTGACTGCTGTTGATGTAATTCTTTCCTTTCACTTATATCTTATTCCATTGTTGTGTTTGAGTGTTATGTATGCTGCTGGTGTACTTAGATGCTCTGGGTGACAAAGCTCCATTGTGAAGCAGTCAGTTCACTAATCTATTTTTAGCATTGTTGCGGTTATTTATTATTTATTCCATCTCATCACCCCATTAGAGGCAATAAATGTATAAAATTGCAGAGCCTGGTGTGTTCCTCAACTGTCCCCAAAGTCAGCATAGTCAAATACATATCCAGGTTAATGAAGAAATATTAAAATAAATATGCAATAAGCATCCATAGGAAATGCTACCTCCATTTTCAATCCTGTATTCAGAGAGAGAGAAGGCATTCCCTGAAAAAAAATAGCTTCTTACCATCCAGCATTGTCATTGTTGACATGTTTTTGGGGAATGAGGATGTTTCAACTCAAATGTGAGGAGGAAACCATAATCTAAACATTTCAATTTTCCTACCTCAGAAGGCCAACCAGAAAACTGTAATTACAAGCGTGTTTTCCCATGGAGAAAAAGTGAAGTATACATGCTTCCTTCACCCACAGAATTATTCCCCACTCTCCTTTCCTTCCTTGCGTGAAAGGGACTCCTGTTTTCTTTTCTTCTCTCTTTGCATATTTTACTTTTCTAGGTTTGTTATACATTTCCTAACTCTTCTGTGTCTAGAGGACTTAGAGGAACTTCGTAGTAAAACTAATAATTATTAAATTTTTTGATGTCTCAATACGCAATATATTATTCTCACGATGACTCTGTGAAATAAGAAATTACTATAATTCCTTTTTATTATTGGGAAACTTGGGCACCAATCCTACAAAATAATAAAGGTGCCTGGAGTGGGAGTTGGATATATAATTCAGTGTGGGGACATCAACTTCTCTTTCTCCATAGAAGACCTTAGTAATATAATATTGTGAAAAAAAGGAGGTACAAATTCACACCTCCTCTGGAAGCTGTGCTACTACTTAGAAAATAATGTCATTGGATCATGAAAAACACAACTAAGTCCTCTATGCTTCAGCATACAATACTTAAAAACTCAGGCCTCTTACTTCAGGGCAGATTTTTCTTATGAAGTGGACAGCTCCATTAGGTGCGGCATTTTTAATACACTAGACACTAGTTTCTCCCCCTTTGCAGATTCTTGTGACTTCTTTCAGCTTCCTCAGCCTTCTGCTACCCCTCAATAAAGTGATTGCACTACCTTATCCTTTGTCCCTCTTCTAGCTTAATGTCTGGAGCCCAAAACATCCCTGTAAGAATAAAAATAAGTAATATGGATTCCACAGACTGTATCTGTTGTGCCTCTAGACATTTTCTCCTGACACTTCAGTTTCTTACTATGTGAATTCAAGAAAAAGAAAAAACACAAAACCAAAAACAAACACCAAAAACCCCAACCAAACCAATCCAAAATCTATGGAACAAGTAATATTGGGATAGTCATAATGAAGTCTCTATTTAACTTTGACACAAACCTAAAATTTGTATTACCTAGAATGTTAGAAGCTTATTTAAAAGATTGCATGCAGTTGCTTAAAGATTTAGAAGGCTCCATCTGTAAATACACTATACCACCACAGAGCACAGAACATGAATGACAATCCACTGTTTTCCAGATTGCATAACAGTTGTTTTTATCTTCTGATAGAAACACACAGAGATTTAAAACCATAATGTATGACATCAAGCCAATTTTGCACATATGCAAAGACACAGTTAAATCTAAGCAAGAAAAACCATCAAAATATCTCTGGCACCACCTACAGAAGTAATTCAGTATTAGCTTTAAAGGTTTTCTGTTGAGAAAAATAATAATAAAAAAAAATAATAAAGGCAGGAAAGTCAAGAGGAATGAAGAAAACATAAATAGAAAATTTCTGAAACTAGAATGATATGAATGCTCAGCCTCCTACTGATGAAGTGTTGCTTAGTAGTAGCTGCTATGCTTTCCATGCAACATATTCAAAGTCCAAAGTGTGCTTACATGCTTGGGAATGGCCTCCAGGAAATGATTAAGTGACAAGATACAATCTGTAATGTGTGGAAATCAGTCTTTACTATGAAGGATTTACTTTCTAGTACTGGAAGACTATGTGTATAGATTAATCACATTTTCACAGCTGGATTTTTGAATAGAGCCTCATTAGACTGGTATAAATATACACCATATTGTTGTGTGCTTTTTTTTTTTTTAACATCTGCATCAAGATCACTTTGGTACAGAAGAATGCTGTTTCATTATATCCACTCCAGCTGTGCTCTTCTTCCAAAGTCCTAGCACTTGCTAAATGCAAAACTTAGCACTTGCTCACAAGAGAAGGTTAATAAAGTTTAATTGAAGGAAAGATAATATGGAGAACAGAGTAGGTAAGGGAGGGGATAAAATGAATGTTATAATGAAGAGAAATTTTTTTGTTACAAATATTCTTCATTTCTTTGCTATTCATTCAGGGTGCTGTGCTTATTACCATTCACAAAATAGACTCTTCTGAGTCCCATAACAATGAAAGATAAAGAAAATATAAGTTTTGACCCAAACGACAGATAGCAGCAGCAAATCTCATATAACATATGGTTGCATAAAAAGGTACAGAAAGAGCAGACTATATGGTTGATATGGTGCTCGGACCTCTATGAGAAAGTATTACACAGTAAGTTATCTGAAAAACTCAACTAGGGCTTGTGCTTAGGTATGGGCATAAATCTCAACTGAAAAAAAATCAGATAATGAGTTAAGTGCTGTTAAAGGCAAAATGTCTCTTTGATTTCATCAGGGTCAGATTTCATTTGTGGATTTCTTGAAGGTAAAGCAGGTATTTTGATGTCTTCCAGACTCAGGGCCATGATACAGCTGTGAAAGCAGAAGTCAGTGTAGGTCCATAGGGGTCTGCGGTCCCAGAGGACACAGTCACTGGGCTGGATGCCCTGGAGGCAGCCAGGGCACCGCTGGCAGACAGATGCCTGGCTGCTGGGTCTGCTTTACTCTTAGAATTCCTTATGCTTAGCTATACCAAGTGTGCCAGCATCTCTGTGTCAGGTTCTGCACCTCACCGGGCACCTAACAAAAAGAAAAAAAGGTGTGAATAGGTTTATGGAGTAGCTGAGCCAAAATCTCTGGTTTTTGTTTTATAACTTGCCAGCTAGCATTTTTATCCCAAAAATTACTCTATAGTCTCCAGGTAGGCATAAGATTCAACAGTATTGCTGCATGCATTCATATTTGAGTTCTTTGAACTTTTATGGGTATATAAAATGTCTATAAACATTCTTTGTTGATACTCTATATTGAAAGCATCTCCCTGATGAAATAACTTCAGTTGATTGCACTGATGTAGCTCTGAGGGAAATTAGAATTGAGACGGATTTTACATCATTGCATTTCCTCAAAGATTTTTCTTTCTTACCTAAAACAAATTGTATATTACCATTACATTGTGAAGTGAATGAGTAATTATTAAAGTGGAGATTATGATCCTATTAAAATAAGTCTATTCTTATAATAAGAGCAATGAATCACTGTTCACAACTGAGCTTAGGCCACTGACATTAAATGCTAATCCTTCCACCAAACCAGAGCTAGTATGAGTTTCTTTGTGAGCCAAAATATAAAATTCCAGTAAACAAACCATTTAAGCAGTGTAGGAGTCCCACAAATATCAGTAATTAGTGAGCCCACTTCCCATATTTTCACAAAGAGCATTGAAGGGTATATAATCCCACCCAGAGTGTGGGGAAGTAAAGGAGAGCTTTAGCTGATGTACTGCAGAGTGCTATCCGGGAAACACCCAGTTTCATGTCACGGAAACAGGAGCGGAAAAGGGAGGGGATGGCAACCTCATTCGTTAGTGGATTCTTCCAGGTGCAGCCTGTAACATTTTTACCGAAAGCAATATGCTTTTGTTCTTGAGTGAACAGTTGAGCACCAGTGACATTATCTCCTGCTGCTACAAAAAAATCCAACAACCCAATGAACCTGCAAACAAATCTGTGAAATGACTAAAACTGAAAAAAGATTATGGAGAAACCAACCTCTCATCTATTTTCAGTTCATTCGCTTTGTACACTTGATAGCACTTTTGGTATTGTCATTTTCACTTTCTCCTCTAAACTAGTAAGTTTTCTCTCTTCATGAGGAAAAGCAGTTTATGTCAATCAGGCTCTAGTTACTTTAATTTCTTTTAACTGATCGTATTTCACACTCATGGCATCCTCACTAACAGATTACAGTTGAGAACAGGGATGAAGAGCTGTATCTATTGTCTCTTATACAGGGAGTACAAGATATGTATCCTATTTTATTTAACTAATCTACTCTATTTTATTATTTCTGTAGCAACTATTGCTACTTATTCTGGATAGATCCAATGCATGTAAGGTCAAAATTAAAAGTTTTTGGTGTAACTGCAATTTCTTTCTTAAAGAGAAGTTTCTATAGAGAATAAGTCAGTTTTTCATGCTCTGGGTGGGTTTCATTCAATTAATTTGAGATGTCAATTAATATGGGCCACGTAGCAGGTTTTGTTATTGCAACAGTTTAATAACGCTTTCCCTTGAGTGAGAAGATGAGTTTAAATTGATCACTTAGCAGTGAAAAGGTCTGTGAGTTGCAACTCTGCTTCCTGCTTTCCATGGACTGGGTGTTTTTGGGATGCTATGCAAAATGATTTTCACATAACTGTTTCCCTCTGAATTCATGGATTTTCTGTAAATGTCACTAGTGAGAGGGAAGTGTTCAGATACTGTTGACTGAGTAGGTTTTTGGCAGACTTCTTAGCAACCCTGCATACTCTCAGCAACAGTGTTGATTTTTAGTCTTCCTATGAGATTGGGTAGGGATGGAGAGAATAGTTTTCTTTTTCTCTCTTTTATTGTTTGGAAGCATGTGTTTCCAACACTGCCCTTGCCATATTGACAATGAATATTACACTTTTGTTTTAGGAGACAGATGCATTTCAGAACCTTTTTTAGTAATTTATATGGTGAAGTTACATTGTAGTTCTTTCTATTTTCTATTTTGGAGTCCTTATAGTATAGTATGGCCCTCTAACAAAACATCACAATCAGACAACAAATTCAATCAATGGGCTTCAAGAATAAGCAATGAGAACTTTGTATGATGCCACAATCTGTGAGTGTGATGACTCATGCTGTAACAAAGAAGCTGAATGATTTTAGTAATAATATCCAAGTGGAGTATTCCACTAAACTCATGCCACTGACTCACTCTTTGATAAGATATGGCACACAACAGCTCAGTGAAGTGAGAGGCAACCTACAAGGACAGATTGCAAGAATCGTCTTATCACACACTTGACAAGACCCTTCGATGGTAAGAAGGAGAGGCACGCTCCAGGTAGGGGTAGGATGGAATGCCACATTTATTAAAATGGCACAGGCTCATATGACGGCAGCATGGAACTTTCCGGGAAGGGGGTTGAACTTGGGAGGAGCACAGAAATCCTCCTACATGAAAGGAAAGGTAGGGGAGTATTGCAACCATAAAGGGTACACAAGGGTGGAGATAACAATATAAGGAAAGGCTCCACTGTGGCCAAATCTGACCAATCAGGGAGCAGGGACAACATGAGGGAGAAAACCAAACTCCATTTTGTACAGCATGCTATAATGATATTTATCTTCACAACTGTGAATTCATAGACTAGGAAACCTGTAACAACCCGATATAGGGCAATAAACTTTCTCTTATATGAAACAGCTCTTGCTTGTAGCTCTCCTTCTTGACACTCAGTCCCATCAAGCAGTTTTGTGGTCTTTCTTCCATTTGGTGTAATTTCATACTCCTACACGCACCTTCAGAAAGCTCTACAAGGTAGCTGACCCTTTCTTGCAGTTTCCACTGTCATTTATACCTCATTTTCCACTGCATCAATATTTGCTAGATCTTCCAAAATATGTTTACAATAAATGTGTCAGTACCTTTCTTAGGCACACAAATTTAAGCTAGTCATTGATGTAGTCAGCATTAGAAAGAATTATGGTTTTCAGAAGTTACTTGTGGCTTACATAATTCTCTGAAACCTAAATCCACACAAGTGTATGTATGCAGTCAAATATAAACACATTACAATACATTTTGGATTTTGAAAAGAGTGAAAGTATAGTAAATCTGAATCTTGAGCTGAAAACATTTCAAGCTGAGTACCATTTCAGACTGGGGATTTTAAAGGGATATTTTCATTGCCTTTATCATGAAGTGTGAACAATTATACTGCTTTGTGTAGAATAGACGGTATATGTTAACTTATGCAGTCTTGCATTGCATACTGCTAATAAAAATAGAATAATCAAAGTACTCACAGCCTCTTAGGACTGAAATGGCATCTTGACACAAATTAGAAGACCATGGAAAGAGATTTTATTTCAGAAATTGAAATACTGAAATGCCTTTTATAAGGATAGAGAGATATTACACATTCTAATAAGTCATCTGGTAAAACTTGCCATATTAGCATCACTTTCTAGGAAGGTAAGATTTTAGGCACTACTTTTTTGCTAAGCTTAACCTAAAATATATTGTAATTAAAGCCTGTTCTAACTCCAAGGGGGAAAACAGCTCGCTACTTTACTTTCTTCAGCATCCTTTCATAGATCTGAAGAGTGTTTCCATGTCTTGTCTCAGAATACCCTTTCTTCCACTCAGCAACTACTCCATATCATTCATGAAGAACAGAGCCCCAAACTTGCAACCACTTCAAGTGAGTTTTGAAGAGGAGGGAAGATTATATGTCCTGTAGGCTGTGACTGTCTTCATATGGTGCATGATACCACTGGGCTAAGTCATTGCATTGGCCATTATAATCCTGAAATATTTCATTTAAAAAAACCTGACAGCTTTTTCGTTCTCCATTCTGTACTACAGAAGTATACTGTTGGAGTGAATCTTCCATTTTACCTTGTTAAATATCATTGTGTTTTAAGAAAATTTTTTCCAGTTTCTCAAGAATATTTTGAATTCTGTTAGTCTTTCAAATATGTGCAGTCCTTCCCCTACTGAACGTCATTGTCTGCAGTTTTCTTGTCACTTATTTGCAACTGTTCCAATTCTTTGATTTATTAATAGTGCTTCTTACAACTGTAAAATAAATATGACAAAATGATCCTGCTTCTGCTGATTTCTAGGCATTTCATTAAGTCTGAACTATAAAGGAAGTATTCACAAAAAAACCCACCCACAAAATTAATCAACTCCAAATACATACTCTCCTGGACACAGACGGCAACACAATTTTAATTTGAGTAATATATATAAGTACTATCAAAATAGTCTAGATGATTGCATGAGTAACTTATTTTTAATTTTGCATAAATATCTTTTTTCTTACAGCAAAAATAACTTTTTTTCCGCAGTCAAGTAAAATGTCTGTGAGAGTGATTCAGAACATTTAATCTGGGCATTTATTTTGTTTATTATTCTTGAATTTGTTTAGTTTTCTTTTCATTCAAAAATCAACAGTGAGAAAATATATAAGGAAAATAATTGTAGTAATTAATAATTTATTTTTTCCTGTTTGTTTCTTTTTTTTTTTATTTTTCATTACTTTCTGAAATCATTGCATTTTGAAACTGTATTATTTTAAAAAATAAATCTTACAATGAGAGGGTTAAACACTGAAATAAGTTCACCAAAAAGATTGTGAATTCTCCAACCCTAGAGACTTTCAAAATTCAACTAGACAATGTCCACCACAGATGGATCTAATTTTCATCTAACCCTGCTTTGACTAGCAGGTTGACCTATATGGCATGCAGTAATTCTATGTAAATTTAAGAAAGGACATGTATATTAAAGATTTAAAAAAGCAATAATTTGCCTACTTCGTAAATGTCAGTATCCATTGTTCCAAAGTTAATAAGCTACTATTTTTGTGCCTGGTGTGCTTGCACACAAATAGATATGTTGATTAGCTGAAGGCAGGATGGGTACATTTATTGAATGTCTTGCATAATGAAACAACATTGCTGGGGCAGGGGCTGATGTCCCTGGGGGTGGACATGGAGCCCTGCACTGTGGGCAGGGTGGGGGGAAGCCATGGCGGGGGCACTGTCTTGTCATAGCATTACTTCTGCCAAAGTGTCCTGGCATGCATTTATTTTTTAATAGTTTCAGAACCTGCTATCGTCAGCTTACATACTTTGATAGGTGTTGCCAATAAGGTTTTATTCTTCACTAAGACTTCATTCTTCAAGTGCTCATCCTAGCAAGTCTCTGTGTGCCATGGGTGAAAATCTGTTGAAGACACCTGAGCATTTCTTTTATTGTTATCCCAAGGTCTTTCCCTTTTTAATGACTTCACTGTTCACTCACTTGGCTGTGTCCATCAAGGGATGGAGACCACCTCCTTGGAACAACATACTGAATGGTACACGGTTTGTCTCACCCAAGTCAGTGACCCTGGGCTTTGCTAGAATCAGTTTAAAATTTTCTGGTAAAGCTTTCCTAGTAGAATATAGTTTAAATCTCCTACCTTCCACCTTTCTTCTGCAACCAACCATCCTGTTTGTGATATGAGCAACAACCTATTGGAAAACTATCAGTAAATTCGTTTCTAACAAATAGTCTGTGAAGAAGTGTCTGTGGAACAACATGCCTTCAATCTCCAAAATTCCTTTAACATGTAAAACCCATGATCAATATATAAACTATAAGCCATAATTTACAGCTATATTGACACTCAATAATTCCAGTTCATCAGGTTCTCACGTTTTTTTCAAAATAAGTGGTTCAGTGTCTCCTGATAGAGGCTGGCTCTCAGTACACATTGTGGCATCTCTGCTTTTCCAGCCTTGTTAACCAGAAGTGACTCTGTGCATGTTATCCCTTGGACTTCAGGCAAGGTGATATTTCCACAGATTTACCACCTGCAAGAGCGATTTGATTATCCTCTATTGACTCTAGTTTCTAGAGGAAATTATCTTTCTAGACACAGATTGCAACAGTACTAATAGTTCATTCATTTACTGTACTGGTCATGTCTGAACACAGTTTTCTTTAGAATTCCCATGACTCCAAAACAAGACTCTCTCAGGGTGGTCCAAGATGCAAGCAGAATGTGTCTGTAAATTGCTTGTATTCTTACATGTTCTAATTCTCCACATGAAGAGAGAAGATGCCTGTATTAGATCATGTTTTCTATATGACATTGCTGATAATGCTGTGAATTAAATTAGCTTAAATTAGCCTAATTTGCCTATACAGTTCATATTCTTCCCACCTGGCAAGTTTTGTTTTCACTCAGACAATCTGCATAATTATAAACCTTCAACTGATTCCCACTATATTGTGAGAATTGTTGAAACCTCACTGCACATTTTGGAGCTCTAGTAAATGCAGTAAGTAGAAGTCTAGGTCCACTAAAGCCAGTGGAAACACTGCCACAAGATCAATAAGACCAGATTACATTCAATGAAACAGTCCTTTCCCTTCTTTTATGCATCCTTAGATCCTTATATCTGCAACAGTTGTTTTGGGAAGAAAAAAGTTGGTCCATGACAAGAACAGAATTCTGAAACACTAGATCCATCAGGTTGCTGTGCTTAATTCTCAGTCTCAGCTCCTGATCGTGTGCAAGGTTCAAGATGTATGCAAGGTTCCATCCAGGTTCCAATCAGGAACCTGCATTTTCAAGAAAACCTGGATACCATTGAGAGAATAGTTTGTTCCATTGTCCATTTGCTAGAGCAAATAAGAATAGAATACCAGCAAGTCTGATTAATTGCTGATTAATTTGTGGAAAACACTCAGTCCCCAGTATGGTATAGCAAAGGTGCTACAGAAGCAGCCACTGCATTCTCACTGGCTAAGAAGGGAACAGTCCATTTTTCAGCAAGGATATTTGAATGAAATCTTGTGATTATTTCAGTACTTTTCATAATTTCTCTACTATTATCCAAAAATCATTCCCAAAGAATTTGAGGGCTGCTTCAATAGAATACATAATCGCGACAGAAGAAATTGTGATTGCAATTACATTGAGAAATGTTGTTCAAATCAGCAAGACATGACATGACAATTCACTCTCAAAAGAATATAATAGAACTGATTGTGAAGAGACACAAACGCATTAAATAAAAAAGAACAAAAAAACAAAAAACCCTGAACCAACAGAGACAAAACCACAAGAGTTTTTTTCCTCCACCATTTTTAGTGAGGTTAGAAGGGAATATTTGCTTTCTTACAGGGTAATTATAAGTTTCAGATTCTAGCATGTTTGTTTTCCTCCCAATAAGACCACTCTGTATATGAAATAATAGTGTGCTCAGTCCAATAGTAGTAGAGTAATAGCTCCTTTAAAAGGCCAGGAGTATAAGATTTCTAGAAGAGCAGAAAAAGTTTGACAAGGAAATAGCAAGAAAAATGTAACTTTTTCTTTCATACTATCAGGACCTAATAGGTAAAATTACATGGACAGGATATATTACAAAAGGTAATTACCTCTGCTGGTAATAAGACAGTTTTTGTCCAGGTATCTCCTTTGTGTGAGCCTGCAGGCTAGCCAGACCAGACCAATGACTCACAGCAGGGTTAAAACACCTGGGTAGACCCATTAACTGCTTGGAAGAAGAATCTGAACACTGCAAAAGAGATATAGCAAGTGAGATAGTCTTCTTTTTGGTTTTTTTTTTTTTTTTTTTTTTGAGCTGTTAAGAGCAATTCCTGTATTTAAGTCAGAAGAAATGTAAGACTTCAAGTAAATTAAATGAATCTAACCTCTTCTTTAAAACAAAAGGAAACAGGATACTTACTTATAAATGTGGAATCTCTAGTGTCTAATGGAATACACATACACATATTTTAATGTGTTTTTGATAAGGAGAAGTCCGGACACTGTCAAATCAGAATCTACCATAAATTCATTTTATCCTATTAGAAATATTGATTTATGAGCAATTCACAAACATGTAATTTCAGTATTTACCCAGTGCTACATTCCAGAAGGGCTCATTTGCTACTTTTGAGCAGTTGTCCAACTTGCTATTTTTATTTTAGCCCCAGGAATTTTAGAAATATATAATGGCAAATTCAGGAAATCCAGTACACATCTGAACAATAACAATTTTACCCAAGCTGCCACCTCGTAGACAGGATGCACTAACAAAGGGGAAAAAAATCAAAAACAAAAACCAAAAACCCAACAAAACCCCAAAATATTATACAATTGTAATGTTGTCTGAAATAATTAAAACAAAATGTCTTACAAGGCAAAGGTTTCTTAAAACTGGCACAGAGTCATTTCAATAATGCCCTGGAATAAAAAGGTTAAATGTACATCAGTGATATGCAATGAATATCATACAATACTGTTCATGTTGCTTTTCCTGTCTCTCTCTTAAAGATTATGACATATTGAAGTTATCAAAATGTATGTGTTTATATAAAACTGACAGTGATATGTAGAAGCCTTCTGAGGATCATACAAAAATAGAAGAAAATATATACTTCACAGAGTCCCCAAAGGATCATGCTGCTTTTTTTTTTAAAATTAAGAAAAATAAAAACAAAAACAAGAAAGCCCACAAACTTCCCTCACCAAAAAGACCATTGTAGACCATTGTAAACAAGATTTCTCCATGCAATGAAATTAAGTACAGCAAAGTGGTTCCTCCATAACTGTGCAAATAAAATTAAATTAAATGAAAAAACCATTAAACACTGTTAATCCTTACAATTTTTAAAGAATAAACAGAAGTCAAGATCTAAATTGCATCTTTTAATTGCTTATTGAACTTTAACAGTTACATACTCAATACGAAAATATCAAAAGTGAGAGATATATATTTAATTCATCAGGTATTTTACACTTACCTTTGTAAGTAACCTATCACCAATGACTAACCAGATAAATAACTTGGACGAAGCTTTTCTTACAGTCGTGTCTAGCATCTCTGTAACATGTTTTCAGAGACTTGGAATTCATTTAATTATGTAGTATACTGTGTTTCTTTGCTCCAAGACAGATTTAATGTTAAGCATTACTCTCAGGAAAAGAGTCAGTGACTCTTTGCTTCCCATGCTAATGGTCACTTGCAGGTGGGGAGCAACAGCTTTCTGGCAACTGAGAAAAGCAACTTCCTCACCTGCCTCTCTCTCCCTCCCTCAACAGAACCTGTACATCCTTATACCCAGCATGTCTTGTCTTTGTGTATAAAAGATAATAATGCTTACTAATCTTTCTGAGGTGTTTCTGAGGTTAACAGAAGGAAAGTCATGTTCAAGAGCAAAGCTTTAGGATTTAATAAAGTTTGTGCCAAATAAAACACAATCAATTGTACAGAAATATTATCCAGGCAGCCCACCAGTCAGTTTTACAGCTATCTTAACCAAGGATGGATTGCATATTGGCAGTGGTGAGATATTTTAGTACCCTTTTCCAACCTGGACTCTTCCAGCACTTTCTGCCCACCAGACATCTCTACACCTTGGGTGTCCAACTTCTCCCAGCTAGCAGGAAGGGCAAGGGCAGTATCTGATAGGACCTGAAGACACCTCCTTCTGTGCTGCACCCACTTGGAGGGCATCCTGCAGCAAGTGTCTTTCTCACCCTGCCTTCAATGGTGCTGTATTTAATAGCATGGCTGTGACCTTCTCTGTCATAGGAATTCAAACATTTGTGTTTCTAAACATGACAATGTGAAACTTCAGTTAACCACTTTTCTATAATTTTGTTATCTGATTCCTTTCAATTTTCAAAACCAAATGAAACTGCTTAACCGCAACCTGTTAGAGGTCGTTGTCAACATGAAGGCTACTTGAATTTTATTGGCAGAATTTTAGAGGTGAAAGGAGACTGGGACACTCCTCCCTCCCCCCCCTCCCCCGCCACACACACAACCACAGCACAAGGGAAATGCATATATAGTCTGAGAATGGGTGGGGGAAATCTTATGCTTCATTGAGGCTGGTGCTCCCTTCACTACTTAAGAAATGTTCCTCCTGAGAATCACAGCTAAAGTCTGTTTCAGGTTTTTCCCTCAAACTGTAAGAGAATTGTAGGCACAGCTTTGACCTAAAAGTTGTGAGATGAATTCCCATGGGTTTTATAATTAAAGGAAATGAGAACTTTTAAGGTAATGCTAGTGGAGGTTTTCACATTAAAAATAATAAAAAAGAATTCTTGTGTTGATTTTTCAGTTTTTGATGTATACAATACAGCTTTGCTCTCATGCTTCTAGAAATAACATCAAAGCTTCTGCAATTCTAAGAGTCGAAATATTGCACAAAATCTCAATCCAACTTTTTTTTTTTTCCAGAAAAATAATCCAACTAATTTCCAATATAATTTGGCTGGGAATAGCAGCTCAGATTTTGTCACAACTGTTATATACTTGTTCAGACCAAAATTACAAACCTATGAAATTCATCCATTTTTCATAATACCTTTATTGTCATTATCTTTGCTGGAGTTTCAGGCAAAATTACACAATGGGACTGACACAGGTGAAACAATAACACAGCAATACACACAACACTGATGGACATTCAGAAATGCTTGTGCATTAAGACTTAATGTATGTTCTCATAGCAAAAAAAATCAGGTATCAAGAATATTAAAACTGATCAGCAGTGGAGCATTTAATAGTACAGAGTAAATGATGTGTTAGGAACCTGATGATAATGTCTCATGTTCTGTGTATTTTAAGGCTGCAGCTTTCTCATGTGTTAAAGTAATCAATCCCACATGCACTATAAATGCCAATTACTATATATGAAGGATAATGTAAATTTTCCCTCTTGCAACCAGAAAACAATATTCTGTAAACCTGGAGAAAGGCCACCATACAGTACTAAAATGTTTTCAACAGCTAAGCAGGAAAAAGCTATCAACAAAAACAAGAATAATGATCACTTAAGCTGTTACAAAAAGATTAGCAACAGTCCTTCCTTGCCATATGCATGTAGTTAAAAGTTATTTTTACTGTACATATTGACATTCATCACCTCACGATTTGCCATGTACATGAATAATTACAATAAGGCAAGAAAGAAGATTATTTTAAAAAATTATGCATATACCTAAGCTTTTGCAGCACAGTATTTTTCTTTAAAGTTGTAGAGCAATTTTTTGAAAAAATGACAGAGCTTTTATTGCTGATTTGTTGCTACTATGTCTTTGGACAACTTGTTTCAAAGATTTCTTGGTTTTAGCCCAAATATTATGAACAATTATACTAATGCTGCTAATTTTTAAGCATATTTTGCAGTGATTTCTATTTCAATTTCTTTAGTAATCCAAATTAAAAAAAAAATCTATTTCCAATATGATACATAAAGAATGAGTTGAGATACAGTCAAGCATTCCTTAGAACATTTCCAAAATATATAACTTTTATTTACATCCATGGTCAAGACAAAATAAAATAGAGAGCCTCATTCTAGATTATTTTGACGTCTAGACTGTTCGCCAAGGTTGGAGTGTCCAACAGGCATGACTGCAGGTGCACCTTGTCACATCAGGTTAGACTTTGAACCAGGTTTTCTCATTGTCTAATAATTGAGCTCTGTCTCTTGGGCTAAAGAGGCTCTTGACAGGAGGCAGAAAGAACAGGCCATCAGAGACTGAAATAGCTAATGGCTTAAACATTATAGAACACCAAAAGTCTTTTGTCCAGTGCAGCAAACTGCAAAGAAACAGCTGCTCATCCAGCAAAGACCCCTCTCCTTGAATACGCCTACTGTGGAAGCATCTTCAAATCAGATAAGTGGATGCCATCGTCCACCTATCTCAGGTGCAGAAGGGTGTGCATACCTGGAGCTACAAACTGGATTTCCAGATAAGGAAAGAGGCTAATAAGAGGCAAATCCTGTGAGGTGAGATAATCCTTCTTATCATGCCAATGTCCTCCCTTATATGATAACTCTGTTGTAGGAATCCCTCTGGGAAACCTCGAAGACTTTTCACATGTAGCCTGGACTATTCATCTCAAATGTTGAACAATGATGGACCATGATTGATGCTAACATAACAATCATCTGTAATGTCTTAGGAGGTGTCAGAGACTTGTGACGTCCCATGGCATCATCCATTGTAAAACTCCCCACCCCAGGGGAGGTACGAGGTGTTTCCACCTGAGCCTGAAGTGTTTAATAACTCATGAAATCTTTGAGTTTGGTGGGGCAGCTTCCCCCACTCCCAACAGATCAGGACCATCACTTCAACCAACAGACCTCAAGGCTGCAATTATTAAGTTTCATTGTTTGATCCAGTGGGTGGTGACTATATATATCGTTCCACTTTCTCTTCCTTTCCTTGTACATTTCCTGAAGTGTTATTTTTATGCTTTAATATTCCTGTACTACTATAGATGATAACACCCAAAACAGCAACACGCTTGTTTACCTTTGAAACAAAATTGTTCTAAAATAAACCCTTGATATATGTTTACAAATACTAATTATTCAATTATTTCACTCTAATCCACTCCAATGGATTTATTAACAAGAATCTGAGTTGCCCTCCCCTTCTGGGGTGGGTTGTAACACAGGCTTCCCATGAAGGTCTAAGAAGCTGATGCTAAGTGAACTCTGCTGTGCTGAGTTTTAATCTCATGTCTTACCCAGGTAAGGACTGTGAATGTAGTTACATCACTTTCTAAATAAGGGTCCCATTCTTTGAGCTGTGAGCTACCAGGAGGTTCCCTCCATCTCTTTCTGTCTGGTCATCATAATCAGTAGCTTCAGCTTAGACTTGAGAAACCTTTATAAAGAAAAACGTTACTGGAAAGAGTTTGTTCTTAAAAAAACAATCCAAGCCAACCCAACGAAAAACTCCAAAACATCACTTCCAATCACTATACTTTGTCAAAAAAAAAAACCAAAAAATCCCATTTACCCCACTTAGGAGAACAAAAAGGTAGATACATTATTCATTCACATTGATTTTATCAAGCTAAGGTAGAAAGTCAGATTGGCATCCACCTATCATTTTAAATAGGGACCAGATAGTCCATTTTTCTGGAACATGGTATCAAACTCACATTATTCATGGACTTTGCTTTCAGAGTTGATTTGAGGTGTACATTAAAAGCCTGGAAAATGCTAAAGAACTTCAATCAAGTTAGTATTATTGGTACTAAAATTTTTAATGAGTTTAAAAAAACTCATTAATTTTGGACTTGATCCCATGGCCTTCACCAAGTTGGCTGAGGCCATAAATATCCAATAGGTTCAGTTCATCTTCCAAAAGGAAAATTTGGACCAGGGCTTTTCTGCATTTCATCAAAGGTGAATGAATATCCTTGATGATTAGCCCCCAAAAAGAACATACCATTGAATTTGCCCTGAAACACAAATGGCACTCATTGAAATTATGACATTTGTATGTGAGAAAAAATATTTGGGGAAAGAAAGGACATCACAGACTACTTAACAACTGTTATTATCAGGATGTCCCACAGCAGAACTCACCAGGTGATGTGGTGGGATGCTGGGACATATGATTTTTTTACATGCTTCACAAAACAACTGCTATTGGCCACTGTCAGGGACACAGCACTGGGATTTGGTCTGATCCAGCAGAGCCTTTATCTTATTCATTTGTCCTACTGGCTCTTAGTGCAGGACTATCATATCTGTCTTTATGAATCAATTATATTTATTCTTTTGAAAAACCAAGAAACATAAGCTACACAGTGAAAAGATGAGCGAAATTCTAATGTCAAATAAAGACAGTATTGTATAGTGCAAGTGGTGCCAACTCCATAGTGTGAAACCTCCATAGGTTTCTAATTTATTTCTAAATGAAGTAGACAGACACAAACTCTAACAAAGGGAAAAGATAACTACTTCTGAAAATTAGGATGGCAGGGTATAAAATTCTGGGATGCTCTCAAAATCAAGAGGGGAAACCAGTATGTGAGCTTACTGGACTTCTTGCTTTGCTTCAATGAGAAGGTCCTCTCCTGCATCTTCAGTTTGCTTGGAGCCTGTAGGCAGAACCAGAACCATCCACCACTGGAAGAAGATGGAGTTGCCTGCTGTGAGAACACCTACAGAAATGCCAACCTGCAACCACTTTCCTAAAGTACAAAGAAAAATTAACAGAGGCTGAGGAAAAACACACACTTCTTCTTACTCCAAAGTTACATTCTATCAGGAGTCAAATTCATGGATGTTAGTTTTCATTAGTCTGGGTGATTTTCTTGCCTTAAGGGAGGGTCAGAAATGGAAGTCTTGTTGGAATCCCTGATAGGGTTTCCTATTCTTCCTTACACTGGGATAGATTCCAATCAACTTTTCAAACTGGGGTCAAAATAGAAATCCAAAATAAGATAGTATTTTATAAGCATTTATTCCAGAAACTAAAGTGTGAAGGAAATGTCTTTAGAAGAAAGAAAAGTGGGTAGTCAGCGTGTATCTTGAGTACATACAGAATATCTGGACATCTTAAATGCAGAATCTGGTAAACATGGAATATACTTCAGTTCCCTGCTTTTAGAAGAGAAAACAGAACTTTTTTTAAACTGAAACTATCAGTGTCTCTAAGGGTTTGAGTTGGTTGCTTATTTGAAAACAGAAAAGTTCGTCAATACATAAAGGGCTGAAAGTTCAGAGAGGTCTGAGGTATTTTAATTTAGAAGGACTTGTCATTTTTTTTAAATGTCTTCTAGTATCAAATTAAAAAATAATGTAAGTGGAGAAAGCAACTACTGAGAAACATAAATTCAATTAATTGGACACTGAATGGCTTCTGCCATTTTCTCCTGTGACAGCCCAGGGCTGAGTGTTTGCCAGCCACTCGGTGTTAATTAACATGCTTGTGTGTTTCCCCCACTATCACAGAATCATTAAGGTTGGAAAAGACCTCTGAGATCACCAAGATCAACCCTTGACCTAGCAGAGGCAGCAAAGAGGTAGCTGGTTTAAAGCCAGCTGAGAATGATACATGAGTTATGATTGTTGCATTGGAGCACACAGAAAAAGTAGAAAACACTTAAAAAATAGAATGTCTGCAGCTGTTTCATCTAAGAACTTTAAACTAAGAATTTATGTTTCCTGAATTAAATTAGGAAGATTTAAAATGAAAGAGGCTCTATAATTTCTGTCTTCCAATTCCTTCTTCTGTAGAGGGGTTAGGCTGCCCTTCTGCCTTTTGTGTCATAGAAGTCTGTGTTTATCTTATTGTATCTGTCTAGTAGCCTTTTTAATAGAAAACTAGAAAGCTACAATGATAAAAGTATGTTCTGATATTACTTAGCATTATTTCAGTATTTTGTGCTTTTAATAAATTTTAATAAATAGTTGAAATGTCCAATAGTTTAAAAGTACATCTTAGAGAGGGCGACTAGATTTCAGGCCTTACACAAGCTATATAAAAGACAGGTATAATTGCAAATGAGGTACCCTTGAGACTGCAGTCTTAGAAACAAACATTGAATACATCATCTTCGTATTTATATGTTGAAAGAGATGCTATTTTTAACAGCTATAGTCTTTGGGAATGAGGATTATAGCGTTTTCTGTGTATTGACATACAAAATTGGAAGGTTTGAAAAGTAAAGAAGGTCAGATCATTGAACCATTTGGATTGGAACATCTTCACGTAGATCAGTTTGCCCCATCCAATCTCACCTTCAATGTTTCCAGGGATGGGGAATCTACCACCTCTCCAGACAACCTGTTCCAGTGTTTCATCACTCTCATTGTAAAAAAATTTCTTCCTTATATCAAGTCTGAATTCATCCTCTTTTCATTAAAACCATTACCCCTTGTCCTATCACAACAGGCCCTGCTAAATAGTCTATGTATCTTTCTTGTAAGCCCTCTTTAGGGCTGCTCTAAGTCTTCCCAGAGCCTTCTCTTCTCCAGCCTGAACAGCCCAAACTCTCTCTTTGCTCACAGTAGAGCTGCTCCAACCCTTCAATCATTTTTGTGGCCCACCTATGTACCCACTCCAACATGCCTAATTTTATTATCAATTTGTCTTTTTTTTTTTTTTTTTTTTTTTTTTTTTTTTTTTTTTTTTTTTTTTTTTTCTGTTATTTGGGGTATTAGCGACATAGATTTGTTACTTGTTTCCTCACATTTTACCATTTGGAGTTCCATCTCAACAACTAAGACTACTGTTACACTGTAGCTAGGCCACACCTGATCTCATAATATTTGGGAACATTTTACCTTTTGTTCCCACACTACAGTTTGGGAAAGCATAACTAAATTTCATAGGTTGCATACTGTGCAATATTTAAAAGACATGAGATGTCCTGAGATCTTGCTGTAGTGCAGCATTTATCAATCAGCAGCAAATCTCATTTGAGAGGAAAGTATTAAGTTTTTAGAAAAGTCAGAGAAAAAAGGGAGTATTCTCACTGGCTCCCCTCTGGTTTCTACTGTCTGCTGTATCTTCTCAGTGTCCACCTTTTTCCTTTGTAGGTGTCTTTGCACCAATGCTTTGGCAAAATATTTCTGTATATGGTTATTTTTTCACATTAAAATTATAATATTGTCCTAATAAATTACTGTTAGTTCTGTGCAGACACTTTCCAGTGCTGCTTGAGGAAGGGAATTGCTGGCATCACTTTAAGGTAGGGGCAATCAACACAAACTTGCTAAGTGAAATACATTTGGTGCATTACCTCTCTGCCTAACCAAGAGAGAACTGAAAAAAAAATTAGTGAGGGATATCACACCAAGACTGATACAAACAAAAGAAAGTTACAAAGGGTTTTAAGAATTACTGGTCTATACAGTGAGCCTATGGTCTAAGTCTATATTCCTTGATTATCCAAACTGTTGGCTCTCATGCTGCCTAACAGGGGAACAAATGTAGGCCCATCAAGAGACCAGCTTAAATTAAAATCCTTCTAGTTCAGAAATTTGAACAACAGGATATAAAGAACCAAGACAAACCTAATGGGCTAAACCGAGTCATAAATACCTGCTTTAAAGTAACAAGGGCAAAAATCCATCCACTATGATTCAATTGGTCTGTGAAAAAATACTTTTGGAGTAGCATGGCTGCTACTGCAGCTATTTGTTAGGCCATCATCATAACATACCATCTGCTCCTTTATATCCCTCTTTATAGCTCTGACTTTCAGGGAGATATAAGTGATTACCTCACATCTTTATTATATAAAAAGAACTGTTTGCTAGTTCAGTGTTCAGGGGGAAAAAAAAGTTTTTGTCAGTTACTCATCAATTTGCTCATCTGTTTGTCCTATGCAACATGATGATTTCAAGTCTGCTGACACTGTTACCCAAGGGAGTATGATTCATGCAATAATTTCCCTTCCTTCCTGCCTGTTTCTTTTAAATTTACTGGAACTTCAATATATCCCATACATATTTTTCACCTTAAACTATTCTACCCCTACTAGCACTACAGTAATTCATTTCACTTTTAAAACCTTATTTTTTAATTTTAGATAGGAGACTTATGAGTATTAGAAAAACACTTTCAAATCAGATGGCATACAATTTTGGTTTCATACTCTTAACATCCCATTCTTGCCTGTTTTCTTTTCCTCTTCAAAAGTGAACTCCTTCAAGAATAAAGTCTAATATTCATAAAAATACCTTTTTGTTTATAGATTCCATTATTACCAAGACTATGAAAGAATCTTAGCAAGATGGGTAACTTCCCCTTTTTCTGTAGCATGCTCCAGGATACATGGTCAACCAGCAACCTTCTGAAGGAGTCTCCTGATACTGAATCCTGTAGCGACTGGGGCATGGCTTCTTGAAAGAAACTCATCAGCAGCTTCAGGGTGGAGCAAGACAGGACTTCCTATTTCTATGGCAAGGGAAAGGCAGTCAAAGAAGACACCACTTCAGCAAACCTAAATCATGCTAGTACGAAAATGCACAGCGAAGTATTGATCCTGGCAAAGACAATTCTTTATGGCTGCCCTATTTGTGTACTAAAATAGACATGGCGACCTTTTTCATGCTCTAGATGAACTGAGCTGAGGGGAAGCATCTTGACTCATAAAGCATATCCTAATCCACAGAGTAAAGGAACAGGGAGTGATATGTTGTGGTCAGTCTTCCTCTTCAGCAGAGTGCTGGAGGCACTGCATGAGGTTAAGTGGTGTTTAAGCACTGACCTATTTATTAAGCCTTTGTTTGCTATTTCTGGAAAAGAGTTTTCATTCTCATGATTTCATGGATTTAGAAGTTTCCAACTTAGAAATGCAATGTAATTTTGGTCTCTCTCACAGGAGTTCTTGTGAAGGATTTTTATGCAAGGAATGTGCCATTTTTTTCCCAAAGAAAGGTGTTTGTAAGAAACTTTTCTTTTAATGTCATTGTCCATTTCTCTTTTACTTTAGGTAACTGTCTTCTCCTACCCTTGTCCCAGATGGCCGCCCTACTATAGCCACCACTTGTCACAAAAACTTCCACCTTATCATGTGCTTTTTTTTCCCCATGTACTTTTCCCTCTGCTTATTGTTTTGGTTTTCTTCTTAAATTTACTTCCAAATATTAGGTTTTTGAGAAAAAACAAACAAACAAACAAACCACTTCAAACAAAAGCACATCCGACTTCAATGACCCACTTCCCCCAGATCTGTTTCTATGCACAACTCACTTCCAGTTCCATTCCACACCCATTCCCATTTGTTGTGCATATGGCATCCTATGGGAACAGTCTGTGAAGTTGCAACTGTCCTTCAAAGTCTCTTACGTCTCAGTTACTGTGATAGTCCTCACTTTGGCCTTCAAAATAGCATCCTCTAGACAGCTGAAATGTGGATGCAAGTTCACTGTTACCACATCCACGCTCTTTCTCCTCTTTCATATCAAACGCTTATTTGTGACACCAGCCCTTTGCTAGAGCTATTGTTACTCTTAGCTGGTTTTGTGCCTCTAAAAAGGAGCTGAGTTACAGCTGAACACCTTGGAAGGAAGAAAAGGAAGTACTCTTACTCTTCTGCCCCTGTAAGAGGCAGCACCCTGCCTCAACCTGTTTAAGAGAAAATGCTGCACTGCAATGCTACAATTTACACATAGACACTCTGGATAGACAGTGAAGCACTCAGAAAATCATGGGAAATTATTAAGTCATGATTTAATTGTTTTGCCTCTAGACCAGTCCTTGTGCACTTGAAATTGGAGAACTGAGAATTCTGTCACATTTTTTATACTAATTCCAGTAAATTTAGATAACAGAATTGTAGACATTCTCCTGTATCTCACAATCCTAAATCTACATCATCAGACCTTTTAACCAGCTTGGAAGGTTCTGTACACAGTTTAAACCATGTAAACAGAGTTAATAGAAGGCCTAAATTAAATTACAGTGGATGTCAGAATACGTAAGGATGTCAAATTAGCCAATTTCCCAGTACTACATAGCAATGGAGCCCTCTAAGGGTTACAAAGCAAACTGATCACTTTCTAGCTAAGACGTAATATGGCCAATTAGGTATTTAATTGAAATAATTACATATATTCCCCACTTTATCTTTATTTTTTTTTTTTAAATGACATAATACAGCTATAGTGTATCACATATTACTGGGCTAAGTTTGAATAAGGTGACCACCCTGAAAGAGTATCTTCTACAGTAATTATCTAAGTTAATGATATTGAATGATAATGGTAGTTGCCAATTTTGCCAATTGGAATTGAATTATTATGTCTACTTAATGAGCATACATACAAGAAAGCCAGAAGGCTTTGGTGTTTAACTGAGTATAATAATCTGACTGGTAGTATTTTAATCTATTAAAAAGAAAAAAAAAAAAAAAAAGGAGAAATGCAACGCATATTAACTTCAATGCCATTACTATACTTTTAGCATTTTCATTCAACATTTTGTGTGAAGATTTAGCTAGTCTTTTAAAAGAAGGTCACTTTTATTTGAGAGAACAAGTTCTCCATTTTTCATGAAAAAATTTTCAAGAGCCATTTCTGAGCTCTAGCTGGAATTTGCCAATATTGAAATGTATTACCATGCACAAGAATTAGAAAAACAGTCAGTTGAAAAATGTGATAATAATATCCATTTTTTTCTGTAATTTAACTTACTTGGCATTTATTTTATATTTCTTGATCATGATACAACCACAAAAGGTTGTCCTTAAGTGCATTTATTTTACTATTTACTTTATAAATATACTTATACAATTTGAAATTCATATTACAAAAAAAAAAAAAAATCTGAAATACTCCAATGTATTTCACTCCACTTAAAGATTCAAGGTTGTGTCTCTTTTTGAATGATTTCTATTAATGTTGGAGTCTCAGAAGTTAAAAATTTGAAACAGGCTGAGAGAACTGGGGTTGTTCAGCCTGGAGAAGTCTCTGCAGAGACTCCAGCAAGAAAGCTGGAGAGGGACTTTTGACAGGGGCCTGAAGTGACAGGATAATGAGGATTGGCTTCAAATTCAAAGAGGGTGGGTTTAAGTTAAATATTAGGAAGAAATGCTTCACTTTGTGGGTGATGAGACAGTGGAAGAGAAGCTGTGGATGTCCTACCCCTGGGCCACCTGGTCAGGTAGGTGGCATCTCTGTCTATAGCAGGGGTGTGATCTTCAAGGACCCTGCCAATCCACACATTCTATAATTCTATGAAATTCCAGTAGACTTGATGATCCTTGTGCGTCCCTTCCAACTCAGAATATTCTGTGATTCTGTGAGTTTCTTCAGAACTTGGAGAAGAACTTGATTCTTCTGTCCTGACATAAGTATATAAATCAATCTTTTCAGTGTTTTTCATTCAAATATAAAACTTGCCAAACTTTTTATAAACTTTATGCAAGTTAATGGTTTATTGAACCATAGTTCACCTACAACCTTTGTTCTGTACATTTTCAAGGTCCTTTTTTAATGTATCAGTTGCTAACTAATCAGTTTCTGAAGAGAATTCCATGGAAATCACACACCATTATAATTGTCATTGTTTGCTTACATATAAATCCAGTCAGATAATTTTACATGTTACATTTGTTCTTTCTACAACATGAAGGAAGCAGAAAACCTGGCAAACATATACTATTTACTAATTTATTTGGATTTTTGATTGTAAAAATCAATAAACCAATTTGCTAGAAAGAAATTAGTCTCACGAGGTTTTTTTTTTATAAATTAGCTCTTAATCAGAGGGATGCTGTGTCCCACTTTTTGTTAATACTATAGAATGATTAGTCTAAGTTAGGATTTAATGACATTGAAACAACAAAAAAGATAAAATTGGACTGTTTTGTGTTGACTCTGTGACTTAAAATAAATAAATAAGACTGTGATAACTTACAAAAGCTTTCACTATCAATTACTGTAAAAATCCAACATCTTTAAGTAATGCCATTAAATCTAAACCCAATTTACAACACTGCTGTGAAACATATTTAAACAACCAAAAAACTTTCAGTTTCCTGGATTCTGCCAGAAAACCCTTTGCCATAAAGAACCAAAGGCTTCCATATTATTTGTTTGGTACATAGGCTTCCTGATTCTTGTGATGCTTTTGCTTGAGTACCCACCTTACAAATCACGTTCTCCCCAGGACTGCTATAGGACGCTGATTACTCTCATTAAATCCTAAATTAAGGTGAAGAATATTGTATCAGAGACTCTAACTGTTATGGAACTAAAATGGCTCACATTTTAGAGCCTACAAAATTAAAACACTTCCAAACTTAGTGTTCTTTAAGATCAAGGGATACTGGTCGTAATTAAATGAAAAACTTCACATCCTGCTCTGTTGATTAAAACTACTTGGTTGTATTAATTATACAATTCTAATATTGACGGATGAATGTGAAGGTCCTAGACTAGACAAGTCTTTGACCAGCTGAACTTCATTCTGCATCCCGTTGGGTCACTGTGCAAACTCTTTTTGCTGGATCAGGAGGGAGGAAAGGTATACAAGATTGTATTTCTTTGATTCAGGGTTGGATTAACAAGTGTGTTACAAACGACGCTTGGCGCTTGTCCATTGTAAGACATGTGCCTTGTTTCAATCAGTTCTGCTGAATGCCTTGTTAATTATTATGATGTTTTCAGATGAAAGAGGCAACATATTTGATCCCGTTCTGTTAGTTTCAACTGGTTGTAACTCTTGACAGTGCCAAAGAAAACAGGACTATGATTTCAGTGGGACCACTTAAAATCAGTGTAACATATTACCAGTTACAGCTCTTTTCCTGGCTTTATTTATGCCTGTGAAACTATATGAGAAAGGCTCCTGCAGTTCATATTATATGAGACAATAAACACAAATACAGGAAATGTACACGCCTTCCTTTTGAGTCCTCTGAGATATTTTCTATTCAGTACAACACAGTTCTGGTATTGCAGCAAAACAGTGTAAGTATGGCCACAATTTGGAGGAACTGCTTAGAAGGTACACTACAAAACAGAGATTCCTAAAGCACATCAGTTTTGAGTTATGAGGCTGGCATTTCTCAAGCATGTTGTGGGTTATAATTGCCTAATCTTTTCAGAGTCATTATGTGTATATGCAAGCATATAACTCACATGAAGGGGGGCAAAGTCCATTCAAACTGTAAGATTATATTCTTCAAGAAGTGCTGTGTGGAAACAGAACTCAGATGAATTCCAAAGGTAAACAAAAGCAGGCTTAAAACCCGGTACACAAAGAAGAATACCAAGTGGAGAACACTGCATATATACCTTCTCAAATGAAGTCACAAAGCCTCTGAACACTCCAAAGCACTGTTTGCCAGGTGGTGGAGAAAGTCTAAACTGACTTCTAAGACCCTCAGTCATGATTGTGTCTGCTAACTACGTCACATAACAAGGACAGAGCTGGTAATAATGTATTACACAAGGATAAAATCACAAAGAAAGAGAAGACATTTAGAAGTTCATGACTGCTTCACTAAACTTTCCTCATATTGTTCACACAATAATGTAATTATTTTTATTGTTGTATTTCTTTTTAATTGGTTGAAGATAGGCTCCTCAACATGAAATGTAGTTATGAGCAAGCAGGGTATTTATTCTGTTGCTGCATTAAGAAACTTTAAACACAAACCATCTCCACAGTCCTGACTCTGGAAGTATATATGCACATCATCACTACTACAGAAAGTACATTTTAATGTAAGAAGAGTGTCAATAAACTCTTGAAAGTGACTGGACATGTATCTTGGAGCTCAGATAATGGTTTATGCTTTCAGCAGCTACAGTCCAAGGCTTCCCAGCCATTCCAAAATGCTGCTGAAAGAATCTATGAAGCTACAGTGAAAAGCTCTACACAACAGTCTCGAAAGGAAAGCTTTGAATCAGCTTTTGCATGTGACATAGTGACATCCAGTGGTGAGTTTGGTTACCTGTAGTGATCTCCTCCTGAGGCACAGAAAAACATCCATACTTGTACTTTGTTGAAACACAAAATATGTTACAATAGTTAAAACATATTTTTAAATATAAATACAAAAATACACACAGTATGTAAGTTTCCTAAACAAAGAAATACACTTTGACACATTAACTATAAAAACAGTATATTAATTTGAAGCAAAAAATTACAGAATCACAGAATAGGTAAGGTTAGAAGGGACCACAGTGGTCATCTGGTCCAACCTCCCTGCTCAAGCAGAGTTGTTCTAGAGCACATTGCACATGTGTCCAGATAGTTTAACCAAGCTTACAATAAAAGCAAACAAAAATGTCTAGCTGTATTTGAAGAAATAGAACAGATTCTACATTACAACTGTATTTTCTATCTTGTTCACATAAAAAATCACTACTCCTCTTTTTCCTGACATTCCCAGTTCCTATAAAAGAGTCCAAGATCTGAGATTATGATTTTTAACATCCACAAAGCAATTCTTCATAGGACACTACCTCCATTTAACAGTCACAGGAGATCCCCATCTAACTCTAACATAGCTTTAAGCTTTAAGCTCTAGAGTAGATCTCTCCTTTCAAAATCCAGCTGCTGAAAAGTAATAGGACTGCCCTTCAAAGTTTTTTGTTTAGAATACATGCAAGAATGTAGGAGACCTCACTTTACTGTCCTTCTGGGCCTTTGGGAGATAGGTGAGGGATTTTTATGGGAGATGGAGATACACGTATCTACTAAACTAGAAAATTCTGCTGAGGAACAGCCATTTAAATTCCCTTACTACATCTCTTACATTTTGTCTAGAATCATGAGACTCATTGGACCAAAAGGTGGTAAAAATACATCCAAGTTAAGTATATAGCATTTCGTGGATGTGGAGAAAGAGAGCATTCTATGTTCTGATTTTTGGAAACCCATCTCAGTTACTACTTTTTCATAGGGAACAAGGCCAATCTCAAGCTCCAGCCAAGTTTACCAACTAAATTCTGATAATCTATCTCTTCACAGATTTTATATGCAACAAAACTACTTCCTACAGTGGGAAAATTTCTGGGTTAATATTGCTTTCTCCTTTGTAATGTTTCTTCACACTGGCTGACACCATGTGCTGTCATGGAAAGGCAATTAAGGAAGGTTGAAGATTTGAGTAAGTGCCTGCAAGATACACAGACATGTAACAAATCAGCTCTGTCTCGTGGGATACAACTGAGCAGCTACCAGCTTTTCTGTATTCACGTTTGAAAATTAAATAAACAGGCTCTTTTGCAAGCAACCCAAATTCAGGTTTCCCAATTCAAAGCAAACATATTCCACCAACCCTAAACATTTGGGTCTCATTCACATATAAACTCTAAGTAGGCAAAAGAGTCTCTAAATTCATGATCTAATTATTTTGGTTTGTCAGCAAGCAGGCCCATACTTTATGTTATTGCAGTATCACTTCATAAATCCAGACTCGGGATGAAGAAAAGACATGCTTCATTTACTGAGGGTTTGTTATGGTTTACACCACCTACCTTTTTTTTGCTTTGTTTTTTAAAAAACAAACCCACAACAACTTAGCTCTTCAACTTAAGTGTTTCTTGGGCAGGGTTAGCCAGAGGAGAACACAGGTATGTTTGTCTGAAACGTAGAGTGGGAATATTTTTCCAACAAACATAAATGCACATGCTAGACAAGGTCATCCAAGACAGCCAGCAATCATACCTGACCCATCTGGTGGCCCTCTATGATGGAATGACTGCAGCAGTCAAGAAGAGAAGAGATTTTACCTACATAACTTCTGTAAGACCTTTGACACTGTCCCGCACATCCTTATCACTTAACTGGAGAGACATGGATTTGAAGGGCGGACTATTTGGTGGACAAGAAATTGGCTGGATGGAGACAGCCAGATAATCGCAGTCAATAGCTTATGTCCAGGTGGTGGCTGGTGATGAGTGGTGTCCCTCAGGGCCCTTATCTTGGGACTGGTACTCTTTAATGTCTCTATCAATTAAGCACACCCTCAGAAAGTCTGCAGACTACATGAAGCTGAATGGTGCAGCTGACACAAAAGAGGGAAGCGATGCTATCCAGAGAGCTGGACAAGCTTCAGAAGTGGGTCCATAACAACCTCCCAAGTTTGAATGAGTCCAAGTGAAAGGTGCTGCACCTGGGTCAAGGCAATATCAGATACCAGGAAGAACTGGGAGATAACTCACTGAGAGCAGTACTGCCCAGGACTTTGGGGTTCTTATGGTTGAAAAGCTGAAGATGAGCAGACAATCTGCAGCAGAAAGCCAATCGTATCCTGGGCTGCATCAAAAGCAGTGTGGGCAACAGGTCAGCAGAGGCGATTCTGCCCCTCTGCTCTGCCCTTGTGAGACCACATCTGGAGCACTGCATCCACCTCTGGGGTCCTCACCACAAGAAAGATGTAGACCTGTTAAAGCAGGTCCAAAGGAGGCCACAGAAGTGATGAGATGGCTGGAGCACTCCTCCTATGAAGACAGGCTGAGAGAGCCTGTTCAGCCTAGAGAAGAGAAGGCTCCAGGGAGACCTTATAGTGGCTTTTCAGTAGTTAAAGGGAGCTTACAAAAAAGAGGGAGAACAATTTTACAGGGACAAGGGGGGTTTGCTTTAAACTAAAGAGGGCAGGTTTATATTAGATGCTAGGAGGGAGGTGTTTACTCAGAAAATGGTGAGGCACAGGTTGCCCAAATAAGCTGTGGATGCTCCTCCCTGGAAGCATTCAGGGCCAGGTGGGATGGGGCTCTGAGCCACCCATTCTAGTCAGTGGCATCCCTGCCCATGGCAGGGGGGCCAGAATTAGCTAAAATTTAAGGTCCCTTTCAACCCAAGCCTTTCTGTGATATATGGAAACCACATTTTTATGTTTGTGAAAATTTATCTCATGTAACTCTTACATTTACTTACTATAGTTTCAGCAGTCAAGGAAGGTTTAAAAACACCAACCTCACAATTTTGAAGTGTATATTTTGAGATGCTCATCCTTCAAAAAAATAGATACAATTTTTAAATTTGGAGCTGTTTATAGTTTCACACAGCAATACTTCTAGAAGACCAAAAAAATGCCATCATGGTGATGCTTTCTAAACCGAGTATTATCCATCTCCTTTTTCCTACTCCATACACAAAAGACAAAATGAAGAACTATTTGGGGAAAGTTTGCCTTGGATGTTACTAAATCAGGCACATTGTTTTCCACTGCAAGAGACTTGTTGCTTAGCTGCTCTGAACCACCTCATTTACTGTGAATCAAACTCATACACTTCACACTGTAAATCCAAAGGTGACTGATAACAGGTGGCTATCAGTGACATATGATGAGGTACTACAGCTCCAAGTGTGTGACGCCAAACCAATTGTGCACTGATATTGTTGCAGAAGAGTTCACAACAGAAAAGTCAGGAGCACATTTGTGTGGTCATGATTAGAGCCATGTGTGAAAATTGCATCTCTCCCCATCAAATCCTAAGAGAGCAAAGCTGAACTTTTCTAAACCGGCCTGGAAAGAGAGCATCTTATGTATATAAATCAAAAAGGCCTGTTCCTTGGTCCTGAAGACAGGTGACACAGCCTGTTCTGCAGTCACATTTGGACAGATTCAATTCACCCATTCCCAAGAGACACATGTCCTACCAGCCAACTAGAGGTGTACTCCATGCAGTCGACACTATCCAACACTGCATTAAGAGTCATAACAGAATGGTCAGAATGGGACAACATACAAATCTGCATCTCTTTAGTTTGGTAATGTAACGTGGTTCAGTTGTCAGTAGTTCTTGACGGAGCGATAAGTGAAGAAAACACTAAAGAGGTATGGGAAAGTTAAAGCAATGGATCCAAGACTAACACTTCACTCCCCTTCCACAATGCTGTGAAGCCCTCAAGTAAGAGTTTCACTTTCTGCCTCTCTAGAAGACTCGCAAACTTCGTAGGCATAGGCATCTGCTATCTGCCTTGGGTTCCGTATTTCCACTGGTGTAAACACTCTTCAAGGACTCAAAACTAATTTCACAAATACTTACTTAGCTTATAAACTTACTAGTGTTCTGCTATTCTGTACCCAAATGTTTTTCATTTTTTCAAATGTTAGTCTAAGTTCAATTTTGTAGCTCATCTTTCCTGTCTTAAATGACACCTATTTTAGACAGAAGTGTGCATCTCCAAAGATAATTTTTTCCAAATATGGACACCCCCCCTTCAAATTTATAAAAACAGGCTTCTTGAAGCAAACCTGAATTCCTCTTCATAATTTTTCATTTTTCAGTTATTTATTAAAAAAAGCTTAAAAAATTAAACAAAATTGCAGAGAACATTATAAAGTTTCTTCCCGTCCTTTTTGTTCTGTAAATAAACAAAAAACTATAAAAATTTCATCCAGTTTTAAGAAAATCTATTTATCTAGCAGTCTTAAAAACATTAAATGTAAATTTAAAAAAATGCAGAGATTATTTTGAATTACTTACACAAACTAAGTACAAGACTTTACCAAACTGGGATTTTTTTTGTGAGCAAATAGAAGGAAAAAGTCTGATCAAAAATTAATACAATCAATTCGAGATACAGTGGATAGTTTTATTTATAAAATGCCATTGGCACACAATACACATAGGAAGTATGAAACTTGATTTATAAAGAAGTGAAATGCTTCACAGAAGCATGGATTCCTGAGTTATTGTGAATACAGTCTCTCATAAATTGTAATGCACAACACTGCTCCAACTGGCTTAAGTAGCAGAAGAATGGATAGTTGATAAACACAAGGTTAAGATATAGTTAAAAAACACATATGCAAATGAAAACTGGAAGTTCGTGTCTTTCTCAATTTCACAGCCAATTTAAGTGTAATGTAGTTACCTCCTTTAACCTCATTGTCCACAGCCACGTTACAAAGGCTCCTTGATACCAGACACAAAAGTATCTCTGTTTCTGAATAACCATACAGAAGGACTGATTACCCAGACAAGCACTATTACAATAGAAAAAAATAGTGCTACGTGCTTTCACTTCTTTTTCTCTTTTTCTGCTTTCCTTCTCTGTTGTAGTGTCTTTAGTTCAGTCATTACATTCAAAGTTCTGTAAACCCAGCTGATCTGAAAAGTAAGTAAATTATTAAATTTAACTAATCCAGATACTTCCACTTGACAGTTTAATGAAAGCATTCATATAAATGAACATATACATACCACAATTATAATAGTATTCACCAGCAGTGGGGCTGAAAATACAAGTGAAATAAACATTCCTCTTGAATCAAAGTATTGGTATTTAGAAAACAACCTGAAAGAAACACAGTAAAAATGAGAGAGTAAGCTTTATTCAGTGTAGTTCACACATTACTTTCACAGTAACTATTCAGTGTAATTCACACATTACTTTCACAGTAACTATTCAACATGAACTTCGTACACATCATCCTACTTCTTGGGAATCCCCAAGCACAGGCCAGCATTCTACAGTATTAAGTCAGAAAAAAGAGGCAGTCAACATCTCATCAGTTATGAATATTTATTACAATACCAGTCTTTCTCTTCTTTAAAGTTTTATTTTGCAAACACTAAATAAAACAACCATAAGAAACTTAACAATGTGACTACCAAAGTACATATATTTTTGCATCAGAAATCAATCTTATCCTCAAATGTCTGAAATTACTTTCTTAAGTATTTTGCTTACTTATACTGGAAAAGATAGCAGAAATAATAAATGTAGTGAAGCTGTAATATAGGTCATGCATACCTGAAGTAAAACAAAGACTTACAATTAGATGTCTTCATGAATTATAGCTATATCATAATTATAGCATAATTTCTAGCTATGTCAGTTCAGTGCTTATCAAAATAAGCCATCAGTTTAATTCTGATACACAGGTTTAGTAAATCTGACAAATGTTAATGCTTTTTATGCATATAAGTATATCAAGCAGCAGTGGTATTTTTAAGAAGTGGTTCTTTAGCTTATTAATTGTGAGTAACTAGTGAAGAAAACCCAACAAAAACAAAACCCAAAGCTCATACCCTTTCCCCCTTAACCACAGCACTTTGCTTTTCTCTTAGTTCTCCGACCAGTTAGTTTACAACCATACATATAAACACAGAGTTTAAGTAGTACAACAAAGGCATGCTAGCTACCAAAATTATAATTTCTTAAAAGCTAAGTGATGTCTATGTTGCATTGTATAGTTTTATTAAAAAAATGAAAGTGAAACCAGTTACCTCCAATTCATGGCTGCTAATTCATTGATATATTCAGCGCAGTACACCAAGCCCACTGTACAACAAAAGAAAAATATGAGATTCAGTGTTTCCTTAAAAATAAACTGCCACCAGTTCTGTGATATATACTAAAGATGTGTACATACCAGGTAATAGAATCTCTTGATCCTCCAAAGATCAAACAACACATTCAGTATTTGACTGCACAAAACCAATTCTGGTTTAAATGTCCCATATAGCTACTAAAAAGTATTAAGTGATCACAAAGCATACACCCTATTTTACAAACAAACAAACAAATGTAAAAGCATACTCATCTGAGCTAACAGAGAAAGCTCACCATACAAACTAATACTAATAAAAAGATACAAACACCAAACTACTTTTTTTTTCTCAACAATCCTCTTGGTGACTGCTTCCCAGTTAAGTCTGTCAAAAGAAATGGAAGCACTCCCCAAAACTGATATGGAATTAAGCTATCATTATAGATTTTATGGTGTCACAGTTATATCTCACATTATTATTTCAACTCTGGGTACTAATAATATACAAGCATTTTGGTAAAATACAAATTGTTTCAACAGTTTATATAGCAGAGTAGTCTTCTGCAATCAGGTGCAAACTAGCATATTCTTACTCATGAATTACATTCAATAAGAAGTCATCAAGATAGTAAGAAAATTCAGAAAAATCATGTTTAACAGAAAAGCAATAAAATTAAAAAATCTTAAGACAAAAATACCCTAGATTCAATGGCTAAAAATGACCTGTACAAGGCAGTTTAATAACTAGGTTGGTGATACAGAGTGCTATCTTCATGTGCCATCATCTGGATTGCCTCTGCTTGGTACTGTACAAACATACCTATAGCAGCTTGGTTGCCAAGGCAGAACCATGTGATACTTTCATAATTTCCTCAGCTATTTCTAAGTACCTACAATATAAAATCATTTATATTGCAGACATATCAGGAGTGGTTCAGTTTCTCAGGTACAAACAAGGCTTGGACTCCATATGGGTAGTTTTAAGCGTTCTGTATTAACACCAAGTTTACATCGTTCCTGCATTAAAAAATATGTATGATCAGTTCCACTGCATTTCCAAACCAGTTAGACCTTGGGCATTCAAACTAGTTTTAGTAACACTGGGAACTTTACTTAAAGAGTCTAAAGTAAACAGCATGCCATTGGAAATTCTGAATGTCTACTATTAAGCCTATGTTCTTATAGGGAACTTCAGGTCTGTTGTGTCATGAACAGGGCATGGTCTGCTTGCTCTCTGTACATCATTTAAAACTCTGCAGTTTACAAGTGGAAATATAGCTACTGCATATAAGTGGATGTATAGAAAGGCTTCTAGATTCCTTTTTGGGGTATTAAATATTATTAAAACCTTAGCTTTAGCTGAGTTATTTCCTGTTTTGACAAAGCTGTAATTTCTCTACCAACTTGACTGGATCACTAAATGGTATTTTTCAAGTCAACACAGTCTTCCAGTGGCTTTTTTTGCCTGCAAATCTCTTTCAATTGCTCATTCTTCTACCTCCACCCTGCAAGCATGAGTGAGCTGTGGTACTGTGTAAAGAAACCTGACTCAGCAGAAAATCCAACACATGGCTAGAACCAAGGCTGTGCTTGTAATATATGGATTTAATGCAAATCTATGTGATCTTAATTAAAGGAAAGCTAGTAGGTCTTCTGCCAGTCAGTCATGAAGATACAGATTGGGCTAGGCAAGGTCACTGGATTCTCAGGCTGAAGGCTGACAAATCCTGAGATAACAAAAGTTGTTACTGCAATGTACAAGCCAGTCTTGGTCTTCCTCATGCCATTATCAGGGCTCATGTCAGCAGGGCATATGGTGAACTTGCTCCATAAACTAAAGCTGAGCATATTCCTCGAACTGCAGCGTTAGAACAAGGCAGAGTAAACAGCACCTTCTGGTTCTCAGTCAACTTCTTTTCTGCTCCTCCAGCACATTTACTGTGAAGGTGTGACACACACGGCAATGCCCGCGTAGAAACCTTGCTCATCCCACATCCTCGCTAACACCAGAATTTTTAGTCACTACCTCATACATTTTCCCGGAAGGAAAATAAATACATATTTATAGACCACAGCAGATTCTACAGCACATCATCCTCTAAAGGCGCATGCACTAGCAGAGGAGAAACCCGAGCCTGCGCGCCCCGCGGCCGCGCCCGGCACTCACCCATGCAGAGGAAGTGCCCGACCTGGACGCGGCGGTGCTGCAGGGAGGCGCAGGTCAGCACCAGGCACAGCAGGTGGAAGGCGGCCAGACCCAGCAGCCAGGGCTCGGACCAGTCCGTGCTCTGCGGGCGGAACGAGGGCGCATCACTCACTCAGTCACTCACTCAGTCACTCAGGCGGCGGCAGGAGGGGCGCCCGGCCGGGCACGGCTCCTGCAGCCGGGCCCTCAGCCCTCCGGCGGCAGGGGAGGAGAGGGGGAGCGCCCTGCCTCGGCTGCGGCCCCGGCCGGCCCGCTGCCTCCCGCTCCCCCCAGCCGCCCCTCACCGCCCCCCTTCCCTCACCGCCAGCACCGCCGACAGCCCCGGCGGGCCCCGCGGCAGCTCCGCCATGGCGGCGGCGGCGCCGCTTCTCGCGATACCCGGTCGGGGCGGGGGCGGCGGGGCCGGGGGGCGGTGGCGGGCGGGGCGGGAGCGGGGCGGGGCTGGGCCCGTGTGCCCCACGGCGGGCAGGGCCGGCTCCGAGCGCCGCCCTCCGAGCGCTCGCCAGGCCAGCGCCGGCTGCCCCGGTGGTGTGGGCCGGGAGCGGCGCCGCCGCCCCGGTGGGGTCGGGCGGGAGAGCTGTGGCAGCGGGTGCTGTGGGGGCGCCGCGGCCCCGGCCCGGTGTTGGCCCCGGTCGGCAGCACCGCAGCTGGCTTCGGCCCGGGAAGGGCCGGGGGAAAGGGAGTTTTAATCCCAGCTGGAAATTTCTTAACACAGGTGAGCACTCCAGGCAGGAATTTAAGTCAAATAAAAAATACCACTTGTTTCCAAGTTAAGAAAACAAATAAATATATGTCATTATGAGAAGTGAACAAGACATTTAAAGGTTAAACCCCTAATTTATAACTCCTTCTGCTAAATGCATGTAGGTCTGGAAGAACCGGCCATTCTTAAGACCTACCACTTAAAGAGAATTTCAAACTCAGATTCCTATCAGCTAAGTCAGGAGACTGTGAACCTTAGTAGGATTAACTTTGTTGAACAAATCATCATCATCATCATGGCTAGGCTTCGCGAACGAAGATTTACAAGGGCTCTACCCACGCTTGCTACAAGCACGTT
>JAWWEW010000112.1:95663757-95687971 GCA_035583185.1 Anabacerthia variegaticeps
AACTGTAATTCTGACTTACAATATCTCTCGTGGTAGGTCCATTTCTCCTGCCAGTTTGCTTTTAAACCAGCACAAGTTGACATAAGGAAAAGCTTTTTCCACATGAGGACAGTCAAATAAAGGAAAAAGTATCCAAAGAGGTTGTGGGTTGTCTCTTTTTGGAGATCTTCAGGACCCAGTTGGACAAAACCCTGAGCAACCTGGTCTGGCGTCACAGTGAATCTTGCTTTGAGCAGGAGGTTGAATAACTTTCTAAGGTCCCTTCCAACCTGAATTATTCTGATTCAGTGATTCCACAATTTAAAATGAGAAAAATCAACTGTTTAGCTGTGTTCACTAAACAATATTGCTTTAATCTAGAAATGAAATAAAAGCTTTTGTATGCTTTTTTTTCAGAATCTTATTCCCTTAACTTCATCTCCTTTATCCACTTTCTGTCAGGGCTTTTTTTCTTCACTGCAGAGTAGCTTCAGGCATCTTCAGGCTTATTTTTCTTCCTCCACTATTCCAAAACTGTACAGGCAGTCTGAAATGCAAATGTCTTTTTTTTTCTCTACCTACTAACATGACCGCCTATTAAATTATTCCACTAATCCCACCAAATATCTCAGGATTCTTTCAAAGCCCTGCTGTGTTCTGGCAAAGCAACCAGATTTTATTTCTGTTGGGATCTTTGTCCAGTAGGGTGGAAGAAGCCAAGTGTAGTTGAAAGCAAAAAGCAGTCCTGACAATCTCAGATTCTGTTCTTAATTATACACTTTACTTCCTCTTTGACTCCCCTGAAGTTTTCTTCTCACAGATTTGCTGCACTGATTGCTTTTAATCTTAGAATTACCACCTTGTCTCATTCCATGGTATGGATATGAAGCACCTTTACATTTCTTTGGGGTGTGACTGCATTGAACGGAGCACATAATGCAGTACATGTAAGTTGCAACACATTGCAAGAAGGAATAGAAGCATTTAGAATGTGCAGGGCAGCTTTCATGATTGTGTCTGATCTGACTGAAGAGCTTGATGTCAGCTCTGTATTTTCTGCTTTAGGGCATGCCCCTAAGGCACATCCTAGGCACTCCCACCTGTCATTCTTAACATACAGGGGGAGTACAAGCTGCATGGAGCAAGAGCAGGGAGCAACAGGAGCAGGATCAGCTACTGAAAGAGACTTTTTTTTGAACAAATCATTTTTCTGAGAGATGTCAGCCTTCTCATCTCTCTGAGACTGAATACTTGATATAAATCTTGTACTTTGGGGCTCCTGCTGCTTCTTATTTATTATCTTGCTCTAATAAATGAAGACTAAAGGGTGGAAAAACAGTGGTAATTCATCAAGGAAGACAGCCAAGAGCTAGAAAGCCTGCACATCCACCTATTGATCGTGGAGCTATCCATGTTCATTGCTTTCTGGTGTTTGTCTGTGGCATATGCTCAGCAGTCCATAGCTCAGTTGGTAGATTTTCACCAAATGGCTCAGAATACCTGAGCTCATTTGTTAAGATTTGATCTCTTGAAATAGAAATCAAAAAACACACATTATAAGCACTTACATAAGATACTTTCAAATACAGCAATAATTGTGAAGCTATAAACATTTGTACGTTTAACACATGAAAACTGTGAGTTAGCACCTATCAGCTTCTTCTTACTATCTGTGAGCTAAAAGCATATGACCTGAGAGTATTCACATGTTGCAATTTTCTGACACAGATGTGGGAGCTCCAATGCAACATTTTGCATGAGAAAGATTGAGAAGCAGCCAGTTAATCCTCCAGCTTTTCTGCAGTTTGAGGTTTTTCAGATTCATGGGTTGTTCCCCAGTGTCATTCCCTCATGATTGGTGGGATATGTCTTTAGCTTTTGCGGGTTTATTCCTGACTGGCAGGGGCTGTTGCTGTGGTGATGATTTGACTTGTTCACACACCATTCTTCAATGTGTGATATATGTTTTTTAATTCAAGGTTGTCTCTCATAATAGCACACCAGTGCCGACAAATCCACTGTTGGTAAGATTATGACAGAGGTTTTAGATACTGTTCTGTACATGGATTTTATATGACAATTTTGTGTCAAAAATTTCCATGAAATCATGAGAGAGTTTGAATTGTGAGCATTTCCCAACTTTGTAGGCATCTGTGGAAGGGACAGGGATTTGACACTCCCCTAAAAGCTGAGACATCATCTTTGTACAAGGAATTAATCTGTGGATGGAAGCACTCAAAAGGTCACTGTATGAGAGTTAAATCAGCAAAAACGTTTAGGAAGCTAACACACAGAAACCTGAAAAGTCAAGTTGCCCAAATTTGGAGTCAATGATGAATGCAGAAAGAACACTGAATAGAATATTTTGGGCAAAGATTAATTTTTAGAGGTCCAGACCAAAGAGTTGCAGACTTAACTGCAGAATTCTTAGTTCCAGACCTAATATTTGCAGTTCCAGGATTGTGTGATATTTGGACAGTGAAACACATAGAACCATATCTGGTTTTAAAATTGCCATTGGCAGAGAAACACTACCATGGGAGTGGTTGTGCAGAGGTCATATCGAAGAGCTGTACAATGCAAAAGATAGCCAGTTTCAAATTGCGAGCTGTGGAGGTTAGGTGGGAAAAGCTCATGTTCCATCGAAATAGAGGAATTCAGCAAAAAATACGTATCTACCCAGTAACTATATCCTATACTTCCTTCCTGGGAAAGCATTCTACACCTCGAGATCCCCTCCTTCAGCTCCCTCCTCCCATTTTTACTTTCTGTGTCCGGTCCTTCCATTCCCTGCTTGTACCATAAACAGTACTGCCAGGAAGTAAGGTAGTAACCATTTTTTAAAGAAAAAATAATTATTCCCTGCAGTGCCTTTTGGTGGCAAACTGGAAAATACAGAATGAGAAAGAAAAGTCACAGCAGAGGAGGGACAGTGATAAAATATGGCACTACCTGGGGCACCGCTAAAAATCTATTCTGGAGACTGCATTATCTATTAAAATACAATGCTTCTCTGTGTGCTTGACCCCATACAAAGCAAGCAGTATGTGGAATAGTCGTCCATGTAGCATCCTTTCCTTGTTACCTCTGTTTATTCTGCAGTGGAATTAAAATTTACCCTGCTTAACAGCACTGTCTGTCTATGGTTTCAGAACAGACTGTTGTAATGTATTGCCAGATGCTGCATTTAAATGAGTACGGGTAACACACATTCACATAGGGGCAGGGAGACAAAATGTTTCACTGTTATCCTAATGAAAAAAATTAAATGTATGATCATACCAAAACAACTGCTCTGCCTTCCTTACTCCCTATTCCTGAAGTCAAACTACTGCAGCTATGTGGAAGCATGGCTTCACTGTGTCATTAGCCGTTGCTAGGGGAAAGATGCAGGCAGAGATCTTTAAGGAAAAGATTATCTTGGCTTTCACCACTAGCAGCAGATAGGCAATCTTGCAGATGTCATGAACCACGGGAGTTAACCGTCTCGCAGCAATACAATACGGAGTCACAGAGCTCTCACATTATCAAATCTCTTCTTCTTTAGAAATGCCCATGCTGAAACTCCAAGGTATTATGTTGTTCTCACTGGGGAGAGTGGGTAATCTCCTTTTTTGCAAAGCCTTTGAATATCTCTCAAGAGAGTCCTCAGTCTCTTCCAGGCTCCAGAGACTTTGGGTCAAGTAGTGCAGTAGCCTCTTTTTTGTTCTCCCCCAAAAAAATCTTCAGTTCCTTTTAAGAGAGATGAATTTGCCTGGGTTAGCAGACTTAGTTTCTGTCCCTATTTTTCAAATATTTTCTTCATTTTAATTTTAACTTCATACAACATTGACTCTGTAGGGTCCTTCCTTGTGACCTGTGCAGGCTCCTATCAGATCATTCAACCTTCCAGTGAAATTTTTGGTTCTTTCCCTGACTGAATTCACCAGAGCAATAATCTCTTAACAGAATCAGGGTGGTGACCCTCAGATAGCTGCTCTTGTTTTGGTTCTCCTGAACTGAAGATGTAATGGTGATATAAGATCACTCACATTGATGGGGTAAATGCTATGCTAAAGTTGTCCTCTTTGGAAGTAGAAAGCCCAGGTATATGTTTTTGTGTCAGCTAGCAGTTTGCAGTGATAATCCCACCAAGATGCTGCTCTGGGAATTTTATTTCTTTTTTTTTTTTCTTTTTTGGAAGGTTCAGAAACTTGTGACTGATCTCCAGTTACCTTCCTGGTCATTTTGGATTTCCTCCAGCTGCAAAGGAAGGACGAGACAAATAAATATTTCCAGAACTATTGCTTGCATATAGCAGGAGGACTTCAGAGTTGCTGTATTCTTGCCTTAGAGGCTGTATTTTGTGTCCCCACTAACCTTGGGCACTCTGGATTTCATCTCAGTGTGAAGCTTTCTGCTTAGTTCGGGAGAGAAACCACAGTGTGTGCACAGACTGTGTACCCAAATACTTGGCACATTCACACCTGGGAGACATGATGCTGCTCAATAAACCACTAATGTAGATTCACCTTAACTGTTCAAGCTACGTATGTTATCGTCAGTTAATTAACTGAGAAATTCATCCTTACTGGAGAAAGTAAAGGCAGTCTGAGGAAGAAGGCCTAATGCAGAAAAGTTGAAGAAATCTGCAAGAGTTTTCTTCTACAGAAACATTCAGAGATGTTTACTATAGTTTGTTTCTGTTTAAATTGAGGGAATTAAATGCTTGTCTGTGTATTTGATAGTTTATTTTATCTGTTAAACATATAAAGGAAAAATAAAAATACTGAGTTTAGCATCTGTTTACTAGTAATTCCTATTTTCTTGCACATATCCAGAGCACTTTTGAGGACTTACTTCTTTGTATTTTTTAGTGCTGTTATCAGGCTAAAGTTGTTATAGGAAAGCCTTCCTTTTATGGACTATGGACTTTTATGGACTGACTGGTACAACATTAAGATGTGCTTGTCAGTGTCCAGTAGCAGAGTCTTAGGGAAGAATATAAGAACAGGACAATCAGATAGTGATACTTGCTCAGTTAATTATGTGTCTTGCAGCTTTTTGCTTTTGTATATTGAAAGCTGGAAGAAATTTTCTGCGACTGAGAGTTGAACTGATGGTGCTAAAGCCTCAGGGAAAAACATTAACCAGTTCCTGGTGAACGACACAAACAGGTTTAAAGAGTGTTGGTGTCCAAATACACGGGCAGTAAAGCCAGTATCACTCAGCTGGTTGTGAGTCCAGGCATACTTCAGTGTGCACTGGAAGGCGAGGAGGAACTGGCGCCCAGCACCTTCTCCTTGCCAAACAGCAGCGGTAGGTGGCGCTCTGACTTTGTTTTTCCTCAGGACATCGCTTTTTTTCGGGAACACTGGAGCACTGTTCACTGAACAGGTTTTGAGATACATTCAGATGAAGGAAGTTTTGTACTATAGATCCTCATCCTAATGAAAAAGACCAGCACACCTTTTAAGTTTATGGAACAGCACCTATGCTTCCCGCAGTCGATAATAATTGCTCTTTTAGTCCCTACTACTAAACATATTCTATGGGTACAAAGACACTGCTGATTTCTCTAGGACCCTATTTGATGTTCAGGGAAAGACATAGACAGAGGTGTTTTTTTCCTTAAAGCTTATGAAAACAAAAAAATGCCACCAGTAAGACTTAAAAAACCGTTTTGAGCGTCTCTGTGGAAACACTGAAAACTTGTACTGTTTTTTTGAGCGTCCTCTGTAAGGCAACAGCTATTGCAAGTGTGTCTGCCCCGTGCACAGTTTACTGTGCTGTGCATGAGAAACATCATCTCCTTTGGTTCAGTTATGCTGTATCCTACAACTGTTGCTGCTATCAGCCTGAAAGGGGAGTCTGTATTTGGACCCCGGGAGAGCTGGTGAACAAGGAGGCAACAGCCAAAGTGATTCCGAGTTTTCTAGCCATGCCATACACACAAAGTATGTTTAGCAAGTAGTGCCCCGTGACATGCTTTTACTAAGCAGAGTTTCGTTGTGGTGTACTTGGTCACTGCTGCTTTCTAAGCATATTTACTACATTTATCTAAGAATAATTTGAGATTTATGGGGACAAAGTAATTACCTCAGAGATCTGATTGCTTATGGATTCTGCTCTGCTCCATGGTGCAACTTGAAATGTGGATCCCAGTGCCTCTTTATATCTTTGTTGAGGCTGACTCTGGAACCTCTACTAACTACACAGAAGTAGTAAACCTCCATGTGATTATGTGATGGACAGTAGAATCTTGGCATAAAATTTAGGTTCAAAAAGAAGGGAAGATCTGACTTTCTTTCCAAGAAGAATGGTTACATTATTAGGTAAGTAGTTCATCCTCCTTTAGTTTGTTGATTTTGAATATGTTGTGCTCAAATGTTTGCCTAAAGCAAGTTGTGACCATCTGTTAGGTGAAAGCAGATTATTACAGACAGGTGCTGTTGGGGCTGCCTTCACAAGAATCCAAGTTCTTTGTAGTTTCTAGACATGATGATGGTGTAAGGAGAAACTACTTTAAAAATGAACAGAGTCATTCCCACCTTTTGGAGAATGCAAGTTTTGGTAGAGAACGGGTTAGCATTCTGTGCCCAGTGGTATAAGAATTAGGATTTAGTTTGCCTCTCTGGCTTATTGAGATGGCTTTGAAGATTATTGAAAACCCTGTATGAAACCGATTTTTTTGAATTCATATATAGGGGTGAGCAGTGAAGTGCAACCTGACCTTCCTACGTGCCTGTTTCTCTGTTTGGGAAAGGTATGAAATGTATTGATATGCAGCAAAGTTCAGTCTGAGTATGTGCACAAATGTAGGCAGTATGGATTCAGGGAAAAAGAAACATCCTAAAACTTAAGTGCACCTGAAAAATAGGATCTGAAACTTGTTTACTGTAAAGTTCTGTTTAGTAGGTGGTGATGGTGGGGGATTGTTTTGTTTTGTTTTGGGTTTTTGTTTTGTTTTTGTTTGTTTTGTGTGACTTTGTTTGTTTTTCTGTGATAGTTAAATGTTTATGACTTCTGGTTTGAAGAGTCTTCTGTTATGAACAGTGAAGATCTGTGTTAGTTGCAAGCATCAAAGCATGAAGAAAGCGCCTATTTGTAGATACTAAAAAATGGACATATTTAGGAGTGCTAATTAACACTTGTGAGAAAAAAAAAGAAATAGAAAACATTTGATGGAACATATCTGAATGTTATTCATTGAATAAGGAGGAAATGAAAAACAATGGGTTTTTCAGGTCTTCACATTTTCTTGGGAAACCACAAGCAATTTGGCAGTACAAAGAAACCCTGTACTAAATTGAAAAAAAATAGTAAGATAGACTGCAGTTCCATTATATTGACATCAACTGTAAGCAATCTTAGTGGTAACTTGTATATCGTAATTAGTGGCTTCAGTGTAATGATTAAATGGGAGATGCAAAGCTGATACAATTTTATTTCTTAAATGTATCATACTCTATCTGAAGTTGTAGTGATTGAAATGTTTAAAAACAGATGGAATTAAGATGTTTGCTACATGAATGACAGTGAAAATGAAATACTATCTGATAGCTAATGTTAAAGGAAAATTTGATGTCAAAGGAAAATGTTAGAAATGACAACTTGAAGTGTAATGTCAGAAAATAAGAACTATTGATTTACTGTATTGATTCTTTTAAAAATGTGTATGTGCATGAAAGTCTGTGCACTTGTTCTCTGCTGACAAAAAAAGTTTGAGGGAAAAGTTAATTACAGAAAACACCGTTTTCTTGCAGACATTTGCTGGAAATAAGAATTATTAATTAATTTAGACTATACTAAGAAGAGATTTGACTATAGCTGCTGAAGGGGCAGGACTACTGAGAGCCTTGAAGGCAATTCACTTTTATGGGAATTTTGTGCAAGACCAAGTCAGGTCTCTGATTTTACTTTGTCTCTCCCACTGCTCTCTTTAAGAAGACCAAATCTGGGGATAAACCTAAGGAGGAAGAGTCCTGTATAGAGCATTCTCTAAATAAACACACAATCCACGTTTTTCTGACAGATCAGTAAGTAGCATACCACCGTTCCTAGTCAGTTGGGCTGCTGGGATGTTCACTTTTCCATAGTTTTCTATGTATTTGAAAGAAAAAAATTGGCGGCACCTTGTTTACTCACCATTCTTCAGAGATGTATTTGTAAATGCTGAAGAAATACTGGTCTAGAGAAATGATGAGCATCATTAAGGATTTAAAAAATGGCACTGTTCCCTCACAGGATTTTTTTTTTTTTGTCTTTCCAGTGAGTGCTATCAATGTGGCATCTCCATCTCTGGATATTTTCAATACTTGAGCAGACAAGGCTCTGTGCAACAGGACCTAACCCTGATGTTAACCCTGCTGAGAGTAGGTTTGTCTGGATAGCCTCCATGGTCCCTCCTATTGTAATTTTCTGTATTGTTGTGAAGATTCAGTTTCAACTATTAAAATACCTCTTTTTTTAAAGGACAAGATAAGTTAGTTCTATTCTGACACAAACCCTTCAGTGTAAGGCATATATAACAATTTTTTTCTATAAACAAATACTTTCAGAATTTTTCTCCTTGATTTTTTTTTTTTTTAATGAGAATATTCTTTTTTGCATACCTATGATGGTGAGTAGTGTTTATTGAATAAGATTTTTTTCAAAGAAGACAGACTTTTACAGCCAGATCAATACCCATGAGTCTGCCTTTGGTAGTCATAAAACATTCTATTTGCTTTCCATGCATTTCTTAATTGCCCACATTCTTTTATTTTGTTTTTTTTTAATATATTGGAAGGCACTTTTCTTGGGCAATGAGGGAGTTTAATGTTTATTTTTTTCTTGTGATACATTTGGCGATAACACAAATTTCATACCTACAGATGGTTCCCAAAGAAACCATTTAGGAGTTGAGAGTATCTGAGTGGGAACATAGAAATTGGTGGGGACACCATGAGGCTTGAAAACCTTCCAGGATCAGGTACCGGAGCAGGAGGAACCGGCATGGTGAGGGCCATGAGGCAGCTTCTTCAGGCCCACCAAAAAGCCTTTGAACTGGCATGTATGCTCAGCTTTGAGAAAATGCCAGTTTTGATAATCCTGTTGAAATGTGAAGTAGTTACACCTGTAGGCTCATTTCAGAAGTTAATCAGACACGAGGTGTTAGCAGAATGACAGCCCAGTGTGTGTCAGTTCTTCAAAACACTGGTAGATTTGAAGTTTATCCTTCAGAGTTACCTAGAGTCTAGATCCAGGCCACAAGATACCTAGTCCTTCAGAGTCTAGGCTGATTGCTGAGAATTCTTGGCATCATTTAGGAACTGTGAGGCTTTAATAATAGAGATCACATTAACTGGGAAGTTACTCTGGCAGTGCTTAAACAACACCTTCAGTGAAGTCAAATGCTGCCACTCATAAAACCAATAAGAAAGGCTGTTTAGAATTACACTTAAGAATTACATTTTAGAAGCTATTATGGGAATTGAAAATCACTTATATAAAAAATTGCAATATTAAAGCAGAAGAACTTATTCGAAAGGTAAGCCTATAAAAGTTTTTCAGATAATTTTTTTGACATCAAGATGAAGTCAGTAGCATTGTCAGCTCAGGAAAAGTTACAGATTACTGTGTACTTTGCAGTGTTACCCAGTGCTACCCAAAGGCTAGCAGTACAATTCAAACATGCGATGAGACAATGACAGATTGTAGTTACTAATGTTTCATCTTGAACAAACCCACACATTCTCTTTTTTCCTTGTAATGAGAGGGTAGTTCTGAATTTTCTTGGTGGGGAGAAGGCATGCAGCAAGTTATCTGTTTCTGCTCTCTTGCCTAAAGCAGACTCAGTGCTGTAAAATTTAAAACAGAAAGCCATGAAAAAAAAAAGCCACAGGGGAGGAGGCTAGCACAAAGTAAAGAGCTAGCTGCTACCCAATTGCCTACTGTTCTGAGGAGTTCAGAAACATGAGGCACTGATACGTTTGGGGCAAGATGAAGAGGAGGTGGCAAAAGCCAGAGTGTGGCATGCAGTAGTGAAGAGAAGGAAGTAAAGAGAAAATATTCTTAATGAACTAGACAAAGGGTCTAGAAATGAACACGAAAAAAAGCCTGAAGCATCAGTGGATTAGAACTAGCTATCCCATGGGTGATTTTCAAATATGTGCAGTCCTCAAGAGCTGGTGAGTACCAAAGAGAAGAAATGCTATCAGCAGAAAGAAGCTGTGTAGGGAGGAGTATGGCCTCAACCAGGATGACCCACATACTGTCATGTTGCAACATTTTTCCTTTGTCAGTGTGAAACTGACACTTTTTGGAAACTGATTTTGCATCATCATTTACTTTTCCATGTTCAAGCCTTGTGGTGGGTTGGCTGTGACCAGCTGCCAGACACTCATCCAGACACTCTCGTTGCCACAGGATAACAGGAGAAAATAAGATGGAAAACCTCAAAGGTCAAGATAGACAGGGACATCACTTGCCAATTACCACAAGGGCAAAACAGACTCAACTTCAGGAAAATTAATTTATTTTCTGTTAAAGAGAGAGTTGGATGGTGAGAAATAAAGATGAAAATTAAAACACTCCCTTCCACCCCCTTCTTCCCAGGCTCAACTTCACTTCTCTCCTGCTCCCTCCATGTCCTTCTTTCAGAATTCTGAACAGTATAGAGGGATGGAGAATAAGGATTGCAATCGGTCCATAGCACTTCATCTCTGCACCTCTGTGATAGGCTGAAATGTTGTTAATGTCTTAAACATTGTCAAAATCATAGACTTTTTTTGTCAAACTGCAAGGAGGCAATTGCCTGTCTGTGGTCACGGTAGCACCTCAGTCCCCTCTCTTCCCCCACTTTCTTCATGCCTACCCCCAAATATGCTTCCTGTCTGTAATTTGGACTGTGGTGGGGAACTTGAGGTAAGGCTATTGTCCAATTATCTCAAGTCTGAGGAGAAGTAAAAAAGGCTCAGGGAAGAAGAATGTGTCTGTGTCCAGAATCAGCCGTAGCTGGACTCAGCAGGCAGCTGAGAAGGGTTTTGAGTGTGTGAGGGTGAAATCTCTCCACACCAAAACTGAGTAGCCCCCTGCTCTGGGAAGACCACACACGCAGGACGTTCATGTGAGAGGCAGCTGAGAAATTATATCAAAGATCCCCAAAGCATCCCCCTGACTCATTCCTGAGGTCTTTCACCAGCAGAGGACTTCACATGATCCAAGCGATGCAATAAATCCAGACCGCGTTGCAAGAGACTGCAAAGCTTCCCTCTTCCCCCCCACCCCGGGGAGATTCCTGAGCATCTCCTGAACATATATTAATCCATTGGACTCTGTGTTTTGCGGAACTCTCACCACCAAGAAGACCAGAAAACCCACAGGACATCACTGGGTTCCATGGAGAGGAGATACATCTTCTATTTAATCTCCCTGTCACTCTCTTTTTTCTCCCCTCCCCTCTTCCTTTTTCCTATTTCTTTCTATCCCTCTTTCTCTGCCTCACATTTACTGTTAAATAAAATCCGTACTATTGACTTTGGCATATGTGGTCTCGTTTGCGTCTTAATTTGGGCAGAGGCATTTCTAATAATTTTAATAGCTGGATCATAACAGCCTCCTTCCTCCATTTCTCACTTGTTCCAGCATGGATCCTTTCATGGTCTGCAGTCCTTCAGGATAAAGCCACTCCTGCATGGCCTCTCCAGTCTGCAGTTCATTCAGAGCACATCCATCTGCTCTGGCACAGTGTCTGCCATGAGCTGCAGTGTGTGTATGTGCTCCAACGTGATCCCCCATATGCTGCAGGGTGACAACCTGCTTCTAACTCTCTAATGCACAGAGGGTTTTGCCTTTTCTTAGATATATTCTCCCAGACGTGCCACCAACATGGCTGTGGGTCTCAGCTGTGCCCTATGGTGCACTGGTTGGAGCCATTTGGAACCAGCTGTGTCACAGAGGACAGCCCTGTCCTCTGCTCACAGTGACTGTTTTTGCAGCCCCCACTGTCCAATACCTTGCAACGTAAACCAAATACAGTCATCATGATATCTCTAGCTGCTTTCTTCAATAAATGTGGGAGACAGAGAGGGTATATATGCTATAATTACACGCTGGGCTGTGCCTATTTGAAAAAATATTAGTGTTTAAGTCTTCCCCGTGGCCGAGATCTGAAGAATACTGCAGAAGGTCTGAAGAATACTGGAGTATTTTATTGTAATTTTTTCCAAATGGGGACAAAAGTAATTGATGGAGTCATAGTGCTTATCTGCATGTGGCTGATGGGGTGAATCCTCTTTCTCACTGGGTAACACAACCTTGCCCATACAGTAAAGGATCGCATTGCCAATTCAGGCGTGCACTTTTCTTGTGCTGCAGTGTGATGGAGCATTCCTTTGGTAGTCTTTCTGCGGGCAGAGATGGCTTTGGGATTTGTAAGTGCCAGTGTTTTGAACAGTTCGTGAATAATTGGAGCCTGATTTGCCCTTCATTACCAATGTGAAGATGCAAGAGAAAGATTTTACTGTAGCTGGAATACACTTTCTGCAACAGCTGTCTTCCCAGCCTACAGCCACTACTTGCAGCACACATAATACACAGGAGGATCTCAGAATCTGAAGTGCTATTTGCAGACTTATTAGTAATAGTAGTGATAACTCTCCCTGTCATTAAAAAAATCTATTAAATGATTCTTAGTGAAATGTAATTTTAGAAAAAAAAAGTTGTCTTGTAAATCCGTGCTGGTTTTCAGAGACACTGTTGTGATAGTTTCCAGTTCAATTGCTTTCTGTCTTCTCCTCCGGCCTTTGATGAGTCAGAATCCACACAAAGACTGACATTGTCGTGAGTATGCATGCAATTAGAAATTTCCTATTTTAGGAAAATGTAAATGCCCCTCTCATATTTTCTGTAGTCTGTTCTAAAGGATAATTTATGGATGTAATCTCATAAAAAAACTACATGATGACAGTTGAAACTGCATAACCTTGCTGGGAATAATATATGCTTCTATAGGACAATGAGAGGAAAGGGTTTCTAACTCTGATCACACATATAACAGCGTTCGTGGAAATCTGCTTCGCATCTTATTGATAATATGGCCTGGGTAACAACAGCTGATACATTGGGAATATGAGTGAGTGAACAGAATACCCCAAACTATTCTGAAGCCCAAAACCTGATACTGCTAGGAAGAAAATAACGATTGAGTTTGCTTTAGATGACCCTCATTCCAGTTAAATTACAACCAAGAAATTACGAAGATACTTTTGAAGAAAAAAAAGAAAAAAGCTTGGAAAGTAACAAAAAAGCCCCAAACAAACAAAAATCTTGAAAAGTAAAAGAAAAAATGCTTGAAAAATTTTGATTGTGGAGAGAGACCTTGAAGTGAGTGTGACAGAACAGCAACTTAGTCATATGCCATGAGCATTCAGATACTGGAACAACAGTACAGAGGGCAACATAGAGACCCACACCTTAGATATGTGTGTGAACTTTTGTCATGCTGTTTCATCAATGTGTGGCTCAGCAGATGATAAGGACATACATAAAACTAGAGAAACCATATCTCTATCGGCATCTGTGGTTAGGAATGGGGAACTTCTACAAAAGTGAGGTTACGTGGTGTGAATACAGAAGGGAATGCATGTATCATTTGAACAGGAGCTCCACAGGAGTGGTAAGGGGAGGTGGGGGAGGGCAAGGAGGATAACACACCTGCCTTAGGTACCAGGGAGAGACAGGTCTCCTTTTAAAAGAAGTAGTGACATTGATACACAAAGAGTTTGCATTTCAGGAGGAAAAAGAGGAGCAGGAAGAGCAGTGTGGGATAGATCAGCAAAGACGACATTCTGGTACACAGCTGAAAAAATGGAGAGGATAGAGAAACTGGGCAAACATAACACAGTGGTTGACAAGCACAGTGCTGGAGCACACTGTTCCAGAGACAGGGGGGAAAAGTCATGCAGCATTTTAGATGATTGCCAGCCAAAAAAGAAGTACCTAATTAGACAATTGCAGTTAAGGGGAGTTTTTGTGAAAACACTTATTGGCAATCCCCTTGCCAAAAAACCCCAAAACATTGCTGTCAATGTGGTTGGGACTTGTCATTCCAAACATAAATCTTAGTGAGATAGAGCCAGGTGCTGCTGAAGGAAGCTGCTTTCAGTTCAGACAAGCAGTAATGTAAAATTTGTGAGGGAAGAGCGCGGGGGAAGTGAGGGGATTTCTTTCAGTGGTAACTGATGGTTTTCAGGGAGGCTCAGCAAGCTTGGACAGTGAAGGGAGAGGTGAAGGCGTACCACTGCTCTGCATTTAGAAAGTTGGAAGCTGTTCACAGGAGGAGATACTACATGCAGCTGCTGAGATAAAATGTTCGTGTCTGCTTCTGCCTTTTTCACTTTTTTCTTCCAGCAGTCCAAATTTTAGCAACAGGGAAAAAGGGAAATTGTTTAATGAAACAAGAATAAAGCATAATTCTTACTGGAACTGATCACAGCTGCCTGGATGAGCAAATGTCTTCTAAAGGTGATGTTCTCAACCCCCTTATTTCAGGAAAAATGTGTGTGGTAGCACTTTGGGTATTCTCACCTGTACTTGGCTCCTCATATCAATGATGTTAGCATTTATGTCTTCTTAGAAGAGAATGCTATTCTGACTGGAATATTCCTGTCCCTTTGCTTTCCAAAGATAAATAGTAAATACTGGAAATTTCTCCCTACAACCGCAGTTCACTGTGTAGAAACCTCTCCTTCTGTTAGCTCCTTATTTCTCTAGCAGGGAGGGCAGTGAAGGGCAATTCCCTTCTTGAGAACAGGAACATTCCAGTGCAGTGCTGGATAAACAGGATAAACTCTTAGCATTAGCCCATGAATGGTTGAGGTAAAGTACAGCCTACTACTAAAGATAGTATATGAGATTCTTTCTCAGTAGAGATGCTCTAAATACATTTATGATCTCATGTGGATATATTGTTTAAAAAAGCCATTACGTTAATGAAATACTTTTCTTTTACATTTGATGTTGACTGACGATGTCACCAGTCAGGATGGTGTGGCTGATGGAAGAGAACTATATCATTCAGTGATATATACATTTCCCTACTCAGTAGGACATTGCTCTGTGAACAGACCTCCCTCCCTTTCACCAACATGCATGTGTACATAGGAATCAGAGCTTCAGCCCCACCAGTCTGGTTTAGCTAAGTACTAATGGGGAATCAAGGTGCTTGCTCTGACTGGTTATGTGTTGCATCCACAGTGGACAGCTCAATTCCTGCACATGGACTTTCCTTGCACTTTTGCTTCTGTAGATGTTAGGCATCTATGTATTATGAATCCCTTTCAGGCAGATAGTGCTGTAATTATTTATTGCTTTCTAATGGCTTTGTTAATCTTGAAGTCCCAGACCAGCTCTTGAACTTCCTCTGTAACTGAGGCCAATTAGAAGTTTATGTCAGTCTTCAGTCTCTGCCCTGGTATGTTTCAGAAAAATGAGTATATTTGTTATCCAGGTCTCACCAGATTAATCTGATCACCTTATGCTCCAAGTAACCAACAGCAGTCCATTGCACAGGTAATCTGTGATTCTGGTAGGTAGTATGACAGCTGGAAAAAGTTTAAACCAATTGTCTGCAAAGTCTCCAGGTAGTTCCTCTGGAATGTCTTGCCTGCTTGGCCTGTGGCTTATTTAACATTGCTGGTGGCCAGATAAGAAAAACAATTTAGAATTGGTCACTGTAATTAATGTAAAAACCTACAAATCAATGTTTTGGATTTTCAGTTATGTAACTTCAAGTCTGCTAAGTTGTCTCCATGCAAAGGTTAGGAAAACAGTACCTGCATTTCAATAATCTTCCTCACCTTTTTAAGCTTCCTTGACATGAGAAGCAGGTACATGAGCTGTAGGTATTTCCAACATTGTATTTCTATGCAAGCATTGCTATTGCAATGAAAGACTGGTGCCCCTACCCTCTGAAATGCAGTATTCTGTGTCCTCACTACCAGTATTGCCCGTTACTGCAATGCACGTAAGTCCAGCTATGAAAATATGTAGATGTCACACCTAGAAAGAGTCTGTGTTGCTCGCTAAGCTGCTGCTGTAGACACCCTTTGAGTGCTTCAGATGGTGCTTGACTCCTTGTTTCAACTGCAGCATCACATCCCATGCAATTTCTTCTAGTCCCCAAGAGCTTCATGGCTATAGTTTTAGGAAAGCATTGTCTTCCTTCTGTAATTTTTTGGAGATATCGCTATGGCAAGACACAAACCCCTTTTCTTTAAAAGACTTCCCAGTGTTATTGTGCCCTTGCACATTGTCCTGGCATGCAGAGAGGATGTCTTTGTGTTACCAGCCACAGGAACTCTTTCTTATTTCTGAGAAGGGTAGAGGAAGGAGGTGAGATGAAGAGGAATCAGGAGGATGCCTGGCATTTCCAAACCTGCAGCTGGTGACTATGAAAAGAGTTCATAGAAGATTACACTTGACTACTTATGCAGGCAAAAGTCTTTGAAATCTAGGCTGGGGGGTTTTATCTTAAGTTACAGCTTTAAAAATGTGGCTATCTGTTTTTGGTCTGCCCACTTCAGCTGACCAGAAGATAAAAGAAGGCTGAGCATCCTACTTTAAAAGGGAGAACTAGCTGTCAAAGGCACAGGTATAATTCCGAAGAATACTGAAATGTAGCTTGGCCACATGGTTTGTCCATGAGGGCACTACTGTATAATGACATTAAGTGCAACAGCACTAAATGGATGAGTAGATAAGAGGACAATTTGTTCCCGAAGCATCACAGGCTGTTCTTCATTCCTTGAGCTGTTTTTAATCTCTATAGAAAGAAAACACAGCTTTTCCCTGTTGCTGCAATTTTATGAAAACATACATAAATGTTTTCCTGTTTCTTTCATGTCCATTTTGTGCATAATCTGCCCCAGTAGAAAAAGCTAGATGTATACTAGTCCTGTGCTGCTCTGTTAATGTGACTCATGTGGCATTTCGAAATAAAAATGGGATACTATATCCGTCCTTTACCAGAGTAAGAACCTGCAACTAAGCAATATATAGCACAGCTGCTGAACTGCAGAGTAGGTCGATGATAACTTGAAAGAGTATTTTGTTTTACAAAGTCTCTTATGCAGTGCATCAGCTCCTGTGCATCATTTGGAAAACTGAATAGGATGAAACCACTGCTTCTGGTGAGACTGGCAACTGACATGGTCTGTCCTCAAAGGTCCCTGAGTTTTCAAAGATCCTTTCTTCAAAGAAGTGCTACACATATTTATGAAATGAAAAAATGTAAAAATTTCAAAACCTTTTGCTTTCAGGGATCCAACGTGATAACGTTAGCATTGAAATATCGATGCTACAATGTCAATATTGCTGATGAACTGAAATGTTTTATAAATGAAGGTTTTGGGTTTTTGGTGGTTTTATGTGGGTTTGTTTGTCTATGGGGTTTTGTGTGGTTTTTTTTGTTGTTTTTTTTTGTCTTGGTTTGGTTTGGTTTTTTGTTTGTTTTTTTTTAACTGGAAGATGTACTTATGTTCATCTCTTTTACATATGTTATGAATTGTGTGATTTTATACATCTTGTCAGGAACTAGGCTTTCTATACATTTCTGAATTGAACAGTAATGGAGCCTCACAACATGTTATAAAGTTTTTATTGAGGCAGTGAGAAAGACAAACAACAACACAGCCACATGGCAACTCACCCCAAACCCACTAGCAAACACATCATCATTATCAATGCCTTGACTTTGGTGGACTTCCAGGGACACTTGGTGTCAGAGGCATCTGGCCACAACAACCAGTGGTGCAAATTACTTTTGAGTGTGAGTAGGAATCATGCCATCCTTTGGTTCCATCATGTGATGTGATGGAATCCTTCCATAGATGAATAATGTGTGCGGCATCCTGCCAATGCCAGGAGCAGGGTGTTGGCCATCTGTCAGTGTGTCTGATACTGGTCAGGGGCAGGGTGTCAATCTGTCCTGGCTGACCATAGTGGTCAAGGGGCATGGTGTCAGGACCTAGGCTTTCTATACATTAAAAGAGAATGAGTACAAGGTTCCAGTTCCTTGAAAATGCTTAAGCCAGCAATTCATGATATACAATCTATAACAGAAGTTAGAATAGAGGAACAACCAGGTAAATTGTTTGTTAGTATTGAGATTTTTTGAGTTGCTTTTCAATACTTGTAATTTTTTTCCTTATTTATTCTCTACCCCCCAAATGCAGCACTATTTTCATTCTACTGATACCCAGGCCAGTCCTTGCTGAATCCTAGAATGTACAGCTGACTTCCAGGGACTGAAACTTGCGCTTAGATGATTCTTGTCCATTTTCCATCTGGGAGAATGTGTTGATGTGTTTTTTCAGACCATCTAAAGGCAAGAGGTTTCTTAGGCACTGTTATAACAGTGGGCCAAATAAATGATTTCTACCATAAAAAAAGCCCTAACTTTTGACTGGCAACAGATGCATTTGAAGTGAGTATAGAAGGTGTATAAGGAGACCCTCAGCCTTAAATAAGGTTGTGTGGACTGAGGTTACAGTTCAAGATGAAGTTGTGTAACAGTTAAAAACTCCTGCATTTTAATATGTATCTGTTGAAGACCTGCTGCTCTTCTGTTCAGCCAGCATTCAGGCAAAAAGACTGTGGTGATGCGTCAGTGCTTTTCTGTCATGGCTCTCATTAGGCAGCACCATTCAAAGGGCAGCAAGTCTGTAACCAGACTTCAGCAAATCTACCTGTCCCAGAGGTATTTTGATATGCAATATTCCTCAGCCATTTCTTACCAAATCTCTTAACTTCATCCTCCCTGCAGTATCTGTTATGTCAGATATGTAGTATCTGACAGCAGCTGGAGGACAAAATTTAGACGTAGCAGATCAGGCAGAAGATGCAGTACATTGAAAATCAGTCTTTTTCAATGGCTGCAGGGAAGAGAAGAAGACTTAGAAAATATCCAGATAGAGCAATAGAACAAGAGAGATTCTGATGGAAAAGACAGAAAATAATAAAGCCATGCTGAGATGTCTTTTTCTGCAAAATTAATTGCAACTCTTTTTATCTTCCAGTTAAATAGTTACAACCGTTTCTGTCAGTCACTGATTGATAGTCAACTGTGCTGCTCCAATTTGATGTGCATTTATTTCTCCACATACTTGGTAATTTATGTGGAAAAAAATCCAAACAATTTTCAGTCACAGTTTCAGAGCAGATGTGAGATTTAAAGGTGCTTTCAGTGATCCAAGGGACTTCTTATGTCATACTTGTCATAAGTAGTCATGTTTACTGACTACACTTAGGAAAAATATATGCTGTGCAGAGCAAACACTTTAAAAATCAATACTTCTCTTTTTCTGGTCTTTTCATCAACCCACCAATGCATGCACCAATAAATGTTATAGAACATTTCATGATAATGTAAGGTCATGCAGCACACATTTGGAACTATGACAGAAAGGAGTGTTAAAGAACCAGATTGTTTAAAAAACTGTTTCAACCAACATGTTTTTGATTGCAATCGTGATGTTTTTTTGAGATGCAGATGTGCTCTGATACTAAATTAATAGCTTTTCAAAGAAGCAGTAAAATAGCATGCAATATTTTAGATTTTTTTTTTTTAAATCAAGAAAGAATTTCTGAGAATTTAATACAGCCCATGCCACTGCAAAGACTATTTATTTCTTATGCTCCTAATGGGAACAAAACAACTGTTTTGCTCAGCTTCCTGGGATTTCTTCTTCACTTGGACACTTCAGTTTGATAAGCTAGGCAACAAATACACTGTATGGTAGCTATGCTGTTGTGCACTGCATTTATTGATTTGAACTCTGGAAGACTAAAAGTGTGTTGTCTGAACCTAGTGAGTAACCTTCAACTCTTCATGTACTCAAGAGCAAAAAATAGGCATCTCCAAAAGGCACTTCATCTCATTTGCTTTTATAGACCTGCCTTAGGATGAAATGGAGAGAGATTTTATAAAAACAGCTTGAATCCCCAAAACACTTTTACTGATTATCTGTGGCAGGTGTTTGTCACAAAAGCACTTCTAATATTCATTGTGGGAGGCCTGAACCAGGCTAGTTTGGAGCAGCTAACGTAGTGTCCCTGAATCCACTGCATAATAGCTTCCCTAATTCCAACTTAAAAATTCACTGCCAAATTTTGGTTAAACTGGCAATTAGGATTAAGTTGAAAGGCATTTAAGGTAAGCAACTTGCCATTACCCCTGGAAAAGACTTATAAAATAAAGATGTGTATTTTTAGGAGGTATCAAAATCTTGAAAAATAGTAACGTTTTAGAAAACCGCATTTCTTTTTTCCAAAATTGAAAGTGAAAAAGAACAACTTAATGTATCCCTTCCTCCCTCACCAGATTGAAAATAATCAGATATTAATTTGGATGTGAGAAATGTTTGCAGTTCTGCTTCAGAAAGTATTATTGAAACTTGATGAGAGCTAATGGCAAGCACAGGCAGCAAATATTGATAATGCTGGAGACCTAGCATAATCAAGTCATAATAGCTGCTTCCAAAGGGATGATTTTATCTTCTCCGCAGGGATCAATTTTCTGTCATATACAGGAGAGCATCATGAGCAATAGGAGGGATCAGCATCCCAGGCATGACATTTGTGTCCGCTCCTACCTTCAAGTCGCGCTCCTTCCTCCTTCTCTGGTTACTCGTCAGATGAATTAATGACAAGTACTAGGCCTGCAGTAATAAGGAAAAACTCTTTTTTTTTTTTTTAAAGATCTCCATTTTTTTTCATGCAGGTATTTGTGCTTACTGTGACCCTGGAATCGAGCTGAGTGAAGATAATCATGCAAGGGATGAATTCACATTACAGATAACAATGTTAATGGATTCTGTAATCTGGGCCAGTAGCCTGAAAACACTTACTGGTGAAAAAACCAAAACAAACAAAACCCAACTTTTCAAGTGCAAGATCTTTTTTTCATGTGTAAGTACAAAAGCAGTCAGGCATTTGTAACTTTCTAAGCTATCCTGAGGGTTTGGACCACCTATAGAGAAATCTGTCACTTGACAATTGTGTAAGAGTAGGAACAAGAAATTACTCTACCAGATTGGATCCAAGAGACTTATCACCTAGAAGAAAGAATATTCTTGAGGCTTCCAGAGGCTTATGTTCATATTTACATGACCACTTCCTATCTCCTCCACAGGAAAAGTCCCTAATTTTGTGGTCTGGATCAGATATGATCTATGGAGTACTCCCTGAGACCATGTAAGAAAGTTATGAAAGAACAGATGAAAAAACATCCTGGAGTTTACTTAGATGGAAGGTTTTACATACTTTCAGATTGTGAACCTACATAACTCAGAGTACTAGAGAAGACTCAGCCTTAGTGTTACCTGTAAGAATATGCATTATCCCTCATTCTCTGTGTGTGAATTACCTGTTTTTCCAGTTTCAGAGCCCCTGGGAATTGCTGTAATTCTGAGGCAGAAAAGTACAAAAGTAGAGCATGACCTGACAACATATGAAGAATTGCAGTTAGTGGCATAAACTTTTTATTGAATGGTTTGGTCATTGAACTATGTAGCTTATTAGAGAATACAGGAAAGGCTAATGTCATGATACAGAGATGCTCAAACACAGATGTAAATGGAAGTCTGGGTTTTGAAACAGGCTGTAAATAGATGATGTTGGAGGGAATGTTGCCCAGAGCCCAGCCTGTGTGTTCAGTGTGTGAGGATTTGCCTTGTGTCTTATGTAAAGAGTTAGTCCATGCAGCTGAAAACAAATAGCCATAATTTTTGCACAAGTTACAGCAAATCATAAGTTTTCTCAAGGGTACTTTTGTGCTAAGATTGGAGTGTGTTTATTCAGAAGAGAGTGTAGCTTGGCCTGTGGAATTACAAACTGAGATAGGATAAATTGCAGAAACTGTACTAGAGGACCAAGCTGAGCTTGAAATGTAGAAAGGGGCACCTTGAGGTAAGGTGAGACATGTTTCCTGGTGGCTTGTTGTAATGCCACTTGCAAAACCGTTATCTTGAACTTGAATTTCAGGAATAAAGTAATTTGATTTGTCTAGTTTCAAATGTGCTATAAGGTTTCTTAAAAGGGACAGGAGGAGAGAATATTGATGGCACAGAGTAGTACCTTATGTAGATTAATCCTGAGTTAACAGTGTTCAGGACTCATCTGTTGGCTATTGCAATCTGCTACAACACCTGACAGGTTGGGAGCTGGACTCAGTCTTCGTAAACCTTTCTCAGTTGAGACAAGGAGACAATCCCTGCCAAAAGTCAGTCTGGTAAGAGTATTTTCAGTTTCTCTCAGGTGGGAGGCCCCTTCAAGTGTATCAAAATACTCAGTAAACTGACTGTGTAAAGAAAAAAAACTGGTATGACATGCTCCTTTCCAAGCAGACTGAAAAACTCCTAAGAATGGAAGCTCCTTGCAGAGGGCAAGAAGGTATTACACAAAGGGTAACAGGGGAGTTAATGTGAACATAGGGGACAGGCACTCAGTTGGTTAGACAATTATTCATAAATGAATGATATATAAAGGTAAACAACAAAAAAAAGCAAAAACAAAACAAAATCCACAAACAAAAATACCCCAAACAGAAACTCCCTCAACACCTCCCCCCAAAAAAAATCCCAACGACAAACAAACAAAAAACAAACAAACCAAACAGAAGAAAGTGCTATAATATTTCAATCCCTAGCCAAGTTTCTCAATTGTCCTTTGTCTATGCATTTGAGCCAAAATCTAGGTGTGGATCTGCCAAGTGGAATTTCTTCATTTGCAGTTTCTATTTTCCTTTGTGGTTTGAAACACACCTGAGGCTATTGCCTTACTCCTCTGATTTAACTGAAAGTTGAGAAGCTTTATTTTTAACAGGATTTGGAGAGTCAGTGCTGCAAGTTGGAGAACTTTTTTTTTTTAAATAATAAAACATAGATTTCTAACTTCAATCAAGATGCAAAGCACTGAAAAAATAATACATTTCAACTCATCATAGTGCTGAACAATCTGATATGTGAACCATACTTGTTTGCTCTAGAAAAGACAAAATCTACCAGTATATATGAAAAAATAATAAAAAAAAGGGGGGTCACATTCTATGCAAATGACTTTTTAAAAGTTGTTTAGGATGCTGAAAATCAGGATGGTGTGGTGAGAAAGCAGTGTGGCTTGGAATATTTCCACCATTCCAGAAGTTCTACCATTTTGCTCAGCACTCTCCCATTTGTTTTTGGTTATTTTTTTTGTTCTTCTTTCCCCCCCCCCCCCCCAACCAAACTCTGCATATGTACTAACTTTCATTGGTATTAATTGTTCATGCTTTTGTAACTTCCTAGCTGTCGAATGCTTCATTATCACCTCAGTAGCATTATGAATCAGCAGGATGCCAGCCATTAGAGTGTATTGTAAAGGGCTAGTTGCTGTTAGACTGAAATCTCACAGAAACACAATAACATGGAGGCTGCTCTGCTGTAAATGAGTCTCTGAACAGTGGTATCCAGTGCTTTTATTAGAAATTTATGTTTTCATTTCAGATCCATCTGAGACATTTAGAAACATACTAGATTGTGCTAAACAGCATTTACCAGAGACAGAATAAGGAGATGAGTTCTATATATTTTCAGGGATTGCAATGAATATCTTTTTACAGTTGTTAGCTGCTCTATGCTGTTTTTCCCTTCCTTCACATTAATCTAATCTGTTATTAATATTTTGATTTCTAATTTTTTAATTTGCTATTTAAATGAAATAGTGTTGTATCTTAAGATTCTCTCAGAGAATTTATACTTATTCACATAATTTGATTGTAGATATCTGTGTGCTGCTGCTTCATTCTTATGCTTGAATTTAGCATATGCATTGTATAGTACATGATGTGGCCACACTTTCCCGCAGACTCTTGAAGTACATAGAATCACAGAATATGCTGAGCTAGAAGAGACAATTGGGATCACTGAGTCCAACACCTGGCAGGACACCCCAAGAGTCCCACCATGTGCCTGAGAGCATTGTGCAAAGGCTTCCTGAACTCTGTCAGGCTGGGTGCTGTGGCCACTTTCCTGGGGAGCCTGTTCCAGTGCCCAACCACCCTCTGGGAGAAGAACTTTTTCCTGATATCTGACTTAAACCTCCCTGACTCAGCTTCATGCCTGTCATTGGTCATAAGAGTGAAGAAATCAGTGCCTGTCCCTCCTCTTCCCCTCACCAGGAAGTTGTAACTGCAATGAGGTCTCCCCTCAGTCTCCTCTTCTCCAGGCTGAACAGA
>JAWWEW010000112.1:95688137-95701075 GCA_035583185.1 Anabacerthia variegaticeps
ACACAATATTCAAGGTGAGGCCGCCCCAGTGCAGAGCAGAGCGGGACAATCCCCTCCCTCGACTGGCTGGTGATGCTTTGCCCGATGCCCCCCAGGACACGTTTGGCCCTCCTGGCTGCCCATCAGACATAGAGTTCTCTTCAGGTAGTTGGCAAGGAGAGAGTGCATCAACCCCTCTTTTCCACTGGGACCTTTAATGACTTGTAACTGGTTCCAGTGGTACCCTATGGTGAAATATCTGAAAAGCAATCCTTAAGCAGGGAAAACCAAGAATCCTGTATGTGATCTGACCCTGCGTACTCACAGCAACGTCTGCCATTGGCCACAAATAGTGGTTTTTATCTTACAGTTTTCATCACAGAGGCCTCAGCGTATTCTTTACAAAAACTTCCTCGCCTTTTTGTAATTTCTGCTGCAAAGTGCACAAACTAAGTAAATAATATTGCTGGAATACTGAACATGATACCCAGTTATCCTCTCAGTTAAATATCTTGAGTTGTCTTTCTGAACTTGCAGAAAATGATAACATCACTTTGAAGAACCTATTTCCTTCTTCCCATTAGAATGCCTCCACTGGAAGCATTAGCTGTTATAGTTGTGTAGTTCACCTTTATAAGGCAGTTATGCCAATGCATCCCTCTCTAACATCTGTGACTCTTGAGAGTAATGTGAGGCTTGAAAGGTGAGTAGCTGAATGGTGCTATGCTTGTACAAGCTTTAAAAACAGTCTAAAGTGCAGCCTGTCCAGCAGTTGCCTGTTCCCATGCTGGCCCTCCCCTTTGGGAAGGCTGGCTAGCAGAGTACAGGAGCTAGCTGTGATTCTTTTGCCCCCGGTTTTGGGTTGCTAGTGAAAGCCTCTTGCCTGTGGAATGATCATCTGTGATTCGTTGGAGTGGCTGAGTGTTAGCAGAGGTTTATCTCCCTGTCTTGTCTGTGAAGGCAAGTTGGCCCAGAATAGGCTTTCTGTGCATTTGCAGCAGGGTGGGATGTTTTGATCCATGGCCACGTGCAGTGCAGAATCCCTGGTGGGTGTGTACTTATGTGTGCCTGTGGCAGTGTGAGGGGAGGGAGGAAAGTGGTCCTTATGCTGGGCACTGGGTGCTCTGTAAATGTGTATGTCACTCTGTATGTCTCTCACTGGTGGTCCTGCCCTTGTGTATCTCTGGGGAGAAACTAAACTTCTCCAATGTGTTAATAAGGCAAGTAGGCAGCACTGCCAGGCGTCTTCCCCTGAGGCAGCAAGCCATCTCTGGCTGTGATTTTAAATTCTGCATTGTCAAAGTGCTTGCAGATAAATGAGTCAATAGGCCTCTAGTTGACTTGTGGTTGAGTAGGTTTCCAAGGTGTTCTTGGTTCTTGGTGGCAGATAAGCAATCTTCCGATAGTGTACTTTCACCTTATGTCCTGCTACTGTCCTGTTTCTGTGCATTGTGGAGAGAGACAGGAAACTCTGGATGCGAGTTGTGAAAGGTCTTTCAAAGTGCTCCCTGCCTGCTCTGCTCACTGATTGCTAACGATAACCTTCCCTGCCACTCCTCTTCATTGTATGTACTCTCTTTGCAGTTCTGTACCATGGAAAGCTGTTTCTTCTGCACTAAAATGTAGTTTGACCTTTGTGGCAGGGGCCTGAAGCAATCAACTTACAATATAGGGTATAATTGTATACTCTAAATTGGTAGATACACAACAGGCTCAGCCCTTACTGATCTACCTTATACATCTTTTTTTTTCCTTCCCACCTTCAGCGACCACTGTTATTTCATCAGTGATTGTGCATTCTGATGCTGTCTCACCAGAACTGAGCAGCAGTACAGTTTCCACTGTGTGGGTGACAGAGGTCAGTTGACATCTCGATAATGGAACTGAGATTCCTCTACTTGCCTGGCAGCATACCAGAGTATGAGCTTTAAAAGCTGAATGGGTTGTTTTTCCTAAGCTTTGTTTAGTAAACATCACTTATAAGTGGTCTGTAAAAGGTGAGATAATGTTGAGAAGATGCAAAAGAAACAGAGACCTTAGGGTAATGTAAGATGAGTGAGTCCAGGGGAAGGTGACAAATATGGTTAGGGGACTTGAGCATCTCTCTTATGAGGAAAGGCTGAGGGAGCTGGGCCTCTTCAGCCTTGATAAGACATGGCTGAGGGGGGACTTCATCAGTATCTATAAGTATCTGAAGGGAGGATGTCAAGAGAATGGATCCAGGCTCTCTTTGGTGGTGCCAAGCAATAGGACAAGAGGCAGTGGGCAAAACTGGGTGCAAAGGAAGTATTGGACTCTGAGGAAGAATTTCTTTAGTGTGCAGATGATTGAGCACTGGAGGAGGTTGGTCAGAGAGGTTGTGGAATCTCCCTCACTGGAAGTATTCAAGAACCATCTGAATGCAGTCCTGTGCCATGTGCTTTAGGATGACCCTGCTTGAGCAGGGAGGCTGGACCAGATGACCTACTGTGGTCCCTTCCAAACTGACCTGTTCTGTAATTCCGTGATGTGGTGGTGCATCCTCTCTCCCCATTTCCTCTGGCTGCCCTATGATCTCAGAAATGCTCCTTAGACCTCATCCTCGATGAACTGCACTTGGGCTCAGCTTCTCTTGTACTTATCAAAAACACTGTCTGCTCCCAGGAACCTATGCAGTCTAATGAGCTTCTGCTTTTTTAACAAACAGCCTTGGAAACTTACTTTTCCTGCCTGAATAACAACCCAAGTGGAACAACATTTTTGTTACTGAAATTTCAACAAAAGTTACTGGCCCAGATGCAGCCAGGATGCAAAATTACCATGACCAAAGCCAACTCTCTTGTGACTCCTATAACAAGCAGTCCTAAGGGAGACCCTCTCCTAGACTGCAGTGGGGTGCGACCAGCAACCTCCCTGTGGGTGGGATGCCTCTCAGAGCTAGTGAACTATCAGGTTTGCTATACTTGGAGGACTGCCATCTTGGAAGGCTTACACTGGCAGAGCCTGGGCTGATAACCCCATTCCTTGATGGGGAAGATGCAAAAGCATCTGACATCTGTACGTCACTGACCAAAAGGGGAATTTTTCACATGTAAACCTTGGACGTACTCCTTTAGCATTGTGAGCATGCAGGTGAGAATATCCTATAGCAAATGTACTATGAATAGTGCTCTCCTAGATTCTGAAGTACTTTAGATTCTTAAGTAAGTTAGGCCTGTGAGTTACCGTTGTGCCTACAGTAAATTCTATAGAATCTTTTGTTAAAATGTTTAAAGTAGGCAATCAATTAGGTGCTGTTAAGTTTAAGTGTTGCTAAAATCTTTAGACCTAAACTGTTGGTCAAGTCTGGGGCTTGTTTTGGCAAGGAGCTCCCTTGTGACTCAACAGGAGCGTCTCCCTTATCCTTTTTATCCTTACTCTTTGCTCTCCTTACCCTTTTCCATGCCCAGGCTTCAAATAGATAATTTTTTGTTGATTTTAGGTTTAGATTGATTTGTTTCAGATTTTAGTCCAATTTTTTTCTGTGTACTTATCAACTAGTAGGGAGTAGATTGAACCTTGTCAATGAACCTTGTCATGCTTTCACTTAAATATTAAACCTGCCTTTGCCAATACCTTTGTTGGTGATTCTTTGAGCAATCTAAAACATGTGATACTGGAAATGGCGATAGCTCTATATTGAGTAGCCCATTAAATATAGTGCTGCCATTACTGGTAACACTATATATGCAGGTTTTCTATTAACTTCACAAAGGTTTTGGATGATGGCTTGGCAAGTTTATTTTGCCTGGACATTTCTGCCCTATAGAGAGTTCTAGTTTAGCTTTTTTTAGTTAAATCAGCAATTATTTAACAAGCAGGTAACTGTTACGTAACTTGTCTAGTTTTAGTTAACATTATGCCTTTGTGTAGTGGTATAGTTATTTTGATGTCCTTCTGCAAATTACAGGTAGCAATACCAAGCAGTTCTTCTGTGTACAGGGAACTGTCTATGACCCTACAGTAATAATGTAGTGAATTGGAGCACAGGTAAGGGATGAGGGCAGAGGCCTTGAACATACAAGAGCAGGAAGATACCAGAGGCTATAAACAAACCACCAGTGGTCAGTTATAGCTCATTTAAGTAATACCTCCTTGGGAGCTTGTTAAAACCATTAAGGATAACAGAATAAAACTCAACTACCCAACATATATAAAATACAATATATATATAGTATATTTAGAAAAGATCCTGAACTATGGACCATTAAAAAAAGAGAAAAGTATAGCACAAGTTAACATAAAAAATTACCAGTCAAACGTACTCTGAAGTGAGGAGAAAAGAAATGCCACCATCAGTATAAATATTCTCCTTTGCTGATTCTCCTCCTCTTTTTAATGGGGAAGGTTGGAGCAGTAATTGGTTAGTATAACAGCAGAGATAGTAGGAGTGTGTATGTATGGGTGTGTAGAAATTTTGACTGCATAATTTTGAGAATTTACCAGTGGAATTCTCTTTTGCATTCTTTCTTGCTTTTTCTGTAGCAGTTATATTTGGATGAGTAATTATTTGGTTAGAATCTTAGTGTTTTAATTACAAACCAATATATTATTGGTTCCACCTAAAAAGTATGATTCTATGGCCCGCATAAACTGCATATGATGAAGTACAACAGGGCACAGGTTAGAATCACTTCTAACTATATTCAGAAAAGTTGTCCTTCATATTATTGCTTCTGAGTATTACTGAGGTTAGAGATAAGGAGACAGGATGGTATGTGCAGGTGGAGTGGCAAGGACAGTCTGGGTAATGAGATCAGAAAGATGTCACATGGCCCTGCTCTGGAACTACTGGTAAGAAATGTTTTAAAATAAGTAGTCAAGATTGAGAAATGTTACTGCTTAGTTTAAACATTAGATAAACATTAAATCAAGAAATTAAGTTCCATCTGGTGCCATATATTCTAAGTTATTTATGGTCTATTCTATTTTTATATTATCTATATCTATTATCTAACTTCAGTTAGTGCTAACTGTTATTAGACAGAGGTGGACAGATTGCCAGTTTTATGGGTGAGAAAGCAGAAATTCTTAATTATATTTCTAGTTTATAGTTGAAAAAAGACTGGCTTCATTTACTTAGATTATGATAGAAGGCATCCTGCTCCAATAATAATGCAGAAATATGTGAAAGAACCTCTGTAGAAATTTAACATTCTACAATCATCTGGCCAATATAATGTTACATACAGGAGTTTTAAAAGAGCAGATTGAATGGCTCTTCCAATAAACCAGGACGTTTTCAAGAAATTCAAGAAATCTAAAAGAAAACTGGAATGCCAATATTGTTTAAAAGTTTAAAGAGCATGACCCAGGATTTTGGCCCCTTGTATTGATCAGGGGTAGATGAGGTCCTAACTGATGTATAAGGTTAAAAGTACCTAATGAAATTAATGTAAGGAACCTGAGTCAAGTTGACAAAGGACTTTTTCAAACTGTCAGTTTGAAACAATAAGTTTAGTTATTATAGAAATCAGACTCTTACTATATTTTTGCTAAAGATTTAATTTCACATGGTCTTAATTAGAGGAGTAGTAGAAGCCTGATCCCAGTAGGCTGATTTAGTGCTCCTGAAGTACATGTTTCAGTCTCAGTAACAATTCAAGCAACTTGGACGGTACCTGGAGCTCCAGGGGCCTTCTGACAGAAAAGTAGGACAGCCAGGAGGTGAGGAAGTGATATGAAAGCGATGCATAACCTTAGAGGAAGGAATTTTGTCTCTTTATTAGTCAATTAAGCAGTACAAGCCATGAGCACTGGGTTGTAATCATCCATGTTGTTAAATCGACACTAGAGATTTCTTAGAGACTAATTAAATTGACACTAGAGATTTCTTAGAGACTGCAGTATAACTACACGGACTCCCCGGAAATGGAAATGCATCATATTGATGTTTATTTCTAAGAAAAATCATGATGAACATACCTTTTTGCACCTGTAACATATAAAGATTCATGTAGAATTTTGTATTGCCAAGTTCTCAAAAGAGCCTTCATTGTGCAATAATTACTCATACTCATATGGCCGAGTAGTTTCAGAGCTGGAGGTTTTCATCTAGCTCTGCTGTTCCTATCTTTTTCCCAGCCACTGCTACCATGACACAGAAAGGACAACACAACAGCATAATGTTAATAAACAATCTTACATGTATGCAGTTTCTTACAGCAGCAAAACAACTGGGGAATTACCACTTAGAAAATTTTCTGAAAATCAATATTGTGGCAGCAGTTGTCTTTTACCATGCTAAAGTCAAGCATAGTATTTTCAGCCTTGTTGCTAAACTGCTTGCTGTTCCTCATTAGGCTAATTAATTATGGTCAGTCAGCATGTCATGATAGATGCACTGCTGTGAGCCCTTGTGTTGAAATCATGCTCCTTGTCACACTTCTGTTATGAATTCATAAATGTTTCTCTAATGCTTCTCTGGCCAAATTGCATTTGCTGAGGACCTTTTTTTTTTTTTTTTTTTCATATCGGTTGCTAATTCTGCTTTAAATGAGATTATAGGATGTTGTGTGCCCACCCACATGCTTACTGTGCAGAGCTGAGAAAAGACAAACACTCAGCTGGTAAAACCAAGCCATTTCAATAAAGAGTTCTCAGCCAGCACTGCCTTCCAGAGCAATGTATTACCTTTGGGTTTTGTTTTTTTCTCTGACATAGCATGCATTAGAAAGTTTGATGACTTAATATGAGGGGTGCACAATAAACTTTTAAAGAGAATCAATCTTACCTCATTTAGCATGTTTAATAGAAATTGATGCTCTGACTCTAGGGCAAGACCTGGATGTCTTAGTACATGTAGGAAGTTTCTGAAGTAGATAGCAGTCCAAGCCTACATAATTGCCTGATGGCTGTGAAAAGATTTGTTTAAGGCGATTCCTTCTTTTGCAAGTGTATTGGCTATTAAAGATAAACTTTGCTGTTGTGTGGGTGAAGAGATCAGAATAAATATTTACTGTGTCTTCCGGAAAATTGTGGGCTCACATCCAATTCTGTCATTGTCAGCTACAGTTGTCAGGCTGAACATTCAAGAAGCAATGTCCTCTAATACAGTATTGCAAGCATGTTGCTCAGCATCAATCCAAGTGCAATTTGAGACAGAAGTGACAAGAAGTTGAAGAGTACCTTTCTATTACATCCGGAGCCTCCTTTGATTGGCTTGGCCTCCTGGAAATCATAGTCTTATATCTAAACTGATGTCTGATACAGATGGGAAGATGCCTGATATTCGTCACTCCAGCAAAGAAAGTTAACATCTGCCACGAATAAATCCAGAGCATTTGTTGTTTTGTTGGTGCTGCTTCTTTTGCCTCCTGTTGGCATTATCTGAGATAGCCAATTATAGTGTTAGCTGTTTCAGTGGTACGTCTATCACCTAATGACTGTTGCATGGCAGCAGCTGGTTGCTGAAAAGTAAGTTTCAGAGTCTCCTTCATCATCATTTTGACAGTGGGAAGGGTGTCAGCTTTTGTAATCCTCCTGTGCTCTTCACTTACCATGCTAAGATATCAGAGCCACAATGGAATGATAAAAGCTGCATCTTGTACCAGAAGGTGCTATGTGGCGTGCTAATTTGCTCTCAGGGGAAATTGTTCAAGGCATATATTCCCTGTAGCATTTTCATGGGCACTGTATACCAGTGCACAGTTACCATGATTTAAATGCCAGTTATGGTCCTTCCAAGGACTGATGTTGTATTCAGCTGTATAAAATGCACTTAACAAGCACTCGTGATTGTACCATATTGCTGGCCAATGTGTCCTTTGAGGATTAAAAATGCAGAAACTTATCTTCTTGTTTAAGGAAACTTGTTTAGGTGTTTACTTGGTAAGGAACACTGTTGTACATGACAATATTTTAAAACAAAAAAATTGCCAAAACGGAGATATAAAGACTAAATTATATGCCTTGTATCTATAGTAAGTCAATCTTGATATCAGGCTGGAATTACATTACTGAGTTTATGGAAGAACAATCAGCTAAATTCAACAAAGTTTACAAAAGGTAAGAAATGCATTTCAGTTTGAAATCGTAAAGAATGGGGTTTTTTAAATTCAATCAGATGCCAAATGTGAATGATTAAATGTCACAATAATAAATCTTAATTCTTATCTTCTGCATTGCAATCTTCACTTCCAATTAAGGGTCACTAATCCTTCAGAGGATGGAGGATGTGTTTCATGAGACTTCATTGAGATCTTCTCTTGAAAGAAATTGCAAACATCGTCCCTATGAAGGGCTTTTGGGGATGTCCCTGTAGAAGAGAGGGCAACTCATGCCATCACTGGGGAGATCTTGTAGCAAATGCAAGAATTTTTCATGAGAGCAGATGAAGGATGACTCAGAGTGTCAGTAGAGAGCCAAAACCACTTGGATTGATTGAATAGAATTGATTTTTGATATGTAGTGTCTATTCAGAGTTCCTATTATCTACTTTGAAGTAACACAGATGGATCACAAGCAAGGAGGATGATTCCTGAGACCAGTAGTCAGATTTTGCACTAAGTGCAGTCCACAGTCTGCCAGCATTCCACCATGAACTGATGTAGAGTTGGGTGAGTGGTGGGGAAGCGAATTTGTTCATGAAGTCACTGTTTTCTGCAGAAAGCAGTGCAATCTCAGTAAAATAAGAAAGAATCTAATCTTGACCATATCTAGCCTTTTTCAATGTTTCTGTGGTCTTTGATGGTGTTTTCCCCATCAAAAGTAAAGTGCAAAATCCTCAGCACAGTATCACACCTCACAACCTGACTCATCTCCTGGCACAAAAGTGAGTGACATAGGAACATACAACCTTCCTTAGGACTAACAGCAAAGGAACTTCATCATCTCCTCCAACCACAAAGGAGGTATATGTCTTAGGAGCCCAAATGCCGGAGATTTGGAAGAGGGTAAAAACAAGGACCCTGTTGACTATGCCACAATATTCTTTACAGTGGATGGGAAGGTCTAGAAGGGCTGATGCCCCTTATAGCTTTACTCAGTCTTATCTCCCAAATATTGGTGTTAGTGGTAGGCAGCCAAGCATAAAGACCAGACACTGTGGACATGTGGTAGCAGTGGTAACCTCTGGTTCCTTTCTCTTCAGCAAACAGGGACAGAGAAGCATCCCTTCTGAGCACCACATCTGTATTACCTGGTATTGGGACTTGACTACTGAACTGAGGGAGACAAGAGTTTATGGACTGCAGAAATTTAATCCAACCAATATTCATTTATGCTATATTAGCAGCTGTTAGATGGCAGACTGTTCTTCACTTTGTTTTGAACATAAAACTAATTTCATATAATTGTAAAAGTTGTCTCATAAAATTACCCATTATGTTAATATTCTATGCATGACTTTGCTGATTACCAGTTGATATGCAACTTTTAAAAATAAATGAAAATTTTAGAATTCTAATAGACATGCTTGAAGTTCTTCTCTTCAGTGTTCCTGAACAATTCAAGTGTGCAGCTTATATTTAAGCCATGCAAGTAGATCCTGCCTTGCAATAAGTTTTTGTCAGCTAGCCTGAGTTTGGAAAAGTTCTGATCACATTAACAATGAAGGAAAAGAAACCCACGAGCCCAACACATTTTCTACATCTCCAAAAAGAATTAACATCAAGTATGTGTGATCATTGGTTCAAAACCTGTGTTGCTTTTGGCAAGGAAAATATATTATACTCTGTAACTAGCTTTAATGTAAAAATTGACAACTAGAGAAGCAAAAGAAGAATATTCATTATTCAACAAAACCAAAATTAAGTTCAAGGTTGTAATTGGTTTCATCAAGTCTCTTCTAATCTAAACAGAGAATTATGCTTGTTAATGCACTTTTTTTTTTGTTAGTTACATTTCTTCTATTTTGAAGCTGCTCTGTAGATCAAACAACTGAACTATAGAAACATCTTTTAGGATGGAAAATACTATTTTAAAGTTGTGTCTATATAAAATTATTTTCTTGTTGTTAAGCTGTACATTTCATAAATAAATGTATCCTTTGCACAGTGTTCTCCCAGTATGGCTTAGCTCCTTATACATATATCAAATTTGTCATCATGTAAAAGACAGATTTGAAAAGCCATCTTTTCCATCAATATGTGGGGCTTTTAATCTTAATTGCAATAAAGATCAATCCTTCTTGATCAGAGGATTGATAGTACAATAAGCCAAATTTCTCCATTGTTATTAATCTTGCTGTGTGATTGAGCCTGATTATTGTCTTTTTCCTCTGGTGATCTTGTTCTGCGCTCTTTGCTTTTCATTGTGGCTTTTCAATATGTAACAGGGGCCTATGATAAAGATGGGGAGAAACTTTTTAGCAGGGCTTGTTGTGACAGGACAAGGAGTAATGGTTTTAAAATAAAAGAGGGTAGATTCTGAGGGTGGTGAAACACTGGCACATGTTGCCCAGCTAGGTGGTGGATGTCTTGTCTCTAGAAACTTTCAAGGTGAGGTTGGACAGCTCCCTGAGCAACTTGGTCTAATTGAAGATGTCCCTGTTCATTCCAAGCAGGTTGGACTGGATGACCTTTAAAGGTCCCTTCTGGCCAAAACTAGCCTATCATTCTATGACTCCCCTCCTTTTCTTCTATTTAACCTTAATTGTATTTTATTAGTATGGTCTATGCCATATCAGTATTCTGAAATGTCTGTGTAGAGGTTGTTTTATTTATATTTTCTATAGATGTTTCTCTTTGTGCTGTGCTTTTTTTTTTTTTGTTTGTTTGTTTTGTTTATGTTGGAATCTATTAACATATACAATGGTTTCTTTTTTCCTTCATTTTTTTGTCTAGTCCTTTCCAGAATGATTTTTAGCCAAATCTGGAACAAATATAATACCCAAGAAATATTTCTGTATTTTCATTTTATTTGTATGGGAGACGTATGTTGATTTTTCTCTCAGCATCAGGTTGCCTTCCAGTTTGCTGTACATACATAAATAGTAATGAGGGAAGCAATAGGAAATTAACTCACTACATGGTATGCATGTAAGTTATTAGATTTCTTTTTGCTCTGAATCTGATGATTCTTTTACCATTGAACAAAGTAAAATTGTCTCTATTGTTGCACATTGCAGATACCCCCTCTATTTCTTTGGATAAATTTTATTTTATGCATGTTTTGTTGTTATATTAAAAATGTGTTGCAATACAAAGTCTTCTACGTTCAGCTAATGTGTTCAGAAAAAAAGTCACCATCCCTTTTATGGCCCTTACCTTCATGGTCAATTTCTATGAGTATCATATATGAAAAGGCCTTTTTATTTCTTTTTGCTGTCAGTCTGGATGCCAAACACTGCAGTTACATCTGGAGAAGTTACAAGCACTCTCTCTCCTGTGTTCTGCAAATAGATAGAGTACTTCTTGGCATCTGTCTTCTACTATGCTGGCTTGTTCAGTTGAGAGCATAAAGTGCTATTGTAACATTTCACATAATCTTATCAGAAGCAGACTCAGGTATCAAAACATACAACAGATTGAAGAAAGCAAGGTGTTAGGACAAAAATACTAAAAGATGAAAAAAAGCTCTTTTTTACCCTGTTTTTATTTTTTCATGACAAGCTACCTTAAGTCTTAAATCCTGGTAACTGACTAGAATATTCTACATATATTATTCCCTTTGATCACTTGTTCTCAGAAAAGTGCTGCTACGTACTTGGCTTTTTTTTTTCCTGTGTACTAGATTAAAAATAGTCTTTCCTGTCTGGAAACTATATTGCATACATACATTTTGTGGGAAACTGAAATGAGTGTTTGTGAAATAATGTTCACTTAAGCATCTGGTTTTGTGTAATTGGTGTCATAAAGCATTCCAAATTAGTTTACTAATGCAGTGAAACTCTACTAAAAAATATGTGTTATGAGTAATCCCCTTGCTTAAGTTTTCAGTGTGAGAAACCCCTAAACTTCTTAAAGAAAGTCGAGCCTTTACTGGTGGAATAAAGAAAGAGTCTGATTTATTTTCTGATTTATTTTATAGTTTGAAAATGAATTGTATAATCAAGTTATTTTATCTTTCAGTCTGTTTTACAAAAGAAATTAAGAAGGCAGGAAGACAGGTAAAGATTTAGCAACAAACAATTGTCAAAAACTGTTCAGTCATGTTGAAAATAACTACTTTATTTTGAAGTCTGTGATCAATATCATGCTATATATCTTGTAGCAGGTCCCACAACAAGCGTCTCTTCCACTGAGATTATCTCTTAATTATATCAGAACAAGAAGGAAGATGGACTAACAGGCACATTTTAAGTGATTGAGTTCTTTTTCTCAAACGTTTTATTCCAGATGAAGGAAAGCTATTAGTTTGTTTCAGGAATAATTACATGTCAGGGACAGAAGAATTTGTAGCAGTCTGTCACCAGTCCTTTGTCCCAGAATCAATAAAAATGTCACTAGAATCTGTGTAATGAACTGCTATAGGAAGGGACACAGTCATAGTAAGAGAGAATTGAGCCTGAAATTTCTGGCACTACATCTTGTACTAACCATATCTGTGTGGACATGTGATTAACCTGTGATTTCCATGGTTCACCGTGGCATGCCAGAAAATACTCCAGATCTGTGCCTATGGTAGTAATTTCAGTAGTACTTAAATCCCAGTTTTAATGTCCTGATGTGTCCGAAATAACTGAGAGGTATGCCAATCACTACTGTAACCACAGCAGAGCCTAAGCAAGGCTTGTGCAGTGTTCTCTACCCCAGATACATTTTTTTCATTTTGAAAATCGTTTTTACATGGAGGTTTTTGATATTGATGCTTAATGATCAGTTATATGTAATTTTTTGCCCTTGAATATCCACTTCTGAGATAAGAAGCTCAGAATCTGAGAAGTTCCTACAGGGCTGATATTTTGCTATTCATGGTGATGCTTAAGGATTTTTATGTATTTTTGGTGTGTATTTTATGGATCTTTATAGCTTTGGAAGTAAGGGATTTCTAAGGGATTC